>JAPPVO010000014.1:116821170-118021170 GCA_030407325.1 Camellia japonica | reverse complement strand
GTTAAAAAGTTATCACTATTCACCAAAAGTCAAAAATTACGGATGCACAACTCTCAATCTAATTTTCCCTACACACTAAATATATAATTTTTTGACACACATTTTTTATAAAAAGTTAAAAAGTTAACCCAAACAACCATATTTTTTTCTCAACTTTTTAGTAAAAAACTTAAAAAGTACATTTATTTAGGACTCCAAACAACACCTAAATAGAAATCTCAAAGGTTGTTAGTGTAATTTACCCTTTTAATTTCTTCTCTTCTCTTTTTTTTTTTCTTTTTTTTTTTGTCATTTGCAGATGAATAATTTTTTTTATTAATTATTTTAACCAATAATTATCGTTCCAAACACTACGGCTGTGGTTTGGTTGCCTTTGAAATCATGATTCTAAAAGCAAAATTTTCAAATCATTTTTAAAACTCATAACCAAATATATAACTCAAAATTATTCAAAACTCAATTCAAAAATTAATAAGCAAATTACACTAACAGTCCCTATAGTTTGGAACTCGTGTCACTTTGGTCCATTACTTTTCCATTATGACACATTTGACCTTGAATTTTGAATATTGTTCAAAATAAGAACAATTAAAGATGACATTGTTTAATTTCAAGGGCAAAATTGTCAATTTAACAAATATAAACTAATTTGACAAAATAAATGGTAAAAAAATATTTTTAATATTTTAAAATTATTTTTATCCACTAATGATAAAATTATATAAAATTGATAAAAATTAATAAAAATTACATGATTAATTTTTAAAAATTAATTTTACATGTTCATCATCCAAACACATAATAAAAATTAATTTGTTAAAAAAAATAAATGTCTAAAAGATTTATCAATTACATAATTTTATTTTTAGTAGGTGGAGATAATTTTTAAAAATTCAATAATATTTGTTTGACATTTATTTTTGTCAAATTAGTTTATATTTTATCAAATTGATGATTTTACCCTTGAAAAATCTAATGATATCTTCAATTGTCCTTATTTGAAACAAGATTCAAAATTCAGGATCAAATGTGTCACAATTGAAAAGTCATAGACCAAACTGACACAAGTCTCAAATTATAGGGACTATTAGTGTAATTTACCCAAAATTAATTTCAAAATTCAAAATCAAAACCACACAAAACATAATTTAAAACTTTTTTAAAACTCAAAACCAAACTCTTTTCAAAACTTTATTTTAAAAAAAAAAACAAAAAAAATATTTATTTTGTTTTTTTAAAATTATTTTTAGAATCATGATAGAGTCGTGTTTTGAGTTATGAGTTTTGAAAAGAGAAAATTTGTTTGGTTATTAATTTTGAAAAGAGTTTGAGTTGTATTTTGAAATTTTTGGATTTATTTTTTTTAAATATTTAAAAAATTTCTTAATTTTATTTTTTTAGGGTAAATATTTATATTTTAAATATTTATTTATTTATTGTAATGTGCATTGTATTTCATACATTTATGTGCAGTATTTTTTTTAATATTAAAAAATATTATTTTTATTTTAAATATATAATTTTTATTTTTTTTTTAAATATTTATTTTAGTTTATAAATATATTTTTAAATATTTTAATTTTTTGTTATGTGTTGGTTATGAGTTTGATTGGACGGACTTGAAAAGGGGGGATTAGAATCCATCGGACTTGAGTCATGGGATTGGAATCCCCCGACTATTTGGTTGGATTGGATATGTATCCTGTGTTTGTTTTTTCATGGGATTAGATGTCCGGACTGTGAATCCCCCGGACTTTTTAGTGAATCCAACGTTGGGGACGGACTGGATAGAATAAATGAACAAATGACTATTTTACCCTTTTTTAATTGTTACTAAGTAAAGCAATATTAAAATATCTTTAATATTTTAATTATTTTTAGTTAGATTAAATAAAAAATTATTTTATTTTATTTTACACAATTAAATAAATTTATTTTTAAAAAAAAATAAATAAATAAATAAAATATCAATAAAAATATATATTTTTTAATTAAGATTTTAAATAAATTTGTTTTAAAAAAAATAATAATCAAAAAATGAAATTAAATAAAACATCTATTAAATTAAATAATGAAATTAAATAAAACATAAACAAAATTTTAAAATAAAACATCAAAATAAAATCCATAAAAATTATTTCAAAAAATTAAATAAATAAACATCAATAAAAAAAATAAAATTATTTTATTTTTAAATTGAGACATTTAAATTTTATTGAATTTTATTAAATATAATACATAATTAAATAGTAGAGGGTCAAAATGGTCATTTCATCATCTAATCCAAACAGTGATTAGTCCCCCACTTTCTGTCCCACACCCCCCCCCCCAGGACAGGATAGTCCCCCATATGGGGGACATGGAGTCCGGCCGGACTCCATGTCCGGCGGACTAAAAAAAAAACAAACGACGGATTAGTAGCACTATTTGGACTCAAGTCCAAATAGTGGATAGTCCCCCCCCATCCCCCCAATCAAACACAAGTGTACAATTTTGAAAGTAGTGTGAAATTTCGAGTTATGTGTTTGGTTATAAGTTTCGAAATTGTTTTTGACTTGAATTTGAGTTATGTGCCTGGTTACAATTTGAGTATGAAGTGTTTGAGTTTAAAATATTAAAATTAAAATTAAAATACTTAACAAGTTTCAAATAAAAAATAAATAAATAAATTATATATTTAAAGTAAAAAAAATAAAATTTTTCTTAAATATTTTTTAATATTAAAAAAAATAAATCTAAAAAATTAAAAAACAACTCAAAACTTTTAACCAAATAAATTTTTTTTTCAAAATTTAAACTTTAAAAACTCTTTTTAAAACACTTTTTAAGATTCGTAATTAAAAAAAAATTTCTCCTTGCAAAACTCAATTGATAATTCCACATTTAAACCATAAGAAAATTACAATTCTAAACCTAAATCAAACGTTACCTACCTCACTCTCAATTGGAAAATTAGGGGTTGTTTGGGGTGTCCTAAATAAGTGTACTTTTTGTCTTTTTGGACTAAAAAATTGAGGTTGAAAATATGGATGTTTGGGTTAATTTTTTGACTTTTTATGAAAAAATGTGTAATAAAAAATTGTAAAAATTGATTTATAAGGAAAAATTCGAATTGGGAGTTGTGCAACCGTAATTGTTGACTTTTGATAAATAGTGTTAACTTTTTAACTTTTTGAATAACTTTTTGACTTTTTGACTTTTTTAGGAGTACCCAAACTTGACATTATTTATAGGTTCACATGATACCTCATCGATTAAAATAATTTAATTTTTTTAAAACAAATTGATAATACTCATTATAGTTTTTAATTTTTGTTAGAGATAAGAGTGACCCCGATTGGATAATTTTCCCGCGTTTTGCTCCATGGTGCGCTGCAGCCGGCACCTACTTGTCCCATCGATCAGATTTGAGATCTCCCCAAAAGTCGTAAAGGGAAGAGGAAACATCCATGCGATAATGAAAGCCGCGTTAAAAAAAATAAAAAATAGTAAAACAATTATTATACTACGCTGCGCTCAAAAAAGGTGGGTTGATTTTTTAATTTTTTTGTCTTTTAGTTTTTTTTTTTTTGACTATTTTATTTTGAGATAAAAAAGTTTATTTTATTTTATTTTAAATTTTTTTAAATTTTATAAAAAAATAAAATAATTATAATTTGAATATGATATTTTATCTTATTAATTTTTTAATATATTTTATCTTTTTGTGACTAAAAAACACTAAGGCCTCGTTTGGGAACAGGCTAATTTAGTAACTTTTTGGCTATTTGACTAAAATATGAGCTAAAAAAAACTAATATGTTTGTGATGACTTTTTGATTTTTTACGAAAAGATGTGCAAAAAGTAGAGAGAAAAGAGAATCTTTGACTTTTTGGTATGGGTTGTTGGCTTTTTGGCTAATTTAATAATTTTTTGACTTTTTGGCTAAAAAAGATGGTTCCCAAACGAGGCCTAAGGCCTGGTTTGGCATGATTTAAAAAAATCGAAAAGTCACTATCCGATTTAAGTCAAATCATCTTATTTAAGTCACATCACCTGTAACACATCACTTCAAACCCAACCCATATCTAACCCATATTTCATAAAAAGTCAAAAAATGTACTTATTTAGATCATCTCAAACCACCCCTAACTTCATTCTAGGCCATTACCAAATGAAGACTATGTGCGAATTGGTTTCCGCAATAGAGTAAGAAGCTTTGTGGATGAATCCTAGTGCACCAATGGGTGAATGCCTGCACAAAGAACAGATGGTTAGGCTGCCCGACCGAGATTTAGTCGGAAACCCCTCTGACAGTTGGTTTAGTATCGAAGTGTGATAGAGGAAAAGTAGCGAAGACGAGAGTATAAAGAGATCTATCCTCTATGAAGGAGAGTGAGATTATCTTTTATAGGGAGGACTTGACTTACCACATTTCTCTCTCTGCCATTTGACACTCAGTCGTTATGTTAGGTCGCTCCTCATTGGAGGAGAGTAGACACTTTCTTGAACGGTTCTATTATTCGCAGGCACTACGCGTCTTTCACTCACATGGTGTTGGTTGATCTGCTGGAGCTTAATTCAGCCTAACTCACTTTAGATTAAGTAGGAGTCATGGACTTACACACTTCGGAGTAGGATGTCCTAGCTCACTTCGAAGTGAGAAACGATCACGATTCAACTTTTATATCGGCCCACATCCAAGTAGGAAAAAAACCTTGAGTTGGACCGATAGCCTTGACCACTTCGGAGAGGGGAAATAAGCCAAGGCCAACCCATAACTCGGCCCACTTCTGAGTGGTGCAAGGAGCCCACTTTGGAGTGGGGACATTCTTTTTGCCAAGCTAGGTTTAATACAAATAGGCTTAAATAATTGTGTCCCTCAACACTATAGATAAAAATTTTTGTGATGTAATTTTAATATATAGTGAAAATTTACACTATGCTTCGTTTGAAAAGTGAGTTAATTTTTTAGGAAAATGTTTTTTAGCTCGAAAAACTTTTCCCCGAATCCCTCGAATCACTGAAACGACGTCGTTTCAGTGATTTTGAATTTTTTTTTTTTTTTTTTTTTTCTGAAACAGAGGGAGAGAGGAAGAAACAGAGGGAGAGAGAGAGGAGGAGAGGAAGGCGAGAGAGAGAGAGATGAGAGGAGAGAGGGAAACAGAGAGAGAGAGGCCCCTCCATCTGTCGATCACCCCGCAGATCGCCGATCGTCGCAGGGAGAAAGAGCGGAGAGGAAGGGGAGAGAGAGAGATGAGAGAGAGAGGGAAACAGAGAGAGAGAGAGAGGCCCCTCCATTTGTCGATCACCCCGTAGATCGTCGATCATCGCACGTCCGCCGTCTGCCTTCACCCCGCAGATCGCCGATCGTCGCACGTCCGTCGTCTGCCTTCGCCGCTGCCGTCTCCCTTCTTCTTTCTTTCTTCCCTTCTTTCTTCTTCTGCTTCGCTTCTTCTCTTTTTCATTTTCAGGGCATTCGGGGGGGGCTGAATTCGAGCTCCATATCATAACTCAATTTTTTAATTATTTTAGTTTGGGGCAAAAAAATTCGTTTGGATTAATTTTTTTAACTATTGTGAAAGAAAAAATAAAATAATTATAATTTTGATGTAATATTTTTTCTTATTAACTTTTAACATATTTGATTTTTTTATAACTAATTTAACCAAAAACCGAGGTCTATGTATATGGAGAATTTAAACTATACATACATTAAAACTATATCACCATATAAATTATTGATTTGATATTTTTCCTAAAGACAACAAGAAGATTTGAGATCTGATCCAACAGTTGAAAGTAGATATTCATCCAAATGCGCACAACAACGCGTGACATTTTTATATTTTTCAAATACGAAATCTCGATTTTGTATTGCTCAAAAAAGTTATAAGATTATTTACAAAAAAATTGTGTTAATTTATATATTTTTATGTAATCACTAACGTGAGTTTATAAAAATTTACATAATTTTATGTTGTTTCAAATTTTTTAGGGAGACTTACGTATAGGTCCTACTAAGTGGACTTATTGTTCAATAGGTCCTATGATAATTAATGACATTTTTCATTATACACTATTAAAAAATGTAACTAATTTTTAATTTTTAGCGACAGTTTAAAAATTTTGTCAGAAAAAAATGTCACTAATTATAAGTTTTAGCGACAGTTTAAAAAAATTGTCACAAAAAAAGTCGCTAATTTTAACTTTTAGCGACAGTTTGAAAATTTTGTCATAGAAAAACGTCACTAATTGTAAATTTTAGTGACAATTTATAAAATTCGTGACAAAAAAAGTCACTAATTGTTAGTCTTTAGCAACATATGTTAAAAAATCGTCACAAAAAATTATTTTTAACAACGATTATTTTAGAATTTATTTTCAATAAGATTTAATAGGAATTAAGTCCAACTATTAAGACCTATTAGTAGTTTACCCATTTAAAATTACTTACTCAAGTTTATATTATTTATATATTTTTATAAGATTACTTACATATTTATAATATAATTTATTATTTTAGCACTAGTGACCTGCAAATTTACCTGCTCTACAACCACAAAATTGTATAATCAAACCAAAAAAATGCATCAAAACAAAAAAAAAAAACATTGCGTATGGCATGCAAGGCATACCATAGAATTGCCCTACAAAATCATGTAATTTTCACGAAATTATGTGAATGACATCATAAAAATGCATAAATAATATAAATTCGAGTGAGTGATCTTTAAAAAATTAGAACAATACAAAATTAAGTAAATTTTTACAAATTCAAGTAAGTGATCTCATAAAAATACGCACGTACACACAAATTTCATGTAATTGATCTCATAAAATTTTTGAATAATACAAAATCATGTAAATTTTCACGAAATCACTCAAGTAACCTCACAAAAATACTAAGGAACACAAACTCTCCTAAGTGATCCAAAAAAATTTGGAACAATACAAAACCACATAAGTTTCACAAAATCACATAATTGATCTCACAAAAATGCTCAAGTTAACATAAATTTCCCGTAAGTGATCTTGTAAAATTATTGTGGAACAAAAAATCACGTAAGTTTTCACGAAATCATGTAAGTGACCTCACAAAAATGCGTAAATAATACAAAACTCCTGTAAGTGATCCCAAAAAAATTGAAACAACACAAAATCACATAAGTTTTCACAAATTCATGTAAGTGACTTCACAAAAATGCAAAATTAACACAAATTTCATGTAAGTAATCTCATAAAATTTTTGAACAATACAAAATCAAGTAAGGTTTCACGAAATTACGTACGTAACCTCAGAAAAATGCTTAAGTAACACAAAATTTCTTCTTATCATTATGATTACATTCTATTGTTAGAACAATCTTCTGTGTAAATAAAATAACTTAAAATAAATTCAATCAAAATAAATAAATAACATACCGGATTTATTTATCGAACCGAATTAAAATTAAGACCAAGTCGAGTGTGTGACACTCTGTCCTTAAGACAGATTCGCCCCGCTACGGTGCTTACGGTTGTGTGGCGTCTATCTCCCAGGATACAATGATCTTCACAAAATTGTTGTAGCACACCAAACAAATTTGTACAGCGAACCAAACCTTGTGTTCTAAACTCTCTTTTATTTTTCTTAAAACTAGAATGAAGAATAATGCACTAAAAGAAATCGGGATAGCAAAAACAAAAAGTTGCAGACTCAAAATTTTGGATCACCAAAAAACTGCAGGAATGATTTGTATTTATAGGCCATACTCCTGTCCGAACAGGTACCAAAAATGGAATGAGCAGATGCACTTATAATTCAAACAATGAAAAGTGTCCGCTGATTTGAACACACTTTCAAACAATTTGAATAGTGAACCGTAGGAGTAACAGTTATAAAACTGTTGTAACTTCTATTCTTTAAACCTTTGAAATATATATATATATATATTAATTATTTGAATATATATATATATTAAACTATTTGAAAAGTTTAATAAATAAAGAAAGAGGTACAAATTTTAAGAAACTAATTAGGAATCTAAAATTTGAATTAAAAATTAAATTAAATTCCCATAATTACAAATTTTAGGAAACCACTCAGGAACTCAAAATTTGAATTTAGAATTAAATTAAATTCTCACAATAATTTTTAGTGAAAAAATTCAAATGAATTTTATCTAAAAATTAATGTTAGACCCGAAAAACGACGTTAACTTCCCATTCACTCATAAATGGTTTTGACGTTCCGTCTTCATCGTGTGACTTGTCACGCGGCAAGGAACACTTCACCTCTTCGGACCCACCCCAAAAGACGTTTGGGGCCCACTCAATTTTGGGCTCAACAATATGCCTATATTAAACCATTTTTCTAACAATCCCCCACATGAAAGGAATTTGACGGAGAGAAAATGCAACAACATGATCTAATTATAGAGAGTACAAAAATTGGAAATATTCTACAAAGGATAGGTAGCTTTTGGCTTTGAACATTCCCTTGTGAGACACTATCGGATTTACTAGCTAACCAGTGAACATGATGTCTTGAACTGATCAGCTGTTTGTGTAAACCAAGACAATAGAACTCACACAGTATATTCTCAGATACAGTTTAGTTCTCACTATTGTGTTCATTTTGGCCCTGAACAACCTGGTCTTTCATGAGTGCTCTAGAGAATTGTAGCTCTTCACAAATCTCATAGAACCGGCCCAGTTCACACTCACATAGGTGATGCTTATAAAGAGTATCCTGCCATACTCCACTAGGTTTACCTAGATATAAGAATCATTAAAAGTTTTACTTAACCTAAAACGCTGCAGACATCACTATTTCATCATAGAAATGAGTAGGAGTTAGACTCCCTAGTGATCCTTCTGAGTCATTCACAACTCGGTTGTCCCTTTGAACCTAGATCTTGGGATCTCCAGTCAACTAGGTTGGGTTGCCGTTGTGGTAACTTTTATTTAATAGGTTTAAGTCCCATTCCCCTCGATGAATTCTCAATTAACTTTCTTGCTAACCATTTGGTTAGTGGATCCGCTATGTTGTCTTTAGACTTAACATATTCTATGAAAATAATTCCATTAGAGAATAGTTGTCTCACAGTGTTATGTCGACGACGAATATGTCGAGACTTACCGTTATACATATGACTCTGTGCTCTACCTATTGCTGATTAACTATCGCAATGTATACATATAGCAGGCACCGGTTTTGCCCATATTGGAATATCTTTAAGGAAGTGGCAAAGCCATTCTGCCTCTTCCACTGCTTTGTCTAAGGCTATGAATTCTGATTCCATAGTAGACCTAGCAATGCAAGTCTATTTGGAAGATTTCCAATATACAGCCGCCCCATCAAGAGTAAAGACATACCTACTAGTGGACTTTGAGTCTCTTGTATCCGATATCCAATTTGTATCACAGTATCCTTCAAGTACTGCTGGATATCTAGTATAATTTAACCCAATGTTACGAGTAAATCGGAGATATCTTAGAACCCTTATAATTGCTTTCCAGTGTTCTACTCCCGGATTACTCGTATATTTACTTAATTTACTTACTGCATAAGTTATATCTGGGCGAGTGCAGTTCATCAAGTACATTAAGCTTCCAATAATTTGGGCATACTCTAATTGAGAAATACTTTCCTGTACATTCTTAGAAAGATACAAATTAACATCTACAGGAGTTCTAGCAAGCTGATCATCATCTTTGCTAAATTTGTCAACTATTTTCTCAATGTAATGAGATTGTGACAAAACATATCCTTCTGATGTTTTGGTAATTTTCATACCAAGTATTACATCAGCAATGCCCATGTCCTTCATGTCAAAATGTTTATTTAATATTTTCTTGGTAGTTTTAATCATGTTATTATTACTACCAATGATGAGCATATCATCTACATAAAGACATACAATGACATAACCTTTATCTGTGTTTTTAATATAAACACATTTGTCACACTCATTAATTTTAAATCCATTTGACATCATTGCCTTGTCAAATTTCTTATGCCATTGCTTTGGCGCTTGTTTTAAACCATATAATGATTTAACCAATATACACACTTTCTTTTCTTTTCCTGGAACAGAAAACCCTTCTGGTTGTTCCATGTAAATTTCTTCATTTAACTCATCATTTAAGAAAGCGGTTTTCACATCCATTTGATGAATTTCTAGATTGTATAGAGATGCAATGGCAATTAGCATTCTAATGGATGTTATTCTAGTAACCGGTGAGTATGTGTCAAAGTAATTAAGACCTTCTTTTTGTCTAAATCCTTTGACCACAAGTCTTGCCTTGTATTTGTCAATTGATCCATCCGCTTTCAATTTTCTTTTGAAAATCCACTTGTACCCAAGAGGTTTACAACCTGGTGGCAAATCCACCAATTCCCAAGTGTGATTTTGCAAGATGGATTCAACTTCACTATTGATAGCTTCTTTCCATAAAGGAGCTTCAAGACTGGACATAGCCTCTTTAAAAGTTAAAGGCTCATTTTCTAACAAAAAAGTTAGGAAATCTGGACCAAAAGATTTTGAGGTTCTAGCACGTTTACTACGCCTAGGTTTCTCTTCCTCATTTTGATCTAACTTTTATTCTTGATCATCTTCTTGATCCTGACTAGTAATAGCATCATGAGATCTCTTATTGTTACTAGTCTCTTGTCTAGTCTTATTTGGAAATACATGTTCAAAGAATGATGCATTCTGAGACTCAATAATAGTATTTACATGCATTTCGGTATGTTCTGATTTATGAATCAAAAACCGATATGCACTACTATTCTTAGCATAACCAATGAAAATGCAATCAATGGTCTTAGGACCTATCTTAGTCCTTTTAGGACTAGGAATAGCCACTTTAGCCAAGCACCCCCACACTTTTAGGTATTTGTAAGATGGTACTCTTTCATGCCACAATTCATAAGGTGTTTGATTCACTTTCTTTCGAGATACTTTATTAAGTATATAATTAGCAGAAAGTATTGCTTCCCCTTACAAGTTCTGAGGTAATTCAGAACTTATTAACATGGCATTTATCATTTCTTTTAAAGTTCTATTTTTCCTTTCAGCAATTCCATTTTGCTGAGGTGAGTAAGGAGCAGTGGTTTGATGAATTATTTCATGTTCTTTACAAAATTCACCAAAAGGTGATTCATATTCACCACCTCTATCACTTCTAAATTTCTTGATTTTCTTACCAAGTTGATTTTTAACTTCATTCTTATATTGAATGAAAGTTTCCAAAGCTTCATCCTTGGTTCGAATTAAATAAACATAACTATATCTAGTACAGTCATCTATAAAAGTGATAAAATATTTTTTCCCACCTCTAGTTTGAATTGATTTAAAATCACAAATATCACTATGAATTAATTCAAGTGGTTCCGTACTTCTTTCAATTGAATAAAAATGAGTTTTGGATAATTTTGCCTCAACGCAAATTTCACATTTATGATTTGAATCAATGTCAAATTCAAGTAAACATTCCATATTAATTAATCTACGCAAAGAACCATAATTAACATGTCCTAGTCTACCATGCCATAAATTTGAAGACTCAAGCAAGTAAGAAGAAGATGTATTATTATTAATAACTGAGGGTACAACGGTCATTACATTTAACTTGAAAAGGCCATCAGACATGTAACATTTTCCTACATACATCTTATTCTTAGTAAGTACAAATTTACCTAAACCCATTCTTACTCAACAAAGATCTGGAAACTAAATTCTTGCGAATGTCCGGTACATGCAGTACATTGTTGAGAGTGAGTTCCTTTCCAGATGTCATCTTGAGTACCATCTTTCCTTGTCCTTCAACTTTGGAAGTTGAGGAGTTGCCCATAAAGAGTTGTTCACCATTGTCCACTATAGAATAAGATGTGAACATCTTCCTGTCGGTACAAATATGGCGAGTAGCACCAGTGTCCACCCACCATTCTTTAGGATTTCTGACGAGATTTGCCTCGGAAACAACTGAAGAAAGATTGATGTCATCGACACCATTGGAAATATTGTCCACTTCGGTCATATGGGCTTGAGCAGGCTTCTTGCTTGTTCTTCTTTTGCTTTTACCTTTGCTACGACAATCTTTGGCCCGATGTCCCTCTTTGTCACAGATGTAACATTTGCCATTAAACTTGTACTTTTTATTATCCCCCCCTTTAGAGTCTTGTGATGAACTTTCTCCAGAAGACTTTCGTTTCTTGGTTTTTGAAGCACGTTCCACCACATTTGCCTTAGACTCCATAGGATGCTTACCAGCCCGCTTTTCAGAATTGCGGTTGTCCTCCTCAATTTTCAAACGCACAATTAACTCGTCCATAGAAATTTCTTTGCGCTTGTGTTTGAGGTAGTTCTTGAATTCCTTTTAGCCTTTTGGTAATTTTTCAATTAAGGCTGCAACTTGGAAAGATTCACTGCGAGACATACCTTCTACGTGAATGTCATGCAGAATGAGTTGGAAATCTTGAGCATGGCTGATCACAGTTTTTGAATCAACCATTACAAAATCCAGGAATCTGCCAACCACAAATTTCTTTGAGCCGGCATCTTCCGTTTTGTACTTTTTCTCCAACGATTCCCAAAGTTCCTTTGCTGTCTTGATTGGACTATAAACGTTGTATAATGTGTTGTCAATTCCGTTCAAGACGTAATTCCGGCAAAGGAAATCGGCATGTTTCCACGCATCAACCGCAGCAACCACTTGCCGGTCGGTTTCATCCTCTATCAGGATAGGAGCATCTTCACGGAGGAAACGAGCCAGGTTTAGAGTTGTAAGACAAAACAACATTTTCTGTTGCCATCTCTTAAAGTCAGTTCCTGAGAACTTCTCTAGCTTTTCACCATGATTTACCGGTACTGTTACAACAGGAGAAGGGGTTGACGTCATTCCAGCCACCACAGTAGTATTTGTTTGGACATTAGTTTCAGTAGCCATCAATTTTAATTTATAAAACAAAATTATAATTAGAATTTATACTACACAGAAAATTAATCCAAATTCACAGAATTAAATTCTGTAAAAATAAAAGAAACAAGAATGTAGCTTTTATTTTTCAATTAATTTGGAAATAAAATAAAATGTTATTTAACCAAATTAATTCCACAAAGAAAATTAAATTTTTGTAAAATAAAATAAATTAGAAAATAATTTTTATTTTTTAATTAATTTGGAAATAAAATAAAATTTTATTTAACCAAATTAATTCCACACAGAAAATTAATTTCTGTAACACTTCAATAATTAAAATACTAAAACAGAATTTTAAGTAATGAAAACACAGAAAATAATTTCTAAACCCAAAATTAATTTCTGAAAAAATTTCACAAAAATATATTCTGAATTGTTAATGACACCAGTATCGTACTACTAGTTGTTTGAAAGTTTGTTCAAACCAACGGACACTTTTCATTGTTTGAATTATAAGTGCATCTGTTCATTCCATTTTTGGTACTTGTTCGGACAGGAGTATGGCCTATAAATACAAATCATTCCTGCAGTTTTTTGGTGACCCAAAATTTTGAGTCTGCAACTTTTTGTTTTTGCTATCCCGATTTCTTTTAGTGCATTATTCTTCATTCTAGTTTTAGGAAAAATAAAAGAGAGTTTAGAACACAAGGTTTGGTTCGCCGTACAAATTTGTTTGGTGTGCTACAACAATTTTGTGAAGATCATTGTAACTTGGGAGATAGACGCCACACAACCGTAAGCACCGTAGCGGGGTGAATCTGTCTTAAGGACAGAGTGTTACACACTCGACTTGGTCTTAATTTTAATTCGGTTCGATAAATAAATCCGGTATGTTATTTATTTATTTTGATTGAATTTATTTCAAGTTATTTTATTTACACAGAAGATTGTTCCAACATCTATAACTTTTCATCATTAAATTCTACCTGAACATATTCTTATTTAGTGATGATATACAAATATAAATTTTATATGTAATTTTCAAAGACAATAATATAACTTAATGGTGACCTTTCACTTTAAAACAAAACACTAATAAACATTATTTATATTTACAACAATATCACTATCACAATATTTTTATATATGAATATAATTTTTCATTTTTATTTCTACCATTATATCTAGATTAGATCAATTTAATCTACATATATTCAAAAAGTATAAAACTTGTACAAAATACTTAAAAAAAAAATTAATTGAATACAACAAAATAAGATAATGTATTAAATTTTTGTATTTTTATATATTTTTTTATTTGGTGAATTTAAAAAAAAAATCACAAAATATTATACTTCTTAAATATATCTAGATTAGGTGTCTAAAAAAATATAAAAAATTCAGTAAAAAAAAAGAAAAAAAAAAACTCAATTGTTTGTATAAGTTAAACCAAATGAGATGATTGTTATTTCTTTGAACAAAATATCTGTATTATTTTATTATTTTATATGTATAAAGGCTAAGAGATAAATATGTCATTTTAATTTGACAGAGAGTTAATGTAATTTTTCAAATGTGAGGGGAATCTGTATTAAATAAAAATCTCAAAGAGTGTCAATGTAATTTACCTTTTTAACCTTTTTTTTTTGGTCTTTTTTTGGATGAATAATTTTTTTTTATTAATTATTTTAACCAATAATTATCATTCCAAACATCACTTTACTCTCCATTGGAAAATTATTTATTGGTTTACATGATACCTCATCGATTAAAATAATTTAATTTTAATTTAATTTTTAAAAAATAACTCGATAATAAAGTCTCACTCATTATAGTTTTTAATTTTTGGGGCAAATGACATATACCCTTCGAGATTTAGTAAAATTACAGATACCTCTTGAAATTTGAGAAATTACAGATACTTCCCTGAAGGTTATATTTGCATAATAAATTAGGGAGTAAATTGTTATAAAAATATAAACCTCAAGAGACAATTTGTTATAAAAATATAAATTTCAAAAAATATCTATAATTTCTAAAATCTCAAGAAATATTTGTAATTTAACTAAATCTCAAGGGTATATGTAATTTGCCATAATTTTTGTTAAAGAAAAGAGTGACTCCGATTGGATAATTTTCACGCGTTTTGCTCCATGGTGCGCTGCTGCTGGCACCTGCTTGTCCATTGATCAGTTTTGGAATCTCTCCAAAAGTCGAAAAAAGGAGAAGAAATATCCATGGGATACAGAAAACCGCGTTAAAAAAAAAAAAAAAAATAGTAAAAAAATTATTATTCGTTTAGAAGGTACGTCGATTTTTTAATTTTTTGTCTTTTAATTTTTTTTTACTATTTTATGTTAGAATTAAAATGTTCATTTGATTTTTTAAATTTTTGTAAAAAAAATGAAATAATTATAATTTGAATATGATATTTTATCTTATTAATTTTTTAACATATTTTATTTTTTTATGACTAAAAAAATACCAACCTCATTTTAGCCCATTTTTAAATGAGGGCTATGTGCGGATTGGTTTTCGCAATAGAGTATTTAGAAGTTTCGTGGACGAACCTTGGTGCACCAATTGGTGAATGCCTACACAAGGAACAGATGGTTAGGCTGTCTGATCGGAATTTAGTTGGAAATTCCTCCGACGATCTAGTCAGTACCGAAGTGTGGTAGAGGAAAAGTAGAGAAGATGAGTATGTATAAAGTATAAAGAGACCTATCTTCTATGAAGGAGGCTGAGATTACCTTTTATAGGGAAGACTTGACTTGCTTACCACGTTTCTCTCTCTGCCACTTGGTGCTCAGTCGTTATATTAGGTCGCTCCTCATTGGAGGAGTATAAACTCTATTTAGTGATTTTGTTATTCGCGGCAGTTCGGAGTGGGGACATTCCTCTTGCCAGGTTAGGTCTAATACAAATAGACTTAAATAATTGTGCCCCCTTCACACTAGAGATAAAAAAAAAATTGCGATGTAATTTTAATATATAGTGAAAATTTACACTAGGCTTAGTTTGGAAAATGAGTTGATTTTTTGACTTTTTGATTATTTTAGTCTGTGGCCAAAAAATTCGTTTGCATTAATTTTTTAAACTTTTGCGAGAGAAAAAATAAAATTATTATGATTTTAATGTGACATTTTATCTTATTAATTTTTTAATTTATTTTAATTTATTTTATTTTATTTTTGTGATTAATTTAACTAAAAAGTCAAAAAAAAAAAAAAAAAAAAAAACCCACATGTCAACCGAGGCCTATGTATATGGAGAATTTAAACTATGCATACATTAAAGTTATATCACCATATAAATCATTGATTTGATATTTTCCCTAAAGACGCAAGAAAATTTGAAAATCTGATCTAGCAGCCACGTTAAAGTGGACATTCATCCAAATGCGCACAGCAGCGCGTGACATTTTTATATTTTTCAAATACGAAATGGTTTTTCGATTTTATATTGTTTAAAAATTTTATGAGATTATTTATGAGAAAATTGTGTTAATTTATGTATTTTTGTGATATTATTTATGTAATTTTGTAATGTTCCAATTTTTTTAAGATCACTTATTCAAGTTTGTATTATTTATACATTTTTACGAAATTATTTACATATTTATAATATGAAAAATGCTTCGGACCCTCACTGGGGTCGACCCCTAGTGAGGTGGCGCGTCATGATTGGACAAAAACAAAATTGTTTTATTTTATTTTATTTTTTTTTTGAAATTTCAGCCAGTGAGAGCTCGCCACCTCACTGGGGTGCGACCCCCACTGGGGTCTGCAGCATCATTGTTATAATATAATATATTATTTTAATATTAGTGACCTGTAAATTTACCTGCTGAACAAGTCAATAAGTATAACTACAACCACAAACTTGTATAATCAAACCAAAAAAAAAAAATGCATAAAAAAAAAAAAAAAACCTTGCATATGGTATGCAAGGCATACCATAGAATTGCCCTACAAAATCATGTAATTTTCACGAAATTAAGTAAATGACATCATAAAAATCCTACAAAATCATGTAATTTTCATGAAATTAAGTAAATGACATCATAAAAATCCATAAATAATATAAATTCGCGTAGGTGGTCTCAAAAAAATTGGAATAACATAAAATCAGGTAAGTTTTCACAAATTCACGTAAGTGATCTCATAAAAATACGCAAATACACACTAATTTCCTATACGTGATCAGATAAAATTTTCGAACAACACAAAATCTCATAAATTTTCACGAAATCACGCAAGTAACCTCACAAAAATGCGTAAGTAACACAAACTCTCCTAAGTGATGCAAAAAAATTTGAAACAATATAAAATCACCTAAGTTTTCACAAAATCACATAATTAATCTCACAAAAATACGTAAGTTAATGTAAATTTCCCGTAAGTGATCTCGTAAAATTATTGTGGAACACAAAATTATGTAAGTTTTCACGAAATCACGTAAATGACCTTACAAAAATGTGTAAGTAACACACTCCCGTATGTGATCCCAAAAAATTTAGAACAACACAAAATCACGTAAATTTTCACAAACTTACGCAAGTGATTTCACAAAAATGTGTAAATTAACACAGATTTCCCGTAATAAGTAATTTCATAAAATTTTTGAACAATACAAAATCAAGTAAATTTTCACAAAATCATATAAGTGACCTCACCAAATGTGTAAGTAACACAAACTCTAGTAAGTGATCTCAAAACATTTGGAACAACACAAAATCATGTAAGTGATTTCACAAAAATACTTATATTAACACAAATTTTCCGTAAGTGATTCATAAATTTTCTGTGGAACACAAAATCACGTAAGTTTTCATGAAATCACGTAATTGACCTCACAAAAATACGCAAGTAATACAAATTCGAGTAAGTAATCTCACAAAAATGCGTAAATTAACACAAATTTCCGGATCTCATAAATTTTTTGAATAACACAAAATCACGTAATTTTCACGAAATCACGCAAATAACCTCACAAAAATGCATAAGTAACACAAACTTGAGTAAGTGATCCTAAAAAGTTTGGAACAATACAAAATCACGTAAGTTTTCATTCATTTCGTCATTTTTCTTTTCTCTTCTTTTCTTAATCCATATCAGTTTCCCATTTTCTCTCATGTGAGCTTGTACAAATAGAGTATCCATTCAGAATCACTATCAACAACTTTAAAAGGATTCCAAATTAAACAAGGCCGATAAAGAATACCATGCATTTGGAGTAATTGAAAACAAGCTAAAAATATCACAGAAAAATTAACTTGCTTGGTCTTTATTTTGCTATTCATTCATTGGTTTTTAAACCAATTTTCCTAGCTGCTAGGCTCATCACATATCTTTTGGGGTACTTACCAATTAGTCCTATTCACTAGACTTATTTACCTATAGGTCCTAACTAATAAATTTAACACTATAAAAATAAGAGAGTGATAAATTTATCACTAAAAAATTATTCATAAAAAAAGAGACTGATAAATTTATTACTATAAAATTATTCATAAAAAAAAAGACCGATAAAATTTGTCTTTATCACTTAATAAATTATATCAAATAGGACTTAATAGGTAATAAGTCTCAAAGTAGGACCTATTAGGTAATAAGTCTCCCAAGTAGGACCTATTGATAGTTTACCCTATCTTTTTTAGCACATTGGTGTGAGTTGATGGCAACTGAATATTACCGTATAATGCATAATTAATAGGCATGCTTATTATCAAATATCCTTTTGAATATTTGTCAAGACAAAAAAAAATCTAGAAATATTCTATGGCGACATATATGTGAAAGGCCAGAAAAACAATAACATAATGTCATTCTAGTAGCCATCTATAATCTTATATTAAAACCGTGTCATTTTAGTGAAAAATATTTGTTGTTTTTTTTTTTTTGACCATCTTATTTCAAATATATATATATATATATATATTTTTTTTGTGTACCATGAAAGAAAAGATTACGAAAGAAGTATAAAATTTCCTTAATGAAGCACAATGGTCCCACTCGAATCATCTACAATGATTCAAAGGTAAATTCTATGGACTCTTTTGGGAAATGAGTTAGTAGTCACTTCTCAACTTTTAATCAATTTTGAGTCATATCATCTCTCACATTTTTTACAAGTTTTTTTTTTTTTTAAAAAAAAGTCAAAAAATCAACTTTTAACTATTTTTTCAAAACAATCCTATGTCATGTACTTTGCCTTTTGCATCAATTTTATACTTGTAATTGTAATTAACCCGATTTTAACTTTAAATATTGAGTTTTATCTCTATTTAGTCCAATTAATAATATTAGTTATGAAAAATCTAGAAATCCTCTAGATGTTGATTTGTGATTATGTAACAATTTTAAGCAGAATAAAACAATCTCAATCAAACAATCAAGAGAAAGAGACACAAAGATTTTACGTGGAAAAACCACAATTGGACACCTTCCAATTGTGATCAAAAAACCACGGGCAACTACCACAAGAACAATCCACTAAGAAGATTTAAAGGAATTACACAGGTATCACTCTCAATTATCTAGCGAATCCACAACGCCTAATTGAACCAACCTCTATGTGCCTCTTCCAACCCCATCTTCAGCACGGAATTGTCTTTTGATGAGCCACTCCGGATTCCACCAAAGCTTCAGGCTCGAATTCTTCAGAATTCACAATTGAAGAACAACTCTCTCTTTTGTGTATAACAAACAAACCTTTGATGTACTCTCTTTAAACCATGAGTTGAATACTCAATAAAACATCAAAGAAAAAATAACAAAATATCCCCAGATATAACCCTTAAGAACCAAAAAGAAGATCTGGAGAGATTCAATGAATGAATCAATGAATAGCCTAGATTTGGGAGAAACCCAACTATTTATAGAAAACCAAAGCAATCCTAGTTGGGAAAGAAAACCAACTTCTTGTAGAAAACCAACTTCTTGCAGAACTCCAAAGTAATCCTGTTTTTGAAGGAAACCAACTTCTTAAAGAACTCTTGTTACAACCTTGGTTTTGATCCATGGAATTTGACAACAAAAAGTCCTAACAATCTCCCCCTTTGTCAAATCCTGGATAAAACCAATCTAAAACAAATTTCCTAACAAAATCTCTCAAGCAGCACCACCAACTATGAACCAACACTCAAATCCATGCTCTTGAACAATTATCCTGAAATAAAATAACCACACACAAGCCAACCAAAATATGTGGAACTGGATTAAATAAACAAAATATAAATCAATCCATAAACAAAATACTAACAATCCAACTGTACCAAAGAAGGATATAAGCAAAAGTAAAAACACTGTACCATCAACCAAACTATTGTACCATCAATATACATCAAACACTGGTAATGATGAACCAAACTCCCCCTCATTAAAAAAACAACCACAAACACTGAAAACAGTGAACAAGAAGAAAAACGACAAAAAATAATATGGTGGAGCAAGTAAGGAATTTCAAATTTGTACCTTAAAACACACAAGATTATCCAAGAAGCACAATTACTTGAAAATACAATGTGCACAGCCTCTAGAAAATTCCTCATAAAAGAAAGTGATGCAATATGTGAAAAGCATAGATCCCATGATAAAAGTGTGTGTGTGACTCTTGGAGTTCGACAAACACTAGATTCAAATCCTAGTAGTGATATGAAAGTTGAACCTCCGACAAGAGAATCTAAGCACAACAAAGGAAAGTCAAACCACTAGGAATCAAGGGTATTTGGTGAGTAAAGGCGGAGGCTCCCCCTCAATCAATTAATCCTTTATTTTTCCTTTTTTTTTCACATCTTTTTCTTTTCTTTCTTTTGCACATTTTTTTTCTTTTCTTTTGCACTTTTTTTTTTCTTTTTTTCTTTTGCACACTCATTGGCGGCTGACACGCTCAAGAGTATGGAAATCGAACCAGAGAAGCATGGATATATTAAGGATGGCCTGGTTGGTGACTCTGAGGTAGCCTTTTCCTCATGCCTGGACTACAAAGAACAGAGGGGAAAGCCGTGGAGATGCAAAAAGATGGAAGATGGTTAAGAGACTCAACATCACCCATGATATGCTAGTATAGGTCAATTCCTCTAGAATAGCAAAAGATACAATGCCAGAAGTCCATGAAAAAAAATACTAAGTCGGAAGACTCCGATATTTGCTAATCCAAGAGTGTGTACAGAATGAGACATACTAATCAAAGAACACACACTCCAAAATGAGTAATGACCAGAGAAAGTACACACATGTTAACATGTAATGGATATTCTCATCAATTCCAATATGTACCAAGGACATCTCAAAAAAAAATCAAGTTTGCAAAACCATACTAAGAAAATCTTTTGTTTTTATTTTTTTTTTAAACAAAGCAAGACAAAAAACGAACATGCACACAAATCAAACAAGATCTCGTTCTAAAAGAATTTTTTTTAAAAAAAAAATAGAACGACCCGCTCTGATACCAATTGAAAAATCTAGAAACCCTCTAGATGTTGATTTGTGATTATGTAACAATTTTAAGCAGAATAAAACAATCCCAATCAAACAATCAAGAGAAAGAGACACAAAGATTTTACGTGAAAAAACCACAATTGGACACCTTCCAATTGTGATAAAAAAACCACGGGCAACTGCCACAAGAACAATCCACTAAGAAGATTTAAAGAATTACACAGGTATCACTCTCAATTATCTAGCGAATCCACAACGCCTAATTGAACCAACCTCTATGTGCCTCTTCCAACCCCATCTTCAGCACGGAATTGTCTTTCTGATGAGCCACTCCGGATTCCACCAAAGCTTCAGGCTCGAATTTTCAGAATTCACAACTGAAGAACAACTCTCTCTTTTGTGTATAACAAACAAACCTTTGATGTACTCTCTTTAAACCATGAGTTGAATACTCAATAAAATATCAAAGAAAAAATAACAAAATATCCCAGATATAACCCTTAAGAACCAAAAAGAAGATCTGGAGAGATTCAATGAATGAATCAATGAATAGCCTAGATTTGGGAGAAACCCAACTATTTATAGAAAACCAAAGCAATCCTAGTTGGGAAAGAAAACCAACTTCTTGTAGAAAACCAACTTCTTGCAGAACTCCAAAGTAATCCTGTTTTTGAAGGAAACCAACTTCTTAAAGAACTCTCGTTACAACCTTGGTTTTGATCCATGGAATTTGACAACAAAAAGCCCTAACAAGTTAAATTTTTTTGACAGAAATGGCACCCATGAGAGCATAATTTCATAGGCAAAATTGTAAATTCAAACAGTACCCAGAACCATAGATCATCTACCTAATAGTTTCAAATCAAGCACCAAGACAACTACACAAGTTCAAATTATGTAATTTTCTGATGAAACAAAACAAACGCAAAACCATAAATTTAATAGAAAGCAAAAAACAAAAAAGAAAAAAAAAAGAAAAAAGAAAAGGAACTTCCAATGCAAGTAAGCTTCCTACTTAATAATAGCAACCAGGATAGCTTACTAAGAGCATCTCCAATCAAATCATGGCAATGAATAGTAGAAAATGACAGAATTATAATAATGGTGCTACAATGGAGGGCTATCATTTTTGCCATTTTGGCACAGAAATTGGTGTATGTGGGACATCCGGTCGGACATCCTACACACACCAGTTTCTAGCTTTTGTTCAACAAAAATGGTGGACGAGAGGGAGGGAGGGATGCTTTGCTAGGGAGAGGGAGGTTTTTCTTGTGTACATTGGAGCAAGTTTCTATGAATTGCTGCCAAATTATGGCAATAACACCTCCAATGGCATTGGAGATGCTCTAATAGAAGTAAGGTATTACCTATTTAGCAATCGAGAAGTAACCAAGCAAAGAGTTCAACCAACCAAGCTAAGCGGGTAGTGATCAAGAAGGGAAGAGAGTGGCCCCTAGCAAGCTTTTGATAAATCTTGTAACCCAAGCTTTCCCAGCAATTTTCCACTAGATACAGTTCCACACCCGACACCTATACCCAAGTCCATGTAACATAGGTATTGGCAACTACTTGGAGTTAGGGCAGAAGAGGGTTGGGATAACATGAAAGTCAATAGTAAGAGAACAAATATGAAAATTTCTATTGCATACTTTATTATCCTTGTACTGGGTAGCTGAAAAATCATCAAATAACTTGAGTCTCCACCATTAGCAGTTGATTCTCTGCATAAGAACCATAAGGCCGCAAAAATGTGTCAATGAACAAATAACATAACAATAGGACAGAAGCTCACAAGGCAGATTGAATTATGGAACTTGTTAGATCACCAGTTGTGCCAAAAAAAAATGGGCCCTATAATGTGTAGCTATCTAACAAACCCCCTCACATAAGAAAAATAAAAATAGAACAAACACGTACTACGAGGCTTGAACCTATGACTTCTTAGAACCAGAGTTCTCTGATATCATGTTAAAATATGCATGTAGGGAACTCTCTAAGAGAACTCAAGAACTAAATCCACCTATTCCATAATTATGTCTACATTTGCGGGGAAAACATGCAAATCTTTGAATCCATTATGAAATTAGTTGTAGACAAGAATGTCCACCACACACACAGGTTGTTTAATACTATGTTGTAGAACAAATTATACAAGTCCACAGAGGTCAGCCCGCATATGGGTTTCATGACAGGAACAACATAACCATCCATCCAGCTAAGGCTGCTGTAAGGTCATGAACCTGCTGGATTTGATCTTCTTTCTGTAAGTTTGGGTTTTACTATATTTCAGAGTGACAATCAGAACACTAGTCCACCATGAGAATCAGGAATCTTTAACGATCCGGCACAGTTTTTGTAATGATAGATTCCCATACAGAGCTCATTGCTCCAGTTTTAACCATATGACCATTTTCTGGTCATTTGGTGGAGTAGAATGCATCTGATCATCACTTTTACGAAATTAATTTAAGCTTCATAATTTTTTAACACCTGTACATGCTGAAGGTGGAAATTTAGTCCCCATCCAATGGAGGACTAAATTGGGCATTTATTTATTTAATTTAAGCTATAGTTAATTAAATTTATGATTCATTTCTTTTGTTTTATTTTTATTTTTTATTTTCCAGAAAATGCTCTGCTTAAATCCGAGTGGAAGAATTACCGGTGAGGAAGCACTCAAGCATTCGTACTTCAGAAATGTTGCAGCTAGTCATTGATATCCATCCCTCATCCTATCTGCTTGCTGGAATGGACAGGTATAGCAATTAAGTTATGATTTGAACTAGAGTACGCAACTTTATTGACTTCTTATGAGACCAAGTTCATATGTTAAACCATGTGTATTAAGTAAGTTTTGAGTATTTTGTGTTCCGTGAGAGTAGACAATTTTGCCCCATTTTTTTCTCTTCTTTTTTTTAATTTGTTAATAATGTATTACATATGAGTAATTAATCCGACTATCATATAAGGAAACAAAGATTATAAATGAATTGTATTAAACAGTATGTTTTTTTTTTTCTCATGTGACTGAAATATCCTTTTATACATTTCTCTTTATTTTACTTTATTATTATTATTTTTAATCCATTATGGTGGGATGGACCGTTCTCGAATTCCGGCCAGCATTTCTGTCAATCGGCGGAAGACTCACGCATACTGGGAGGGTATGACTTCAAGGGATGGACTTGATCGAACGGCCATTCACTTGCAATTTCGGTAGGTAACGAAATCCAAAAGACCATTATTAGCATGTAATGGATTGACCCGAGTGCATAATACGCCAATCGAGAAGAAATCCCATCAATAGTTTGAACGGTAGATAAAGGATCAGAGGATGAGAGGGGTAGATTTACCCAATATGGACTGATGACAAATGACCGCCGCCATCTGCTTATCTCTCTCCCTTTCATAGAATGTAAGAAATTAATAAATAGTGATGAGTGGATCTGGATATATCTTTTGGTACTAAATGTAATTTCCTTTATATTTGGTTATTTTTTTACTTTAATTTTTAAAATTTATTTTTTTCATTTTATCCCTTCATGTTTCAAGTGTTATTTTTATTTTTTATTTTTTCAATTTACTCTAAAACTAACTATGTCTACAATTAGACAAAAAATTACACGTCGGCAATCACGCATTATCATAATATTTTTATTATATAACTTACATTTCTAAAACAAACTCAAATTCTAATATAATAATATTTTTATTATTATAATAAACCAAATTAAATTCAAATTCCTTGTCCTCATAATAAAGTATTAAAAATTGGAGAAAATTTGCATATTTTGTATTTCAACAGATATTTAATACTTGTCATAGTGAACCACTTGCAAGAATGAAAATAATCTTACACTGCTCCAAATTACGAGAACATCAAAAATATATTTAAGATAGTCAAGAAAAAATCTTAATTTTGAAACTATTTAAAGCAATTTCTCCCAAAATATAATCCTTCAAATAATAAAAGCGAAGAACTTAGATTATAGCATTTGTTTAATCTAGTAATGAATGAATCCAACATAAACACCAACAAGTATCTTTTAATAGTCGTCTGGTTTCTGAAAAAAGTCTTAAAGAGAGAACTAAACTAACTTGTGCATAAAAGTCTCCTTCCTCTCTTGGTAATGCAAACAAATGCTCAGAATTTTTTTTTATAACTAGAAATATTCAGGAATCTAGACTACAGTATCTCAAACAGGGCCTAAGATAAATCATACATTTTTTTTGTCAATCAATAAAAATATCTACCATATAAAAAAGCTTATAATCGAACAATTATAATCCAATACATATATAAACTCAACAAACGCAGTCCAAAAATAACCTAAAAAGGGTATCATAAAAAACACAACAAAATTCCATAATAAAAAAATCTGCATTTAGCTGAAGGAGATGGGTTGGCTTGGGAAAGAGATTGCAATTTTGTAATGGAGGTTTATGCAGGGCCGGCCTTGAGATTTAGGGGGGACAAGGCGAACTTCAAAAATGGGGCCTCTCTTACATTGAAAATAAAAAATAAAAAAATTCATGAATAAAACGATTAGTTATAACAACTTTTTTATTTGTTTGTAGCCACAAAAAAATTTACTTGCACATATAATCATTAAAATTATAAACAAAAATTTACTTTCATATATTAAGACATGAAGCAATCCTTACAAATACTAAAAAAAAAAAAAAAAAATCTGGTCTTGTTGCTTTATAGTTTAGCAATATCCAGTTTACAATTGAACCATCACATAAACATTACTCTTCTCACATTTTTAGCTGCAAAATCACTAATGAAGCTTGCATAATCGAATTTATCCACCATATCATTTTCAATGGATAACAAAGCTAACCCATTCAATCTTTCTTGTGACATGGTTGACCGAAGATAAGATTTGATTAACTCTAACTTTGAAAAACTTCTTTCTCTAGAGGCCACTGTAATAGGTATAGTTAACAAAATTCTATACACAATCCATGTATTTGGAAAACAACCATCCATTGTTTTCAAATAATTTAATACTTCAATTGGCCTTTTGGTTCCTTTCAGTAAAACTTCTTTCAAGACATTCAACTTTGAAAATAGATCTCTTCCATCAATATCAAAAAGTTCATCTGAAATTCTGAAATTCAAATGCGAGAGAGAGAGAGATTGTGTTTCTTTCATCTAGACTTGGTGCACTGAATTCATGCCCCTGAATTCATTCCTCTCAGGTGGTATTATATTATGATGTGTTTCTTTTTTTGTGGGCCCCATGTTTAATTGGGCCTCTATTATAATGTTTTTTTTTTTTTTAATCTAAAACACAAAATTATATTTGAGCACCCTCATTTGCAGCCCAAATTTGGGGGCTCAAGACGCAGGCCTTCTTTGTCTGCCCTCAGGGCCGGCCTTGGGTTTATGTGTTACATTGCAATTCATCTCAAATTGTAGGGTTTGATTTGTTCAAATTTGATTGCTGGAACTATATAAGCACCATTTAATTTACCCCCCCCCCCCCAAAAAAAAAAACACTAATCACAGACTTCAACAATAAACACAACAACAAAATCATGAGAAAATAATTCAACAAGTGAACACACAATGATCTCAATCGATACAGCTCCACAAATGTGTGTGAATTATTAAAACACCACATATTCTACAAGTAACTTAAATAAAACTATGGCCACAAGAAGCATAAATAGAATTGATTTTAGAAGTGTGAAAGAGATGGAGAAATCGATCGATCATGAAAAGAAAGAGGCAATTAGCTCATGCTAAAAATCGATTGAGAGAGAGAGAGAGAGAGAGAGAGAGAGAGAGAGAGAAAGAGAAAGAGTTAGCACTTCCCCAGAAATCGATTGAGAAAGAGAGAGATAGAGGTTATTGTTGCAGATTGAGGGGTTTCAAGTTGAGCGAATCATAGAGAGGTTGAAGTTAGGATGAAGGTTTGGTTGAGGAAAAATCACTGAAGTGAAGAGGGCGAGGGGAGAGAGAGAGAGAGAGAGAGAGAGCTCCATAACTAATATCTAGTTGGAGAGAACGCTTCGCTTCAATGATGGAACCCAATAGAGGCTTGTAATTATGTTGTTGCTAGAAATCAAGGATTATACAGAGATTCGACAATGGAACCCAACAGAGGCTTGTTATTAATGGAAAACAAGGGTTACACTGAGGAAGAGAAGAAGAGGAGGAGACAAAATAGAGAGTAAGGGAAGGGGGATGGAAATAGGAGGGTTAACCAGTTGCCCCGGTTTTCAATTTATTACCATTAAACAATTCAATGGTCTTAATCAATTATTTGTAATCCGAAAGCCAATAATTAGGTTGCATATGGTGTGCAACCTTAAGGGGGTTGCTCACTTAAACAGCTCCCATAAATATTTTGCTAAGGTGAGGAGTGAAACCACAAGAAGTGTGTGTTTGATGTTTGCCAATTATTCTTCATGGTTTTAATGTAAGATTTATTTTATTTTATTGGTTATTTTATTTGGAAAAGTATTTTATTCTGTGTAATTCTTTGATTTATCGTTAACTCCGAGTACGGTGAATGCTTAGAATTCCCTGCGAATTAAATTACTAGTTTTGACATGTTTAACCAATCAAGATTTTATGAAATCATCTTTTGGAAAATAATTTTCTTGAACTAAAAATTGCTGAACTTTCTGATTGGGTTCAACTTTTGTATGAATCTCAATTGAGTTATAAAATTAGAATTTTTGGCAAACACCATTCAACTTGTTGTCAGTGGATCTCTGAACCTTAATCTCATTAAAAATTTTATAATCAATCACATTAAATTTTTTTGTGACCAAATCAAACTCCATATCAATCCAAAATTTCATAATCACTTTGGACTTGCACAATAAATCCCTATGGAAATGACCTTGGAACTTTCGAGAATTACTATGCTTGATGATGACATTTTCCTATGCTTGGGAAGCCAATTATAGTGAACAACAAAAACCGACAAACACTAAGTAACTTAGGCTTAAACTTTTGGGTCATGTTGGTAGACCCACAAATGATTTGGGATAGCAAATGTAACAACCCTCACCATTGCTTACCGACTAATTACTGATTACCGCTAAACTGAGACTGATTAGGAGAAGTGATTGAACTGATTAAAATACTGGACTGACTGACTAAAATCTGAAACTGATTGATTGACTGTATCTGTTTAAATGCATTCCTATCTGTTTGATTGTCTGTTCATATTTTTATGTTTAAACTGCTAATTAAAGGCCTTATCGGCGGCCGAATATGAAATCGATTGATGTTCTGTGTCAATTAGATTTTATGTGATTTTATGGTATATTTATTAAAAATGTGTTTTAGTATGATTAAATTGGATCAATATTGATAAATTGCATAATTGGCTTTAATTACAACTTTGCCACACTAGTGGCCCATTATCTCAAACACTTTGATCTTCATATTACACTTGAACAAACATTTCATCAGCCTCTTTTCCTTGTTCTTGCCATCCAAGAGAGGGAGATGGAGAGAAATTGAGTGTCATTTTGATTAATGCTTGGAGACTTGAAGAAATTGTTAGAGAATTGCATAATTGAGCCTCCTTACCTTTAATTCAAGACCTAAGGTAGAGTAACTACCCTTTTGTTCATAAATTTAAGTGATTCTTGCATGATTCATGTCAAATTGAAGAACTAAGACATGATTTAGTCTTAGATTGTTGAATTATAGCTTAATTCATGTATGCATGTTTACATCCTTGAGTTTTGATGTTGTTCTTCATGAAATTGTACATGCATGTTCATATTTTTACAATGGACCATGATTTCACCATGTTTTTGAATATATTGACTTATTTGGGCATGAAATTGAAGCTTTGAAATGGTTTAAATTCATGCATGTTTGCATGTTCTTCATGTTCATAAAAATTGGGTTGAAATTGGATTTAATTAACTCACCCTTGGGCTTTGATTTTGCAAATTGAGCTTTGAAACTTGTTGTATATTGAGTTTAGATGTGTTTTCCAAAAATTGGGCCCAAGAGGTCGAGTTTTGAGCTAAGGAATGCTTGGTTTGAGCTTGGGAGGCAAATCTGGAAATTCCAGAATTTGGCTTCTTCGCTCGAGCGAAGGATTCCACGCTCGAGCGACCATCGTTTATTCTGAGCTCCGCTCGAGCGAAGGAATGGTGGCTCGAGCGTAAATTACAAGCTCTCAGATTTTTGGTGCACACAGACGCACGCTCGAGCGAGAGGACCTACGCTCGAGCGAGGACTGTGTCTTACGCTCGAGCGGGCGTCGAGCGAGCATCGAGCGGAGATTTCCAACATTCAGCACTTTTTGCATTTTTACAGACTGCTCGAGCGAGGAAGTCCACGCTCGCGCGACCCCACTGTTTTGACAAGCTCGCTCGAGCGAAGAAAGCCACGCTCGAGCGAGACCCCTGTTTTCTGAAAATTTTGAAAAATGCTTTTAAAGTGCATCTTTGCATCCTCATCCCATCCTAGACATTCTTAGGCCTAGTTTTAGACATCTTAATGAGGATATAGAAGTAGAACCACACCGAGGCAAATTAGGGATTAAGTTATCATCTTTCCCAACTATGTAGCTTAGTGTGTGTTCAATCTGTAAACTGTGTAGGGTTGGCTTTCCGAGGAGACGCTCTAGCTTACCATAGCCCAGAACTCTGTGAGTAACAATTGTGTAAAGATATGTTCAACTGTGAATATTTCTAACTGTTTAACTGAACTGCTTTCTGAACTGAAACTGTTAATTGAATGAATGTATGTCCTATATTCTGAACTGTATTGTGGCATCCTTAGTAACTACTGTTACTGACTGTTACTGTTACAGAGATCTCTGTCGGTTCCCTTGTTGGAACCACTACTGTTTACTGATTGACGGCCATCATTTACTGTCTGGTCTTTTAAGACCTACTGTTTACTGTACTGTTATGCTAACAGATGTACCACATATGACTGAATGACTGATATACTGAATCAATGAACTGTTTTCATTACTGTAAGGACATTCATTCTTAACCTCTTTACGCATTATGTTATTCATTGGGCTTTAGCTCACTGCTCATATGTATATGTAGGTGTACAGGCACCAAACCGCGGCTAAAAGCGTCGAGGTAAACTCTAGTTTTGTCAAGCCAACCTATGTGCCTCACTGCGAGGTTCCGAGCCGGTCAAGCTTTGGCTTAGGGGTGTTTTAAGTCCCCGTCTGTCTCTGTATCTGTTTTGCAATAACTGTAGACTGTACTGTACTGTTTAATAGGGATTAGGTCCCTGCTCTGAATGATTGTATATAATGTACATACTGTTTTGTCACTGACTGTATATATGTATGAAAAGTCTTTTTGCATACAGACTATCACAGCTCATTGGACATTGTTTATTTACTGTTTTGGCTTCCGCCAGCCCCTGTACTATGTTTTACTGTATTACTGTTAAGCAGGCCTTCGGTAATCTCGGATTACTGGCCGGTTACGGTGCTAAACCCATAGGGGCGGGTTTGGGTCGTGACAGCAAGTAGTGGCGTGTTACAAAATAGAGTGGTGGTTTTGCTATATTCATCTCTTAAAGGTAAGATTTTTGTTATTGTACTCCTATCTATGAATTTAGTTTCAATATATCAATAGATGATTTGTATGGGCATATATGATTAACTAAATATATTGATGCAGTCTGTATTGGGGTGTCAGTTTTGCCAGAATTTAGAGTGTACCTTGCATTCCTTTTGGGTGTTTGTATATTGGAGCTGATATGTGATAGGTATACTTAATGGTGATGTAACTATGGGATGCAAGTTTGGCTGCTAGCAATTAAAAATATATATATGCATATAAACAACAATAGAGTAATGTAAGTTTTGAAGAATTGCTGAAGACATAGTGGCTCTGTTTTGGTGTTGGGGGTTTGGAAACTACTGATAGACTACAGGATTAGTTTATTCTATTATAAAAAAATAAAAATAAAAATGGTGGATGCATTATGGCAGCCAATAATAATTGTCTATGTCGTGTAATATTTTATAAAGTTTGTGAGATTAAGGTGGATCTTGTTTATTTGAGATTAGCTTTGGAAATATTATTTATGAGATAAGTAACCCTCTATCACTGTTGGTTCATTTTTATTCCTATTAAATCGTTTGAAATTATAAATATTTATTTATAGCCCTCCTTATCTCTTAAAATAAAATATGGGTTAAGTATAAAATAGCATCGAATATTATTCTGAAAATTATTTGAATATTTTATGAAACTATTATGAAAGTTTGTACCAAATATTTATTTTGAAAATATCGAACACTTTATTTAAAAGGAATTTATTGTTTGAATTTTGAACATCACTCTAGTTTGACTATGATTTGGACCCTAGCCAATGAGAGTTATTTATTGGCACAAAAACTAATTTCTTTTGGGGCTTTACCACCGGCGTATGTGTGGTTCTGGGCCTTGTCACGAGCTAATTGACCATAGTCACCAAGACTTGAGTTTTTGTGAATCGAATTATTGAACCATCTGACTATCGAACCATCAATTTGAACAACGAAATTACTTTAAAATTACTTTAAATTATCTTATTGTCTTTTCAGTTAAAATGTATTGCTACATTGTTTATTTCCAGCTATGAAACCATCTTATGAGAGAATTGTTCATTTATTGATTTGTAGAAAAAATATATTTATTGGTTATTGACTATTTTCTTTGTATACTTGATCTAGCTAGCAGTGATGGTTGGTTATTTACTAGGCTTCCTAGCTTACCCTTCTTTTAATTTTAATTTTTTTTTTCCAGATTCTAAGGAGTAGAGTTATGCGTGGTTTTTCACTTGTGGAAGTGCCGAAAGTAAGAATATGATTTTAAATTACTTTGGATTACTATTTTGTTAGTGGATTATATTAGTGGATTTGATGGACAATTTCATATGATAAAGATTGTTTATTATTTATAGATTTTGACATTATGATAATTAAAGATTTGTTTTGAGTATTTTTATTTTGGTAGTTTATTTAATTGGACTCTTAGCCTTGTATGCTCAGTTAGATGTGCGGGCGGCGTTGTCACGGGGCTTGGGGCGTGACAATAGAAGTGTTGTTAGACTTTTGTGGGCCATCACGGAACTTATATAGATAATTCGGATCGTTTAAAGTGTAGAACTCGTCAAGTATTTTATTCTTGTAAAAAATCATGTTACTCAGATGTGACAACCACCTCCTTAATTAAGTAAATGCGAGGTTCCGAGCCGACATGTGTCAAGGCTTTTGGGTGTTTCTACTTTGCCCACTTGTGACCATGATCTATGTTATGTTTTGTTTTAGATTTGATGGTTTTGTTATTGGGATTTAATCCCCTAAGTTATGACATGTTTATATATATGTTGGGACTTGGACTTACGTGAATATCTGTATATACAAGTTGTTTGTTCATTTAAGTCCTCATAGCTTTGGACATTATATTTTATTATTTACAGGCTTTTGTCGGCCCCTATTATTGTATTATTGTTATCATTGTAAAGCAGGCCTTTGGTAATCACGGATTACTGGTCGATTATGATGCTAAACCCTTAAGGGCGGGTTTGGGTCATGACATAAGATCTCAATAGCCACTTGGTTAGATCATATTTGTATTAACAATTTATTTTTAAAATTATATTTACCGTTGATATAAATTTGAGCTGATCAAGTGGATATCGATATCTGATCAATGTGATTTTTTTAAGAGATGAAATACTCGACTATTCCTATACATTGAACAGTTTGGATCATCAATGTGGGCTTCGTAGTAGACCCACAAAGGCCCAACAACACGCTCCAATAAGATTTCAAATTGGAGAGTGCCTTTCAAATATCCCAATTCTTGAACAAAATTCAAAAATATTGGGTTAATTAAAAAAAAAAACCAAGGTGTTACGTGTTTTTTATTTTAAATGTCAGTGTTTTAACTTCAACAAATGAAACCCTGGAGTTTTATTTGTGTTTTAATATGCCCTCTTGGTCCATCTCCGTCTATGTAAGGTAACGGAGAATCGCTTTAGGGCTTAAAGTTAAAAATACTGGTTTTTAAAGTGGAAAAGGCATGAAACCTTGAGACTTTTTCTTCTTTTTTTTTGTAATAAACCCCAATATTTAATTTTTTTTTTAATGTATATATATAACTGACATATCTTATTGTATATGTGTGTGTGTGTGTGTGTGTACTTGTATATATAGTGAAATTTTTTTAGTCAAATTTTGGCTCTTCCGATGATAAAATTTTAATGACTAAAAATAACATTAATCTATTAAAGCACTGATGAGTGTCTCTTACCTTTCAGGTGGCCTTAATCCATTAAAGTACTAATTAATGTCTCGTACATTTCAGGTAGCCTTAATCCATTAAAGTACTGATAAGTGACTCTTACATTTCAGGTAGCCTTAATCCATTAAAGCACTAATTAGTGTCTCTTAGATTTTAGGCAACCCTTCTTAAAAATAACATTAATCCATTAAAGCGCAAATAAGTGTCTCTTACATTTCTGGTAACTTTAATCCATTAAAACACTGATTAGTGTCTCTTATATATCAGGTAGCCCTTCTTACATATTCATCAAAATTAGAGACGAAATTAAAATTCTATCATCAGAAGAGTCAAAATTTGAATAATTTTTTTTTTATCATATATACAAACACGTTATATATACACCAAAAAATATATATATATATATATTAGGTGTTGATACCCCCATTTTATCCCCCCTGATAAATAAATGCCCCCAAGAAATGCTTTAAAACAAAAAATATTTTATTTTATTATTTTATTAGGTGTGGTCTTTTAACCCAAAACTTTGGTATTATGATTGTGTGCTACCACTTTATGGTTGTGACTGTGGATTCAACGTAATTAAGAGTTTGATATTTGTGGTGCTTATTCCTTTGCCATTGTTAAGGATTGTATATAGTTTATCTATTTTTTAAGTTTGGACTAATTCTGGTTATGGGACTAGTAGTCAATTTGATGAAATATTTTATATATTTTGTAATTACTCTATTATTATTATTATTATTATTATTATTATTATTATTATTATTATTATTATTATTATTATCTTTAACAAAAACAAAAAAAATAAGAATAAATATGTCCCCAAAGCATAGCAGCTTGCAACTTGCCAAGGCGATATTTATGCATTAAGATTTGGTGAGATTTGCTTGGCTTGCTTCCTATTGGTTGGAAAGGGTGGCAGCATCTCCTGTAGAAGGAATTGTTTGTTGGGTAAATTACACTTTACATCCCTGTACTTTACATAAAATTTCGCTTTGGTCCTTACACATCAAATTGTGACACTTAACCCCCTGTGTTTTTGGTCAAATGTCACATTGGCCCTTCTGTTATTTCCACTATTTGACTCTTTAACAGAAACTATCCATAACTACAGTGCCACAAATGAAGCCAATATCCACATGAACACGCAAATGGCCATAATTCATTTCATAAAATATATTGTTGGTATCCACCAAGTCAAAATGGCATATTCATGATGCAAACATGCTGGCAGTATCCATAACTACATAGACAAAACATGCTCCATTGTCAAAAGAGTTTGATAATCTGTACGGGGAGCAAATATTTCGGCAAGCCCGTACTCCTTCCTACCAAGCTCCGTTTCTGCCCGATCACCTGAAAGCACAATGGCGGTGAGCTACCCGGTGGTGTGTGGCCGGAAAACCCTTCCGACGATCAAGTTAGCACACACCTTGGGATAGAGGGAGAGAGAGGAGAGTGTTTGAGTGTAAGAGTTTCTTACAAAGTGTTCGTTTGTCTGCGTATGGGGGGCGCAGACATGCTTATATACCCTTTGCGCCCCAAATCTACTCCTAGTGATCTCTCAACACGTGGCACTGCTATCCCATCTGTCAGCACAAACCTTGCTGAACATCACCTAACCCAACTGCCTGCCCACTCTCATGGGAGCTCGGCAGCCAGGCTGCACCATCTCGGCTGTCAACGGCTATATTGCGCTTCAAGCCTAAGTATTCACATAGCTAAGACTAATGAGGACCGGGCTCAGTTGCATCCCGGCATAGCCAAGCTCGGTCAAGCTCATGCTTGTCCGCGCGTCGACCTTCCTGCCGAGCAAACACTAGTAGCTCGGTCTAACCTTGGCGGCCGCCAGACATCCACTTGACCGGCCTTGATACCATGATGCCGCGTAGCTCGGTCAGACCTCGGCCTGCCTTAACCGAGCAGATTCCTTCAAGGGCCGAACTACCTCGGCCCAACCTTGTTGGCCCAAATCTGTCCGGCCCAATTCCAGATCATAAGTCTCCCTCTCAATTGCCCCTTAATTCCGTCCGCGTAAGCGTGACTGGGATTACACTATTCCGACCGGGGTAACGCCTCCTCTGTCCTCGGTTTACTATCCGGTAACCGGGCAAAGTTGACTTGCCTTTTCAAAACTTGCCCGGTCGACTCCCCGATTTGCCTCCCCAACTCTTCGACCTGCTCGGTCGACGCCTCATCTAACCTTTCTGTCTCTTCAACTCTGACGCAGTCATTTATGGGGACACGTGTCAATCTCCCATTGGTTCTCGAGCAGCCAACCCAGCCGTCGCATGAAATTTGAATTTGGGCGGCATTTGGGGCTATATACGTGCCCCGTCTCTCTCTGTTTTATTCTTATTGACCATCTTCCATCTCAAGCGTCCCAGAGCTGTTGCCCCTCCTCTCTCTCCCTCTATCCCAAGGTGTGTGCTAACTTGATCTTCGGAGGGGTTTTCCGGCCGCACACCGCCGGGTAGCTCACCGCCGTTGTGCTTTCAGGTGATCGGACAGAAACGGAGCTTGGTAGGAAGGAGTACGGGCTTGCCGGAATATTTGCTCCCCGTACATAATCAAAATAAACAACACCCCTACTTTGGGTTCTTCTCCTTAGAGGCAGATGCATTATGAAGTGAGGACAAGGTCACAACATTCCTCCCTCTCCAGGTAAATGAGGCTGTTGTTGGTGTTGATGTTGCTCCCCTTGATGCTTCAGATGTTTGTGATGATGCTGACTTTGTTATTGTTGTTGCACTTCTTGTTGCTGTTGCTGTTGTCCTTGTTCCTACTGCTATTGTTGCCCTTGATGTTGAAGTTGCCATTGTTGCTGAAGTTTTCCTTTGTGTTTGTGAACTTGTCCTTGATGCAGAGAGATTTGGTGCCTTGGAATTGCTGAAGTTGCTCTTGGAAGGCTGAAGCTGGATTTGGTGTTGCCATTGGTATTGGTGTTTGGGTTGCACTTCGTGTTGCCATTGGTGCTGATGCTTGGGATGATGTTGATCCAGCCTTAGTACGCTGCAATTGGCAAAAAATATTTGGTCCAATCAAACATATATTTTGTTGTATTAATTTAAAACATTAACAACAAAGTATGCACTCTCCCTTTTCCTTTTATAGCCTAAGCTCTTCCATCTTGGTTTATTTTTTTGTTGGTACTCCTTGTTTGGTGGATTCTTGCAGCTCTTATAGTTATGGTCCTATGTCCCACAATTACCACACTTTACTGTTGTATTCTGCCTTGTGACTTTGGTAGGTTTGGTAGGTTCATCTGATATAGTACATACCTTTTGTTTGTCTGTAATAAATGTCCATCCATGTTGATTCTCTATGCCAATGTCTTCTATGAGCAACTGAATGAACCACAACTAAGAGCTCTTTGTTTCACCCTCCACCACTGCATATGCTACTGGGATCATTTGGTTATTGGCATCAATTCCTACTGCACATAGTAACTGTCCAGTTTGTCCACCTTTCAAATGGCATCCATCTAGACCAATCAGTGGCCTACACCCTGTTACAAAGCCCTCTTGCAAGCTCCAAGGCAAATGTACCATCTCTCAAAGCTAGATTGATTAATAGGGTCCTCAGGGTGCGTTAGGGAAAATAGATGATTTTCCATAAGTAAATAAATTGATGAAAATAAAAAATAATGCGGAAAAATTAAATCAACAATACAAGAATTTTTATGTGGTTCCTTCAATGTGAGTTACGTCCATGGAAACGAAATCCGATTCCACTATCAATCAAGAGTTTTCAAATAATTACAAACAAGACATGAATGGTCTCACAAACCACTCTTAGGTGAATTCCAAATAATCACAAATAAATAAGAAGAAATAGCTCACCAAATAGATGAACAAATTATCTTCGAAACAAAGTTGAAGAAGACCCAAAATAACGAACCAAACGATGCTTCGAAGGAAGGCTGAAATAGAACCAAAACTTCCAAGCAAAACAACAACAAACAAAGCACAAAGCTTTGGACCAATATTAGCCACCAATTGAAAATACACACAGCACCAAGCTTAGCAACACCAAGCACACATCCACCGAATATATGATCAATTAGCCGCTGCACACTCTTCGGAAAAACAAAGACAATACCAAAAAAATATTGTTGACTCTTGGGCTTTTTATCAAAGCCCTAGCTGTTACCAAGCAGATTATTAAATACCCATTGGACTTTCAAAAGTCAGATATAATATATAAAAATATATATTATAACCAACACCAAATCAAATTAAATATATTTAATAAACTAATTAGGTCCCATACTCCACTAAGGAGGTATATCTAATGTTTCAGTAGGAGTTGACTTCATGACGATGGTTGTGTCACGATTTGTTTTCCTCAACTCTTCATAGTAATCCCAAAATTGATTATATTGTTCATTGTTAGTAACCTGTATGATGGTTAAAGCCTTTCTCTTGGCCCTATATAATTGACTCCTAGATGCTCCAACCATATAATCCTCCTGAACTTGTGCTTGAAAAGATTCAGTTGAGAGTTTAGGGTTTCTCCTAATGCTATCCATATACTTTTTTGAGAGCCACCTAAAATTAACATGCCTGTTCTGAAACACATTCCTCAATTATGTTCTCTGCTATATGTCTTCAGTTGCAAAGTGTTCTGGTTCTGCATATTAGAAGCAAATATGATCCATCTGCATCCCTCCCTACACACTGCCCTCACCCTTGTTTTCTCATTATTGACAACTTTACATTCTTACCATTCTTTATTGCATACTCTCTCACTATAGCCCTAAATTCTGCTGCCGAACCAAATAACATGCCCACTTTAAATTCAACATTGGTCATGTCAGTGTCAGGATTAAACTCTGGATGCTTTGGACCTCTTCTATCCTCATCACTTGAGTCATAAATGCTTTGGAGCTCATCAGATGATCCACCATCCTGCTAAAGCTCTACACTCTCTAGTTCAATGTTTGTAAACCCATATTATACTCATCTGCTTAGTCATTAGTGTTTCCTCTACTGCTCCCAACCCACTCAACACCTTTGTCAACATTGTTTTCAAACAACACATCATAATCACTCATTACATAATCACTATCATAGAAGTCTACACCCTCACTGTCATTTTCAACCTCACTGCCATCACCATCATGTTCAACCTGAATGTCATGACTCTTATCTACAGAAACATCAACATTATCAGCAATTAATTCCTCTATATGATCATTTCAATTTGACTAATCACTTCTCTAGGTTGACTACTCCCAGAAACATCACATGACTCCACTTGGTTGTCCCAACAATCCATTACTAGAACATTTTCCAAGTACACTTCAATGGCTCTATTAGGAGTTAAGTATCGAGACTCATTAATGGAGGTCTTTCTATTAAAATATAATCACTCAATTATGTTTCAAGGTATGCCCTCAAGAGGGAGAAAGATCCTCTATTTAAGAATAAAGATTGAGAGCTCTAATTTTGGAGCTCTAAAGAGAGCTCTAGTGATGTGGCAAGGAGTGGAGCCCACATGTGATGTGTGTGCCTATGTATTTTTTTTTTCTCTTGCCACATCATTAAAGCTTTCTTTAGAACTCCAAAATTAGAGTTCTCTATCATTATTGCCTATTTAAAGACGAATATGGTTAATCAAGTTTTGACAAGTGTTTAAGAGGATTGAATGCTTATAAGAAAGTTTGGTGGGCTGTTAAATTGTTTCCAAAAGTAGCAAATAAGATCTTACCAAAAATGATAATTTTTGGCAGTGAGAGTTGTCTATCACTGTTACTGAACAAAACTAAATAGTGTTGATATGACCAAAGTTGTTATTACCGTATCGGATTAAGTATCGTTTTTTTTCATTGGTATGGTACTTACCGGTACCAGTATGTTACCGAATACTGTTTCATATTTATCGCGAAAGTATTATATATGTATTAAAAATATAGTTTAGTAACAAATATTTTTTTTTTAAAGTAACAAATAATTTAACAATACATATCATGAATCACAAATTTATATGTAAAAGAGGCTTAAAAGCATACTATGTCTGCTAAGGTATTTCAAAGAGTATGGAACTTTTGACCAGCGGAGGTGGGGTCTTCAAATTTCAAGTCGAAGGTTGTGGTGTAATGGAGCTTTGGATGCGTTTAGCGACTTGGATCTAGTTATTTTTGGTTTGCTTTTATATTTTTATTATTTGCTGTAATAATCCTCCCTGTGTGGAGGTTGTCCCTCATTTGTGAGGGTTTTTTCTCTTCCTTTATGGAAAATTTGTTATCTCTTTATGCGATCTATTACTACCACTGTACGAGATTGATCCAATTTTTTTATCAGTTTTGCAAATGAAGATTTTCTTCCCATCTAAAAAAAAAAGTATCGAACACAAATGTTTACCGTTTTAATATTACAAACCACTATTAAAAAAAAAAAAAAAATTGGCCGGTATTGTGTGGTCACTAGAGACCAAATTTTTTGATTTCTAAAAGTGAAAATTTTGCGGTAAAAGACATTTAGGGACCAATTTTTATTGTCGTGAGAATAGTCGCTAAAAGGTCACCCGAAAAGTCAAAAGTAAGGCTTTTAACGACGAAATTTTAGAAATGTCACTAATAAATACATTTTTAGGGAAAATAATTTGGTCTCTAAATGGTTAATTTTTTAAGACAAAAAATTTGGTCCCAAAAGGATAATAATTCATCACTAATGTCCAAATTTCGTTATTAAAAATATAATGACACTTTTCACAAGAAAAATATTTGGTCCATTAAAAATAATTTTGTCGCTAAATATTGGTCTCTAAAATCTTAATTTTTTTGTAGTGGGTATTCACCCGGTATTATGTTTTCCGGCCTGTATTGTCCAGTACCTTCTGATATTTGTCGGTATTTTAGGCGGAACATAATTGGATTATGTAGGTATGGTTTTGCTTCTGAAACGGCATGTACCGGCCGGTAGGTATGGGATTGATAACATTTTGGATATGACTTAAAAGAGCTTAGCCAATAAGTTGAGAGCACATTTATGAGAAATGGGTCGAAAATAGCCTTTGCTGAATCAGGCTAGGCTGAAAAGTACTGGGCTGATCTCTCAAGGCTGAGTAGGTTTGGCCAAGCCATGTAGGCTCAACTCTAGCTTGTCTCCCAAGCTTCAGATTGGGGTTGGGCAGCCTTTATGAGAAATGGAATGCTGGTTTTGTTAGGGTAAAATGACTCTTGCATTGCTTCAGTAATGGATTTGAGCCATTGTTTGCTTTGAGTTGTTGTACCAAGTCCATGAGGCACTTGCCCATGTGTTTTGGGGTTGTTCTGCTGCTGAAATGAGCCAAAAGTGGACCGGTTTGAAGGCTTTTTTCCTCGGGCTGTTGCCAAGCCGCTTAAAGTCTTTTGACACTAAAATATCCGAACATTTTACACTTGTTCAAACTTATAGGACTGAACAAAATTTGACCGTCTGACAAGCAACGTCTTATCAACGACTATTTGTTCGGACTTACGTGTCTGAACGTTTTCATATTGTTTGGCCCTGGGAATGAGAGTTTGAGACTACCAAATGAAATACATGTATATAGCAAGGATCCTCTTCACATCCTCCAGTCTTACACAAAATATAATTGATCTTTCAGTTTCATTTGGATGATCAATTAATCTCAAACCCAACATGTAAGCTATTTGATCTTGAATATTTTTAATGTCTGGGTGCCAAGACACTATAGCCATCAAAATCTCATCAAAAGCTTGTCCAATTCAGCTTCTTTTCTTGCCAATTTCTTTTACCAAAGTTGTCTTTCGAACAACCCCCAATACAATGTATTCCAAAGAAATTGATTTTGTCATTTGACATTGCCAAATTTGTGGTCTCATAGGTCACGAGCCTTTCAAAGGGAATGAATTATATCCCCATGGGATGTGTAGAGCTGGATTTGTTCCATAGCATTTTAGCCTCATCCGTTTTCTCTTTTGCTTCTTTTCCTAGTGGGAAACATGTGACAAAATCATCTGTTTAAAAAAAAAAAAAAAAGTGTGACCAAATCAGAAAACCGTCTATTAAAACATTCTTGTTCACATTAGTTCCACCTTCCAAAAACTCTTTAGCCCTTCCTATGAACCCATTAAGTTTTTCAATCTAGCGCTTGGCATCTTCTCGAATTTTTTCAATCTAGTGCTTGGAAAATGTTTCTGGAATATTTTTTGCTTTTAAAAAATGAAAAACATTTTCCATCCAAATTAGGTCATCTTCTGTTGAATGCTGAAAATTGTCTTCCATTGATTTCTATTTTCCATTATACCGAACACTAAAATATGCAAACAACTTTTTTTGCCGAAACAAATTTACATGATGAGTGTTGAAGATGATTTTTTTTTTTTTTTAAAATCTTTCTTTCTTGCCTTTTATTTTTTATTTTTTGCATGGTGTTATTTGGGGTACAATTTAAAGCTATTTAATACTTCAAATACTAAAAAAAATCTACATACTAAGGTCAGTTAAAAAGAACTACTATTCTTGACCAAAGTGGCTTTTTGTATTTGTACATATATGAGTTATGGATCATGCTAATTGCAACTCACATGTCGCTAAGGTAAAGAAAATACCAAAATATTTAGACTTTCAATTCACTTTATGTTTCTGCATTATGAATAGAATAAGCAACGGACTGCAGTTAGCATTATTTATATATTCAATTCCATAAATTATTGAATAGGGCAAAGCTAGAATTCAAAGCTTACCTCTCTTTCTGTAAACAATTACGGGAAGGCAAATGGTTGCTCCAGAGTTCACAATGGAGATGGAAACCCCAATATTCTATTGTTAAGAAGACGAAAATATTATTTTCCTGGTTTGATGTGTCTAGCACAATGCTTGATACTTTCCTTCTACGGATGAAAGGTTGGAAAGAACATATACGAGCTCCTCCTTTTTCTCTTTTCATTTTCCATTTGATTTTCATTTTTTTTTTTCTTGAGAAAAAGGTTATACACAGGCTTGACTCACAGAAATACATGCATAAATGATGATGATGATGATGATGATGATGATGACAGATATAATGATAAGAACTTAGAAGACAAGTGGACTGTCCATTAAAGAACCTTACTTACAACAGTTCAATAGCACAGTCCGCAGTGTTTTTAGAGTTACTGGTAAATGGAGTTGGCCTGCAAATTTACTGGTCTGTTTCAGTGAAATTGTGTATTCCTGCTAAATTTGCTCCCAAATCCCAATTGTTTTGCTAAGGTTTTTGTTAGATGGAAACTTCTGCTAATGTGTGCTCACGCATGTAGATGGTCTTCCTTGCATTGGACGAGAACACAAAAATATAATTATTAAAACCCCAATTCTTAATCAATTACTCTGTCCAATAATTAAAGGATGACCTTTTCTGACTTTTTCTTTTTGGTGTTGGTCATGCAAAATAGTAATGGTATAGTTGACAAACACTCGTGACATGAAGAATATATGTAGATGGGAGTGAATAAAGTAGTTTTTGCTAGCTCTATCAATCTAAGTAATTTAATCAATTGGAATAGGAATGTCGTAGTTAAAAAGACTTTCTTCTATCGATCACGAGGTATTATAAAAATGTACAATACAATTAAGTTGATCACAATGTAAACATGGCCTTTATTTAAAGTAGTATCCAAATAGTGCAAAGTGAGGCTCTTGCTCAGAAACATTAATGACATAAAGCACACCCCTGCCCAAGCTAAAAGGTGAGCATTATTGAGATAAAAGTGAATTGCTTCTTATATTGCTCTTCAGAAGCAGTCTGTGCTTCCTGAATATAAGAGAAATATGTGAAATCATTTTTAAGCAAATATAAACTGTGAATTCATTGTTCACCAGTACTAAAATGGTCCAAAATGTTTGTTTGATGGTTCTCAAAAGTCAACTCAACAAGCCTTTATATTTCACTTCTATGTCAAAACAGGGTCCATGTATTTGGGCCAAATATTCTGGACAAAGTTCGTAGATTGTGTTCTTCAGCATTTCTTTTATTTTTTATTTTTTTGATCAGGAGAAGGAAATTTATTGATGAAATTGAATGGTTGCAAAGTAAACACAACAATGGACATAAATAAAAAGAGTTGGCAAGACACCAACGAACAGGAACCAGAAAATCAGAGCGAGAGAAAGAGAGAAAAGGACCCAACAAAGCTTAACACCGCCCAAAACACTTAAGAGTACATAGCTGTTAAAAGACAAGCAAGGCAAGCATTCACAATCTTTTATGGGAATCCTAAGCCAACTAGGAAACAGCATTTTGAAGCCAGAATTTCAGCATATTTAACAAGGCAGAGAGAGAGAGAGAGAGAGAGAGAGATTACCTTGACATTGAAGTGCTTTTGCATAATCAGAACATTATCCCAACATCATCCACTTTGATTGTCTTCAGTTTTGGTTTGCTTTGGACCCTGGAGGGAGTGGTAGAAGTAAAAGTCTTCATTTTAGAGCAATCTTTTTCAATTACGCATCCAAGGATGACCATTCAAAGTAGATCTCCCGGTACAGAAACTATAGAGATGTGAAAGATGTTCCGTTTTTTTTTTTTGACTTTTGAACACCATCTTATCAACTATAGATTCTTGTTCCTCTTTTCGTAGGTTTTTCTTTACAACAACACCTCCAACTTCTCACAGTCATAACGAACTAAAATTTCTTTTGAGATGTTAGCCTCCTTAGGAAACAAATTTGTAACAACCCCGTCCCACATCGGAAGTTTGCATGGATGATCTTGGGCATATAGAGCACTACTAGCTTGCTACTAAGTAACTTGAACTTAAGCTTTTGGGTCATGTTGGTCGACCCATAGGTTACTTGGGCCAAAAGGTAGTGTGGCGTTTTACAAAGCAACAAGCAGGACTTGGATTCCTCATCCTGCAGCTAATCATAGCTCAATTTAACACTTCCATACATAATTGATCGACACCTTCAATGGTTTTTCAAAATGATTTATTTAAGTTTATAAGTTGCCTGCTTCCATTGGCCAACCTTGGCACTCAATGTGGGGGAGTCGAGAACATCGCCAGCATTCCGCCTAAAGCATCACATCCAGCAACCCTGACTTGGGAAGGAACGATTACTAAGAATTTCAAAACTTTAATTGACTAAATAAGCCAGCATTACTTCTAAAGCATCACATCAAGCAACCCTTACTTGGGAAAGAACGGCTACTAAGAATTTCAAAACTTAACAGTAAAAAAAAATTGACTAAATGAACAACCATCCGTTGAAGATATAACTTTTATCCCCACAAACTGAATTTCTTTGGAATTCTTGAAAATTTTATACCTTTAGTCCACTTCAAATATCTAAAGTGTAGAATTTCCTAATTACATGATAATGTAAAAAATAGAATTACCTCTACTTTGAAATAGATTTGCACAAACTGGTTCAAGTCCATCCCCTATAGCGGATTTTCTTGAAGTTATCAGATACAACTTCCTTCAATTTTGGTGTGCTTTGGATCCCGCCAGAAGTAGCGGCAACGAAAGTCTTCATTTTGGGGCAGTCTCTCACTCTAAGTTGTTCCAAGGATGACCACTCGAAAAGAAAGTTTTCTCTTGTGCCGAAACCACTTGGGTTTGGAAGGCATTCAAGCATGATTACTTGGAGACTTTTGAACAACATTTTTACACTTGAATGCTTAAGAAATATGAGAAGTAAAAAGGTCCCATATCTGAAGAAAAGCCAAAGAAAAGTCTTAATATATGTTAGATGGATTCACTCCCTATATGTTTAAGCCTTTAAGTGGATGCATGTTTGAAATAACGTGCATTGATTCTATGAATGGACACTTTGGATTCCCTAACATAAATCAAGGTATCGACTCTTTGGATTCCGTAACAAAAGCTTGCTTCGAATGAATTACAATCTGCTCGTAACAAAAGCTTGCTTCGAATGAATTACAATCTGCTCTTAACAAATTCAAGCTACAATTAATTGTTGTACTATGTATTATTATTAGTCAATCACATTTCAATAAAAAGCAAATTGTAATATATATTTTTACCACAGATACAAACAAGCATGAAAACAAACGTACAATATTGTTAATTGAGATAAATGATTTTGGATACAAGCTCCATTACAATGCAAAGAAAGTAAAATTACACACACACAGAGGGTACTTTTTTCCCCCTTTATTCACTCTTCAAATCTTTGGCACACATTAGATAAACATACCTTTATTTAGAGTAGTAGTTTTGATATTGCAAAGCAAGACAATAAAATCATAGGAAGCATATGCCCTTACACAACAAAATCCTAAGTAAGGTAGACATCACATAACCATAGAGAGTAGCTCAACATTCTTTATGGTTGACAACTGAAAAAACAAAATGAAAACTCAATAATAATCTAGCAGTATATTTCTATAAAGGATAGAGATATCTATATTTTGCTACATATAAGGTTCACCTTTTTGTTTTTTATTTCCAGAAACAAAAAAATGAAAATATCAAAAACACCATTGTCTTCACATTGTTTTCATTTTTGTACAAAAAATAGCTTTTCAAATTTTGGAAATAACTTTTTGTTGTTTCCTAAAAAATAGGATAGATTTTAGAAAAAATTTCTGAAAAAAGTATTCAAAAAATAGTCACAAAACATACCTATTTTTCTGTAATAGAAAATTCCTTTCAGATAAGAATTGTATTGTTTTTGGGTATAGCTTGAGGTAAATCATGAAGTGTCCACTTACTCATGAGAGTTAATCCTCATAAATTCATAATCTGGTTCACAATCTAATTAAGAGTCAGCATGGATTTCATCTTCAGGAGTACTTGTCTATCTTGCCTAAAAAAAAAGAAAAGAAAAAAATTAGGAAAGATTATGATAGGAAACATCCATAATGACAACAAAAAAAAAAAGAAAGAAAAAAAAAAGAGGTGAGAAACCTGATAATATTGTCTATGTAGATGGAAAACAAGATATTTAACAACCTACGCACAATTTCGTAGACTGACAAATCTATCAAGTGTATGTTGAATGGGCCTCAAAGAAAATTTGTTAATTGAAAGGCCAATTAATTTTATTTATTCCTTATGTAGTAAAATTTATATTGAAAACTCACAACATTTTTAGATTACCTATCGATTGAATAAAGATCTTGCGCAATGCACAAGGACCACAAATAGCTCTGGGAGAGATAGCAAGTAGGCATTCTTCCCCTCTTCCACTTTTTGGCGAATAACACTTGCTATCATCACTCCAAATTATGACCTCTATCACTTTTTGATTGATTGCATATAATCTTTTTTTTGGTCCTAAGAAAAATAAAATATTTAATATAAATATACATGTAGTGTAGCATAGTTGACTTAATGACAACTCAATCATTTCTAGGCCATTAAGGAGATCGCCTAAGGTCACACTTTTGGAATTCGACAACTTGAAACCAAAAAAAAAAAAAACCCTAATCAAAACCTAATATAAAATTTATTAAGAGGCATAAAAACAAAAGAAAAAAAGAAATCCATTGTTAGCATTTTCTTTTTTATTTAAGGAAAGCATTATCTCAATCCACTACCTTTCATTAGTATAGTACCTACTGGTACTGGTACTGAATACAATTTCATATTTATCGTGAAAGTATTATATATGTATTAAAATTATAATTTAGTAACAAATAATTTTTTTTTTTGAAGTAACAAATAATTTAACAATACATATCATGACTCACAAATTTATATGTAAAAGAGGCTTAAAACCATACTATGTCTGCTAAATAACACAATTTAAGATATTTCAAAGAGTATGAAACTCTTGACCAACGGAGGTGGGGTCTTCAGATTTCAAGTTGAAGGTTGCAGTTTAATGGAGCTTTGGATGCATTTAGCGACTTGGATCTGGTTGTTTTTGGTTTGCTTTTTATTTTTTTATTATTTGCTATAATAATCCTCCCTGTGTGGAAGTTGTGTCCCTCTTTTGAGAAGATTTTTTCTTCACCTTTATGGAAAATTTGTTATCTCTTTATGAGATCTTTTATTACTACTGTACGAAATTGATCTAATTTTTTATCGGTTTTACAATGAAGATTATCTTCCCATCTAAAAAAAAGAGTATGGAACACAAATTTCTACCATTTTAATATTACAAACCACAATAAAACAAAAAATATAAACAATTGGCTGGTATTGTGTGGCATTCACCCGGTATTATGTTTTCCGGCCGGTATTGTCCAGTACCGTCTGGTATTTGTCGGTATTTTAGGCTAAACATAATTGGATTATGTAGGTACCGTTTTGCTTCTGAAACGGCATGTACCAGTTGGTAGGTCTGGGATTGATAACATTGGATATGATTTAAAAGAGCTTAGCCAATAAGTTGAGAGCACATTTATGAGAAATGGGTCGAAAATAGCCTTTGCTGAACCGGGCTAGGCTGAAAAGTACTGGGCTGATCTCTCAAGGCTGAGTAGGTTTGGCCAAGCCATGTAGGCTCAACTCTAGCTTGTCTCCCAAGCTTCAGATTGGGTTTGGGCAGCCGTGGTACTGCTGAAAAGGTTGGAACGCTGGTTTTGTTAGGGTGAAATGACTCTTGCATTGCTCCAGTAATGAATTTGAGCCATTGTTTGCTCTGAGTTGTTGTACCAAGTCCATGAGGTACTTGCCCATGTGTTTTAGGGTTGTTCTGCTGCTGAAATGAGCCAAAAGTGTACTGTTCTGGAGGCTTTTTTCCTCGGGCTGCTGCCAAGCCACTTAAAGTCTTTTGACACTAAATATCCGAACATTTTACCCTTGTTCAAAATTTGACGGTCCAACAAGCTACATCTTATCAACGACTATTTGTTCAGACTCAAGTGTCCGAAGGTTTTCATATTGTTTGGCCTTGGTAACGAGAGTCTGAGACTCCCAAATGAAATACATGTATATAACAAGGATCCTCTTCACATCCTCCAGTCTTGCACATAAAATAATTGATCTTTCAGTTTCATTTGGATGATCAATTAATCTCAAACCCAACATGTAAGCTATTTGATCTTGAATATTTTTAATGTCTGGGTTCCAAGACACTATAGCCATCAAAATCTCATCAAAAGCTTGTCCAATTTAGCTTTTCTTCTTGCCAGTTTCTATTACCAAAGTTCTCTTTCAAACAACCCCCAATACAATGTATTCCAAAGAAATTGATTTTATCATTTGACATTGCCAAATTTGTGGCCTCATAGGTCACTAGCCTTTCAAAGGGTATGAATTATATCCCCATGGGATGTGTAGAGCTGGATTTGTTATTGAAGTTGCCTTCCTTCCATAGCATTTTAGCCTCATCCGTTTTCTCTTTTGCTTCTTTTCCTAGCAGAAACGTGTGACCAAATCATCTGTTTAAAAAAAAAAAAGAAAGTGTGACCAAATCAGAAAACCACCTATAAAACACTCTAGTTCACATTAGTTCCACCTTCCAAAAACTCTGTAGCCCTTCCTATGAACCCCATTAAGTTTTTCAATCTAGCACTTGGCATCTTCTCAAATTTTTTGAATCTAGTGATTGGAACATGTTTCAGCAATGTTTTATGCTTTTAAAAAATGAAAAACATATTCCATCCAAATTAGGTCATCTTCTGTTGAATGCTGAAAATTGTCTTCCATTGATTTCTATTTTCCATTATACCGGGCACTAAAATATGCGAACAACTTTTTTCACCGAAACAAATTTACATGATAAGTATTGAAGATGATTTTTTTTTTAATCTTTCTTTCTTGCCTTTTATTTTTTATTTTTTGCATGGTGTTATTTGGGGTAGAATTTAAAGCTATTTAATACTTCAGATACTAAAAAAAACCTACATACTAAGGTCAGTTAAAAAGAAGTACTATTCTTGACCAAAGTGGCTTTTTGTATTTGTACATATATGAGTTATGGATCATGCTAATTGCAACTCACATGTCGTTAAGGTAAAGAAAATACCAAAATATTTAGACTTTCAATTCACTTTATGTTTCTGCATTATGAATAGAATAAGCAACGGACTGCAGTTAGCATTATTTATATATTCAATCCCATAAATTATTGAAAAGGGCAAAGCTAGAATTCAAAGCTTACCTCTCTTTCGGTAAACAATTACGGGAAGGCAAATGGTTGCTGCAGAGTTCACAATGGAGATGGAAACCCCAATATTCTATTGTTAAGAAGACGAAAATATTCTTTTCCTGGTTTGATGTGTCTGGCACAATGCTTGATACTTTGCTTCCACGGATGAAAGGTTGGAAAGAACATATACCAGCTCCTCCTTTTTCTCTTTTCATTTTCCCTTCAATTTTCATTTTTTTTTTCTTGAGAAAAAGGTTATACACAGGCTTGACTCACTGAAATACATGCATAAATTATGATGATGATGATGATGATGACAGATATAATGATAAGAACTTGGAAGACAAGTGGGCTGTTCATTAAAGAACCTTACTTACAACAGTTTAATAGCACAGTCAGCAGTGTTTTTAGAGTTATTGGTAAATGGAGTTGGCCTGCAAATTTACTGGTCTGTTTCAGTGAAATTGTGTATTTCTGCTAAATTTGCTCCCAAATCCCAATTGTTTTGTTAAGGTTTTTGTTAGATGGAAACTTATTGCTAATGTGTGTGCTCACACGCATGTAGATGGTCTTCCTTGCATTGGACGAGAACACAAAAATATAATTATTAAAACCCCAATTCTCAATCAATTACTCTGTCCAATAACTAAAAGACGACCTTTTCCGACTTTTTCTTTTTGGTGTTGGTCATGCAAAATAGCATGTGGTATAGTTGACAAACACTCATGACATGAAGAATATATGTAGATGGGAGTGAATAAAGTAGTTTTGCTAGCTCTATCAATCTAAGTAATTTAATCGATTGGAATAGGAGCGTTGGAGTTGAAAAGACTTTCTTCTATCGATCACGAGGTATTATAAAAATGTACAATACAATTAAGTTGATCACAATGTAAACATGGCCTTTATTTAAAGTAGTATCCAAATAGTGCAAAGTGAGGCTCTTGCTCAGAAACATTAATGACATAAAGCACACCCCTGCCCAAGCTAAAAGGTGAGCATTATTGAGATAAAAGTGAATTGCTTCTTATATTGCTCTTCAGAAGCAGTCTGTGCTTCCTGAATATAAAAGAAATATGTGAAATCATTTTTAAGCAAACTATAAACTGTGAATTCATTGTTCACCAGTATTGAAATGGTCCAAAATGTTTGTTTGATGGTTCTCAAAAGTCAACTCAACAAGCCTTTATATTTCACTTCTATGTCAAAACAGGGTCCAGGTATTTGGGCTAAATATTCTGGACAAAGTTCGTAGATTGTGTTCTTCAGCATTTCTTTTATTTTTTATTTTTGTGATCAGGACAAGGGAAATTTATTAATGAAATTGAAATGGTTGCAAAGTAAACACAACAATGTACATCACTAAAAAGAGTTGGCAAGACACCAACGAACAGGAACCAGAAAATCAGAGCGAGAGAAAGAGAGAGAAGGACCCAACAAAGCTTAACACCACCCAAAACGGCAAGAGTACATAGCTGTTAAAAGACAAAGGCAAGGCAAGCATTCACAATCTTTTATGGGAATCCTAAGCCAACTACGAAACTGCATTTTGAAGCTAGAATTTCAGCATATTTAATGAGACAAAACCACAGAGAGAGAGAGAGATTACCTTGACATTGAAGTGCTTTTGCATAATCAGAACATTATCCCAACATCATCCACTTCGATTGTCTTCAGTTTTGGTTTGCTTTGGACCCCGGAGGGAGTGGTAGAAGTAAAAGTCTTCATTTTAGAGCAATCTTTCTAAATTACACATCCGAGGATGACCATTCAAAGTAGATCTCCTGGTAGAGAAACTATAGAGATGTGAAAGATGTTCCTTTTTTTTTTAGACTTTTGAACACCATCTTATCAACTATAGCTTCTTGTTCCTCTTTCTGTAGGTTTTTCTTTACATCAACGTCCTCCAACTTCTCACAGTCATATCGAACCAAAATTTCTATTGAGATGTTAGCCTCCTCAAGAAACAAATTTGTAACAACCCCATCCCACATCGGAAGTTTGCATGGGTGATCTTGGGCATATAGAGCACTACTAGCTTGCGACTAAGTAATTTGGACTTAAACTTTTAGGTCATGTTGGTCGACCCATAGGTTACTTGGGCCAAAAGGTAGTGAGGTGTTTTACAAAACACAAAGCAACAAGCCGGACTTGGATTCCTCATCCTGCAGCTAATCATAGCTCAACTTAAGACTTCCATACACTAATTGATCGACACCTTCAATGGTTTTTCGAAATGATTTATTTAAGTCTACAAGTTGCCTCTTTCCATTGCCCAACCTTGGCATTCAATGTGGGGGAGTCAAGAACATCGCCAGCATTCCGTCTAAAGCATCACATCCAGCAACCCTTACTTGGGAAGGAACAACTACTAAGAATTTCAAAACTTTAATTGACTAAATGAGCCAGCATTCCTTCTAAAACATCACATCAAGCAATTCTTACTTGGGAAAGAACGGCTACTAAGAATTTCAAAACTTAACAGTAAAAAATAATTGACTAAATGAACAACCATCCGTTGAAGATATAACTTTTGTCCCCACAAACTGAATTTCTATGGATTTCTTGAAAATTTTATACCTTTAGTCCACTTCAAATGAAATGTGGTGCCAAGTCGTACGAATAAAATCAGTGGCATATCTAAAGTGCAGAATTTCCTAATTACATGATAATGTATAAAATAGAATTACGTCTACTTTGAAATAGATTTGCACAAACTAATTCAAGTCCATCCCCTATAGCGGATTTTCTTGAAGTTATCAGATACAACTTCCTTCAGTTTTGGTTTGCTTTGGATCCCGCCGGAAGTAACGGCAGCAAAAGTCTTCATTTTGGGGCACTCTCTCACTCTAAGTTGCTTCAAGGATGAACATTCAAAAAGAAAGTCGTCTCTTGTGCAAAAACCACTTGGGTTTGGAAGGCATTCAAGCATGATTACTTGGAGACTTTTGAACACCATTTTTACACTTGAATGCTTAAGAAATATGAGAAGTAAAAGGTCCCATATCTGAAGAAAAGCAAAAGAAAAGTCTTAATATATGTTAGATGGATTCACCTCCTATATGTTTAAGCCTTTAAGCGGATGCATGTTTGAAATAACGTGCATTGATTCTATGTATGGACACTTTGGATTACCTAACAAAAATCAAGCTATCAACTCTTTGGATTCCATAACAAAAGCTTGCTTCAAATGAATTACAATCTCCTCTTAACAAATTCAAGCAACAATTCATTGTTGTACTCTAAACTATTATTAGTCAATCACATTTCAATAAAAAGCAAATTGCAATATATTTTTTACCACAGATACAAACAAGCATGAAAACAAACGTACAATATTGTTAATTGAGATAAATAATTTTGGATACAAGCTCCATTACAATGCAGAGAAAGTAAAATTACACACACAGAGTGGGTACTTTTTTCCCCCTTTATTCACTCTTCAAATCTTTAGCACACTTTAGGTAAACATACCTTTATTTAGAGTAGTAGTTTTGATATTGCAAAGCAAGACAATTATTTAGAAACACAAATCATAGGAAGCATATGCCCTTACACAATAAAATCCTAAGTAAGGTAGACATCACATAACCATAGAGAATAGCTCAACATTCTTTATGGTTGACAACTGAAAAAAGAAAATGAAAACTCAATAATAATCTAGCAGTATATTTCTATAAAGGATATAGATATCTATATTTTGCTACATATAATGTTCACCTTTTTGTTTTTTATTTTTAGAAACAAAAAAATGAAAATATCAAAAACACCATTGTCTTCATATTGTTTTCATTTTTGCACAAAAAATAGCTTTTCAAATTTTGGAAATAACTTTTTGGCTGTTTCCTAAAAAATGGGATAGATTTTAGAAAAAAAATCAGAAAAAAGTATTCAAAAAAAAATCACAAAACATATCTATTTTTCTGTAATAGAAAATTCCTTTCAGATAAGAATTGTATTGTTTTTGGGTATAGCTAGATGTAAATCATGAATTGTCCACTTACTCATAAGAGTTATTCCTCATAAATTCATAAGCTGGTTCACAATCTAATTAAGAGTCAGCATGGATTTCATCTTCAAGAGTACTATTATGTCTTGCCTAAAAATAAAATAAAAATAAAATAAAAATAAAAACAAAAATAAAAGAAAAAAAAATAGGAAAGATTATGATAGGAAACATTCATAATGACAAAAAAAAAATAAAAAAAAAGAAAGAAGAGTGAGAAACCTGATAATATTGTCTGCATAGATGGAAAACAAGATATTTAAACAATCTATTCATAATTTCATAAGCTGACAAATCTATCGAGTGTATGTTGAATGGGCCTCAAAGAAAAGAAAATATGCAGATTGAAAGGCCAATTAATTTTATTTATTCTTTATATAGTAAAATTTATACTGAAAACTCATAACATTTTCAGATTACCTATCGATTGAATAAAGATCTTACGCAATGCACAAAGACCACAAATTGCTCTGAAAGAGATAGCAAGTAGGCATTCTTCCCTCTTCCACTTTTTGGCGAATAACAATTTCTATCATCACTCCAAATCATGACCTATATCACTTTTTGATTGATTGTATATACTTTTTTTTTTTGGTCTTAAGAAAAATAAAATATCTAATATAAATATACATTCAATGTAGCATAGTTGACTTAATAACAACTCAATCATTATTAGGCCATTAAGGCGATCGCCTAAGGTCACACTTTTGGAATTCGACAACTTGAAACCAAAAAAAAAAAAAAAAAAAAGAAAAAAGAAAAATTCCTAATCAAAACCTAATATAAAATTTATTAAGTGGCATAAAAACAAAAGAAAAAAAGAAATCCATTGTTAGCATTTTCTTTTTTATTTAAGGAAGGCATTATCTCAATCCACCAAGTCTCTTCCATCTTTATCCAAAGGCCTAAAAAAAAATTCATTGTCCAAAGATCTTTTCTAAAATTTGATAAAAATCTCCCAAATAAAAATAGAACTATTCAAATGGTTATAAATTCTACGTATTGTAGGAAGCATTACCCTGAGTAGTTGAGAGAATATTAAATAATTTATTATCTCATGTTCAAAGGCCTTCGATTTTTTTTATTTTTTTTTATTTTTTAAGATAGTCAAAGGGCTTCGATATTAAAGGCATAAATGAACATTCATTCTAAAAGGCTAATAAAAAGTAAAATTTCTTTATCCATCAACTTAACTTAACACTTAAAAATAAAAATAAATTCTATGCACGAAAGAGGACAATATATTAACTTTTAACTGCAATAATAAAAGAAAACAATAAATTTTACATTAAAAAGTGTAATCTATATAAAAAAAAATTTAAATGTTATTTGAGTGTAATAAAAGGCCTCTCTATGCACAAAATTCATGCACAAAAATATACCTAGAAAAATAATATGTGGTTAAGATTCACTCTTATGTAGTGGAGTAAAGTCCACATTTTGAATGAATCTCGACCATATATTAAAATTTTTGAGTATTTTTAATTATACAAAATATAATTCAAAATTACTAGAGATTCCTAATTATCTACAAACTAAATTATCAACTACTCACAACGAGGAGTTGATAATTTGATTTGTGTTTCATTAAAAAACGCAATGTATCATAAATTTTCATCTTGAAACTTACTCCGAAACTAAAGTGTATGATGTAAATTTAAAATTAGTTGAATATGGATCATACAAACACAATGAATACATACTCCCTTGATTTACTAGTTTATTAGTGTTATTGACAAGGGCCCAATTTAATTTACTGTAAAAAAAAATTAAAATAAGAAAAAACATTGCCTCATAACGTAAGTAATTACCTGATATATATATATATATATATGTTAAATGTGGTAAAATAGAGAAGTACCTTTTGGTGGCTTTGACACAGTTTTGCACAAACTGATTCAAAAGGAAGTAGTGGCAGCGAAAGTCTTCATTTTGGGGCAGTCTCTCACTGTAAGTATTTCCAAGGATGGTCATTCAAAAGGAAAGTCGTCTCCTCCTGTGCAGAAACCATCTTGTAGTCCACTCTCTCTTCTTTTTCTTTACGCCCTTCGTTTTGCTTCGCAGCAACAATTTGCTCCATTTCTTCACAGCGAGTTACCCAAAGCACTTCAAGTAGATAAAGAGCTTGAGCTATGGAAGGTTGGAAGACATACTTCAGTTTGCCACATGAATGGACTTTCATAGACCAAAATCAAATACTTGTTCCAGTTTCTCACATGCTGATACTAAAAACTTCTCCAAACTTCAGGACATGTGTTAACTTCCAAACTTCTGAGCCTTGGGAAGCACACCCAGCTGGAAGTAGTAAGTGCACCTGGGCATATCCCTTTGAAAGTATCCAATTTCCAGAGTTTCAATTCTTCCAGGTTAAACAACAATTGCAGATCAGGTGGTTGTGCCTGTGGTGAAATCCCCCCATTCCTCTGTGTTGATCAAGTACTCAATTTGACAACAATCTTTAATCCTCAGATGCTCAAAGACATTTAAACCTTCTACATCGGCTTGTAAATTTGGAAAAATGTTCTTCACGTCCTGCAAATGCTCCACACTTAGATGCGTAGCTCTCTTCAACACCATCTTTAGCCATTTACTCCAATTAACCATGGGTCCAACCAAATTTCCAAGTCCCAAATAATTTGGGGAATAATTTTCATATCCCCAACTCGATTTTCCGATAAAGATAATAAAACTTTCCAGCTCAAGAAAAACAAAGTCCTTAGGTATATGCGCAATGTCAGGTATGGAAATGGTTAGCACTTTTAGGCGAGGCCAAGATCTTAGTGCAGTAGCTACTTCTACTGCAGCGTCTCCAATCCTCCAAGTTACGCTGCCAAGCAAGTACAACTCCTCCAAATGGCATAAAGGCGATACCATTGCAGCCGGAATGAGAAATTCATGAAAGCTTCCAGTCATGTCCAACAACCTTAGATTAGTTAACTCCCTTATAGCATTTGGTACCTCAGAAAATAAGGCACGCCTGAGGTTAAGGACTTCAAGTATCTTTAACTGTCCAAGACATTTAGTGTCCCCAAATTTAATTCCTTCAAGAACTAATGTTCGAAGACACGTCTGGTTATTGAAAGTATCAGGACTACGAATTGGATTGTCAAGATGAGGGTAGAAGTGTCGGCTCCAATCTAAAACACTAAGTGCCTTCATCCTAGAAAGGAATTCATGTGAACATGACCATGCATTTAGATTGTCTTGAAATGGTAATATTTGGAGCTTTGAACATTCCAAGACCTCAGGAAGGTTACTGATCTGATTTCTCATCAATGACATGCCTGTGTATTTATCCAAACTATCCACATTTGGCCAATCTTTCAAATTGCAACCAGCTCTTACAAAATGCTTTTTGGATCCTGTAAATATGGCAACATCACACAGAACATCATGCATTTTGATGCAATCTTGTACATCACTAGCTAATAACAAACATGAAGCTATGAGATTGTTGATCACAGACTGTGCTCTGCTCCTAGCCTCCTGCACTGTATCAACATTTTTGAATAATCTCAACCCCATCCCATACCATACCAAGTCTTCTATTAAGATGTCATGATCCTCGGGAAACAGAGAACAAAGCAAGAAGCAATCCTTGGCTTCCTCATCTTGCAAGTAATCATAGCTCAACCTAAGAGTTTTGTACACTTGTTGATCAACACCTTCAATGTTTGTTGGCAATGATTTTTTTAATTCTTGAGCTGCATTTTTCCATTCTTCAAGGTTATTTTTACCTTCCATTGCTTTTCCAACTGTAACTACTGCTATGGGAAGCCCTCCACATTCTTTACAAATCTCTTTAGCAACATCATTTAACGCAGAAGAGTCAACAGCGTCGCCAACATTTTTTCTAAATAAGTCCCATGAATCTTGTTCAGATAAAACATCAAGCCAGACTATCTTTGTCGCCTCCCATTCCTTTGCCATGGTTCTGCATACTTGCTCACGCCGTGTTGTGATTATGATTTTGCGGCCCTCATGATCTTGGCCAAGTGGAATGCCCAAGGTTGTCAATTAAAGTCTGTCCCAAACATCATCTAATATAATAAGGATCTTTTTCACATCCTTGAGCCTTGCACAAAGCATGCTTCCTCTTCCAATTTCAGTTGACTGATCAGTAAATTTGGTGAAACCCAACATAACAGCTATTTGATCTTGAATCTTTTTAATATCTGGGTTTTGAGACACTACAGCCATCACAACTTCATCAAAAAGCTTATCTGATTTAGCTTTTTTCCCAATTTCTTTTACTAAAGTTGTCTTTCCAACACCCCCAAGACCATGTATTCCAATAAAGTTGATCTTGTCATCAGTTAGTGCTTTCATTACGCTCATCATTGCCAAATTTGTGGTCTCATAAGTCACAAGCCTTTCCGAGGGTATGGACTCTATCCCCAAGGGACGAGCTGGTTTGGATATGCTATTGAAGTAGCCATCTTTTTCTAGCACTTTAGCCACCTCAACTTTATCTTTTGCTTCTTTACCTAGCTGGCAACGTGTGACCAAATCAGGAAACCACCCAATGAAACATTTCTGGTTCACATTGGTACCATCTTCTAGAAACTTTTTAGCCTCTACTATGAACCCATCAACTTTTTCAATCCAATTGTTGACATTTTCTAGAATTTCTCCTCTATTCCTTTTTGCTGCATCAATGAAGTCGTCCACATCTTTTCTCTGAGCCTCTAACTTTTCAACTTGGTCTCTCAAATCTTCGATGTATTCCATTCGATGAAGGACATAACTGAATTGACGCCCAACTGGCTCCACCAAGAATTCAACAACTTTTCCTCCAATGGAAATCAGAGCATCAAGAGCAGCCATAGCCATGTATGATGACAAATATTCAATAAGAACCATTTTACAGTAGCATGGGACTCCCAAAAAATAAAAAAAATTGTTGTACTATTGTCATCAATAATTACCTGTATCTACTTACAATTAAATCTTCGGGTTCAATTTCTGACATTGGCAAACATTTTTTTTTTGGTTCTTTTTGGTGTAGATTTTTGGTAGAAGGGAAACAAAAGAAAAAAAATTAATTCATTTGGTTCAGTTGATCACTTTTGTCCTCTTAATTAGAAGGTCAAGAAGTTAATCCTTATCAATGTTAAAAACTAAACCAAACCAAACCAAACTAAACCTTAAGTCCCATCAAATGGGGTCGGTTACATCAATTCTTCTTCTCCACGCGGCTCTATCAAAGGCCATTTCATTAGTCAAATTAAGTAAATCCATATCTCTATTTACTAAGCTAGCCAACGTCAATCTAAGTCTACTCCGTCCCCTAACACTTCCATCTACCGTTATTGTATCGCATCTCTCCACTACTGCTTCTATTGGTCTGAGTTGAATATGACCAAACTATCTTAATCTATTCTCTCTCAACTCATCTTCTATCGGTGCTACTCCTACCCATTCCCGAATATACTCCTTCCTAATTCTGTCTTTTCTAGTCTTGCCACACATCCACCTTAGCATCCTCATTTCAGTAACACTTATCTTATCTACATGTTGTTTCTTTATTGTCCAACACTCCATTCCATACAACTGTCAGTTTTGCGAAGAGAAAAGTTAGAGGTAAGAGTGGTATCTCATCCCCTTTTATATCAAATCATCACCATAATTACAAGAGTACCCTAAGGCATAAAATAAGGATCCCGAATATATATAAGAATAAAATAGGAAATATTCTAACACATTCTAACACTCCCCTCAAACTGGTGCAAAGATATCTCTCATGCCTAACTTGTTAAGAATGTCACAGAATGGTTTATTCCCTAATCCTTTGGTGAGACCATCAGCCAGTTGGTCCCCAGGCCTCACGAATGGCGTACATATAGTGCCACTAGTAAGCGTTTTCTTGATAAAATGTCTATCAATCTCCACATGCTTGGTCTTATCATGGTGAACTAGATTGTGAGCTACATTGATGGCTGTCGTATTGTCACAATATAGCCTCATAGAATCTGTCTGATGAATCCCCAAATCCCTAAAAAATAGTCTATTCCATAATAGCTCACACACACACAGAGTCATAGCTCTGAATTCAACCTCTGCACTGGACCTCGCAACTACATTATGTTTCTTGCTTCTCCAAGTACCTAGATTTCCTCCAACAAAGGTACAATAGCCAGATGTTGACCTTCTATCAGTGACTGATCCAGCCCAATCAGCATCGGTATATGCCTCCACAATAAGATGACCATGTTTTGAGAAATAAAGACCCTTTCCCAAAAAAGACTTCAAATACCTCAGAATCCGCCATAACTACCTCTAAGTGAATTCCACATAGAGCATACATAAACTAAGTAACCATACCCACTGCAATAGCAATGTCAAGACGCGAATGGGATAAGTAGATAAGCTTACCCACTAGCCTCTGGCATCTCCCCCTGTTTACAAGCTCACCTCATTGATCCTCACTAAGCTTCAGTCCAAGCTCTAGTGGTGTATTACAGGCTTTACTTCCAAGCATACCAAGCACATACTTTCTTTGACATATGAAGATGTCATCTTTGGACCGAGCAACCTCAATACCTAGAAAGTGTTATTTTTAGAAAAGGAAAAGTTAGTATGAGTGGTTCATCATACCCTTTTATATTAAATCATAAACATAAGTTAAGGCCTAAATGAAGGCCCATTACAGCAAATAAAGAGGCTGAATGAGAATAAAATAGGAAATATCCTAACACATTCCAACACTCCCCCTCAAGCTAGTGAGAAGATATCTCTCATGCCCAGCTTGTCAAGAATGTCACGGAATAGTTTAATCCCTAATCCTTTTGTAAGAACATCAGCCAATTGATCCCCATACCGCACGAAAGGCGTACATATAGTGCCACTAGTAAGCTTTTCCTTGATAAAATGCCGATCAATCTCCACATGCTTGGTCAGATCATGCTGAACCGGATTGTGGGCTATATTAATGGCAGCCTTATTGTCACACTACAATTTAAGTCCCGAGTAATACGACTAAAAGACAAAAGATTGACACTAAAATTGGGAACATGTAGGACAGAAGATAAAGGAAGAGAAGCAGTGGCATGAATTAAACCTTTCCCAGACACAGAAGAAATTGTATCATCAGCAATTCGAACTTTATCCTGCCTTGAAGAAGGGGTATACGTGGAGAACAAATTAGAAGAACCAGACATGTGCTCGGAATCACCAGAATCGATAATCCAAGGTAACGTTTGATGAGAGAGGAAAGCACTTGTAGAAGAAGCTAAGTTACCTGACTAGGTAATATTACCAGAAGATGAACTAGAGGCCCAACGGTCTAGCAAGTGGCGAAGAGCAACCTCCAACTTAGAAGTAGAAAACCCCGAGATATCAGCAGATGAATCAACTGGAGCTATGGACTGTGGCTCAACTGCATCAGAATGATGGGCTCGGGCATTGGCCCCACGGCCTCGAGACTGTCCGGAGCGACCTCCTCGAGAACCAGAACAGTCTCCACGACCTCCAGATGGTTGCCCATGCAACTTCCAACAAGTCTCACAGGTGTGGCGAGGGCGACGACAAAAATTACAAAAGAGAGTATCCTTCTCAAAAGGAGGACGAGAACCACGATCCCCCATCTCAAGAGGGAGCATAAACTAGGGCAGATCGATCAGAAGAGACGGCCAGAAGCATAGCAAAACGACGACTCTCCTCATTCTGCACATAAGCAAACACTTCTTGGAGAGAAGGAAGCGCATCCATACCAAGCACACGACTTTGAACAGGATCAAACTCCACATTCAAACCTTCCAAAAACTTGAAGACCCGCACTTGTTCAACAAATTTCCGGTAACCAGCAAAATCTGTGGGACAGACAGACTTGTAGTCCTGGAGATAATCAAGTCGCTTCCACCCATTGCTAAGGAAATTAAAATACTAGAGAATAGTCATCTCACCCTAAACGGACCAATCAATAGAGCGTCGCAACTCAAAAGTCTCTGAGAAATTACCTTTGCAGGAATACGTAATGACCACAGCCTCCCAAATATCCTGTGTTGTGTCCATAGACAAGTATCCCTCACTGATCTCCGAAACCATAGAGTGTATCAACCAACCCATGATAAGAGAATTGGTAATCTCCCACTAATCATAACCTTTATCGGTGATACTGGGAACCTGAACACACCCATCAACATATCCCATCTTCCTTTTGCTCTTCAAAAATATAGTCAAACTCTGCGACCACGCTAGATAGTTCTGACCATTAAAGAGAGAGGTGGTGATTTTCTGGCCAGGTTGGAGAGAATCGGTCATCGAAGTAGTCAAAATAGGACTCGTGCCTTGTGTAGCAGGCTACGAAGTAGTAGACTCACTAGTCAATTCGGCCATAAAGACGTCGCGACTGAACCCTCACAAATACACCCAGAGTGAATCACAAATCTAAAAGATGGGAGAATATAATAATGAATTTAAAATAAATTTACGAGAACATTATTTTTTTTCCTCTTTTTTTTTTGGGAAGACTGTCAGAGAGAGATTAAGAAAAGGAGAAGACAGACAGAGAGAGACTTACATATTACGAAGAAAGAGAGAGAGATTAAGACGAAAGCGTTACATGTAGAGACCAAGAGAGAGATGTCGATGAAGACAAACCACAGGGCTCCAAGCTAGCCGAGACCAGGGCTGGAGCAGGAAGGCTTCGACCAGCCCTAGGGTGCAGGTGAAGCTCGAGGGGTTGCGCCTGTGCCTTCGACTGGAGTTGTGACTCCGACTGGGCTGTCGGAACCCTAGGTGCCTTCGACTGGGGCTGTCAGAACCCTAGGTAGCTTCGCCTGGGGCTTTCAAGCTGAGGTGGTGGTGCTGTGTTGATGCTGTGGTGGTACGGCTACGCTTTTTTTTTCTTTTTTTCTTTTTCTTCTTCTTCTTCTAGTTCTGCTCTGATCCTATGTTATTTTTGGAAGAGGAAAAATTAGAGTATGAGTGGTTTATCATACCCTTTTATATTAAATCATAATCATAAGTTAAGGCCTAAATGAAGGCCCATTATAGCAAATAAAGAGACTGAATGAGAATAAAATAGGAAATATCCCAACACATTCTAACAGAAAGTACTACTTGAGTTGTATTACTCGGGACTTAAATTGTAGTGTGACTCAACTAAGCAACCTCAATATCTCTCATGCCCAACTTATTAAGAATGTCATCTTTGGACCGAGCAACCTCAACACTAAAATTGAGAACATGTAGTACAAAAGACAAAGGAAGGGAAGTAGTGGCATGAATTAAACCTTTCCCAAACACAGAAGAAATGGTACCATCAGCAATTCAAACTTTATCCTATCCTGAAGAAGGGGTATATACAAAGAACAAATTAGAAGACCCAAACATATGATCGGAAGCATCAGAATTGATAATCCAAGACAATGTTTTATTATATGTTAAAACAATAATAAAAAGAAATGTTAGATATTTTATTTTATAATTTTTTTTATATATGATTTAATTAGATTTCTTTAAAATAATTAGATGATTTCTTTTATTTATTATATGTTAAAAAGTTAAGAAATAATAATTTACAAAATTTATTATTATATATGATATTTTAAGAAATAACAATTAGAAATTTTATTATATATGATAAAAATTATAATTTATAAATTTTATTACATAGATTATATATGATCAATTAAAACATAGAGACAGAGAGAGAGAACAACGAACAGATTGAGAGATGAAGAGGGAGAGAAGCAGAGACGAAGAGAGAGAGACGAAGACGATCGAGAGAGTGACGAAGATGATCGAAGCCCTCAGAGACGAAGACGATCGTGATCGATAGTGAGAGAAGAGAGTGACGAAGGCAATCAAATCCCCAATCTCAGCCCTAATCCAATCCAACTACAGAGCTGCTACCACTGGTCCACTGTAAGTTTCTCTCAACAACCCTTCTTCTTTCTCCTCTCATGTCGACGTTGAAGGCTAGGCTCTCTCTCCCCGTTACGATCTCATCTTGGACTGAATCGCGTTTCTCTCTCCACAGAAACGTAATTCTTACACGTTTCTTTGTAGGAAACGCGGAATCGCGATTCTTACTTAGAATCGCCACCTAGTTACACGATTCCTACAACTAAGGTATCAACCAGCCCATGATCAGAGAATTGGTAACCTCCCACTGATCATAACTCAGATCTGTGGTACTGGGGGCCTGAACATGCCCATCAACATATCCCAGTTTCCCTTTGCTTTTAAAAAAAATAGTCAAACTTTTTTTTTGAAGCAACAACGAAATATATATATTAAAGAAGAAAAGGAGGACGAGAAATCCTCATACAGAGAAAAGAACATAATGACAGTAAAACACAGCCAATCATAAAAAAAAAAAAAAAAAAAAAAAAAAAAAAAAAATAGTCAAACTTTGCAACCACTCTAGATAATTCTGACCATTAAAGAGAGGTGGTGATTTTCTGGCCAGGGTTGAGGGAATCAATCATAGTAGTAGGCAAAATAGGACTCGCGCCATGAGGCGCAGGCTGCGAAGTAATAGACTCACTAGTCAATTCCGCCATGAATACTCTACTAAGGAACCCGCACAACAAACACTGGTCTAATCACAAACCCGAAAGATGGGAGAACATACCAAACAGAACAAAATGAATTTAAGAGAACATTTTTTTTTTTTTTTTTTTTAAAGAAGAAGACAGAAAACAGAGAGGAGAATTACATGAATAGAGAGACTAAACACCAATGGTCACAGAATAATGACCTCAATGCAACCCAGACCCAAGAGAGCCGACTGAACCAGAGCTCCTAAAAGGCTATCGACAACCTGAGGAGGAAAAACACCCCCGACTGAACCTCCAAGCCTACCGACAAACCTAGGCTGGGAAAAGGGAGGCTCCGACGAGCCCTAGGGTGCTGTCAAAGCCCTAGGAGGGTGCGGCTAGGGCTGCTGAAGCCCTAGGAGGATGCGGCTAGGGCTGTTGGAGCCCTGTGACTGGTGCTGGCGGAACCCTAGGGGGACTGTTGCTGGTGTGGTGGGGATTGCAGCTAGTGTGGTGATGCAATGGTGGTGTGATGGTGGCTATAGGGTTGTGGTTTCTAAGGTTTTAGAGTGGCTCTAATACCATGTCAATTTTGAGAAGAGAAAAGTTAGAGGTATGAGTGATATCTCATCCCCTTTTATATTAAATCATCACCATAATTACAGGAGTGCCCTAAGGCATAAAATAAGGATACTGAATATACATATGAATAAAATAGGAAATATTCTAACACATTCTAACAAGAACATCGCCGATCTAATAGCCGTTCTATAGAACTTTCCTTTTAGTCTAGTGGGTACTCGTTTATCGCACAATACCCTAGACGCACTTCACCACTTAAAGCCACCCTGCCTTAATTCTATGGACCAAATCCGCATCAATCTCCCCCACCATTGTGATAATCGACCCTAAATAATAAAAATGTTCACTCTTAGGTAGTTTTTGGTTCTCAATCTTCGCTTCTCCTTTGTTTTCATTGTTACTATTACTAAATTTACACTCCATGTACTCTGTCTTAGTTCTGCTTATTCAAAATCCTTTAGATTCAGGTGCTTCTCTCCAAATCTCCAACTTTGTGTTAATTCTTTCTTTAGTCTCATCCACTAACACAATATCATCTACAAAAAACATACATCATGGTATATCATCCTAAATATTTCTCATCAACTCATTCATAGCCAAAGCAAAAAGATAAGGACTTAAGGTAAATCTTTGGTGTAACTCTACAGTAATTGAAAATTCATTTGTCTCTCCAGCAGGCAATCTAATAGTGATCACTACCCTTTCATACTGGTCCCTAATCACATCAATGTAACATTTTGTCACCCCTTTCTTCTCTAACACTCACCAAATTATATCTTGAGGCACTCTATCATATGCTTTCTCAAGATCGATAAACACCATATGAATGACTTTTTTCTTTTCTCTATACTTTCTTTTACTCTCTTCAAAAGATAGATCACTTCCATTATTGACCTACCAGGCATAAACCTAAATTGATTCTTTAGCACCTTTGTTATATCTTGCAATCAATGCTCCATCACCCTCTCCCACACTTTCATTATATGAAACATTAGCTTGATTCCTCTATAGTTGCTGCAATTCTAGACATCTTCTTTATTCTTATAGATTGATACTAAAATACTCTTTCTCTACTCATCTGGCATGTTCCTAATCAACAAAATCTTGTTAAACGACCTAGTCAACCAAGCAACCCCCTTCTTATCCAAACACTTCCAAGCTTCAATAGGGATATCATCGAGTCCTAAAGCCTTATTCGATTTCATCTTCTCAAGTGCAATCTGCACTCAAAGTTCAGAATCCTACAATAGAACTTATAGCCTTGGTTTTCCTTATTACTGACTATTTACTCTCGTATTAACGTACCTCCATGTTCCTCATTTAACAATTTCTCAAAATAGTTCTTCCACCTTCCTTAATCTCTTCATCCTTCACCAATACCTTAAAATCCTCACTCTTGATGCACTTAACTTGATTAAAATCTTTTGTTTTCCTCTTCCTTATTTTAGAAAGTTTGTATACCCTCTTTTCTCCCTCCTTACTATCTAGTCTAGTATATAGGTCATCATAAGCTTTCAACTTAGCCTCTCTCACTATTTTCTTGATCTCTTTATTAGCCAATTTATAGCTCTTAAGATTTTCCTTAGTTCTATCCTTCTACCACTTTTTAAAACACTCTTTTTCGCCTTAACTACCGCTTGAACCTCTTCCCTCCACCACCAAGTTTCCCTAGAGTTGGGTCCATTTCCTCTCGATTCTCCAAGAACTTCCCTTGAGATTCTCCTTATACAATTGGGCATCAAGTTCTACATAGTGTTAGCATCATCTTCCAAGTTCCAAATCCCAAGTCCAAAGTACCTTCCTTACCCATTCTATTCTTAAATATTTCTAGTTTATCCCCCTTTTAGGTCCCACCATCTCGTCCTACAACGCCCACTATGAGGATTTTTTGTCATCATGTGTTGTTTCTTCTTGTGTTGGTTATTAGACTTATCAATATGTGTTGTTAGACTATGATTGTCCGATTTGATGCAATTCTTCTTAATCTTGTATCAATTCACCAAAAATAAAATAAAGAAAGAAAAATTGCACTCGCAACAATAAAATTACTCAAAACATAATCAATATGTGTAATTATTCAACAATCATATGACATTGTCTATATAGTGCTCCCAACCAATGATATATATAATATTAAAAGTAGTGCTTATCTTTAAAATGTTTTTCTCTGTCCTATGTGGAACCAACTTAGAACTCTATAGGGTTGTGTTTCTCTCATGTCTAAATTTGAACGTGTTGTCCAAGCCCATGGAGCCTACTACAGATCATGTTTCCATGATTCGAGCAGTTCATTTTGTAGGATTCTCCGCGTATATCATTTGTAGAAAGAATTAAATTGATTCAATAAGCGTAGCCATTCTATTTTATCTCGTTTGTATCTGAAAAAAATAGACGATAAATAAAAACTTAAAAATAGATAATCTTTTATTTTATCTAGTATTTAAGAGACAAACAAAATTCTCATTGTTTGCTCTAAGTTCACATGGCAAACGTTGTGCACAATACACAAGTCTTCCTCTGACAAATTTTTTGATAGATCTCTACTTTTTGTATTAAACTCATGACACAACGCTATGACAGATGCGAAAAGTTATTTGGTATTTATAGGATGACATTGTCTTCTAAAAATTAACAAAAAAAATATTGAGTTCTACTATTTTAATTAATTAAAAACATGTTACAGCACTGCTTGTATTTACTCTAAGATCACCATATAATTTTCCAACAAGTGGCACTTATCACTACACCAAGTCACAACCTAATGGAAGTAGGGATGGTCACAGAACAGATTTGTAATCTTCTGCCCATGTTTCGTATCATATCGAGGGCGAGCTAAATCGGATTTGTGTCGGGGTGGGTTAATTTTGTTACCTAAAAAATAAAAATACTAATGATGATCAAAGATCAGAGATGCTGGAAATTTGATTATTATTGCCTTAATATTATGTTAGTGGATGTATATAATATGTTAGTGATGTATATAATATGTTAGTGGTGTTAGTGGACATATAGTGGCAATATATAATGCAGCACCATCTTCTCCACTACCCCAATGGCCAACCCACTAGAGAGTGGAATGGGTTTGGTGACAACCAATCACCTCCTCCCTCAATTGTGTATAAATTGAGGTGAGGAGGAGGGGTAGGGATATCAAGAAACAACAACACCACATCTGTGAGAGATTGTGAGAGTTTGAGAGTTCTATAGAGAGTGAAGGTGAGGTGTGAGTGTAATCTCCCTCTGGGAAAAATTCTATAGTGGTAGCTCTCCGTGGACGTAGGCAATTGCCGAACCACGTAAATATTGTTGTGTTCTTGTGTGTGATTTTCTTCCTCATATTTTCTAAGTTGGTATCAGAGCAACAAAAACACAGCAGCCCTAAAACCGTCATAGCCATGTCGGAAGTCACGTCTGAAACCACTTCAACCCTGCCGCTGCCATTCCGGTGAAAACGTCCAACTCTCACTCTGTCCAAATCACCACCATCCGCCTAAATGGTGATAATTTTCTCCGCTGGTCACAATCTGTCCAGATGTATATCCGTGGGCAAGGAAAGATCGGTTACATCACTGGTGACAAGAAGGCTCCTGCTGTTAATGATCCGCTGTTCGACAGTTGGGACGCTGAAAACTCCATGGTTATGACATGGTTGGTCAATTCCATGGAGGAGGATATAAGCTCTAATTACATGTGCTATACTACTGCACAAGAGTTGTGGGATAATGTTAGTCAGATGTATTCTGACCTAGGAAATCAATCTCAAGTTTTCGAATTGACTTTGAAGTTGGGAGAGATTCGTCAAGGAGATGATTCCGTCACCAAATATTTCAATTCGTTGAAAAGGTTGTGGCAGGATCTTGACATCTTCAACACATACGAATGGAAATCGGTTGACGACTGCAACCACCACAAGAAAACTGTGGAAGACAGCCGTATTTACAAGTTTCTTGCCGGCCTCAACATTGAGTTCGATGAAGTGCGAGGAAGAATTATTGGCAGACCTCCTCTCCCATCCATTGGCGAAGTATTTGCCGAAGTCAGAAGGGAAGAGAGCCGAAGGCGTCATGCTTAAGAAAAAAGGTACTGGTGAGTCAATTGAAATTTCTGCTTTAATTAGCGATGCTGCGGCCAACAAGGCTGCAAATTACCAGCGCAGGTTTGATGATAAGCCACGGGTCTGGTGTGATTTTTGCAACAAGCCTCGCCATACACGCGAAACGTGTTGGAAGATCCATGGCAAACCTGTCAACTGGAAAAGCAGCAAACAAGGAGAGAAGAATCGTGGCTTTCCTACTGCTAATGAAGCCGATTCAGGTCCCTTCAACAAAGAGCAGATTGATCAACTCTTAAAGCTGATAAAATCCAACTCCTCATCCGGTACTCCTAGTGTTTTTTTGGCACAAACAGGTAGAAATCCTAAAGCCTTCTCTTGCCTAAACTTCTCTCCGTGGATCATAGATTCCGGTGCCTCCGATCACATGACTAGTTTTTCCCATTTATTTAGTACCTATTTCCCTTGTTCTGGTCATGACAAAATCAGAATAGCCGATGGTAGTTTTTCACCTATTGCAGGAAAAGGATTTATTAAACTAACTGAGAAAATTAATCTCAATGCTGTTCTTCACGTCCCCAACTTAGCCTGTAACCTTTTGTCTGTCAGTAAACTATCTAAGGATTCTAATTGTCGTGTTACATTTTTTGAATCCCATTGTGAATTTCAGGACCAGAACTCGGGGATGATGATTGGGCGTGCTAGGATGCTTGAAGGTCTTTACTACTTTGATGAAGTACCTGTTAGTAATAAAAAAGCTCAGAGCTTTAATAGTACTAGTTCAATCTCTGTTCGAGAAAAAATAATGCTATGGCACTATAGGCTAGGACATCCTAGTTTTCTTTATCTGAAACATTTATTTCCAGAATTATTTAAAGGGATTGATTGTTCTTCTTTTCATTGTGAAAGTTGCATTTTTGCAAAATCTCATCGCTCTACTTATTTGCCAAAACCTTACCAGGCTTCCAAACCTTTTTATTTGATTCATAGTGATGTTTGGGGCCCTTCTAAAATCACTACTCTTTCTGGTAAAAGATGGTTTGTTACATTTATTGATGACCATACCCGCTTATGTTGGATTTATTTGATGAATAAAAAATCTGACGTGAAAAATTTATTCACAAATTTTTACAATATGATTGAAAACCAATTTCAAACCAAAATTGGTATTTTACATTCTGATAATGGAACAGAATATTTCAATGAGCAGTTGGGTGAGTTTTTGGCAAAAAAAGGGATTTTTCATCAATCTACATGTCGGGATACCCCTCAACAAAATGGCATTGCAGAACGAAAAAATAAACATTTACTTGAAGTAGCACGTGCTATAATGTTTTACATGCATGTTCCTAAATATTTATGGGGTGAAGCAATTTTAACAGCCTCTTATTTGATAAACAGGATGCCTACAAAGGTGTTAACATACAAAACACCTTTTGATTGTCTCAAAAAATTTTTTCCTGACACGAGGTTGTTTTCTGATTTACCCGCCAAAGTTTTTGGATGTACTGCCTATGTTCATGTTCCCAGTCAATTTCGTTCAAAACTTGACCCCCGTGCTATAAAATGTGTTTTTTTGGGTTATTCCTCAAACAAAAAGGGGTATAAGTGTTTCGATCCTCAAACCAAGAAATTTCATGTGAGTATGGATGTGTCATTTGTGGAAACAAAATCCTATTTCCCCAACACTTCTCTTCAGGGGGAGACAAGTGGAGTAGAAGACAATTTTTGGGATATTTCTATCCCGCTCCCCAATGTCATTTATCCTACACAAAAACCACATCTGTCTGATAATGATCACTTAGGAGAACCAAGTTCTATGGTGCCTAGTCAAGAAGATTCTTGTTTAGGGGGAGAAGTACTACAAAATGATCTAAATTCTGAGCTTCAGGTTTATACTAGGAAGCGATTTCATCTGAGGAATAATGACCCGAATGTCCATCCTAATGACCCGAATGTCCACCCGAGTTCTGGCATCGAAATTTTAGGTAATCCTATTCCTTCTATTTCCGACCTTGATGTTCCTATAGCAATTAGGAAAGGTGTCCGAAATTGCATTAAACATCCTATTGCAAATTACCTCTCCTATCAAAGACTGTCTAAAAACCATAGAGCTTTCACATCTAGGATTTCACACTTGTTTGTTCCAAGGAATATACAGGAAGCATTGGATGATCCGAATTGGAAATTAGCAGTCATGGAGGAGATGAATGCTTTAAGGAGAAGTGGTACTTGGGAGATAGTTGATCTACCCAAAGACAAGAAAACAGTTGGGTGTAAATGGGTGTTTACGATAAAATGTAACGCAGATGGAAGCGTTGAGAGATACAAGGCGAGACTGGTGGCTAAAGGCTTCACTCAAACTTATGGGATTGACTATCAGGAGACGTTTGCTCCTGTTGCTAAAATAAATTCCATCAGAGTACTGTTATCTCTTGCAGTAAATTCAGATTGGCCTCTACATCAACTTGACATTAAAAATGCATTTCTCAATGGTGATCTTGAAGAGGAGGTGTTCATGAGCCTACCGCCGGGATTTGAGCAGAGACTTGGTAGCGACAAAGTATGCAGATTGAACAAGTCATTATACGGACTCAAACAATCACCAAGAGCGTGGTTTGAACGCTTTGGGAAGGCAGTTATCAGTTGTGGCTTCTCGCAGAGTCAAGCAGATCACACAATATTTTATAAACATTCAAAAGACAGTAAAATTGCAATTTTGATTGTTTATGTTGATGACATCATTTTAACTGGTAATGATGAAGCAGAGTTAGCAGCCCTCAAAAGAAACTCGCAAAAGAATTTCACATTAAGGATCTGGGAGCCCTCAAGTATTTCCTCGGAATGGAATTTGCAAGATCCAAGGAAGGTATATTCGTTAATCAGAGAAAATATGTTCTTGATCTCCTTGGAGAAACAGGTATGCTTGGTTGTAAGATGGTGGAGACTCCGATCGAGCCTAACTTGAAGTTACAAGCTGCTAAGGCTGAAGTCAAAGAGAGGGAACAATATCAGCGACTTGTAGGGAAATTGATTTACTTGTCTCATACGCGGCCTGATATTGCCTTTGCTGTCAACATGGTAAGTCAGTTCATGCACTCACCAGGGGCAGAGCACTTTGAGGCCGTTTATAAGATCTTAAGATATTTGAAAGGAACTCCAGGGAGAGGCTTACTGTTCAAGAAACATGGACATCTTCAAGTTGAAGTATACACAGATGCAGACTGGGCAGGAAGTGTTACAGACAGGAGATCAACATCCGGATACTGCTCCTTTGTAGGTGGGAACCTAGTTACATGGCGGAGTAAAAAACAGAATGTGGTAGCTAGAAGTAGTGCAGAAGCAGAGTTCAGAGCTGTTGCCCATGGAATCTGTGAAGTAATGTGGATTAAAAGAATTCTTGAAGAATTAAAGCTTTCTCACCCGACACCTATGAAGGTCTATTGTGACAACAAAGCAGCTATATCTATAGCTCATAATCCAGTTCTACATGATCGCACAAAACATATAGAAGTGGATAAACATTTCATCAAGGAGAAAATCAATGCTGGCATAATCTGTATGACCTACCTTCCAACAGGTGAACAATTAGCTGATGTGCTAACGAAGGGACTACACAAGAAGCAATTTGATAAGCTGACTAGCAAGCTGGCTATGGAAGATATCTTCAAACCAGCTTGAGGGGGAGTGCTGGAAATTTGATTATTATTGCCTTAATATTATGTTAGTGGATGTATATAATATGTTAGTGATGTATATAATATGTTAGTGGCTGTTAGTGGACATATAGTGGCAATATATAATGCAGCACCATCTTCTCCACTACCCCAATGGCCAACCCACTAGAGAGTGGAATGGGTTTGGTGACAACCAATCACCTCCTCCCTCAATTGTGTATAAATTGAGGTGAGGAGGAGGGGTAGGGATATCAAGAAACAACAACACCACATCTGTGAGAGATTGTGAGAGTTTGAGAGTTCTATAGAGAGTGAAGGTGAGGTGTGAGTGTAATCTCCCTCTGGGAAAAATTCTATAGTGGTAGCTCTCCGTGGACGTAGGCAATTGCCGAACCACGTAAATATTGTTGTGTTCTTGTGTGTGATTTTCTTCCTCATATTTTCTAAGTAATAATTTATAATTAATGAAAGTTAAAATATGTTAAATGAAAAAATATAAGTGAAAGTGAATCATAAGTGTATTATTTTAGTGGTTTAATCTTATTATATTAAAAAAGAATATATATTATTCATATATAAATATATTAAATAAATATAATTCGGGCGGGGTGGGTTAGAATAGGATGAGGGAATCAAAACTCGTTCCCAATCCACTTTTTTTATCGGGCAAGAAAAATTCGTATAACGTGAGATAGAGGATGTGGGGGTGGAGCGAGGTAGGAGAAAATTGGTCACCTTAATTTGGAAGTACCCACACATAGGGGTGCCATAGGCACAATAGTCCGCCCAACCTGTCCAACCCAACCTGATAATTTTAAGACTTGGGAAAAATATTCAGCTCGTAGGATTGGGTTGGACTAAAATTTTGAGTCCATTTAATTTTGAGGCTAGGTTTGGGATAAAGACTTTTAACTTAGCGGGCCCAACTTATCCATTTATAAAATTTTAATTTTAATTTTTATATTATTTAGATACAAATTAAATTTAAAATAATAATAAAAGATAAAGAAAGGGAAAATTTACTTGTAAATCCCTTTTGGAGGAATTGTGATCAATTTAGTCCCTTTTGATTTCTTATGAACCAATTAGTCCTACTGATTTTGGTAAGATGGTTTTAATATATTATCTTGTGTGAAATTTTATGTTTATGGCCTTGTTCCACAAAGATTTGACTTGATCCATCTGTTGTAGAAGGAATGTTGGGGAGACAAATATTATTTCAAGGGATCACATTGAGAGAATCATGCATTTGATTGGGGTGGGATTCCCATTTGGTGGTGAACGGAGGTCAATATATACATTGCGGTGGTGGAACAAATCAATAACCCGTCACATACAAAAAACAAAAAAATTCCACATCCAGCAAAATCACACCCCACAAAATATATACCATGAAAACCACATCCTTCAGTCTTTGACATTAATGCTGCTCACGATTACCACATTTGATGTGAAAAACACACCACATCCAGCAAAACCACATCCCCATGAATCCTAAATGCCCCACAAAACAACATCCAACAAAACCACATACTGATGAAGTATACATCCTATAAATCACATCCCATCACAAGTCCACATACCCATAAATCCCACAACCCAATCGTCTCTTTGTGCATATTCAAAATGGCGAAGATTCCGATATGGTATTTTCTTGTTTTAGAAAGCTGGATATGTGGGATTTTCAAACATCCCATTAACGACTACAATAACCCTTAGTACGCTTTAGTTAAATGTGTCATTTCACAATATAGATTTTTGGTAATTTCAATATGCCAACTATTAATGCGGGGCTAAATATATGGGTTAATTAAGTAAATTTCACATAGATGGGACTGTTGGGTTCATAAAATTTTAGAAAGGACTTATTGGTGTATAAGATGGGGATATGGGATTTATTGGTGCTAGCCCATAATGAAAAATGCATATATATACTTTTTCTAGAGTCTAAATCAAAACAATTCTTAAAAGATTATATTTATTTTACAATTAAATTTTGTTAATGTTCCAAATTCAAATAATAGAAAATTTCAAAAAAGAAAGAAGAAAAAAAGAAAAAAGGAAACTAATGGCTCAGGCTTTGAATAGATAAGTTTGATGTGATGTTGGGGTCGAGCAGTGCTTGAAATGACACGTATATTCTTACTCTATAGTGTCTAGGGGTGTAACTGGAGCGGGTTAAGAGGTTGTTTAAGCCCAACCCAAGTTATGTTGAGACCTGCTCAGGTCCAAATTGTAACCCTAGGTTGTCTGCCCAAGCCCAGCCAGACTTAAATCCAAATTGCCAGAGTTGCTCGAATTGTATCCCAAGGTTGTTTGCCACTACAGTAGTCTTTACAATTTATAAGTGGAAATAAAAAAGGTAAGATTTTGTATTATGTTACTTGTATATATAATACATATTCAATATGATCTAATGATCTAAATTACTTTAGGGGTGGTTTGGGATGATCTAAATAAGTGCACTTTTTGACTTTTTATGAAATATGGGTTGAATATGGCTTGGGTTTGAAGTGATATGTTAGAGAGGTGATATGACTTAAATAAGATGATGTGACTTAAATAGAATAGTGAATTTTTGACTTTTTTAGATCATGCCAAACAAGGCCTTAATATCATGTAATGGCTGCCAACAGGGGGTTGGTTCAACAGTAAGTGTCGTACCGAAAACTCCTTTGACAATGGTTCAACACCCCATAGCCCCTTGGATGGCGCCCTTATACTTCTCCTCAAGAGAGGTCTTAGCTTGGAGCTGGGGGTTGGCATAGTACCCCCTTTTGTATTTACTAAAAATAAATATCATGCAATGGCTAATAATTTATATGTATATTTAATATTTTTATATATCTATATATATAATTCCGGCTTCGAGTTACTCGGATTATTTGATGTCTTTGCCCAAGCCTGTCCAAATTTAATTCGGGCTTCTAAATTTTTGTCTAAGCATGTTCCGAATTAAAAAATATCTTGCCCAAGCCCTAAAAAAATTCAGGCTGGGCTTAGTTTGCTCAGGTTTAACCCACCCAAATTGCACTCCTAATAGTGTCGACCAGACTGAACTTGATATTTGTACACCCCACACATAGGTTATTGTGAACAAACTTAAGCTTTAACCATTAGGTACAAAATATTCTCTTTAATTTAGGGACACTTACGGGCCAGTCCTATTAATCAAACTTATTTACCTATAAGTCCTGCTCCTTTTTTTACCTATTAATATATCCAAAATACCATCTCCTTCATCTCCAAATATTAGTAACCATGTCTGGCCGCCAACTCCAATCACCGGCGACCATGTCCGGCAGCTTCAATCACCGGATACCATCTCAGACCGTCAGCAAATCTCCGGCTGCCATCTCCAACATCCGACGATATTTTTCCGACAATGATTTTTGACAATTATCCAACCATTTTTTCAGGCAAAACAATATCATTTTTCATTATGTCAATACTCTCACCACTTCCTCAGAACTAGTATCAGTCATAAATTCATCACTGATAATACTCATCAATTTTTTTCAGACCACTTAATCAATTACTAAGTCTCACTCTTACACTTACATAATACACATTCGCTTATTCATTCACAGGAACACACCAATACACTTAAACATACAAAATAAAAGTAATGATAAATTTATCACTATAAAATTATTTATTAATATACAAATATTACAAATAACAGATCTTATTTAATTAGATCTTTACAAACAAATTGATAGAGATCCATCAACACACACACACACATATATATAGAGAGAGAAAGAGAGTGAAAAAAAAGATCCAATCTCATTAGTAGGAGCTTCAACAACCATGTCATGATCAAATCGGCATCCAAAAATGGCCAAATTTGAAGTTACCGGTAAAAATATGAGTTGAAAATGGCTAGATCTGAAAGTCACCGGTGATAGCAACAAAGAAAGAAGACGATCGTAAGAAGTGTGCGGCGCTGATGACGGAAGAAGGTGGTGATGTGTAGATCATGCAAAGTATAGATCGGCAATAATAGAGGTGATTGGTGAACGGTGGTTGTGGTCAAACGATGACGTTGGTGGTGGTCACCAAACGGTGACAGCGGTGGTGGTGAGTGGATGACATGGTGACAATAGTAGTGTAGCGATAATGGTGGTGTAACAACGGTAGTGGTGATGTGAAGCTCTCTACAAAAATGGTAGAGAAAGAGAGATGCTCTCTAGAAAAATGGTAGAGAGAGAGGAAGAAAAGTTTTCTGAAAAAATGAAAGAAAAAGAGAGAAGATAATAAAAGAAAGAAATTTAATGAGGGCAACATATAGACATTGCAAGACTTATTGGTGCATTCAAAAAGTCAATAACACCTATTAGTATTTAAGTCTACTTAACAGGATTAGTTGGTAATTAACCCTTAAATTTATACCTGCAATCTCAAAGTTGTTGGACCAAATTTAAAGTACATAGCGAACTTCAACCCAAACAATAATTATAATAATTTAAAACGATCATCACAAGAGGCTTGTATTTGATGCCCAAATTAATACTAGAGATATTTACATGGAGACTCTCTAAACTATTCTCAAGTATCATTTTAACTCTCTGAACCAAAAAAGAGTACAGTTAGACCCCTTAACTAGCAAAATGCATCACACACCCATTCTGTCCTTCAACCATGAGTAAATCGTGAGATTGAGGGTCACGCGTCAAAATTTTGATTATTTTATGACCAAAGTACCATTTAGCAATTGGTTAATTACATGGAGGCCCCCTGAACAGCCATGAAGTATCATTCTACCCAATTAAATTATAAAAATGTACAATTAGATGCTTCAACTATCAAAATGTCAAACACCTCTAATGTCATTAAAGGAACAGTGAAATGATCAAATCGTTCCATCTTTTTTTAATATCTGACACAACCATTCTCTCTTTCAAGTCCATCAAAAATCATTAAAAATTAATAATAATAATTTTTTTTTAAAAAAAAGAGAATTTTTAATGGATTTTTTTGAAATGGAGTGGAGATATGAGGGGATAGGGATAGAGGGTTAGGGACTAAGATTTCTTCTTTTCTTTTCTTCTTTTTTTTTTAAAATAAAAAATTTGTAATGGCTTCTAATGGGATTCAAAGAGAGAATGGGTGTGTAAGGTATCGAAAAGAGGGGGCAATTTGGTCATTTTACTATTTTTGTTAACAACATCAAGGTGTGTGTGACATTTTGATAATTTAAGGGTCTATTTGTATGTTTTATAGTTCAGGAGGTAAAATAATATTCCACGATAGTTTAAGAGATAAAATGATACAAGAGGTGTAAGACATTTTGGTAATTAATTGTAAAGGAGTTTTATGTTATCAATAATTTAGGAGTCAGTTTGTACATTATTTTAGTTTAAGTGGCCAAAGTGATTACTTGGTAATAGTTTAGGGAGTCTCCATGTAAACCACCCCTTAATACTAACACAAAATGCAACTTCAGTGCCTTATGCTAGATATTCAATTAGCTTAGCAATATGAATAGAATAAGCAATCAATTAGCTTTGCATTATGAATAGAATAAGTAAGTAATGGACTACAGTTAGCATTGTTGATGTATTCAACTACTTGCCTAAAATTATTGAAAAGGGGAAGCTAGAAATTGAAGCATACCTCTCTTTCTGCGAATAAATGGTTTTTGCAGGGTTCGCGATGGAGATGGAGATGGAGATGGAGACCTCAACATTCTATGTTTAAGAATGGGAATGCAATTCTTTTCCTGGTTTGTTCCCTGATGTATGTTGTTTGATCCTTTGCTTCAAAGAATTAAAGATGACAAAGCACATATACCAGCTCCTTTTTCTCTTTTGCTTTTCCATATTATTTCCTTGAGAATAGTGTTATCCTACGCCACTCGACTAAATCATCCATTCTTAATCCTCAACTCATCTAAAAGTTTAAAGTATTAGAGAACCAAATAACCTTTTTATTTATATTTCAATACATTCCTTGTGTATAACCAAGCTGTTCTTCATAAGGAGGCCAAACACGTGCAAATATTTTAATTATTTGGTAAGTGGTGAGGTTGGATTCGAACACAAAATCTATTGTTAGCACTAATATTATAAATTGTTAACCACTAACTCATCTAAAAACTTAAATTGTTCAAGAGAATGATACTTTTATTATTTATATCCTCAACACTCTTGTCAGACTGAGTTTTCGGATCTCTTCTAAAATCAATTGGTATAGCTTTTGTGCTTAAATTTGAATTTCTGATGGTTAGTCCATTATCAACTGTTAGTCCACAGAGCCTACTAGGGTGGATTTCTCCTTCTGCAAGGAATCACCCTAGGTAACTCGAACATAGGAGCTTGGCTCTAGTATCACTTATGGTCCCAACTTTCACCAGTTCACCTAAAACCAATTAATGTTTAGAGAGATAGTGGAACTCAGTCTAACAAGTGATATTAAATCAAGTACTAAATCTAGTGTTCAAATCTCACTGCCTATTCGACAATTGAAAATACTTGCACATATTTTGTGTGCTTACGAATGAGATTTGGTCATATATAAGGGGATGTATTGAGGATATAAATAATGAAGTTGTCCCTATTTCTAATGACTAAAACTTTTAGATAAGATGTTGGTTAACAATCTAACATAGCATTGGAGCACGCAATAGATCCTGTGTTTAAACCTCACTACCAACCCAAGAATTAAATTATTTGCACGTCTTTGGCCCACTTATGAAATAAAGTTTAGCCACATGTGAGGGGTGTGTTGAAAAAATAATTAAATTTATCTCTTTCTCTAATAGTTTAAACTTTTAGACGAAGTTGGTGGTCAACAATTTGAAATCATGGTATCAGAGCATGCAATAGATACTGTGTTTGAATCTCACAGTTTACCGATAATTAATATATTTGCACATTGTTGCAGGGGTGTTATTCATGGCCTAGAAAGGGGGCCTTGAGCTTCCCCTAGGGTTAAATCAGATTTCAACAAGTGTTTAAGGGCATTGAATGCTTATAAGACAGATTTGTGAGCTGTTTAGATTGTTGCCAAAAGTAGTAAATAGGATCTTACCAAAAGTAGTAATTTTTCACAGTGAGAGTTGTTTATAACTGTTGCTAAATAGAATTGAAAAAGGGTGATATGACTGAAAGGAATTCAGTCAATATGAAGTTGATAGCACATATCTGTCCTAAGTATCCAAAAGTCTATAGGTCAACTGGCTCTTTATCCTTTGTTGCCTCTACTAGAGGATGCTAACTTGAACTTTGGGCACTTTCATGCCTACCAAACCACTACTCCAAAAGTATCCCCCTTAGATATGAGTTGGCCACTTATCAACATATCTGAAGATCATCGCAATGATCTAGTCCCTCAATTTTTTAGGGAGAAATGGGTCGAAAATGGCCTTTGCTGAATCGGGCTAGGCTGATCTCTCAACGCCAAGTAAGGTTGGACCAAGCCATGGGAGGTACTAGGTTCAACTCTAGCTTGTCTCCCAGGCTTTAGATTGCGGTTGGGCAGCCGTGGGCTACTGCTGAAAAGGTTGGAAAGCTGGTTTTGTTGGGGTGAAATGAGTCTTTCTTAGCTTCAGTAATGAATTTGAGCCATTGTTTGCTTTGAGTTTTGTACCAAGTCCATGAGGCACTTGCCCATGTGTTTTGGGGTTGTTCCGCTGCTGAAATGAGCCAAAAGTGGACCGGTCTGGAGGCTTTTTTTCTTGGGCTGCTGCCAAGCCTCCTTAAAGTTCTTTGACTTTATTTGGATGGTTGACCCCATGTCATTGTGGGTTATTGTTGGCTGGACTGAGCTTGAAGAGGCTTGAATAGATTGAATGTTTGACACTAAATAACCAAACATTTTACACTTGTTCGAACTTATAGGACCGAACAAAATTTAACCGTACGGCAAGCTATGTCTTATCAGTGACTCTCTGTTTGGACTTATGTGTCTGAACATTTTCATATTGTTCGTCCTTAGTAATGAGAGTCTCAGAGTCCCAAACGAAATACATAATGAAGATGCAGTTTCACAAATAACAGCTCAATGGCAGAGTTAGCAGTGTTTCTGAAAGCATCATCCAATATAACAAGGATCCTGTTGACATCCTCGAGTCTTGCACATTATATAATTGATCTTTCAGTTTCATTTGGCCGATCAATTATTCTCAAACCCAACACGTCAGCTGTTTGATCCTGAATATTTTTAATGTCTAGGTGCCAAGACACTATAGCCATCAAAAGCTTATCCAATTTAGCTTCTTTTTTTTTTTTGCTAATTTCTCTTACCAAAGTTGTCTTTCAAACAACCTCCAATACCATGTATTCCAAAGAAATTGATTTTTTCATTTGACATTGCCAAATTTGTGGTCTCATAAGTCAAGAGCCTTTCTAAGGGTATGAATTATATCCCCAAGGACGTGTAGAGCTGGATTTGTTATTGAAGTTGCTTTCTTTCCATAGCATTTTAGCCTCATCCGTTTTCTCTTTTGCTTCTTTTCCTAGCTGGAAACATGTGACCAAATCATCTGTCCAAAATAAATAAATAAGGAAAAACAAAAGTGTGACCAACTAAGAAAACCACCTATTAAAACACTCTCGTTCACATTACTTCCACCTTCCAAAGACTCTTTAGCCCTTCCTATGAACCCATTAAGTTTTTCAATCTAGTGCTTGACATCTTCATGAATTTCTTCTCTAATCCTAATTGCTAGATAAATGAATCCCTGAACCCTATCGCTCATAGCCTCTAATGTTTCAACTTCACTTCTTAGACTTCCAACCTTTTTCTTTTGATAAATCAGACAATTGAATTAATGTTTAACTGGCTTCACAAACAGTTTAACAACGTTAACTTTTCTACAATGTAAATCAAAATATCTGCCATGTCTGAGGAAAAATATTGAACAAGCAACACTGAAATTTGCTAGAATATTACTATTATTAATAACAAGAAAACTTGTGTCTGGATCTACTTCTTACACTTAGGCTAAGTTTGGGATATCCCAAATAATCCAAAAAGTCAAAAAGTTACTCAAAAAGTTAAAAAGTTAACACTATTCACCAAAAGTCAACAATTACGGCTGCACAACTCCCAATTCAAATTTTCCTCTAAAAACTAATTTTTATAATTTTTTATTACACATTTTTCCATAAAAAGTCAAAAAGTTAACCCAAACATCCATATTTTCAACCTCATTTTTTTAGTCAAAAAAGACAAAAAGTGCACTTATTTAGTCTTTCCAAACAAGGCCTTAAAATCTTTGGATTGAATTTTTGACATAGAATCTTTGATATTCTATGGTAGCTAAAGGATATGGTAGGGTGGTAGTGTCATTAGTAAGATTGGTATGTCTCGTAAGATCCAACAAATGTTTCTGCAATGTTTTCTACTTTTAAAAAATGAAAAACATTTTCCATCCAAATTAGGTCATCTTCTTGAATGCTGAAAAAAGTCTTCCATTGACTTCTATGTTCCATTGTACCAAACACTAAAATATGAGAACAACTTTTTTTGCCGAAACTAACTTACATGATGAATATTGAAGATGATTTATTTCTGTCTTCATCTTTCTTTCTTGCCTTTTATTTTTTATTTTTTGCATGGACAATATGGTGTTATTTGGGGCACAATTTAGAGCTATTTAATACTTCAGATACAGGGGGGGGGGGGGGGAAATTACATACTAAAAGGTCACTAAAAAAGAACTACTATTCTTGAGCTAAGTTGCTTTTTGTATGTTTACATACATGAATTGCGGGTCATGCTAATCGCAACTCACATGTCATTAAGGTAAAGAAAATGCCAAAATATTTAGATTTTCAATGCACCTTACGTTTCTGCATTATGAATAGAATGCAATGTAACTTAGCTCATGTAGACATACAGTTAGCTTTTTACACAATTCAACTTAACTCAGACATAGTTACCTTACCTTTGCATTATGAATAAAATAAGCAATGGACAACAGTTAGCATTATTTATATATTCAATTTCATAAATTATTGAAAATGGCAAAGCTAGAATTCAAAGCTTACCTCTCTTTCTGTAAACAATTACGGGAAAGGCAAATAGCTGCTGCAGACTTCACAATGGAGATGGAAACCCCAATATTCTATTGTTGGTTTGATGTATGCTGGCACAATGTTTGATACTTTGCATCCAGGGATGAAAGGTAGCAAAAAACATATACTAGCTCCTCCTTTTTCTCTTTTCCTTTTCCTTTTCCTTTTGATATTCTTTCCTTTTCTTGAGAAAAATGTTATACACAGGCTTGACTCACTGAATTTTCACATAGACAGACAAAGGCAATGAGTCTACATGTATAAATAATGATGATAATGATGATGACAGATATAATGATAAGAATTTAGAAGACAAGTGAGCTGTCCACTAAAGAACCTTACAACAGTTCAATAGCACAGTTAGCAGTGTTTTTACAGTTACTGGTAAATGGAGTTGGGCTGCAATTTTACGGCTCTGTTTCAGTCAAATTGTCTATTCCAGCTAAATTTGCTCCCGAATCCCAATTGTTTTGTTATGGGTTTTGTTAGGTGGAAAATTACTACTAATGTATGTGTGCACAAGCATGTAGACAGTCCACCTTGAATTGGATCAGAACACAAATAAATATTAAAACCCCAATTCTCAATCAATTACTCTGTCAAATAATTAAAAGATGAGCTTTTCCGACTTTTTCTTTTTGGAATACGAGTGAATAAAGTAGTTTCAACTATAGCTTCTTGTTCTTCTTTCCCTAGGTTTTTCTTTACAATAATGTCCTCCAACTTCTCACAGTCAAATCGAACCAAAATTTCTACTGAGACGTTAGCCTCCTCAGGAAACAAAACACAAAGCAACAAGCAGGACTTGGATTCCTCATCCGGCAGGTAATCATAGCTCAACATAAGACTTCAGTCCACTTCAAATGAAATGTGGTGCCAAGTCGTAGGAATAAAATCAGTGGCATATCTAAAGTGTAGAATTTCCCAATTACACAATAATGTATAAAATAGAATTACCTCTGCTTTGAAATGGATTTGCACAAACTGATTCAAGTCCATTCCCTGTAGCGGTATTTTCTCCAAGTTATCAAATACAACTTCCTTCAGTGTTGGTGTGCTTTGGATCCCGCTGGAAGTAGTGGCAGCGGCATCGAAAATCTTCATTTTGGGCCACTCTCTCACTCTTAGTTGTTCCAAGGATGACCATTCAAAAGGAAAGTCGTCTCCTGTGCAAAAACCACTTAGGTTTGGAAGGTATTCAAGCACGATTACTTGGAGACTTTTGAACGCCATTTTTACACTTGAATGCTTGAGAAATATGAGAAGTAAAAAGGTCCCACATCGGTAGAGAAGCAAAAGAAATGTCTCAGCAGATGTTTGGATATCCTACAAAATTAAAAAGTCAAAAAAATTATTAAAAAAGTCAAAAAAAAATTATATTATTTGGGAAAAGCTTATGGGAGAACTTTAGAGGGCAAAATTATTATTTTGTCATTTGAATTCAAATACCCAAAAGTCAAAAAGTTAAAAATCAATAAAAGTAGAATAGTCATTTTAATTTTACTATAATATTTTATTACATATCTTTTCGTAAAAAGTCAAAAAATTATCCAAAACGTACATTTTTTTTTCTCTACTTTTTTAGCCAAAAAGTAAAAAAAGTGTACTTATATAGATTATCCCAAACAACCCTTTAATATATGTTAGATGGATCCCCCTATATGTTTAAAGCGGATGCATGTTTGAAATAACTTGTATTGATTCTATGTATGGACACTTTGGATTTCCTAACATAAATCAAGGTATCAACTCTTTGGATTCCGTAACAAAAACTTGCTTCAAATGAATTACAATCTCCTCTTAACAAATTTAAGCAACAATTCATTGTTGTATTCTGAATTATTATTAGTCAATCACATTTCAATAAAGAGCAAATTGCAATATATTTTTTACCATAGATACAAAAAAGCATGAAAACAAACATACAATACTGTTAATTGACATAAATAATTTTTTATACAAGCTCCATTACAATGCAAAGAGAGTAAAATTACACATATCGGGTACTTTTTTTTTCCCTTTATTCACTCTTCACATCCTTAGCACACATTAGGTAAATATAGCTTTATTTAGAGTAGTAGTTTTTACATTGCAAAGCAAGACAATTATCTAGAAACACAAATCATAGGAAGCATATGCCCTTACACAACGAAATATGAAGTAAGATAGATATCACATAACCATAGGGAGTAGCTCTTTATGGTTGACAACTGCAAAAAAAAAAAAAAAAAAAAAAAAAAAAAAAAATGAAAACTCAATAAGAAACTAGTAGTATATTTCTATTAGGGATAGATATCTATATTTTGCTATATATAATGTTTGTTTTTTGTTTTTTATTTTCAGAAACAAAAAAAAAAATGAAAATTTCAAAAACACCATTGTTTTCATTTTTGCACAAAAAATATTTTTGACATTGCAAAAATAACTTTTTGGTGTTTCTTAAAAAATGGGACAGATTTTAGAAAAAAATTCTGAAATAAGTTTTTGACAAAAAATTCACCAAGCAAGTCTATATGTTCTATAATAGCAAATTCCTTTCGGATAAGAGTTGTATGATTTTTGGGATAGGTTGAGGTAAATCATGAATTGTCCACTTATGAGAGTTATTCTTAATAAATTCATAATCTGGTTCATAATCTAATTAACTTGCATCCTGTCTTGCCTGAAAAAAGAAAAAAAATAGGAAACATTGATAATGACCAAAATATATATATATGTAAAAATCCTGATAATATTGTCTATGTGGATGGACATCAAAATATTTAAACAACCTATGCATGATTTCATAGATTGACAAATCTATCAAGTGTTGTTGAATGGGTCTCAAAGAAAATATGTAGATTTGAAGGGCAATTAATTTTATTTATTCCTTATGTAGTAAAATATATAATGAAACTCACAGCATTTTTAAATTACCTATCGATTGAATAAAAATCTTACACAATGTACAAGGACCACACACTCCTCTGAGAAAGGTAGCAAGTAAGCATTCTCTCCCTCTTCCACTTTTTCACAAGTATCATCGAGCAAGGATCCTCTAGAGTTTTTTTTTTCCTAAAGTTTCCTAGAGTGGTGTATTGTATGGTTGAGATTTAATGACAAGTCACATCAATTTTTTAGCATTAAATCTCAACCACACAATACACCACTTTAGGAAACTTTAGGAAAAAAAAACTCTAGAGGATCCTTGGTGAGTATCATCACTCCAAGTCATGGCCTCTATCACTTTTTGATTGATTGAATATATTTTTTGTTTTTTGTTTTTTGTTTAATGAAATATTTAATATAAATATATAGAGTGTAGCACAATTGACTTAATGACAACTCAATCATTATTAGGCCATTAAGGTAATGGCCTAAGGTCTCACTTTTGGAATTCATGAAATTGAAACAAAATAATAATAATAAAAATAAAAAATAAAAAAGACCTCACTAATGAAAATCTAATATAAAATTTATTAGAAGGCATAAAAACAAAAGAAAATATAAAAGAAAAAAAAAAAGAAATCCATTGTTAGCATTTTATTTTTATTTTTCTTTTTTATTTATTTAAGGGAAGGCATTCTCTCAATCCACTAGGCCTTTTCCATCTTTATCCAAAGGCTTAAAAAAACATTCATTATCGAAAGGTCTTTATACTAAAATTTGATAAAAATCTTCCAAATAAAAATAGAACTATTTAAATGACCAAAATAATCTAAATTGAAATATCAAATAAAAAGTAAATAAACTATAACAAAAAATCACTTAAACATAAATTTTCTGGCATTTTTAACTATAAAATTACTAATTTAGTTCACATAATCTAACTTATAATTAAGCTAAATCATTTTCGATGGGTAAAATTGCTAATAAGATTTAATCAACTTTAATTTGAAAAGAGTAATTGCAAGTAATTAATCATATTCTGTATATAATCCATACATTTGAAAAATAACTATTCAATAATTTCAAACAATTCACCACATAATAAGTTTTTTGGTTTCTTTTGATAAAAACAACTATCTATTATTTTTAAATAATCTATCATATCAACCATCAATTAATTTTAAATCATAACTGAATTTTGTTGAAATCTTTTAAATTTCAATAAGATTTTTTTTTATAGGTTAATATAATTTAACAAAATTTTAAAAAAAAATTTAGTCAATTTTCTGAGATCCAAAGCTGGCCGGAGAAGCAGGGCCGGCCCTGAGATTTAGGGGGCCCAAGGTGACACTTCGAAAATGAGGCCCTCTTACATTATAAAAAAAAAAAAAAAATCATAGACAAAACGATAAGTTACAATTTTTTATTTGTTTGTAGTCAAAAAAATTACTTGCACATATAATAATTAAAGTTATAAATAAAAATTTAACTTCATGTATTAAGATAGGAAGCAATCATTACAAATACTTAAAAAAATAAAAGTCTAGTCTTGTTGCTTTTTTGGGACCTCATGTTCAATTGGGCCTATAGTATTTGGGTTTTTTTTTTCTTTTTTTTTCTAAAACATAAAATTAAATTTTGGAATCCCTATTTTTAGCCCAAATTTGGGGCCCAAGGCGCAGGCCTCTCTTGCCTACCCTCAGGGCTGGCCCTGCGGAGAAAAAGGGTCAGTTTCTTACTTTTGTAACTGAATTGTTACAGATACATTAGGTTTATTCAATAGGGAAAATATTGTCTTTCATCAACGTCAATGAAAGCTACATGAACTTAAATCGCACCATTAGATTTCTTTGGTTTAATATCAATCGGTAGCCCTTGATTGAAAATTGGCATTGGATCTTTACAAAAATAATCATCAATGCAGGAAAGCTTCCATGTGGATTGGGTCACCAAGTAATGAATCATAGCTAGTGTTTCAATTCTAGCGAACTCATACCCAAGACACATTCTTGGTCCTCCTTCGAATGCCACAAAGCAATACGGAGGGTGTAGACACCCCATTTTTGACCGCCCCTAAGACTTGGGCGCCTCAGGTTGATCACTTGATGATGAAAAGTTATGCTGTATAAACATTCGATTTCTTCAGCAAGAAAAGCTTCTAAATCCCAACCTCACACCCAATTTTAGACCAAAACTATTTTATACCTTAAAACCCTCTTTTTCAAATTACTTTTTCAAATATTTCTACGATGTTTTGAGGCTCGTATTTCGTTTAAAATATTTCACTTTTCGGTAAACCGAGTAAGAACAAAGTGGAAATAAGTGGAAGGGAGGTGAAATTTTGAAAAATATTTAAAATCATCTTATTTATAGGTTTGGAGTTGAAGGAAATATGAGGGAACAGAAGAAAGGTTGGGCATCAAATTGTTAAGGAAAAAATGAGCAGCCTTCACTAAATTAGACATATCTCTTTGTACACTTAGAATTTATTTGTGAGGCCACCCCCCTTGGAAATTCGACTTCTGGGGCTTCAATTTGGGCTCACGAATCATCTAAAACCAAGTTCGGATGAGGGAGATATGGCTGTTTGAAGTTGGGCATCAATCCATTAAGATAGAAATGAGCAGTTTTCACTAAATTGGGCATATCTCTTTGTACACTTAGAATTTAGATGTGAGGTCACCTCCATTGGAAAGTAGACTTCCGGGGCTTCAATTTAGACTCAATAATCACCTGAAACCAAGTTCAGATGAGGGAGATATGCCCGTTTGAAGTCGGACTTGTGAGCAATTTTTTGTGGCCAGCCGACCAACTTTTAGTGGTCAGCCGTCCCCCACTTGGCCGGCCACCCAGGTGTCCCGAGAGGCAGGTATTTACATCCAGGTGTCCCCATAGGCCAATTTTAGTGGCCGGCTGACCAATTTCTCGGTAAAACAGATATTTTGCTGGCAGCTGTGCTAGCTGTCTCCACAAGTGCATACACTGCACCAGCTGTGTCTATACAGATATTTCCGAGATAGTAACATGTTTTTCTATATATAGATGACCTTCTCTCTTGTTTTTAAGGTTGGAAAAATTATCAAACGCCAAATACTTGCATAGCACTCTCTCTCTCTCTCTCTATCTATCTTGCAACCTACACACTCTCTCTCTACACTTCCTAAACCAAAAATTTGGCTCTTCTTGCTAAGGTTCTTAAACTAAAATTTCAGCTCTTGAGGGTGCTCACTTATTGGTTTGTGAATCAAAGAGTAACCTCTCTTGACCATCTCTACACTACTTTTTTCCTCTCTTTTCTTGCTGATCTTATGTTGTTTTTAGACTGTGCTTGTGGGCTGAAACTCGTGGCTTAAGGCTATCAAAGGTGGAGGGGTTAATAATCACCCTTCTTTAAACCTTGTTTTCTAAGCTTTTGTCCTTGTGTTTCCCTCTTATTTCTCAACTTTTTTTTAACTTTTCACCACTGTTTTTCAGAGGCTAAAAATGTGGTTTTGAAGACCTAAAAATGGAGGGTTTAGCCACCCCTTCTTATGCTTGTTTACTAGCTTTATTTTCTCATTATTTTAGCTAACTTTTTCAAGCTTTTCCATGAGAATTTCAGCACTATTTTTTGGTGTTTTTAGGGCTGTTTTAGTGTGTTTATTTCATTTATGCTTTATATAGTAAGCTTGTAGTGTAGTGGTCCTTATAGGTTTGAAGGTTTAGGTCTTAGCCACCAACCTATTTGAGTCGATGGCATTTATTTCATGCTTTCCATACTTGTGTTCATGGCATAAACACCTCTGCACCCTCTTTCATTTCTCGACTTTTTATTGCTTTAAGAGTCGCTTCAAAATGAGTGTTGTTTAAGCTTAAGCCAAGACCTTGTGCTTAATGGTTTAATCTCTCTGGAGGTTCATTACCAAAGGCATGATCCCTCTCTCATGCCCAAAACAACCCATTGTTTGACACTTCTCTTCATTAGTGGACTTAACTTTCATTTTGACTAAAATGGCTAAGGAATGGAAAGGTAATTAAATGAAGTAATAAAATTGGGGCTAAAATGGAACAAGGTAATAATATCAACTTACGTTTAATCAGACATTAATTGAACCTCTTGAATCTTGAGTCATTTCATACTTGTTAGTGATGAAATGGTTCAAGTTTCATAGTCAACCACTTCTCTTGATCAATATCATAATAGGGAGAGGTTTTTGTTGGTATTTTCTTTTCATTTATTAAACTTTGTCCCATCGACTCATTGATCATCATGCCATAACCTTGCGTATTGATGGTTGTGAATCGATTATACCCCTCATTTGACCTGCCAAATGATAAAGGGAGACAGAATGGGCAAACACCTCTTGAAAACACTTTGTTTGTATTATGTCTCTTTTCTGTTGCAGTAGGGCAGACCCTTAAAACAGTGGCTGACCGACAATCACTCAGCTGGCCAACCATCTTCTCTTGGCCGGCCGACCACTTATTTTAGACCAGCAATGTCCTTGTTTTGGCAGAACAGAGCAAAGGTTAGAGGCCTAAACAGATATTTTCTTTTAACTACAAAACATAATGGTTCCAGCAGCGAAACAAAGGCGTTTTCAGGCGAAAATTCATGATCATGCATATGCGATTTGTACTTCCCATGGCTCGTTAAACTTACATTAATAGTAGTATATTGTACCTTTAGTCAATAAATTCATTTGAATTTGTAATAATTAATCACTTACTTAATTATCTCCATGTTGTAACTAATTAGGTAGTTTAATTTGGATTTGTAATAATTGGTTAGGTAGGACTACCTAATTGATGTTGTAATAATTAGTATTAGGATATTTATTTAGACCCTCTTGTGCAAGGGCAAATATGTAATAATGTATATGTCTTCCAATCCCCATTTATTTCTCCATTTTATTTACTTGCTTACGATAGATAGAATAGAACATCATGTTTCTTTTAACATTTTCCATGACTTGCATTCATTTGTCTTATATACATGAAGTTCAGCTCATCATGCTAACAAACATTGTTATTTATTACTTCTTTGAAAACGTTCTTAGACCGCTTGCTATCAAATTGATTCATATGTTATGTTAGTAGCCGAGCCTATTAAATTGCATATTGCATGTGTTGCATTAGTCATTTGCATAGTTAAGATCATGCATTTTTATAACTAGTTTACTTGCTTTGGCTCGCCTTGGAGTACTAGGTGAGCGTTTTTGCTTTACCATAGGCATACGTGTGATTGTTGCCATGTTAAAACATGTTTACCATGAGGCTAAGTGCTTAAGTGATACAAACTGTTTGAATGCCTACGAATGAAGGCTAATTACTTAAATTGGGATAATTTGATTAAATGTACATATGAGATCACTTTTTGTCAAATGGTACGTATTCAAACAATTTTCAAACAAACATGAAATCAAAAGTGTTCCAATTTTTGCAAATTAGTCTATACTTGTGTACAACACATAGTAAAGTTAGCCTAATAATCGGAACAAGAGCATATAATATAAATAAAAATCACATCATGATTAGTAGAAGCCGATCTTTGATCGGGTAAGTGGGGTGCTCAATTCATGATCTTCCCATCTGATACCTAAGTTCCCGAGCCAAGACACTTTAGTGATGGCGGATAAGTGGCCTTTGGCACAAGTCTCAGGTTTCCTAAATTTCCCAAAAATATTTAGGTGGCGACTCTAAAATCTGGTAAAGTAGTCAATTTTTGGCATTTGATTCAAACATCGATTTTCCAAAAGATTTGCCAGATTTGGACTCATTTATGTTTATCTATTTCACATTGCACTTGTGAAATCAGATTCGGAACCATGGGAGTCCGAACTGTAGGGCTAATCGTATCCGGAAAAAGCATGAAAAACAAGTTACAGAGCGGCTTGTGCTTGTTGCTCAAAGCATGTTGGATCGATCTTTGATAGGTTTAGGAAAATGGTTTCATCCATGTGGGTCATGCTTGCTGTCCATATTACCTGTTTATTAGAAAATGGTTTCATCCATGTGGGTCATGCTTGTTGTCCATATTACCTGTTTATTAGAAATTTGTGTTACTTCTAGCTCTTATTTTATTTACATCACACACATTTGTTCCAGTAATTAATCTACAATTATGGAAGCATTAGCAATATTTACACATACTTGCCACCCATTTGGTATTAGATATCCTCCAAATTCTATATCTTTGAGAACCCTCCTGAAGGAACAGAACCATGAGGGGTTTTGGTCGGGGGATTTGGAAAAGGAAATAAAAAAAAGCGTGTGAAACTAAGTGAAATGTAGGTATATTTTATTCATACTTCACCTTCTTTTTTTCATTTTTCTTTCCAAATCTTTTCTCAAATGCCCCAACCAAACACATCGTTAAAGTCCCCATTGCTACTCTCCATGTATGCTTCATCTTGGTAAGACCATCCCATATAAGAAGCTTCTCCAGGGTCTTGGCTTTAGCAATCTTCTCTTGTTTTGCAATCTCAAGGCACATAATTTTTCAGTATGTTCTATTTTGTAGTATTCTTTTATCTTTTCAGTTCTTAAATCTTTCTCATGAATGATGAGAGAGCTAGTTGGGGGCATACCTTCAGAAATAGCAGCATAAATTGATAGTTCGTTGGCTAAAAATATGATCAAGAAGGTAAAGAGGGTGAAGGATGTGCCGTATTCTCCAATCATTATAATGACCGTGTCGTCCTCAATCTCCTCATCAAATAATAAAGTTGAATTGTCTTCATTGTGAATACAAAGTAAGCAAGCGATGAGATTTTGACAAGGGGAAACATTATTCCTTTCCAAGGCTACCCTCTTTTCACTTATAAGGTCCATGAGTTTGGTTTTCATTTTTTCCCTTGCTCGGAGGCTATCGTTGATGTAAAGCCCCAAAAATATAGAGACCTGAACTATCCATTTCACATCTCAAGTATATACAATATTCATTCGACAAGCGAAAGCTTAATTAAATCCAAAAATTATTTTATATTCATAACAACATCGTTAATATTACAAAATCGTATCACATGTATTAATACATTCACTAATTCTAAAACCTAAATCTATAACATGTGATCGATAAGCATTAATATCTAAACTATTACAAATTCATGCCTTATTGGCTACAGGTTTCCAAGATTATACTTGGTTAGTGGGTCTTAAGTCTAATGCATAAAAGCCCTAGGCTTATACAAAAATAAAACACAAAATGTGTGTTCAGCTCCAATGTCCTCCCAAGCTATCCTCTTGGCGAAGGCATGCCATCGACACTTGAAATGTTTTTCCACATAGGGTGAGCTAAAGTCCTGTAGAGACAAGTTTAATGACGTGTATGATGTTTAACCAAGCCATATGGTGAATGCATATGAAATGCCATTACAAAACATGCGTTTTCCCCTTTTTGAAACAATGCTATGCCAGAGTTCAAATCACAATTAATATCTTTGCTTCAAAACAAAAAACAGGGCAGTAAATACACACACTGGTAATCTCTAGGTACATATCTGCAAGTAGGCTATAAAAGCACTACCAAAACCATTTTACCGGCAACTAACCGGAAGGAAGGCATCCTAACCGCGTGGATTTTTAGACTTCCACTAAGGACACAAAGGCCAACTTAAAACCACGCTCCCTAATCAGATTCGCCACTGTATTCACTCATTTTTATCAAAATAACACTTTTCAGTTCATAAGTATGAAACAATTTATCAAATGGAATGCATGAGTGAATGGGTTTCAATTAACCTAGCTCTCATGCAATTTCTACAATAGATAATGCTATCTTTCATCGATAGTCAAAACAGTTATCTTTATTCAATATATAAATCAAGAGCATAACTAATAATTTCAACAACAATAACACAATGATATATTCTCATCATTCCCTTAAGAATCTAATGTTCTCAATTAATGTCCCATCTATTTTCGAATTAGCCCATGTTCATGAATTCATCATAAAATTCCCAATTTCTCAATACACAAATAGTTTCTCAATGTAGAATAATTCAAGGGTTTTGATAAAAATTAGAGATTTCTCATTTTAAAAGCAATTTTCCTAAAGTTCCAATACCACTCACCATCATAAATAGTCCAAAACATTTCAAAGGAAATCATCTAGAAAACCCCTATTTTATGAATCAAGTTATGCTTTAATCAAATCTAAAGTTTTCCAAAGTATTAATTTACCCAACTAACACATAACAAGGCTAAATAACATGCAAATCATTAAAGAAATCCGTACCTCAATGTAAGAAGAAGAGATGAACAACACCAAAAAACCAACAAAGACGGAAACTCAAACTTTTCCTATTAAAACGACCCCCTCTTCAAGCTCAACCTTTAATCCCAAAGCATAAAGATTATGAAATTCACAAACCAAGGTAGATCGGAGGATTTTCACAAGGTTTCTAGAGAGAGGTGAGAGCAAAAGGGAAAAAGATCTTTTGTAAAGAAAGAGATATCAAAAGTGAGTAAAAAGTGACTTTCCTCACAGTTTTATTCAAATAGATTGCTCGAGCAATTAAATCTACTCCTGAGCGTCAGACACAACATATTGCTTGAGCTATCAAAACTAGGCTCGAGCAAAGAAACCAAACTCTTAAAAGTTCAACCTTGCAGAACAAACTGCTTGAGCTACGAAACCTACACTCGAGCGAAGAAAGCAAACTCTCAAAAGTTCAGACTGCAAAAACCCAAAACTGGAAAAGAGGAAAGACCGCTCAAGTGACCAAAACACTGCTCAAGCGAACTCAAGTTCACACAACCAAAGTAATCCCATAAATACCAACCTCAACCTGTCTTAAAGTAACTCCAAAACCTAATTCTCAACCCAAAGGACAACATAGGACAAGAATAGATGTCAACAACACCAACAATACAAAACCCAAAACCAAGGAGTATAAAGGATGGAGTCTTAACTCGGGCAGCCATAACCTCCTCCCTTAGGAAATTTCATCCTTGAAATTGAACTACGTCATAGAAAACAGCATCCTACTATAAATCCTATAGCAACAACATCAACTGATTTATGCTCAAAAGTATAGAAAACATGACAAACAACTCAACACAATATCCAAATCAATCTCACAAAGTGTTAACTACGCTCATCTATTATAACAAAACATAATTATAATTACAAGGAAATGAAACTTAAACATTAACAAACAAGTCCGGATACTTATCACGGACTTCAGCCTCACGTTCTCAAGTCACTTCCTTGACTCCGTGATGTTTCCACAACACCTTAACCAAAGGGATAGTCTTGCCTCACAAGACTTGCTCTCGTGTGTCCAAAACCTGAGTTGGTCTTTCCTCATACGAGACATCCTTATCTACCTCTAAATCAGTCTAATCTAGCATATGCAAAGGATCAGGCTCATACTTCCAAAGCATTCAATTATGAAACACATCGTGAACCTTGCAAAGTTAGGGCAGCAAAGCTACATAGTAAGCTACCTTCCTAATCCGCTCTAAAATCTCAAAAGGCCTAATAAACTTGGAGACAACTTTCTGTTCTTTTCGAACCTCAACAAACCCCGTCTTGGTGAAATTTTAAAAAACACATGGTCACCCGTCTCAAAAGACAAGGGTCTCATTCTGCAGTTGACATAACTCTTCTAATGACCCTAAGCCGAAACCAACCTGGACCCAACATAGGTGCATCACCCACCTCAGCCCAATAAACAGGTGACCTACAAGGTCGGATAAGTGCACTTTCTCTATCGTCTCTTAGACTAACTCTGGACCCAACATAGGTGCATCACCCACCTCAGCCCAACAAACAGGTGATCAACAAAGTCGGCCATAAAGGCCTCAAAAGGTGCCATCTCTATACTTGCTTGAAAGTTGTTGTTATAGGCAAACTCTATCAGAGGTAAGTGCCTCTCCCAATATCCCTTAACGTTCATAACACAAACCTGAAGCATGTCCTCTAGAAACTGGATAGTATACTTAGACTGCCGTCGGTCTATGGATAATAGACAATGTTAAAGGTCAACTTAATGCCCAAGGCACTCTGAATGCTCTACCATAATCGAGTCGTGAAATGTGGATCCCTATCCTAAACAATAGTCATCGGAACTCCGTGAAGTCGAACTATGTTCGTAACATATAACTTGGCAAGAAAATCCATTGAGTCTCCCGTGCATATAGAAATAAAGTGAATGGACTTAGTTAATCGATCCACAACTACCCACAACTACCTAAACAACATCATTACCTCGTTAAGTCCTCGAAAAATCCACAACAAAGTCTATAGTGACATGTTCCCACTTCCACTCAGCTATAGGTAAGGGTTGTAACAAATTAACTGCTTTTTGGTGTTCGGCCTTCACTTGTTGACAAGTAAGGCACCTCGAAACGAATAAAGCCACATTTCTCTTCATTTCCCTCCACCAAAACTAGCGACAAAGGTCATGATACATCTTTGTGCCTCTCAGATATACCACAAGGCGTAAATGGTGGAACTCTCGAAGTACTTCTTCTCGGTAAGATTTCGGTACAAACAAGCATTCTAAGTATCTCACACTCGAATCAGAGTAGACATTCAAACCCGTTTCTACTTTCTCATTGGAGATCTTTCTTCAGATAATTTCCACTTCACAGTCGTGTTGCTGTGCTTCAATAACTTAACTAACCAAAGTAGGTTGTTGTCACGACCCAAACTCGCCCCTATGGGTTTAGCATCGTAACTGGCCAGTAATCCGAGATTACCGAAGGCCTGCTTAACAGTAGTACAGTAAAACAGAGTACAGGGGCTAGTGGAAGCCAATACAGTAAATAAACAATGTCCAATGAGCTATGACAGTCTGTATGCAAAAAGATTTTTTATACATATATATACAGTCAGTTACAGAACAGTATACACAATATTTACAATCATTCAGAACAAGGACTTAATCCCTACTAAATAGTACAGTAACAGTCTATACAGTAAACCAAAACAGTTACAGAGACAGACGGGGGAAATTAAAACACCCCTAAACCATAGCTTGGCCAGCTCGGAACCTCGCAGTGAGGCACAGTGGTTGGCTTGACAAAACTGGAGTTTACCCCGACACTTCTAGCCGCGGTCTGGTGCCTGTACACCGACATACATATATGAACAGTGAGCTAAAGTCCAGTAAATAACACAATGCGTAAAGAGGTTAAGAATGAATGTCCTTATAGTAATGAAAACAGTTCATTAAATCAGTATTTCAGTCTGTAGACACCCCATTTTTGACCAACCTTAAGACTCAGACGTCACCGATTGAGCTCTTGGTGATATTGCATATTGTGCTCGTTTTGAGGTTTCAGAGTCTCGGCTGCGGGCCATGCCTCCGGACTTCCGGACTCTTTTATACTTTGCGTCGGTTTGCCAACCAGGTCTCGTTTTCTCCGTTTTCTTTTCCCAAAGGGAGGGAGAGGTCTCGTAGACCATCTCTCAGTGGCCGTAGGCTACGTTTCGTGATCGTAGGCCATTTTTCCCGTTTGGAGCCTGGTTTTCGATTTTTCGGAACCGTCGGCCGTGTGCCTCAGTTCGGGACCGCTTAACCACCTCCGTTTGCTCCGGGTTTTGGCACACACCTTATTTCCTCCCTTTTAAGGGACACTGTGGCCCGAGAGACCAACTTCGTGGTCGATCGCCACCTCCGGTGCCTAGTAGTCAGTTTTTTGGGGCCCCGAGCTGCGCGTTTTGGCCTCCGAACCTTCGTTTTGCATCCGTCTTAGCCCATTTTTGGCAGGGGCCCTATTTTCATGGTTAGGAAGGTGGTGGTATGGTGGGAGGCCACCTTTTTCCCTGAAAACCAGCTTTCTCCTTTTTTCTCTCTCCTACAGCCAGTTTTTCTTGCAGAAAGCTGGTTTTTCCCACTTTTGAGCCACAATTTCTGATTTTTCACACCACCATTGTATTGTGCTCATCTTGGAGGCCACCAATATGGGTAGGCTGACCAGTAATTCTTCTTGACCCTTTTGAACCCCTCTAAAAGCTGGTTTTTCCCTCTCTTGGGTCACATTTTCTGGTTTTTCACCACACAGCTGTATTCTACTCATCTAGGAGACCACCTTTTTGGGTAGGCCGACCAGAAATTTTGCTTGAACCTTTTGAACCCTGGTCGACCGACCAGGGGAGGTGGTCGGCCGACCACCTTGGACATTTTGAGCTAGTCGGCCAACTTTGTCTCAGTGAGTGTATTCCAGCTGTGCTAGCTGTTTACCATTTGCTGCATCCTCCATACACGTGTATGAAGGATGTTTAAGCTTGGTTTAAAGCTTCTTTGAGAAGCTTTAGAGTCTCTCCTCTATAAAAGGAGGGGTTGAGCTTCCATTGCAAGGGTTGAATCCTTTGGTTAAGGCATACATACACCCTCCTCCATAACTCTCCATTTCCAAGCATCAAAACACCCTTGTTCTTGCACCATTGCTCTACACCTCCTAGCCTACCACCTCCACCATCCATTCAAGCATCTTGGAGGTCATTTTCAGAGCTTGAAGTTTCACCAACTTGGTCCAGAAGCTGCTGGAAATCTGCTCCTCAAGGGTGAGTCCTTATTTCCCCTTTTCTTGCCTTATTTTGCATGATTGATTAGCCTTATTTTAAAGCATTTTGGGCTTCGACCTTGACTATAAAGTGACTTATTTTGAGCCCTTCTTCAACTTTTCTTAAGGACACTTTGCTTTTTGAAGTCATCTACTTCCTTGTTTGCTCAATCTCTCTTTAAGGGCTATTTTTGCATCCTATTTTAGCCTTACTTGTGGACATTTTTGAGACTTGATATAAACTGGAAAAAGTCTTATTTTGAGCCCCTCTTGATGTTTGTTTAGGGGAATTTTTCTATTTGAGGTCATATGCTTCCTTGTATGCTTGATTGCCTTTTATTTTGAGCCTTGCATCTAAGCCTTTGTTGCATGCTTTGTTTGGCCTTCTAGCCACTGAAATCTAGTGGATTTTTAGGGGCTAGCACACTTTTTTGAGAGCCAAAATCAAAGGGGGGTGACCCCCTCTCTCCTTGTCTTGTTTGGTGGTCCTTTTGACCTTCCAAAGGACCTCTTAGTTGCATGCTTCTAAGCCTTGTTCCAGGCCCTTTTCAATGGGTTTTAGGACCCCTATAGGCTATTTCCAGATTTGGTTTGGCCTTGTTGAATGTCCATCATATATGTGTTGAATAACCCCTTGTGTGGCCCTCTAAAGGAGCTCATCATTCTTGCATGTGTTGGCTGCATTTCAGTGGTTATTTGGGCATATTTTGACATGTTTTATTCATTGATTTTGGCTGGTTTGATGAGTTCTCATGTGCTTCATATACATGTCATGTAAACCATGCTTGGTAGCCAATGTTGCATGCTTTGTAGACCCTTGATTTTGGCACTTTTTGGCTTTGTCATAAACTGATAATGTGCTTATTTTGGACTACCCTAGCTCTATTTTTAGGCCTCATGGTCGAATGATGTTTGTTTTGCATGCTTGTAGTTCAATACCCATGCTTAACTTTGAGTTTTGAGGCCCATTACATGCATGTGCTGAGGTGTGTTCATGTTTTGAGGTCATTTTTCATCACATTTCAGAGCTGGTTTGAATGCCATATTGCCATGTTTTCATCTCTTTAAGTGTGCTTGAGAGTTGTGCGTGCATACCTTGTTTACCGACCAATGAATGAGCTTCATTTTCATGCATGTTGAGCCATCATTTTAGGCCAATTTCCCACTGTTTCAGACCTGCCTAAGGTCTGTTTGGGGTTGGTTTTTCCTTTGATGCATTGCTTTGGGTACCTCTAGTGTAATGCACTTCACTAGTTTTGGTACCCGGGCCCCCTAGCTTGCATAGTGTGCCATGTTTGCATGATTCGGGACCATTGCATATCATATTTCAGTGCTGGAAATTATATGTTCGTATGTCATCTTCCATCACTTGCCATGCTTTGGTAGAGTGGCATTTGATGCCTTAGATTCGGTCCTCGGTATGTGTGCATGTCTGCACGCATTTCGGTTGTCTCATTTTCATCTAATGGCTACTGATGTGAGTGTGGCTGAGGTCCACTCATGTTGGTGTAAGTCCATTGTGCATTGTGTATGCCATTTCAATTCATAGCATTGCGTATGCTAGGTTGTATGTTAGAGCATTGTGTATGTCATGTTACATCGTGCATCAAGTATGCCATTTTAATCCATAGCATTGCGTATGTTAGGTAGCATGTTAGAATTGCATTCATACATATCATGCATATTGCATTGTGTTTGGAGTAGGGTTTAGTCCAAACACGGGAAACGAGGGACGTTTCGTACTCCGAGTGACGAAATGTGTCTCAATTCCCGGTCGCCGACACTCCGGATTACCTATGATGGAGTTTAGGTCTTGTTGTGTTTTCATGTGCATTCATTTCATATTGAGTCGTGCAATTCGACTCCTCGGCCATCATGCATCGATATGCGTGATTGGTGGCACGAGGATCGAGGACTACACTCCCTGAAGAGTAGTCATGCATACATATGTGAAAATACTTTGCCATGCTCCTTTCTTGCTCTCTGTTGCAGCAAATCAGAAATCAACAGCCTTCTAGAGCTTCGCACAACATTCCGGGATTAATTGCAAACAGAGGCAAACCGGGGCATCGCAATGGATTTCCGTACAAGGCAACTTAAGCATGCATCATTCACCATTCGGAACAGAGCTGAGGCAGTCCATGGATTTGCGTGCAATTTATTTCATTCCTTAGTTAATTTGTTAATTAATTAGGGTTTTGTACTTATTCGGACTGTATTATTTATTTGGGACTGTATTATTCTTTCGGACCCTCCGAGCGAGGGCACAATTGTAATAAGTGTGCGTGCGTGTGATGTATGTCTTCCAACCCCATATCTTTCTCCCTTTTATTTATCAGCTTATGATGGTTAGATTAGGGCATGTTTCAATTAGCATACTTATGCTCGCATGTTTGCATCCATTCATCTGTCTTGCATGTACCGGGCTCGGCGCATCATACTAACTGCTTCGTATTTCAATTCCAAGTTGAATACGTGTTAGTTGTAGCATCTCATGTGCCATTCTTAGAATAGCCGAGCCTATTGTAGTTGCATTTTTGCATGTGTTGCATTAGGCATTTCTGTATAGTTAGGATCATACATGGATTTCTAATATAGCTTCTGTTTTGGCTTGGAGTACTTAGTAAGTGTTTATGCTTTAGCATCCTTGCATGTGTGTGAGTGACTGTCATGATAGCATGCTTACTATGAGGCTAACCGCTTATGTGATATAACTGCCTGAATACCTGTGGGTGAAGGTTGGATTATTTGGATTGGAATAATTCATCGATTGCGAGTTTTAAGCCCACTTGAGAGTGGTAACACCATGTTTTCTAAGCCCACCCGAGGGTGGCAAAACCTACATTTTAGCCTATTTACGAGTAGCAAACCATTTTCGAAACAAACATGAGATGTTTTGTTCCAATTCAGGCGATCCGGTCTATATTTGTATGTTGTGCGCATCACATAGTGAATCTAGGCTAATAACCGGAATAAGAACGCATAATGTTTTCAAAACTAGATATCATGGTTAGTAGAGGCCGATCTTTGATCGGGCGAGCGGGGGTGCTCACGAAATGACCTTCCCCAATCGTACCCAAGTTCCCGAGCCGAGACAACTTTGGTGATGATGGACACGTGGCCTTAGGCAACAAGTCAGGGTTTCCTAAATTCCCTCAAAATAAAATATTTATGTGGCAACTCTGTATTTGGCAAAGCAATCCATGTTTGGCACTTCTTTCAAAAAAATCTGTTTTCAAAAACGATTTGCCGGATTTAGACTCTTTAGTGATTTATCAATCTCACATTGCACATTGTGAGATCAGATTAAGAACCGACACGAATTGAGTCTGAACTGTAACATGACGCCCGAGGGTGCATCTACAGTTTCTGGCGACTCTGTTGGGGATTTAGAGAACTTGACTCGAACTCATGATATCTTGTTTTGACTACACTTATGTGTTTCTTTGCATTGCATGTGCATTGGTGCGCCTAAGACACCGTGTTTACCATCTGCTATTCTTGAATGGTTTGCCGGAGGCCCACTTCGAGAAGCGTGCCATAAAGCTAACCGGTTATGGGCTCTGCCAGTATGGGAACACAAACCCCGGTTTTACCGGGGCACCCTTTTCGACCATTCGACCTAATGCATATTCGGATCCATAGCGACTATTCCAAACTAGGACAGGTTGCTTACCCGATCATAGGTTGTTTGAAACCGCTGCGTGCGTGGTGAAACCCTAGCTCGTGACAAAATAGGACAGGGAAACCCTACCTCAACATAGGGGTGTTTTGGCTCTAAATAATCTGTTATGTGCTGTCAGAGTGTGTCTCTACAGGAATACATGTATCAGTTTGCAAGTTTGGGCATCAGGCCTGTGGGCACTAGTTCAGTGTTTGAGAATCAGTTATCTGCGAGTATCAGATTCAACTTCGGGACAGTGATTTGGGGATAATGATCAGTGTTTGAGAACAGTATTTTCAACTTATCAACCGTGTGTTGAGATGCCCAACTGTGTGTTGTGTGTTTATTTTAAGCCGTTATGCTGTCCGTTTGTATGGTTAATTATTTCCTTATTGCTTTATTTATCTTTTGCTAGGGTAGTTTTAGCACAATTGCTTCAAATCAAGCAGATATTCCCCAAGCACTCTGGACAAGAGGTCGCCGACTCAATCGATCTGAGGATCTGGTTGACGGACAGCCAGTGTTCCACTCTCTACCCCTAGTTATCAGACGGAGGCTGAGAAAGCGCAGTGTGTCTGAGCAGAGATTACCAGAGCAGTGGTCTACCTTAGCAGTGAACAGTCGAACCGAGGTCTCAGTTTCTGCCATAGAGATAAACATACCAGTCAGTCAGCAAGATCAGCAGAACATGGCCGGAATGGAAGAAATGATGCGCCAGCTCCAAGAGAGTATGAAGCAAATGCAGGAGGATGCTGTCCGCCAAGAAGAATTTTCCAAACAACAGGCTGCGATCATGGCCCAACAGGCCGAGCTCATCACTAGACTGCAATAGCAAAACGGAGCATCAGCCTCACATCAAGCTCCTCCCCCACCAGGGGTCCCGCTACCCGAGTAAACACCAACTGTCCAGAATACCCTACCGAATGCCCAGAACATCTTGCCAAATGTCCAGACCTTTCAGGAGGACACAGACATTCCAATGGGGCCAACTTCGCCCCTACTTCTACCTCAACTATCTAAAGCACATACGCCTATCAACCACCCGGACTCTCCCTTCGAGTTCGAAGTAGACCCTACAGCACTGAAATTGAGCAAGCTCGAGAAGTTGTTCAAGAAATCCCAAGGGGTAAAGACTATTCCGGATATCGAGGACGGATATACCGATGTGGCTGTGATGCTACCAGATAGGTTCAAAATGCCGCAAATCGATCGCTTCAACGGATCTGGGGATCCCATGGTCCACCTCCGGTTATTCTCAGATATACTACGGCCGATGGGCCTCACCAAACCGTAGAAACTTTCGCTATTCGGTCGGACCCTGTCGGGTGTGGCCGCTATCTGGTATGCAAAGTTAGAAGACGATGTCAAGCGAAGTTGGGATGAGATGGCTGAGGCTTTCGTTGCGCAATACTCTTATAACACTCAAATTGAGGTCACAACCCGTGATCTTGAAACAACAAGGCAGGAGCCTAAAGAGAGCTTCTCGGAATTTGTAACTTGGTGGAGGGTGAAGGCCTCGATGATGACCTTGAGGCCTACCGATAAAGATTAAATCAGGATGATTGTGCGCAATCTCCAGCCAAAATTGACGCAAAAAATGATTGTGCTCCCCTTCCCCACTTTTTCATATCTGCATGAAATTGGGGTACAAATCGAAGATGCAATGAAATAAGGTCTGATTGACCAAGACAGAGAGCAGCCCAAGAGAACCTTTATCCGCAACAACAATACAGGCCCGAGTGGCGCTGCAACTGCAAGAGCTTCGGAGGTGAGCATGGTCACCACCATTCCTCCTCCCCTTGCAAGACTCATGGCAGCCACACCTTTCTCCGGTGCATCCGGAAGCAATGCACAGACCACCAAATAGCAACCCAGAGGCCAAAGAACCTTCACCCCATTATATATGCCCCTGTCTAAGGCCCTAGGGGTATTAATCAAAAAAGGGCATCTAAAGCCCCTGGAGTCGAGGCCATTGCCAAATCCACTTCCTCCCTCTCATAACCCAACCAAATACTGCGCATATCACCAACAACAAGGTCACGACACTGACCAGTGTTTCAGATTGCTTCACGAGATTTAAGACCTCATTGACAAACAGGTGATTTTGCCACCAGAAAAACCCAATGTCACAACCAACCCACTCCCTACACACAACCAAGCTCCGCCTTCCAAAAGAATCAACTTCATCCAGACTGGGGTCGTATCTTACGATCCTAGCCTCTATATCACTCCTTCCCACTTACCTAAACCGGAGGTGCTTCTTCCTGACTGCACCGACTTTTTGTGCATGTTGGACATCTCCCAAACCCAACCCGAGCCAATGGTGGTGATTGTCGAAGACAGAACAGAGGAGGTTTCAAAGGATGATGGAATTATTGAATCAGGGTTTGAGCAGTCTGGGAGTGTCGCTAGGAAAGTCTACAATCTGAGTGATTACATCCTGTCAGCAGGTCAGTTTGGGCCAAATGTAGAATTTCCAGAGAGGGCAGAGCTGTGTGTGATCCGAGGGGATGGATTTGAGCAGGGGACAGATGGTTTGATGGCTGTGGACGAGGACTTGGCCAACCTCCAATTTTTCAACAACCAAGATCCAGGAGACGCGGCAGTCAACTGGTTTGATTACGAGGAATCGGCAGAGGCCACTGGGTGGCTTGATGACCTACCGGACGTCGTCGAAGAATCTCAGTTGGAACAGGGCCCGGTAGGGGCAAGAATATCAATTGTGGCCGGAAGGGCTGGAAATCAGAATGTATTGCCGGAGGGCGCCGGTATTAAGAATTTTGCTCAGGATTTGGGCATTATGAATGCAGGGAAACCTGAACAACAAACTACATCGACACAGGTGGAACAAGAAAGGTTTTGGGATTCTAAGAGAATCAGGAAAGCTAAAGCCCATGAGGGGACCGAAGGTGTTGTGGGCACAAGGACAGAAGATGCTGCGAGCATGTGGGCTGAAGGTATTGCGAGTACAATCATACCGGAGTCGGACAGGTGTCTGTCGGCTGCCGACGGCATGTGGTAGGAGGATGATGATTGATGTCTTGCCCACACGGATGAGGATTGGGGGAGCAATCAGCCAGACGATACTTGGTATATCGGTGAGGTCGATCATATGACGAAAAGCGGGCGGTATTTCAAGCCCCCGCACCTAGACCAGTCAGAGGCATCTGGGAAGGATAAGGAAGCTGAGAGACAGAAAGAGAAGCAAATCGAAGAAGAGGCTGTACTGACGCAGTTAAAGAAGATACAAGCAGACATCTCCATCTGGGGACTGCTTATGGCATCACGAGTACACAGACAGGCTGTCTTATCGGCCATGGACAAGGCCAAGCTCTCTATAGACACCACGCCCGAACAGCTAGTGGGCTTAGTTTTTCCAAGAGGAGCTACCCCAATAATAGGCCACTCTACATCTCCGTGGAATGTAGAAACAAATGGATACCCGTGGTGCTTGTAGACATAGGGTTTGCCATCAATGTCTGCCCGGCAAGGACAGCGTATGCCATCGGTTTAAAAAACGCAGACTTTGTGCCGACAGCCTAGGTAATTCGAGCGTATGATAACACAAGCCGAGAAGTCATGGGGACAGTAAAAATTCAGACCAAGGTTGGGCCAGGACAACATGAGATAGACTTCCACGTCTTAGAAGTTTCGGAAACTTTCAATATGCTCTTGGGGCGGCCGTGGCTGCACCAGGTGAAAGTAGTGTCATCCACCTTGCATCAGATGGTGAAACACCCCTATGGGAAGGGAGTAGCCATTGTTTTTGGGAATTCATTGATCCATCCACCGCCGGAGGTGTCTACACCAGTCCTGGAAATTGAGCACGGCATAGAGGATGTGTTTATGTCGGGTTTTACCTTAGTTGAGGCTCGGGTTGTGTAGAACATCATGGCTGTTAATGAGGGAATGTATGTCAGTGCTCAATCTGTATACCTCATGAACAAGCTTCAACACATCCCTGGGATGGGATTGGGAAAGAGCGGCCGGAAAGGCGTCGCAACATTGGCCGAAGTGCCACACAATCCCCATACCTTTGGCTTGGGTTATCTGCCCACTAAAGAGGATTGGATAAGGAAGGGAAAGGAAATGGCTAGGAGAGCCAGAGCGAAGCAGGCTGGGAAGCCTTTTGAGCTGATGCATAGGCCCATTCAGGGTACCCAATCAGTAACCACCACCTGCGAGCTTCATCTTTCAGTGTGTAGGTAGCTAACAAAACTTTCTGAATTTCAGAACAAGGGAACACCTCATACAACTTCTCCATCTCAAGCAACCATGTTTCAGCTTTCAAAGGCTCAATCCCACCATAGAACATCGGCGGTTTCATTTTCAGGAATTTCTGTGTCAAGTTAATAATTTCACTGTTATCGGCTTCAGCCTGTACCGGCGGAGGTGGAGGGGGTACGGGTTGTCGTCTCTGCTGTTGCATCACCACTTCAGTCAAGGTTGCTAGCATTTGTTCCATTCGGCTCATCCGAGCCTCAGATGTTTCACTTTCACCACTTCCCCCTGGGTTCTCCATTTTACTATACAGACATTAAAGGATATTAAGCATAGGTATATTCAGGTATACATTCGGTTTTAATATCCAGTTGTATTACCACACACTCACCCATGCAAATGGAATGCCCCTAATTCTTACTAGGACATCCTAAGCTCATAAGGACCTGTGTGTGCGGTACAACTCGTGCTCTGATACCACTCTGTCATGACCCAAACCCGCCCCTGTAGGTTTGGCGACGTAACCGGCCAGTAATCCGTGGATTACCTACGGCCTTCAAACCGAATAACAAATAATAAGGGGCTGCGGAAGCAAATACAGAAAGTAAACAAGGTCCAATGAGCTGTGATGACGTACATGAGACAGAAAATTTAAAACTTATTTATGTACATAACATGCTAGTCAAAGTACACCAATATGTACAAAATATTTACATAAGTACATCCCAAGATCCGACTTTACAAGCCACAAACAACAGACACGACTAGCATGAACCGGAACAGCCACTGCGTTAAGCTATGACCGGAACCTCCTCGGGAGGCACAACAGTTGGCTGACAAAAAGGGTACAGCAGGCCCTCAACTCTGACCCTGGTCTTGTGTCGGCTCACCTACATATATATAGTAAACTGTGAGCGAAAGCCCAGTGAATAATAAACAGAGTAAAGGGTTTAATGAATGATGTCCATCACAGAATTAGAAATCAGAATTTATATCAGAAACACAGTCTTATGCATATTCAGATTTCCAATCAGAAATAAATTCAGATACATGCTCATATTCATAATCAAACTCAGATTTTGCATAAGATCATATGTGGTACACCCATTAGCTATCAGATTAGGTAGGTCCGAAGACCACAACAGGTAGGTCCAAAGACCACAACAGGTAGGTCCGAAGACCACTACAGGTAGGTCCAAAGACCACAACAGGTAGGTCCGAAGACCACAAATAAAGTTGGTACCAACAACCACGGTATTGTTACCCCCGGGCGAGGGCCATAGGCCACGGTATTGTTACCCCCGGGCGAGGGCCATCTGGACTAAGGGTGCCACAAATACTTTTCAGAAAAACGGGACATTCATTCATTCATTTCCAACATATCATAACTTTTTCAAGAATCAGTCATTTCGTATCATAGTACACTGAAAATACATAACATTGAACATAACTTTACAAAGTTATTACTCACAGTGGGCGTTGATACAAGTAGACAAAGTCAAAGGGTCAACCGGTTGCGGCACGTGACCTACATAACACATTACGGATACACACTTTGAAACATGCCCTTCCATTGTACAAAACTCACGTCCATGATTCTAAGTGTGTATCTAACCCCTTACCCTTAATATGGAGTCCTAATCATGGCCTAGGAATGCCTAGGATGGAATGTGGATGCAAAAATGCTTTAAAAAACATTTTACAACAGTTGCTGAAAATAGGGGTCTCGCTCGAGCGAGCCTTCCTTCGCTCGAGTGAGCTCCCTAAATCAAAGGGTTCGCTCGAGCGAGCCTCCCTCGCTCGAGCGGTCTGATGAAACAGTAAAAATACTGGATGTTGAAATTTTTCGCGCGATGGTCACTCGATGCTCGCTCGAGCGAGATTGCAAAATCAAAGGGCTTCGCTCGAGCGAACCTTCCTTCACTCGAGCGGTCTGATGAAACAGTAAAAGTACTGGTTGCTGGAAATCTACGCGCGATGGTCGCTCGATGCTCGCTCGATCGAGCTTGCAAAATCAAAGGGCTCGCTCGAGCGAGGAACCCTTCGCTCGAGCGAGGAAGCAAAATCTGGAATTTCCAGATTTGTCTTCCAAGTTCGAACCAAGCATTCTTCAACCAAGAACTCAACCTCTTGGGCCCAAAACTTGGAGAAACACTTGAAACACATATTACATCAAGTTTCAAAAGCCAATTTGACAAATCATTGCCCAAGAGTGAGTCCATGTGAGCACCACTTCCATAAATTTCCAAGAACCAAGTGTAATCCAACATTCTTGAATTCAAATGTATTTTAAAGCTTCAAAACATGATCAAATGGTAAATTTTCTGGAAAAACATGATGTATACATGGACTTTAATAAAAATATGAACATGCATGTAAAACTTGATACAAAACAACCTCTACTACCATGAACTTGTACATGCATGCTTGATACACTACCCAACTCCACAATTTCAAGCTCAATCTAGACCTTAATCTCCAAAGGGTCAAGAAATGTGCAAGAGCTAATCTAAATTCTAGTTCAAGAGGATGAATTCTCACCTTAAGTCTTGGATTAGAGGTGTAGGAGTTCAAACATGCAATTACTCTTCAATTTCCAAGTCTCCAAGCAAATTTTGCAAGAAGAACTCAATCTCTTCCTCTCTAATTCTCTTGGTCGGTTAAGGCTCTCAAGGGGCTGATCAATTGTTATCTTTGTTCAAGTGTATGAACTCAAGAGTAAAATTAAACAATGGCCACCCAATGGCAATTCTGTAATTAAGCTAGGCTCATTATTAAAATGTTATTTAATCAGTTTTAAACATTCCAAATCGAATTTTAATTGAACCTACCATAAATTCACATAAAATCTAACGAGTTCAAAACACCAATCAATTCCGGAATCGGGTGCCGATAAGGCTTTCAATTTGCAGTTTAAAGTTTAAAACACGAACAGATATTCCGACACCGAACGGATAAAAACACATAAGTCATGCAATGCACATGCAAATAAATTTCAGATTTTTCCCTTAATTATTATTAGACATAATTAAATCCCAATTAGCGCTAATCAGGGTCGGGGTTATTACACATAGTCTTGTCCAAGTCGTCTTTTTCTTTCTCTTTTGAGTCTGTTATAACCGAAGAATCAGACGATTTGGATGTGCTTAATGAGAATGATGTGGCTATGGTTTCTGAGTACTTTTCTGTGCCCTTGATTTATTGCATTAACTCAGACTTTCAAAATTTTGACGAAAACGACGAGGAAGAAATTCCTTCGGTTTTGCAACGCTTAATTGATCAAGTGTAGGAAAGATTTGTTAAACCTTTAGTTGATGAAATCACTACAGTGAATATTGGTACTGAGGAGGACCCACAGGTGGTCCAGATCGGGTTCACGTTGTCTTCGGAGGAACGCGAGCGCTTAGTCGCTCTATTAAAAGATTTCAAAAATGTTTTCGCGTGGCATATGAAAACATGCTTGGAATCGATCCTGAGATTGTACAGCACCGGATCCCCTTTGACCCCGAGGCCCAACCTGTTAAACAGAAACTCAAGAGGATTCGCCCGGACTGGGCTCTCAAGATTAAGGAAGAGGTCACCAAGCAAATTGACGCAGGGTTCCTGCTGGTATCCGAATACCCGACTTGGTTGGCCAACATAGTTCCGGTTCCGAAGAAGGATGGCAGGATCAGGGTGTGCGTGGATTTCAGGGATTTGAACAGAGCTAGTCTGAAGGACGACTTTCCCTTGCCGCATATCGATGAGTTAGTGGACTTCACAACGGGGCATGTTTTGCTTTCGTTTATGGATGGCTTCTCAGGATACAATCAAATAGTGATGGCACCTGAAGATCGGGAAAAGACTACTTTCACCACCCCGTGGGGGACTTACTGCTACAGAGTGATGCCGTTTAGGTTGAAGAATGCTGGAGCTACATATCAATGGCCCGCGACCACGACATTACATGACATGATCTACAAAGAGGTTGAGGTGTACGTGGACGACATGATTGTCAAGTCCAAAAAAAGAGAGGGCTACTACACTGCCTTGCAAAAGTTCTTTCAAAGGATCAGAGAATTCCGGTTGCGGTTGAATCCTCAGAAGTGTACGTTTGGTGTTACAGCGGGAAAAATGCTAGGGTTTCTGATTACACAAAGAGGTATCGAAGTTGACCCTTCCAAAATCAAGGCCATCTTAGAAATGCCACCACCAAGGACTGAAAAGGAGGTGCGAGGCTTTCTAGGTAAAGTGCAATTCATAAGACGGTTTATCTTAAAATTAACCTTGACTTGTGAACCACTTTTTGGCCTCCTGAAGAAAGGAAAGAAATTCCAGTGGGACGGCCGATGCCAAGCTGCTTTTGAACAGATCAAGGAGTATTTACCGAACCCGCCCGTGTTGTCACCACCAGAGTCGGGGAGACCGTTGATATTGTATCTTTCAGTAACTAAGACTACAATGGGCTGTATGCTCGCGCAAGAATCAGAGGACAAGGTGGAGAGGGCTATCTACTATCTGAGCAAGAAGATGCTAGAGTATGAGACTCGCTACACACCGTTGGAGAAGGCTTGCTTAGCTTTGGTATGGGCTACCAGGAAGCTGCGGCACTACCTGTTAGCTCACTTCGTAATGTTGGTTTCACGGCTCGATCCCATCAAATATCTTTTCGAGAAACCAGCACTTACGGGTAGGCTAGCTCGTTGGTTGCTGTTGCTCTCCGAATTCGATCTGAAATATGTGACGCGCAAGTCAGTTAAGGGAAGAGCAGTAGCGGAATTCTTAGCCAATCATCCAGTAGAAGGGGGTGAAGCAGTTGAGTACTTATTCCCAGATGAAGCCATTTTGCACATCGACGACGAATTTTGGACGATGTACTTTGACGGAGTGTCAAATCAGTACGGGTATGGGATAGGAGTGTTGCTAATAACACCTGACAATTCCCGTATCCCTCTAGCCTTCAAACTCCGATTCAAAGTCTCGAACAACGAAGCAGAATATGAGGCATGCATTGCCGATCTAGAAGCAGCCCTAGAACTAGGGGCAAGACGGTTGGACGTCATCAGGGACTCGAACCTTGTTGTGTCTCAAGCAAAAGGAGACTGGAAAGTCAAAGAAGAAAAGATGATGATGTACTACCAAACCTTGGACTTGTTAATTCCTCAGTTTGAGAAGCTAAATTTCGCTCATCTACTAAGAGAGAACAACAGGTTCGCAGATTCTTTAGCAACTCTATCTTCCATAATATACATCCCGTTCGGAGTCCGGATGCGTCCAGTCATTATTGACCAGAAATTTGTGCCAGCCTACGAGTCGATTGCTGTTATAGATGAGGTTTAGGACGAAAACCCCTAGTATTAAGATATATGGAACTTGGAAAAGGAACCATATCCACCAAGGGCAAATGCCAAAGACAAAAGGGCAATCAGAAGAATGGTCGTTCAGTTCATCATCTACGGAGGTAAATTGTATAAGAGAGGTCATCTGGGAATGCACAAGCTGTGCGTTGAAGCCGAAGAATCGAAGCGCCTGATGGAGGCCATCCATGGAGGGGAATGCGGTTCGCATATGAACGGAGTGATGCTAGCACGGAAGATCCTTAGACAGGGTTACTACTGGTCTACCATGGAGGAGGATTGTATCGGCTTTGTTCGGCGATGCCATAAGTGTCAAATTCATGCAAATCGCATGAACATCCCACCGTCGAAGCTGTACAATATGACTTTGCCATGGCCATTTTCAGTTTAGGGAATCGATATGATCGGTGCTGTTACTCCAAAAGGGTCGAATGGGCATGAGTTCATCCTGGTCGCGATAGATTATTTTACGAAGTGGGTTGAGGCCCTGTCTTATGCAATGTTGAAGGCGTCGCACGTTGCAAAGTTCATCAGGAACAACATCATCTGCCACTACGGGGTCCCGAACGAGGTCATTTCAGATAATGGTTCCCACTTCAAGAAGGAAGTGATTGACTTGTTGGAAAAATACAACGTGGCTTTTCATAAGTCATCCACATACCGGCCGCAAACCAATGGAGCGGTTGAGGCCGCCAACAAGAATATTAAACACATACTGCAGAAGATGGTGGAAACCTACCTGGATTGGCCAGATAAGCAGCCGTTTTCTCTGTGGGGCTATCGGACTTCAATTAGAACTTCTACTGGGGCGACTCCGTATTCATTGGTTTATGGGATGGAGGTCGTTCTACCAATCGAGATTAAGGTTCCGTCATTGCAGGTATTGGCTGAGTGTCAAATAGCCGAAGCAGATTGGCAGCAAAGCAGGTTTGAGGAACTTATGCTCTTTGATGAAAGAAAACTGAAAGCACTGTACCATGTTCAAGGTTATCAGCGCAGAATTGCCCGGGCTTTCAACAAGAAAGTTAAGTCCAGGAATCTAAAGGAAGGAGATTTGGTGCTCAAGGACAACCGAGCTCCTATCCACGACCCTAGGGGCAAGTTCAGACCCAATTGGACTGGTCCCTACATCATCAAAGTTATCTGGTCAGGTGGAGCTATGGTTCTGATGGACCTAGATGGCCTAGAGTTCTCACAACCGATCAACATGGACAAATTGAAGAAATATTACCCCTGAGAGGCTCGCTAGGCCGAAAACCCGAAATGGTGACCTAGGCAAAAGTTAGAGCATTGAAAAAATTGGAAAATATAAAAACTGAGTTCGCAAGGTTGAAAACCCGCAAAGAGTGGCCTTGGCAAAAGTTAGAGCGTAAAAGGAGAGTGAAAATACTCGAGCAAACCTAAGCCTGAACTACGTAAGGCTTGATTCCCATCTTTGGGATACGTAGGCAACTTCATCCTGGAGTTCAGCCATAAACTTTTCCCCGATCAACTTTGTCCATCTGATCATCTCGATCATCTTTGTCTATTCAGCATTCAAGAGTTTCGATTGTAATCTCCGGTGCAGTGCTCTCTTCAGGCTAGGGGCAACTTTCCAGTTGCAAGGATTCGGGGTTGTGCATCTCAGCGACAGATCTCAGGCGTGTCCAGTTCTGATCCATATCGAAAATGGTTTTGAAAAGTTTTAATAAAAGTTGACTTTGTTCAAATTAATCTTTTTACAACTTAAATCATTTTTGGACCAAAGCGGAAAATTTTCAGTACCCACAACCTTCAATTTCAATTGATTTCAATACACAGTTCTACTGCTCTTGCATACAAATTGAAGTTGCTTTTTATTACATTCATAAAGAAAACTTGAAAGTACTAATAAAGCAATAAATCCGGGGCATAGTCAAGTCAGGTGTTCCTGCGCCCCCTCCAAGAGCTGGTCGAAGCCTCTGACGCCAAGCTGGGCCCAATCTGTGCCTCTTCGTTGAGCCAATCCAAGCACTCATCAGACAAAGTGCAACTGAAAGTGGGAGTGGGGGTCAGGAGTTCTCTAGTCCTCCATGCTGTGGCATACGGACAAGCTGTGTGCCTCAAACCGGGAATGCGGCAGGATACTCTATCCCCTCTGGCGGCAAGTCTGATCATGACCAAACTGGCGTTGGAACCGGAACGGAAAGTAGAACACACAGTAGGTCAGACCAATCAACTGGATCCCGGTCTGCCGGGATATGCTACAGCTCATTGCCGGGAGATTGAGCCAAGGACAACGCCAAGCAATGCGATCTGCAGACAAATTGCACATCTAGTCGAACCACCATCCCTCATCAAGGGCATCGACTAGTCGTTGTCGGAAAAAGTAGCCGCGAGCTACGTAGGCTGGGCAAGAGTCCACAACTTGCAATTTATCGATCAACCATACCTGGGAGGAATGAAAAATGAGAGAATAAAGAATAGAGAGATGTACGATGAGAGAAAAGTGAGAAGAGGGTTTTGTGAGAAAAAATGAGCCTGAGGGTCGAGTGATGTGAGCAATATATATATGAGAAAAGGTAGGAAACATTACCTGCAGCAGTAGTGGACTTCCCGCGAATCTAGTCACCTCCCGGCGATAGAAAGCATCCAAGCCCATCAGCGTCTCGGCCAATGTCATGATAATGCAGCTCTTTCCTTCCTTCAAGCCTTGAGGAACTTTAATCAGACGAATGCTAGATCCGCTAAAGCTCGGGGCAAGAAAAAAGTGAGATAGCATGCACAAGCAAAGGGCGTGTTGCCGAAAACCTTGCCAATGATGGTCGTCGCGGTTACCAGCATCAGAAAAGTGATGAATCAAGCCAAGGATATCCAGTTCCCCATTGCAGATCAGAGACCGAGCATCATGCATGGTGAGCCCACACATCTGTCCTAAAGCTTGGGCGTGACCGAAGCGAAACTGGGGCAAAATCTTTTCATAGCGTTCAGATTCCATCAAAACTTGAAAATCTTCGAAGGTCAGACATATCTCTTGCCCGCCGAAGTTAAAGACATGCGTTACCGGGTTCCAAAACCTCGCCGCAGCATGGAGGAAAGGAAGGTCCAGCGGAGTACGGCTCAGTGTGAATAGTGCATTCAAGACGAAGCCCCGGAAGTTTAACTTTTCTGAGCCGTCTAAAGTAGCAATCCAAGCTGCGAGATTTTCGATGAGAAACGCCTCCATTTTGGTGCAAAACTGAGGTGAAATGAATGAGCCACAGAGCTAGGACTTTTAAAGATGATAAGGCACTGTTCGGAGGACACGTGTCGAAAAACTGATGGTTGCTGAGCTAGGTGGTCGGCCGACCACCTTTTCCGGTAGGCCGACCACCCCCTTGGTCTCCAAATGAAAAAGCTGGTCAGCCAGCTCCCAAAGGTGGTCGGCCATGGAGGAAAACACCCCTTTGGTCTTTTCCTAGCTTCTAGAAGTGAGTTCTTAGCATTTCCATGCATCGGGAAAGTTAAAGGTGCGAGTTTCCCTCTATTTCGGATGCGTTCCGTCACTACAATCGTCTGAAATGCATTTTGTTTATCAAATTGTTGCTCAGTCTTGCTTATCGAGTTATCATTTTGCTTATCGAGTTGTTGTTTTGTTTGTTGAGTTGTCTTGTTTATCGAGTTGTTAAGTTTTGTCGAGCTGTCGAGTTTTGTATTTTGAGTTGTCACTTTTTGTTTATCAACTTTGTTGTGTCTTGCTTATCGAGTTGTAAACTTGCTAAGGTTTTGTTGTTTCTTAGTAAGTTAAACTGTTTAGTTTGTTGCATCGGTTCACTACCTGACTTGGCAATTTTCGATGCTCAATTTTCATTCAAATATCTTTTTTTGTGAAAAATGATGCGATGCGATGCTAAGAACATAAAATACAACACCTTTTCAACAAAAGCTGTTTCATTCCATCATGCTTCCTTTGTTACAACATTTTACAACACGGGTACAAGTTTTACAGAAAATAAAACTGCCTAATAATGTACAATGTGCTACAACTACTAGTAAAAAGGGAAATAAAGCAAGGAACAAATGCATCAATGCTATCAGCCTCAGGAATGAGAAGCCCTCTTCGTCCTCTTTTGCAAAACAGCCTCTGCGCCACCAGCACCATCTGAGTCCGGGCTGTCATCGTCGGGATCCTCCTCGGCCTCATCTCCACTATCGGAACCGGAACCGGAACCACCTTCTCTGTCAGCAGATGTCTCTGACTGGGGATGCGCAACCTCCTCCTCCTTGTTGGACTCCTCCTCTGTGACATGCGCTCTGCGTTCGGCTCATCTGCGAGATGACTCCCCTCTCCTAGATCCTCGAGAAGGCCTAGATGGCCCAGCTCCTCGGGAGGGCCTAGATGGCCCGACCTGTGGTCCGGTATGTAGCGGAGGCATCTGAAAAGAAAGAGTGCAATACATCAGCCAAAGTATGTATATCAAATGCAGATGCAAGAAAACTACATGAAGTGGGTGCATGCAGATACGGTACATGAATGTGGTGTGTGTCAGATGTGCTCTACATATACAGCTAATCAATGCAGTGAGATGTTCAAGTCCAACATGTCATCAATGGTATGATAAATGCAAGAAAATTAAAGAGTACCTGGAAACCGAGGATAGACAACTGCGCCTCTCTCGCAAGACCATGCCCTCGAGCGAGGCCACCAACCCGAGCATCTCATCCATGTACTCTCTGGGTGGCTGCAAATACGAGCTCAGATCATCAATAACTGAATGAGTGCCTAAATATCTGAGTGATAAATGAAAAGCAGTGGAGCATACCGGTGGAGAATCAGGATCACTGACATATCGGTGATCAGGCATAGGAGGCTCTATCGGAATCAGGTAGGAAGTCCCGTATCGCTATCCCGTCAGCTCAGTCGGCATGTCTGGCCATCCGGCATGATAAAGAGTCGGAGGAATCGGGGGGACCAGTCCAGCCCCACCTCTCGATGTACCGGCCCTGCTGGTAAAAGGGGCACCTGCAGTCTGGGGTAAGCTCGACGACAGCATATCAGCAGACCTCCTCATGGGAGTGCGAACACCTGTCAATGGGGGCATCAAGTATGTGTGACGGTAGGTCGCATACTTTCCCTCCTCCAAGTGCAGTAATACATCGGTGCCCAGCAAGGCACTAGCAACCTCCTGAGGGGTGAGCCTCCCGGTAGTCCGCATATCGTCCCGAGGTGCTGAAGGGATATCCTGATAAGGGTAGCCCATCGTCTGGTGCATGAAGCGCTCTCCCAGAAACCAGGCCCTACCAACTGGTCCCTCGAAAAGGATTCCGTATCGAGATGCGGCCCACCCTCCAGTAAACTGAAATTGGGTGTCTCCACCCAAAGGCAACCAGGGCTGCCATGTGATTTGCGGATAACCAATGCATAAGCCGATTAGAAATCATAAATGTGCAAGGTGAATCAAAAATGAAAACATAGAGAACTGAGAGTTCTGGATTACCTCTGTCGACCGCACCGTGTCGAAATACTGCCGTAGGTAGGAGAAAGTCTCCCGAGGTCTCGGCCGGTACTGGCCCTCAAACACAAGCGAGTAGGGGATCACGAGGGGGACCTCCACCTCAAGCTCCGGGGCTAGTGTGGGAAAGTATGCAAAAACCCATAGCTGTGGAAAACAGGGCAATAGCCATCAGAATACGAGATGCTGAGTGCAGAATGTGAATACAGAATATACAGAGAATGCAGAATGCCGAGAGCAGAGCACAAAGTACAGAATGTAAAGTGTACCGTGTGCGCAGTGTACAGATAATGAAAAATAGAAATGTAAGTCAAGAGGGCAGAAAGTACCTCTCAAGCTCTCAAGTAGCCGCCGACTATATTCCCCCGTCCGCGGGAGGTCGCGCTCATATAGCAATAAAGGGTAGCCAAGCCGGTACCACCCCAGTCATACTGGCTGACCCACGATAGGTCCACCAGAGTACTCAAAAGATACAGTCCGATAGTGTTCCCCCTATCGGCGAACAGAGTGGTCCCAAGGAGGAACATCAGAAACCCCCGAGTGTACTGTGCTACCTCCTCGGGAGTCTCAGGCACCATCTCTCTAAACTGTGTAGAAAACCAGGTATACCGAACCCGGCCTGAGGATCTATCGACCAGCGGCCGAGCTCCTAATAGATAAATCCAGGCGGCCTCCCACTCATTCATATCCTTATCATATGGGATCGGCCAGCCTCCCATGTCGAGGCCTGTCAATATGGCAAAATCAAATGGGGTCATAGTCATGTCCCCAGTGGCTGAAAAGTGGAAGGAGTTGGTGGTGTCCCACCATCTCTCTACCAGGGCCCCCATCAATGTCCTTCTGGCAGGATAGCAGGATATCCCTGTACAGAAAGGTCCAAACCCCGCCTGGTCAACCCACTCGCGGACAGCCTCCGAGAGCTCTGCATACCACTCCCTCACGACAATGGAGCCATATCCCCGCCTGGTCAACCCACTCGTGCAATTTATTTCATTCCTTAGTTAATTTGTTAATTAATTAGGGTTTTGTACTTATTCGGACTGTATTATTTATTTGGGACTGTATTATTCTTTTGGACCCTCCGAGCGAGGGCACAATTGTAATAAATGTGCGTGCGTGTGATGTATGTCTTCTAACCCCACGTCTTTCTCCCTTTTATTTATCAGCTTATGATGATTAGATTAGGGCATGTTTCAATTAGCATACTTATGCTCGCATGTTTGCATCCATTCATCTGTCTTGCATGTACCGGGCTCGGCGCATCATACTAACTACTTCGTATTTCAATTCCAAGTTGAATACGTGTTAGCTGTAGCATCTCATATGCCGTTCTTAGAATAGCCGAGCCTATTGTAGTTGCATTTTGCATGTGTTGCATTAGGCATTTCTGTATAGTTAGGATCATGCATGGATTTCTAATATAGCTTCTGTTTTGGCTTGGAGTACTCGGTAAGTGTTTATGCTTTAGCATTCTTGCATGTGTGTGAGTGACTGTCATGATAGCATGCTTACCATGAGGCTAACCGCTTATGTGATATAACTGCCTGAATGCCTGTGGGTGCAGATTGGGTTATTTGGATTGGAATAATTCATCGATTGCGAGTTTTAAGCCCACTTGAGAGTGGCAACACCATGTTTTCTAAGCCCACCCGAGGGTGGCAAAACCTACATTTTAGCCTATTTGCGAGTAGCAAACCCATTTTGAATCAAACATGAGATGTTTTGTTCCAATTCAGGCAATCCGGTCTATATTTGTATGCTGTGCACATCACATAGTGAATCTAGGCTAATAACCGGAATAAGAACGCATAATGTTTTCAAAACTAAATATCATGGTTAGTAGAGGCCGATCTTTGATCGGGTGAGCGGGGGTGCTCACGAAGTGACCTTCCCCAATCGTACCCAAGTTCCCAAGCCGAGGCAACTTTGGTGATGACGGACACGTGACCTTAGGCAAGGAGTCAGGGTTTCCTAAATCCCCTCAAAATAAAATATTTAGGTGGCGACTCTGTATCTGGCAAAGCAGTCCATGTTTGGCACTTCTTTCAAAAAAATCTGTTTTCAAAAACGATTTGCCGGATTTGGACTCTTTGGTAATTTATCAATCTCACATTGCACATTGTGAGATCAGATTAAGAACCGACACGAATTGAGTCCGAACTGTAACATGAGGCCCGAGGGCGCGTCTACACAGTTGTTCAATCAGTACAGTCATATGTAGTACATCCATTAGCATAACAGTACAGTAAACAGTAGGTCTTAAAAGACTGGACAGTAAATGATGGCCATCAATCAGTAAACAGTAGTGGTTCCAACGAGGGAATCGACAGAGATCTCTGTAACAATAACAGTCAGTAACAGTATTTGCTAAGGATGCCACAATATAGTTCAGAATATAGGACATACATTCATTCAATTAACAGTATTAGTTCAGAAAGCAGTACAGTTCAATTGTTCAGAAGATAATCATTTTGAATATATCTTTACACAGTTGTTACTCACAGAGTTCTGGGCTACAGTAAGCTAGAGCGTCTCCTCGGAAGCCAACCCTACACAGTTAACAGATTGAACACACACTAAGCTACACAGTTGGGAAAGATAATAACTTAATCCCTAATTTACCTCGGTGTGTTCTACATCTATATCCTCATTAAGATGTCTTAAACTAGGCCAAAGAATGCCTAGGATGGGATGAGGATGCAAAGATGCGATCAGAAAACAGTTTCAGAATTTCAAAAAAACAGGGCTCCGCTCGAGCGCAGGTTTCCCCGCTCGAGCGGATATGCAACAAAGGTCCCCACTTGAGCGAAAACTCCCCCGCTTGAGCGGACTGTAAAAGTACTAGATAGGTGAAATCTCCGCTCGACGGTTGCTTGACGACCGCTCGAGCATGAGACACATGCCTCCGCTCGAGAGTACAATCATTCGCTCGAGCGGACTGTAAAACAGTGCAAAGTACTGGATGCTTGAATTCCCCGCTCGAGCGCCACTTTCCCCGCTCGAGCGGGAGTGCAAAATCTGGAAAATCCATATTGCACCTTCAAGCTGAAAACCAAGTTTTGATGCATTAAAATCGATCCTCTTGGGCTGAAAACCTGGAAAACACTTGTAAACACATGATATAATATGTTTCAAAGATCAATTTGTAAAATCAAAGCCCAAGGGTAGTTCAATTCAACTCAATTTCAAACCAATTTTCATGAACAATCTTCAAACATGACATGCATGAATTTAGCTAGCTTCCAAGCTTCCAAAACATGCTCCAAGGAGCCAATTCTTTTCAAAACAAGATGAAATCATGGTCTTAGACACAATATGAACATGCATGTAACATTTTAACATGAAATCAACTCACAACTCAACAAATCAAACATGCATGCATGGAATGAGCTTCAATTTGACATGCTAGAACTAAAACATGACTCAATTCATCAATTAAGTATGGACCATGCAAGGACTAGTCCGAATACAACAATGAGAAGGTGAAATCCTTACCTAAGTCTTGAATTAGAGGTATGGAGGCTCAAAGTTGCAAGTTTTCTACAATATCCTCAAGATTTCAAGCAAATCCCTCAAGAACACATCAATTCACTCACTCCCTCTCTCTCTAGATCGGTTTTGTGCTCAAATGAGGCTGAGGAAATGTTTGTCTAATTGTGTACAAGGCTCAAATATGTTTAGCCTACATGGCCCACTAACAATGGCAATTTGGTAGATAAAGCAACTTATGTGTTTAGCTTATTTTAATCTAATTTAATCATAACTAATCAGTTTTCAGATAATTACACCATAAAATCACATAATTATGATGATTATAAAACACTAATCGATTTCCGGTTCGGCCGCCGATAAGGCCTTCAATTTGCAGTTTAAACATAAAATAGATAGTTAAACAATCAAACAGATAGAATATGCATTTAAATAGATACAGTTAATCAATCAGTTCCAGATTTCAGTCGGTCAATTCAGTATTTCAATCAGTTCAATTACTTATCATAATCAGTCTCAGTTTAACGGTAATCAGTGGTTAATCGGTAAACAGTGACGAGGGTTGTTACAGTCTTCCCTCATTAAAAAGAGTTTAGTCCTCTAAACTCGAATTACCTTCATTCTGGAAGAAAACAGGATTCGGTGGGAACAGTTCAAGATATCTTTTAGCCATGTCATCTTCCCTTTCCCAAGTGGCATACACGCCACCATGGTTTTCCAGTTAACTTTTACTAACGGGATCTCTTTATTTCTCAACTTCTTGATCTGTCTGTTTACAATCTGAATAGGCCGTTCCTCGTAAGTGTAGTCATCACTTAGCACTACACGAGTCGGCTCTATCACGTGGAAAGGATCCTGGAGGTAGTCCCTCAACATAGAGATTGGAAGACGTTATGCATATGCTCTATTTAAGGAGGAAGCGCAACTTGATACGCCACCAGATTGATATTCTCAATAATCTCATACAGCCCGACATATCTTGGCGCTAACTTGCCTTTGACTCCAAAACGAGTTTGGCCTTTCATCGGTGTCACTTTCACAAATACGTGATCACCTACTTCATACTCTCTGTCTCGCCTTCTGACATCTGCATAACTTTTCTGTCGGCTCTGTGCAGTTTTCAGTCTCTGTTGTATCAGTTTTATTTTCTCAGTCGTTTCATATACAATCTCGGGCCCAAGCAAAGGCCCATCTCCAACTTCTGCCCAGCAAATCGGAGATCTATACTTTCTACCATACAATGCTTCAAAAGGCGTTATACCAATACTTCAATGATAGCTGTTGTTGTAGGCGAATTCAGCTAAGGGCAAATGGTTTTCCCAGTTTCCCTGAAAATCAAGGACACACATTCTCAGTAAATCCTCCAGAGTTTGGATGGTCCTTTCTGACTGGCCATCTGTCTAAGGATGATAGGCACTACTCAGTCTCAGTTCGGTACCCAATGCAGTCTGTAGGCTTTGCCAAAACCTCGATGTAAACTTCGAATCCCTGTCAGAAACAATGGACACAAGCACTCCATGCAATCTAACAATTTCATCAATATAAATTAAAGCTAATTTGTCCGCATTATAAATTGTCTTGACAGGTAAGAAGTGAGCAGATTTAGTCAATCTATCAACAATAACCCAAATTGAGTCCATACCTTTACTATAACAAGGCAATCCAACGATAAAATCCATAGTAATATGTTCCCATTTCCACTCCGGTATCGGTAAGGGCTGCAATAAGCCTGCGGGTCGTTGATGTTCGGCTTTGACTTGTTGGCAATGAAGACATTTTGATACAAAATCAACAATTTCTTTCTTCATTCCCGGCCACCAGAAATTCAGTTTCAGGTCTTGGTACATTTTCGTATTCCCCGGATGGATAGACAATTTTGAATTGTGGCCCTCTTGCAGAACTCTTCTTTTCAATTCCGAATCATTCGGTACACACAGTCTTTCTTGAAATTTCAGTACATTATTTTCAAATTTGAAACCCGGTCTAGGTTTAGATTCTCTTTCTTTGATGACCTTCTTCAAGAAGTCATCCAGTTGCTGTTTCTCTTTAATTTCTTCGATCAGTACTGGTTGAACAGAAATAGCAGCTAAGGTTCCATCTTGTTCTCGCAAAACAATTTCAATTTCAGATTTTTCAAGGTCACAAAGCAATTCTTTCTGCCCGGTGAGCAAATAGGCTAGGTTTCCAATTGATTTCCGGCTCAATGCATCGACAACGGTATTGGCTTTTCCCGAATGGTACAATATCTGTAAGTCATAATCTTTAATCAGTTCTAGCCATCTTCGCTGTCTCATATTCAGTTCTTTCTGTGTGAAGAAATATTTTAAACTCTTGTGGTTGGTGTATACTTCACATGTCGCCCCATACAGATAGTGACGCCAGATTTTTAGTGCAAATACTACTGCAGCAAGTTGCAGATCATGGGTCGGGTAGTTCTTTTCATGCGGTCTCAGTTGTCGGGAAGCATAGGCAATAACTCTCCCATTCTGCATTAAAACACATCCCAAACCCTTATGAGAAGCATCACTAAATACAGTATAACCATCCATACCTAAAGGTAGGGTAAGAACTGGTGCAATCACAAGTCGAGTTTTCAACTCTTGGAATGCTAATTCCCTTTGGTCAGTCCAGTCAAAAGATATCCCCTTCTGAGTCAGTTGAGTCAATGGTAAGGCAATTTTGGAGAAGTCTTTGACAAATCTTCTGTAATATCCAGCCAAACCCAAAAAGCTTCAGACTTCTGTCACATTTGTTGGTCTAGGCCAGTTTACTACAGCTTCAATTTTCTGCAGATCAATAGAAATTCCATCTTTGCTAACAACATGACCCAAAAACATAACATGATCAAGCCAAAACTCACATTTAGACAGTTTAGCATAAAGTTTCTATTCTCTTAGGGTCTGTAGGGCGAGTCTCAGATGATGTTCATGTTCTTCTATACTTTTGGAGTAAATCAGTATGTCATCAATGAATACAATAATAAAGTCATCAAGGAATGGTTTAAAGATTCTATTCATAAGATCTATAAATGCAGCTGGTGCATTGGTAACTCCGAAAGGCATAACTAAAAATTCATAATGTCTATACCTCGTTCGAAAAGCAGTTTTATCAATGTCTTCTGGTTTAACTTTCAACTGATGGTATCCTGATCTGAGATCAATCTTAGAAAACACTTGAGCACCCTGTAACTGATCAAATAAGTCATCAATACGAGGCAATGGGTATTTATTTTTCACAGTTACCTTATTCAGTTCACAGTAGTCAATACACAGTCTCAGTGAGCTGTCTTTCTTTTTCACAAACAAGACAGGTGCGCCCCACGGTGAAGTACTGGGCTTGATGAACTTTTTGTCTAACAGTTCTTGCAGTTGCACTTTCAGTTCTTTCAGTTCAGTTGGAGCCATTCCGTAAGGAGCTTTAGATACTGGCTGTGTTCCCGAAATCACATCAACGGTGAATTCAATCTCCCTATCAATCAAATTCCTTGGCAGATTTTCCGAAAAAATATCTGGGAATTCTCTGACTATAGGAATACTGTTTACATTAGCATTATCATCAGTAGATACAGTCAATACAGAACACAGATATCCTTTACACCCCTTTCTAATCAATTTAACAGCTTTCACAGATGAAATCAGATATGGAGGAGGTACTACTCCAACCCCATTAAACACAAATTCAAGTAAGCCCGGTGGACGGAAAACTACTTGTTTTGTTACACAGTCTATGGTGGCATGGTATTTCGTTAACCAGTCCATTCCCAATATTATGTCAAAATGATCAATGTTCAGTGGCAGTAAGTCAATAAACAGATGTGCATCTCCAACAATAATTTCACAAGCAGGGTACATATATGCACAAGTCATGGATCCCCCAATGGATCAATCAGTACATATGCATTTTGAGTACAAATAGAGAGGATACCTGACACAACGGTCTCAGTATTTTGTACGTCTCCCGGTACTAGGGCGAACACTCGGCCCTGCCTTATAGGCTCTTTCCCAGTAGCTTTGGGGTTCAGTTTTGGTGCAACAATTGATGCTGCTACGCTTGGTGTAGCTTTACTACTAGCCTGCAGAGCAGAGGGACAGTCTTTAACCATGTGGCCCACCTTGCCACACCTGTAACAGACTCCTGATATTTTGTAACAAACCCCTTTGTGCTTCCTGCCACACTCAGAACAGGGTGGTATGAAACCACTCCCTTGGCAGGGGCTAGTTGTTGACCCCGTATTCTATTTCTTGTTCAATGGGTTATGCTTGCCTTTCTTGAATTTGAAACCCTGCCTTTTACCACGCCATTCAGACGCTGGTGTTTCAGTTTTCAGTGCCTCTATGTTCGATTCAGTCATCAAAGCTCGGTTAAGAACATTTACATAGTTCGGTAGCTTCAAAACATTAATTCTGTCGAGTATTGCAACATTAAGGCCGCCTTCAAACTTTCTGGCCTTCTTGTAATCAGTGTCCACCATGTGTGGTGCATATCTAGCAAGCTCGGTGAACTTTGTTTCATATTCAGCAACGGACATTGTACCCTGTCTCAGCTGTTCAAATTCAGTTACTTTTTTGTCCCTAACACATTAAGGGAAGTACTTTTCAAAGAAGGCTCCTTTGAATTGAGCCCATGTCATAACGATGTTGGTGTCACGGACTAACATCCACCACCTTATAGCTTCTTCTTGCAGAGTAAAGGTGGCCAACAATACTTTATGTGCTTCAGAGCACGGGAACACTTCAAATAACTTCTCAGTCTCAAGAACCCATGCTTCAGCTTTTAACGGTTCCAGGCCTCCCTGAAAGGATGGCGGTTTCATTTTGCTGAACTTATGGGTGAGAGCAATAATGTCCCCATCATTAACATTGACATTCTGTTCCGGCTGTACCAGAGGAGGAGGTGGGGGCTGTTGATTCTGTTGTTGATTTAATCTTTCAGTTATTAGTTCCATCATTCTTTCCAGTCTTGCCATTCTTGCCTCAGAGGATGAGAATTCAGATTCATTTGCAGTTCTTGCATTATCCATTTCACTATAGGCAGTTATAACAGTTTTAAACATAAGCAGTTGCGTACTTAAATAGTTTATCACATAGGCAGTCATTTGTTTAAATAGATTAACACATTAGCATATATTCAATGATGTCATAACCGCACACTTATCATGCTCATGCAATGCCCTAATCGCTTTCTAGGACATCCTATAGCTCATTTGGACACGTGTGTGCGGTATAACTCGTGGTAAGTATCGCTCTAATACCACTCTGTCACGACCCAAACCCGCCCTATGGGTTTAGCACCGTAACTGGCCAGTAATCCGAGATTACCGAAGGCCTGCTTAACAGTAGTACAGTAAAACAGAATACAGGGCCTGGTGGAAGCCAATACAGTAAATAAACAATGTCCAATGAGCTGTGACAGTCTGTATGCAAAAAGTTTTTTTATACATTTATATATACAGCCAGTGACAGAACAGTATACACAATATTTACAATCATTCAGAACAGGGACTTAATCCCTACTAAACAGTACAGTAACAGTCTATACAGTAAACCAAACAGTTACAGAGACAGACGGGGGAAATTAAAACACCCCTAAGCCATAGCTTGGCCGGCTTGGAACCTTGCAGTGAGGCACAGTGGTTGGCTTGACAAAACTGGAGTTTACCCCGACGCTTCTAGCCGCGGTCTGGTGCTTGTACACCTACATATATATATGAGCAGTGAGCTAAAGCCCAGTGAATAACAAAATGCATAAAGAGGTTAAAAATGAATGTCCTTACAGTAATGAAAACAGTTCATTAAATCAGTATTTCAGTCGTTCAGTCAGTACAGTCATATGTGGTACATCCATTAGCATAACAGTACAGTAAACAGTAGGTCTTAAAAGACCGGACAGTAAATGATGGCCATCAATCAGTAAACAGTAGTGGCTCCAACGAGGGAACCAACAGAGATCTCTGTAACAGTAACAGTCAGTAACAGTAGTTACTAAGGATGCCACAATACAGTTCAGAATATAGGACATATATTCATTCAATTAACAGTATCAATTCAGAAAGCAGTACAGTTCAATTGTTCAGAAGATAATCATTTTGAACATATCTTTACACAGTTGTTACTCACAGAGTTCTAGGCTACAGTAAGCTAGAGCATCTCCTCATAAGCCAACCCTACACAGTTAACAGATTGAACACACACTAAGCTACACAGTTGGGAAAGATAATAACTTAATCCCTAATTTGCCTCAGTGTGTTCTACATCTATATCCTCATTAAGATGTCTTAAACTAGGCCTAAGAATGCCTAGGATGGGATGAGGATGCAAAGATGCGATCAGAAAATAGTTTCAGAATTTCAGAAAAACAGGGCTCCGCTCGAGCGGACATGCAACAAAGGTCCCCGCTCGAGCGAACTGTAAAAGTACTGGATAGGTGAAATCTACACTCGACGGTCGCTCAACGGTCGCTCGACGACCGCTCGAGCGTAAGACACATGCCTCCGCTCGAGCGGACTGTAAAACAGTGCAAAGTACTGGATGTTCCAATTCCCCGCTCGAGCGCCACTTTCCCCGCTCGAGCGGGAGTACAAAATCTAGAAAATCCAGATTGCACCTTCAAGCTGAAAACCAAGTTTTGATGTATTAAAATCGATCCTCTTGGGCTGAAAACCTGGAAAACACTTGTAAACACATGATATAATATGTTTCAAAGATCAATTTGTAAATCAAAGCCCAAGGGTAGTTCAATTCAACTCAATTTCAAACCAATTTTCATGAACAATCTTCAAACATGACATGCATGAATTTAGCTAGCTTCCAAGCTTCCAAAACATGCTCCAAGGAGCCAATTCTTTTCAAAACAAGATGAAATCATGGTCTTAGACACAATATGAACATGCATGTAATTTTAACATGAAATCAACTCACAACTCAACAAGTAAAACATGCATGCATGGAATGAGCTTCAATTTGACATGCTAGGACTAAAACATGACTCAATTCATCAATTAAGTATGGCCCATGCAAGGACTAGTCCGAATACAACAATGAGAAGGTGAAATCCTTACCTAAGTCTTGAATTAGAGGTATGGAGGCTCAAAGTTGTAAGTTTTCTACAATATCCTCAAGATTCCAAGCAAATCCCTCAAGAACACATCAATTCACTCACTCCTCTCTCTCTAGATTGGTTTTGTGCTCAAATGAGGCTGAGGAAATGTTTGTCTAATTGTGTACAAGGCTCAAATATGTTTAGCCTACATGGCCCACTAACAATGGCAATTTGGTAGATAAGGCAACTTATGTGTTTAGCTTATTTTAATCTAAGTTAATCATACCTAATCAGTTTTCAGATAATTACACCATAAAATCACATAAATTATGATGATTATAAAACACTAATCGATTTCCGGTTCGGCCGCCGATAAGGCCTTCAATTTGCAGTTTAAACATAAAACAGATAGTTAAACAATCAAACAGATAGAATATGCATTTAAATAGATACAGTCAATCAATCAGTTCCAGATTTCAGTTGGTTAGTTCAGTATTTCAATCAGTTCAATTACTTATCATAATCAGTCTCAGTTTAACGATAATCAGTGGTTAATCGGTAAACAGTGATGAGGGTTGTTACAGTTGTGCAACAGCGGTAAACAAGGTAACCAACTCAATAGACTCGCCAAGACGAAAACCAAACTCACCAATAATACCCAACATCTCCCATTCCCGCACAACAATACTCGCTATACTGCTCACGGACCTTCTACTCAATGCATTGTAATGTAGCTCAAAATCATTCCATCCATCTGCCTAAAATTCAAATCTTACTGAGAGAATAGATATTTCAAACTCTTATGATCGGAAAACATATCAAATCTCTTCCTGTAAAGATAATGCCTCCAAATTTTTAAGGCAAAGATCACCACCTCTAGTTCTAGGTCGTGCGTAAGGTAATTCTTCTCATGGGTTTTCAATTGGCGTGGGCCATAAGTCATCACATTTCCTTCTTGCATCAACACATAGCCCAACCCATCTCAAACCCTAAAGCCGTAAAACCTAAACCCTAAATCCTAAAATGAACTTTCTTTAATAACTTTCTGATTAGAAACAGTTTCACTCATCTGATAAAAAACTTGACTAAAACAAGGGTAACCCAGTATACGAGGCTCTTGCTAAAGTGGGATTTGGGGAGGGCAAGTTGTACGCAACCTTATTACCCCTATTTATGAAGAGGCTGAATAACAACTTCTATAACTTTAGAAAAATACTTGGACAATTTCTGAATCTTTCAATTTTTGATTTTGAAATTCTCTTTGTAATGCCTGGAATTTGACATTTCTTACTTTGTTACTTCCATGAAATTCTTGCTCCAAGAAATTCTTGGCCCCCCTTTAGAAACTCCATTTTGAATTTTGTTGGGTGCACTAGCATTCATCTTTCTATTTGTCTAAATTTTTTCAGTTTAGCTAGTGGAATCTTGGACCTTTCTCTATATATTTGTGTGTATGTATGAGAATTTGAATAGATAAAACAAAAATGGAATAGATAAGAAAAATAACTTGGTGAATTTCAACAGATAGAAAATTCATTCTTATTCTGTGGATTTTAATGTGGGATTTATATCTTCAATTCGCATGTGGGAATGCTTAATTTGAAAAATTCTTAGATGAGAATTTTCAAATATATCCAAACTAGGATTACATGTCCTTTGTAAACTTGTAGCAAGTGTGTCATTTTATCCAAAACAGGACTGATGGAATTATAAAAATATTTAAGAGACTAATTTAAAAATTTTGGTGACAGCTCCCTCAATCTCAATGTGGATTTTTTCCCCTCCTAAAGGACGAGTAAATGTGGATTTTTTTTCCCCTAAAGGACAAGTAAAAGAATTTTTTCCTTTATTAAAGTTAAAGTCAAAAATATTAAAAAATATGATAAAAATATTTTTAATTAAAATTGATCAATCTTTTCTCCCATCACCTCACACTACTGCAACTATTATCGGCCATTGTTGGGGCCATTTCCTTAAATAAGCCAAAATATCAATTTAATTCTCAAACTAAGCCTAGTTTTGAAAGAATTCTCAAAATAGGCTAAAACGTGGTTCACAACCACGCTTTCAACGTCTGTGTGCCTGTCCCGCGTGAAAATTGGGAAATCTTAAAACGTAGTTACAAACCACGCTTTTAATAAGAAAGCGTGGTTACAAACCACGCTTTTATTTATTTATTTATTTATTTTCCTGAAAGCGTGATTGTGAACCACGCTTTTAACTGAAACTTTTTTTTTTTCTTCTGAAAACATGATTGTGAACCACGCTTTTAGGCAAAATATAAAAACGCGCTTTGAAAACACGTTTTCAACGCAACACCACCCTCACAACTTTCATTTTCATTCTGACACACTTTCTCTCCCTCTCCCACACTATGACACACATATATAATTTGTAATAAAATTGAGATTAATATTATTTTAATATATAATTTATAATATAAATAAATTTTATTTTATAAAATTGAGACTAATATTAAATATATAATAATAATTTATAATAACAAATAATAATCAATTATATAATTTTTGTAAATATAAATCATTTTTATATAATTTTAGAAATAATTTTTTACAAATTAAATTGAAACAACCATACATACGTATGTATATAACCTGTCCAAAAGTTAAAATGATAATTATTTTTACTCTTAAATGACAATAATTTTTTTATTTTTTATTTCTTAACCAAATTAATTTTTAATTATGTTTAAAAATTAAAAAAATAAAAAATAATTATCATTTAATTTTTTTAAAAAAATTCTAAAAATCAAACCATACATAACCTAAAAATCTTTTGATGAATCATTTTTTACGTTGGTAACTTATTTAATTATTTGTTAATTTTATGACATTTTTAATTAAATGATAATTAATTTTTAATTAATTTTTAAATATAATTAAAAATTAATTTGGTTAAGAAATAAAAAATAAAAAATAATTATCATTTAAGAGTAAAAAATAATTGTCATTTTAACTTTTGGACAGGTTATATACATACGTATGTATGGTTGTTTCAATTTAATTTGTAAAAAAATATTTCTAAAATTATATAAAAATGATTTATATTTACAAAAATTATATAATTGATTATTATTTGTTATTATAAATTATTATTATATATATTTAATATTAGTCCCAATTTTATAAAATAAAAATTATTTATATTATAAATTATATATTAAAATAATATTAGTCTCAATTTTATTACAAATTATATATGTGTGTCATAGTGTGGGAGAGGGAGAGAAAGTGTGTCAGAATGAAAATGAAAGCTGTGAGGGTGGTGTTGCGTTGAAAACGTGTTTTCAAAACGCGTTTTCATATTTTGCCTAACAGCGTGGTTCATAATCACATTTTCAGAAGAAAAAAAAAAAAATCAGTTAAAAGCGTGGTTCACAACCATGTTTTTAGAAGAAAAAAAAAGTTTCAGTTAAAAGTGTGATTCACAAACACGCTTTCAAGAAAAAAAAAAAATTAAAAGCGTGGTTACGCTTTCTTAATTAAAAGTGTGGTTTGTAATCACGTTTTTAAGATTTTTCAATTTTCACGCGGGACAGACAAACAGACGTTAAAAGCATGATTGTGAATCACGTTTTAACCTATTTTAAAAATTCTTTCAAAATTGGACTTAGTTTGGAAATTGAATTGATATTTTGACAGGAAATGGCCCCATTGTTGCGCACTACCAATCGGTGATAATTTAACTTGGTTAGGTGATAATTTAACTTGGTTAAAAACAATAAGAGAGAAAATAATAGAGATGATTCCATCCATATTAGGTAGATTTTCATTTCATAACGCATTCCCATTAACCACTTCCAAGTGGCAACATTGCCGCATGGGACCTCACACACTCAGTCATCACCACCGACAAACAAAACCTCAAAAACACCAACCCCACCACCAATCTCCACAAAACCCAGTTTCGATTTCTATTCAATTTGATTCAATTGGATTCGAGAGACAATGGAGAGCAAAAAGAGGTTGAAAAGGACAAACATTTGGAAGAGAAGCAATCGAAGCAAGAGAATCCAATGGAAAAGTGATGCTAACAACAACAACAATGCTGAGATGGGTTCTTCTTCCAAACCCTTGTTCTTGATATCCACCGCTTCTTTGGTTTGTCGATCTTGGGGTCGCGTTTGTTTCGATCATTTGTTCGGCGAAGATGGTGACAACACCCTCGATTTTACTATTCTCAACTGCGATTGCTGTCGGAGGCTGTTTGGATCCAAAGTTACCCTTTTCAAGAAGGCGTTTCTGATGAAATTTCTTCGTGGTGTCATGGATGTGTATAGACGTGACGACGACGACGACGACGACGATGATGATGATGATGAAGATGGTATTAGGGTTACTTTGATTACCAGAATGGTGTTTCCGTCTGGGCTTCTTCAATTGATTCTTTATCTTGCGGAAAGGTACATCAATTTCTCCATATTCAGAATTTCCCAATTGTTTTGGTGTTAATTTAGTAAAATTTTAAATAGGGAAAATTAGTGAAACATTCCTCTCGCTATGTTTGGTAACTTAGGAGAGAAAAAGAAAAGAAATGATTACTTAAGTAATAAGAGAAAAGAAAAGAAAAGAAATAATTGTAATTTTTCTCCTTTTTGTTTGGATAAGTAATAAATAAAAGAAAAGAAATGATTGTGATTTCTCTCCTTCTTGTTTGGTTAGATTTCATTAAGAGAAAAAAAAGAAATTATTTTATGTTATATTACCAAAATAATCTTTTTATATTTTCAATCATTTTATTTCTTTTATTTTTATAGGGGTAAAATTGTATTATGAAAATATAAACATTTGTGGATTTCTTTTCTCTCCCAATCTCTCCACTTTTGGGAAGATTGAAAATAAGGGTTATGAGAAAAATGAGTTTCTCTCCATTTCTCTCTATTTCTCCCCATTTCTCTCCACTTAAGATAACTAAACAAGGAAGAGAAATACATTTCTCTCTATTTCTTTTCTTTTCTCTCCAAATCACTCAATCCAAACACAGTGTAACTTTAGGTAGCAGAAGAGGTGAAATTTTTCTGAAAATTGAAATTTCTGTGTGCCGAATTTTTGTGAAAATGTTGAGTGACCCAATTACTAAGAAAATATTGTATGTACCTTATCTTATAAAATCTTAATATCGGTAACTTAAACTAAAAACTCCATTTAAATACTGAGTTGATGCCAACGGCATGAAAGTGTTAATGAAATTAAAGACTTGGTCTTAAATCTGACTTTTGTGGAAATAGGGTTGAAACAGTGTTTCAAAAGGCTCTAGGCGCACCGAGGCGATGAGGTCTCTTAAGCGCAAGGCGTGAGACGAAGCGCGCACCTCACCAAAGCGAAGCTCAAGTAGTAGAAGAAAAGCAAAATTATAAAATAGGCAAAATTTTTAACATAACAAATATATATATATAAATTTAAAAAATTATAACCATTTTTGATAATCTTTAAACATAACATTCAATCTTCTAAAAATTAGAAATATAATATCCAACAAAAGATATAAAGTATAACATTCAATCTTTTATCACTCTTTGCTCTCTTTTGACTACATTTGGTCATTTTATATTGAATAGTTTTGAATCCCTGTGGGTATGTCCACAAAAAAAGCACTTAGGCCTCGTTTGGGAACATGCTAATTTAGTAACTTTTTGGCTATTTGGCTAAAATGTGATGTAAAAAAAACTAGTATGTTTGGGATGACTTTTTGACTTTTTACGAAAAGATGTGCAAAAAGTAGAGAGAAAAGGGAATTTTTGACTTTTTGGTATGGGTTGTTAGCTTTTTGACTTTTTTAGTAACTTTTTGGCTAAAATAGCCTCTTGCCAAACGGGGCCTTAATCAACAATTGGAGTAGAAGAATGGGTAAAGCCCATGAAGCCCACGCCTTGCGCCTCGAAAAAAAGCCCTCACCTCAGCGCTTCAGCTGCGCCTTGCGTGTTGCGCCTCACCTCGATCTATTCGAAGCGCAAGGCTGCGCCTCATTGTGCCTCGCGCCTAAGCGCGCCTTTTAAAACACTGGGTTGAAACCTGTTTAAGTTAGCCATTTTTGTTTTTTTAAAAGATCAGGTTGTCCAAATTTGTCTAAAAGCTGTAATTTTGGGAAATTCTGAATTTGGATAATGACTTATAAAACTTTGAAAGGTATGGGAATTGGGGTGTGCCCGATAGGCCCATTTCGAGGTTAGGGTACATTGAGAAGAAATACTTGCAAAAAATCAAGTTGATTAGATATTGATAGTCCTTTCGTCGAATTGCATTTGTATCTAAAAAAAAAATAATGGTAAATGTGATTTACAGTATAAAACTGAATACAAATGCAACAATGGCTATGGGTGCCTCCCACACAACAGCCACCCCAATTCCATAGTAGTTTGTATGTGATGTATGTATTCATCTATTTGGTAGTTTGTTTGTCTGTGTATCACAGATACGGCGGCTATCTATCAAACTACAAGGCATGGAGTAAACAATTTTGCCACATAAAATTCATTTGATAACTTCTTTGAAAAAATATTGGGTGTAGTTTGAAGGACAATTAATATATTTGTTTGAAAGAAAACCAACAATTGAGAAAATTGAAAAAAATGAGAATTGTTTGGGATGTCAGAATGTTAGAGAATAATTTGGTAGTTACTGAGAGGCAGTGGAAAGAGTGGGGTTTTCATCTTTTGGAGCAATTCTATAATTTTTGTTGCTCTGGTACAGATTTTTTACTTGTTCCTTATATGCATGTGTATGTTATATTTCCTGGTGTTTATTTTGTTACTTTGATGTGTATTTGTTTGTGATGTGGCAGGGTGCTACCCAATAATATAATATTGTATACAATTCATTATGTGGAGTCCAATGAAACAATATTGCATATATAATTCATTATGTGGAGGGTTAAGGTGGTTGAAAGTTTGTTGGTTTTGGCTTTTGAAAATGAAAACAGATGGAGAAATTTTTTTAATCTGTGTGTATAGTAAGGAAAATTTGATTGTGATTATTTAGTGGAAAATTTGATTGTGATTATTTAGTTGAAATTTTGGAAAAGATGCTAGAGTTTATTTATTTTTTATTTTTATGCAACAAGGTTGTAAGGGTTTTGGATGCTAGGGTAAGGGCCTTAAGGCTTGTTGGAAAGAAATCCAGTTAGCTAAGTGAGAGTAAGCTTAGATTGAAATATTAAGCAGGAGTCATGATTGGTGATTAAAATAGATAATTCTTTTTTTAACGTGTGAGAGAATAAGCAGTTAATGTTCTAAAGTCTTAGAATCCCCTCAGTTTCATATCTAAGAGTAGGTTGCAAAAAACACAGCCTCAAGATAGCGCCGCCCCCCCCCCCCCCCCCCAAAAAAAAAAAAAAGAAAAAAAAAGAAAAAGAAAAAAGAAACGATTTTTTTAATACAAGAATTGGCCTTTTCTCTAAGTTCAAAGGATATTAAAGTCATATCACACCTATGAGTTAGTGCTTATTAAATAGGGGTTTCTCATAATGCTACATGCCTTCTTCGACCTGCTTATCTTATTGCAACGTTTATGCTACCGTATGAATCTTGCGGATAATAATTCTTTTCCTACATAAGTTTTCTTCGGCAATTGATGATTCAGATAGACATTATATGTACTTTCCAACAGCCAACTTATGTTGTCCTTTTGTGCTCTGATTGCTCTCACTGATTTGGCTTATATTGTTTCTCTCTAAGTAAAATACATGGAATACGCCTTTAATTGGATGGGGTAATTGCAGGAGTAGTGGAGTAGTGGAATAGTAAGCCACCATTACCTGGAGACAATTAAACAACTGTTCTTTTAAATTATAGATAAATTACTTTATGTTTTTCCATTTTCGTTTTGAAAAAAAAAAAAGGTTTACAATTTTCTTTCCTCTATATTAGTTCTCAGACAACAAGGTGCCCTTAATTTTATTGAGAAATAATCTCCTTGCTAATTTATTCAGTAAATGTTTCTGGTTTGATTTGCACAACTAGTGAAGGACTTGGACTATTTGCAAGAGAAAGCATAAAAATCTTAACAGTGCAAGAGAATTTCTTTGTTCATAATTCATGTAAGTTATGCTCAAATTTTATTGTTCATATTGTTCAGAGAACTCTCCCTACCTTTTGGGAGAAATATTAAACATGAAGGATTTTCAAGGGCAATCCGCTACTGGAGTGGGATGGAGGAGATGTCAATTGGTCTAATTATATGCAATAATGACATTTTTCGTATCATTGATGCGATAGGTATAAACTGCAAGCAGCTAGAAGCCCTAGAATTGTTAGGCTTGGTCTTAACTCAACAATTGTCTCCTGAAATTGCCAAGAGTCTAAAGGGACTGAAATATTGAGATTAGAAATGGTTCATATTTCAAAAGTTAGTCCGAAGAATTTCCTATCAAAATGTAAAAAACTTCAGAAAGTAGAGATCTGGCATTGTCTTACTTTAGAAGGTACGGAATCAAATTTCTTAGCATCATGTGAGATAAAGAGGAGAGAAATGAATGGTGTTTCTAAATGGTCCCTTAGCAGAGATGCAGAACTGTACGACATGAAGAATCTACTGAATTTACTTTGGCAGTGAAGTAATTGACCGAGCTTATGAAGAATCAAACATGTTAAGTCACACAATGGGTTCAATATGTGAGAGTTATAATATTTATAAGACTCTTGTTTTAGAACTTATTTTGTGCTTGTATCAGGGTTTGTGTTGATTTCTGTGAACACAGTTTTATATTTTATTGTCTGCCAAGTAAAAACCTTCTCATTTTGTCTTCTCTCCGTTGAATCAAGTTTTGTCGCTGCAAAAAAAAAAAAAAACACTTATTTTTGGTTTCCCTTGCACATTTTTAGAAAAGTTCTTTATTTGCTTTCTATATCTATTTGGTTGGAACATTTCATTGAGGGCAGTGGTATAGTCTGGTGGTAATTACTCCTGTGGCTTGCTTACATGTTTCCTTGGAACCAAGAATGCTGTCTTTTGTTCTAACTTACTGACCTCGAACATGGGCTTGTTTGGGAACATTGATTTTTAGCCAAAGTGTCAAAAAGGCACTACAAGTTGTCAAATCATTCTCTATACTTTTTCTGTATATCTTTTCATAAAAAGGCAAAAAGCCACTAAAAAAGCCAATTCTTAAACACCCAAATGGTTGTAATTATTGAGTGGATTTCAATTTTAGAAGCCATGGAAAACTGGTGCTGGTATAGCCCCTTGGAGATTCGAATAATTGGATTGACTCAACATAGTTGTTCCTTGGTTTGAATGTTCCAATCGTTAAAATTGTTCTTTTTGTGGGCTGCCTTGACAATGCTTCAGTTTGTTACACTTGGATTAAATGGGTTGATACGCTTCTACCATTTATAACGAAAGACTGCTAAGTTGTTGAGTGTTTATTGGTGTGTAGAACTGAAGATGTTTCAGCTTTCAGTATATGGACTTTAACCATCTTTGCACCGTTTATTTAAACTACCCATGCTCATACAATGTCAATGTTAAACTATAACCTATGGACACACACCTTGTAGGGTTTTTAATTAGCCCATTGGACACCACCGTGTGGGATAAAAGTTGTTCTGTGTGAAAAGACATACCCCTATTAAATAGAATCTGATTTCTTCATATAAAAAATGAATTAGGACCATGAGAGTTCAACCAAATGCATCTAACTTAGTTTGCAATTATGCAACACTAATAGTTTCACCTTTTTCACCTGGCGTAGCGGTAAAGCTACCCCTTGGTGACCTGGTGGTCACGGGTTCGAGTCGCGGAAATGGCCTCTCCGTTTGCTGGGGTAAAGCTGCATACATCAACCCTTCCCTCGTGCAATGGGTATGCTCTTTGGGCGTATCCTTTTAGGTGCTTATCGCCTATAAGGGGCGATTGAAAGAAACAAGATTGGCTTTGAGTCATAAAAGGTACAATGTTCCATCTTTCATTAAAGAGTTTGAAAGTTAATAAATATGTACAGAAGTATATGAAAATTGTTCGAGCACCACATAGGTTATAATAAGTTTGCTCATTTTCAATGTATTACGTAGATGTGTTTGATGATGCATTGGTTGCACATGTCTTTATTTACAAATGCTAATAATCGAGGAGATCTTATATAAATCAAAGTATGCTATCCATACGATAGAGTCTAAAATGTTGAGGTTTTCATAACAACTAATCCTTTTAAAAAATAGCCATTTGGAATTTTTGGACATTGAAAAGGTCGTGCTTTTTCCTCCTTTATTATTACTGTTATTTATTTATTTATTTTTAAATCCTAATCGAATAAAGAAAAGTAGGTTGGTTAATGGTTGAACATTAACTACAATAAGGAGCGTGGACTGGTTTTTTTGACCCTTTTTCTATGTGCTGGTGTTCTATATGACCTGATCTAGCAAGTCAACTTTTCAGATGAGTTTGTCAGATCCTTTACGAGTAAAGAGAACTGAAGGCCGCTTTTTTGGAAGGTGGAGTACTCGTGTGATCGCAAATTCCATGGTAGCAATAGTTCTAGCTCAACATTAGGAGCACGGGGGCTCTGTGTATCTAAAGGAAATATGGAACCTCCCCACCCCACCCATAGAATGGTTTCTTCCCACAGGGTCCTTTGCTGTACGGGTCCCTGGAAGTAGGCTAGGAAGAACCTAATGGAGGAAACAAACAAGACAATTTGACTATTTTGTTAAGTAATATTTTTCAAATTCTAGTTTACTCATTCCAATCTCATTTTGGTAAAATGGATAACCACATATAGTATATATGTACAGAGATATATGTAAACTTTTGAAAACTTTTTAGGCAAGTAAAAACTTTCATAAAGAAGGCCAACCAATATAATACTCATGTAGAAACTTGCAGTAGACACTACTATGCTAAGAAGCATGGACATTTCTAAGAAGGTAGCGTGTCATGTCTGACACTGTGTTGGACACTGACATGACACAATGCTTGATGAACAATTCCAAATATTTGTTGGGCAAATGTCCAAAATGTCTTACTATTTAAAAACAAAATTATGAACTTGGACATGTTTTATACATTTGGGGACATGTCTATCATTTAGACACACGTTAAACACATTACAAGTTAGAATACAATAACTTGAAATCCAATGTTTTTTTTTTTTAATTTTTTAATTTTTTTAATTTTATTTTTAAAAGCAATGTAAATTTATTATTTTTCTTCTTTTTTAGACTTCAAAAATTGTTATCATTGAAGTAAATATTCTTATATATGACATATATTAATTATTTCTTTTTATATATAATATATTTAAATATATAGAACTATATATTTTGCACGTATCCCTTACGTGTCGTGTTCTACAATTTTTGAAAAATTACATGCCGGCATGTTCGTGTTGAGTCATGTGTCCGTGTTCGTGTTCGTGTTCGTGTCCGTGTTCGTGTCCGTGTCCATTCTTCTTAGCTACTATGATACCGCATGACAGCATACGTGGCAAGGAAGTGTTCAATACATGAATAGGTATTCTCATGTATATAATAATATATTGCCAAATGCACAAATGAGATATCCTATTACATGTACTGGAAATATCTCCAACCTTTGGAGAGAGATGGAAGAAGTGAATACAATCTTGTATATGAATGTTTTGATCATCCACTAGAATGAATTGCTCTCTCTTGTTTTTCTCTTGCCATATCTACGACTTTAGGGAGACTTCTCTTCCTGTCTTATGTTTATTTTGGCAATTGAGGTTTTGAGTTGAATGGAATCGAGGATAGTCTAAAGACGATTTTATAGTGGATAGAATAGGAGGGGTATTTATCTCAAAGCCTCATTATTGTACGTAGATGGCATGATTATTTTTTAGTGGAGTGCATGCATAGTAGTAGTCGCTAGGTACTTGTGTCACTGATTGTTATGATTTGCGGTTGCCTTTGTTAACTTTCTGAATAAAGCTGTATATTCAATTGTGTTTTAATACAATGTGTACATCTAATATATATAGCAATTCTAGACCTAATCCTAAATAGGAAACAAGAATAAACCTAAACTAATCCTAAATAGGAAACAAGAATAAACCTAAACTAATCTTAAATAGGAAACAAATAAACCTAAACCAATCCTAAATAGGAAACAATATTCACATAATATATATTATACTAATATTATTCTCACACCCCCGCTTAAACTCAAGATGTTTAGGTAGAAAACACTGAGAGTTTGCCAAGAAGAAACTGAAACCGAAACCGAACAGTAGTGTGAGTCTTGGTAAAGAAGTCAGCAAGCTGCAGAGCCGAAGAGACGAAAGGAAACGAGATAGAGCCAGACTGCAGATGTTGACGAACAAAGTGACAATCAATCTCAATGTGCTTGGTCCGCTCATGGAAGACCCTGTTATGTGCAATCTGAATAGCACTGCGGTTGTTACAATAGAGGGAGGTCGAAGAAGACTGAGGGACGCCCAAGTCAGAGAGAAGACAACGACGCCAGACAACTTCAGCAGTAGCATGAGTCATAGCACGATACTCAGCTTCGGCAGTAGAGCGAGCAACAATAGTTTGTTTCTTGCTTTTCCAAGAGATCAACGAATTGCCAAGAAACATACAAAAACTAGACATGGACTTGCGATCAGTAACATCACCTGCCCAATCAGAATCAGCATAGGCCACCAAATCTAGAGAGGAAGTAGAGGACAATAGTAAATCCTGAAATATAGTACCTCGGAGATAGCGAAGAATCCGAACCAAGGTAGCCCATGTGTGGAGGGACGAGCAGAGACAAACTGGCTAACCACATGAACATCATAGGCAAGATCAGGACGAGTAACCGTTAGATAGACTAAGCAACCCACGAGCTCTCGATATAGAGTAGGATCATCCAGAAGAACACCATCAGTAGTGTTGAGCTTTACATTAAGCTCAATGGGAGTATTAGAAATCTTAATGTCAGTAAGACCAGTACGATGAATAACCTCATTGGCATACTTGGCCTGAGAGAGAAAGTAGCCCTTGGGAGAAGAAGCTACCTCAATACCAAGAAAATACTGTAATGGACCCAGATCCTTCATTTCAAAGGTGCGGAAAAGATGTTGTTTGACCTCAGATATTACAGAAGAGTCAGAACCAGTGATGATCATATCATCCAAATACAGTAATAACGCAACAAATCCAGTAGAGGTGTGGAAAAGAAATAAAGCAGAGTCTTGGGCACAAGGATGAAACCCAAGGGCGGTGAGAGGAGGAAGCTAAAAGTAAGGTAGACGTTCGAGAAAAGAAACATGACGGGAGACATAAAGACTACGGGAAACAGGGTCGTAACACTGATAGCCTTTCTGAGTAGGATTATAACCCAAAAAGACACAGAGGACAGATCAGACACTAAGTTTGGTCCTATCTTTGCGGGGAAGGACAAAATAGGTGTCACGACCCAAACCCGGCCCTATGGGTTTAGCACCGTAACCGGCCAGTAATCCGAGATTACCGAAGGCCTGCTTAACAGTAAAACAGTATAACAGAGTTCAAGGCCTGGCGGAAGCCAATACAGTAAATAAATAGTATCCAATGAGCTGTGACAGTCTGCATGCCAAAAAGATTTTTCATGCATTCATATAAACAGTCAGTACAAAACAGTATATATACAGTAATTACAGTCACTCAGTACAGGGACTCAATCCCTGTTAACAGTACAGTAAACATTCAGTTATTACAAAACAGTAAGACAGTACAGAAGGGGGAATAACTAAAACACCCCTAAGCCTTAGTAAAATAGGCTCGGAACCTCGCAGTGAGGCACATTGGTTGGCTTGACAAAACTGGGACTCTACCCCGACGCCTCTAGCTCTGATCCGGTACCTGTGCACCTACATATATATATGAGCAGTGAGCTAAAGCCCAGTGAATAACACAGTGCGTAAAGAGGTTTAGAATGAATGTCCTTACAGTATGAAAACAGTTCATTTCAATCAGTAATTCAGTTGTTCAGTACAGTAAGCAGTCATATGTGGTACATCCATTAGCATAACAGTACAGTAAACAGTAGGTCTTAAAAGACCGGGCCTTAACAGACCCAACAGTAATGATGGCCATCGATCAGTAAACAGTATGGTTCCACAAGGAAACCGACAGAGATCTCTGTAACAGTAACAGTCAGTAACAGTAGTTGCTAAGGATGCCACAGTACAGTTCAGAAATAAAGGACAATCATTCATTCAGTAAATAATTCAGTTCAGTATTCAAAAGATAATCATTTTGAACATATCTTTACACAATTGTTACTCACAGAGTTTGGGCTACAGTAGGCTAGAGCGCGTCTCTCCAGTCGCCAACCCTACACAGTTAACAGATTGAACACACTAAGCTACACAGTTGGGAAAGATATAAACTTAACCCCTAATTTGCCTTGGTGTGTTCTATACATCTAAATCCTCCATAAGATGTCTTAAACTAGGCCTAAGAATGCCTAGGATGGGATGAGGATGCAAAGATGTACTCAGAAAATATTTTCAGAATTTTTTTTCAGAAAACAGAGTCCCGCTCGAGCTCAGGTTTCCCCGCTCGAGCGGACATGCAGACAAAGGTACACGCTCGAGCGGCAAATCCCCCGCTCGAGCAGACTGCAAAAGTACTGGATGGGTGAAAACTCCGCTCGACGCCCCGCTCGAGCACGAGACACAAGGCTCCGCTCGAGCGCCCAATCCTCCGCTCGAGCGGACTGCAAAACAATGCAAAATACTGGATGTTCGATTTCCCCACTCGAGCGGCACTTCCCCCGCTCGAGCGGACGACCAAAATCTGGAAATCCCAGATTCGAGCTCTGAGTTCAAAACCAAGTTTGGATGCTAAAATTCCAGTCCTCTTGAGCCAAATTTTCTGGAAAAACATAAGTAACTCATAGGACAACATGCTACAAGGGTCAATTTGGAAAATCAAGGCTCAAGGGTGTTTCAATTAAACTCCAAATCAAACCATTTTCATGAACAACATGCAAACATGACATGCATGAGTTTTTAAACCAAATTCAAGGTTCAAATCTTGCTCTATTGAGCCAACTCTTTGAAAAACAAGATGAAATCATGGCTTATAACAACAATATGAGCATGCATGTACCAATTGCCATGAACTTAACTCAAAACCCAACAATATTAACATGCATGCAAGAATTATGCTACAATTCAACATTCTTGAACTTAAAACATGGCTTGGCTCTACAATGATGCATGAAACATGCAAGATGAAGCTCAAGACAACAAGAAGGTCAACACAAATGCACAATCAAGAAGATGGATTCCCACCTTAAGTCTTGAATTCAAGTGTAGAAGTCCAAAAATGCAAGAATCCCTTCAATTCTCCCAACCTCCTAGCCAAAACTCAAGAACTCAAGCTCTCTCTCCTATCTCTCTCTTATTTGGTCGGTCAAGGCTCAAGAAATGAGCTGAAGAAATGGTTTAATCAAGTGTTTAAGGCTCAAAGGTGAATAAACAAAGGCCCCACTTACAATGGCAGTTCCGTAATTAAGTCAAACTCTTTAATTGGCTTTATTCAAATAAATATACCATTAAATCACAAATATTCTACTGATCGTAAAACATTAAACGGTTTCTAAATCGGCCGTCGATAAGGCCTTCAATTAGCAGTTTAAACATATAAACTCAAACAGATAATCAATCAGTCAAACAGATAGAAATGCAAAATAATAGATAAACTCATTCAATTCCAGTTTCAATTTCAGTCAGTCAGTTCAGTAGTTTATCCAGTTCACTTATCAGTCATAATCAGTCCAGTCATCAGTCATAATCAGTTCAGTTTAACGGTAATCAGTGTTCAATCGGTATTAGCAACGAGGGTTGTTACAATAGGCATACCCAAACACACGAAGGAGGGACCATTGGAAGCAGTGTTATCAGAGGCGAGCCTCAGCGCTAAGTGAGGCGAGGCGAGGCTGTAGCGCTTCACGCACACTGAGGTGAGGCGAAATGGTGAGGTGATGGAGAAGCGCATGAAGCGAGGCTTAGGCGATGAAACGAGAGGCGAAACGAAGCGACGCTTCATTAGATTTTTGCCTGATTTCAGTTCGAATCATTTGGGCCCTTCGTCTGGATGACTTTTGTGCAATTTACGGGCATGTGTTGCACTTTATAATTGCTTTCTACTGAACAAGAAGTCGAAACCCTAAGTCAACTTCATTCGGCGACATTGAAAGGCATACCCGAAGTCGACTTCACCTAGGTCTTCTTCTTCCTTCTTCGGACGTCGTTCTAGTCGATTATCAAAGGTGAGTTCCTTTTTCTTCTTCCTTTCTCCTTTCTTCGTTCTTCCCTTCGACTTCACCTGGGTCTTCTTTTCTTCTTCTTCCTTGCTTCATTTTTTTTTTTTTGTCTTCAAGAACACTGTCCTTCCTTTGTTCATTTTTTTCGACTTGAAGAACACTATTGGACCCCACCCTTTTTTTTCCTAGTTATTTTAATTTGTTTAATTATTTTTTCTGTGTCATTTTTTTCATCAATTTTTTTTTTTCAATTAATTTGTTTAATTATTTTTTTGTGTTATTTTACAATTATTTTGCTATGTTAATTGTGTAATTATTTTGCTGAAATTTTAAATATTTTGCTGAAAAAATTTCAATTAATTTTGCTAAAAAATTTCAATTATTTTGCTGCTAAAATATGTTCTTTAATTTCTTTTTGTTGAAACATTGAATTGCTTGTTAGATAGAATTAGATGTCGAAGTCGAGTGAAAGTAAAAAAGATCCGGCATGGCAATATGCACGGATGGTAAATCCCCAAAACCTTTCAAAGTTCATTTGTAACTTTTGCGGCAAAGAAATGAATGGCAGTGTTTACCTAGTCAAGCAACATCTTGCTGGTGGTTATAAAAATGTTGTTGCTTATAAAAAATGTCCATCTCATGTCAAAGATGAGATTAAAGACTATATGTCTCAAAAAAGTCAATCAAATGTGCAATTGAGGATGGTTCTTGATTTTGATGAGATGGATAATGATGGAGATGATGATGATGATGAAATTCTTGAGATATATCAACATGGTAAAAGGCCTGTTTCTACTCAAGGTTCTACCCGTCGAGAACAAGGAAGTAACTCCTCGGAATCTGTTGCTTCCAAACAACCAAAGGAAAAGGGACCCATGGATGTGTACTTCACCCCTGATCCGAAAGTTGCGGTGCAAAATCGTAAAGCCAAGGGAAAGCAAACAAGAATTGATGATAATGATCCTAGCAAGAAGGTGTTGAGAGATCGGGCTCTTGTTTGGTTTTCGAGGTGGATGTCTGATACGGGTATACCTTTCAATGTTGTGAACTACAATAGTTTTGGGCCAATGGTTGAAGCTTTTGGGCAATATGGTCCTGGCATGAAACCACCAAGCTACCATGAGGTGCGGGTTCCTTATTTGCAGAAAGAGGTAGACCACACTAATAAGATCCTGGAGGATCATAAAAAAGATTGGGTAACATATGGATGCTCTTTAATGGCCGATGGGTGGAAGGACAAAAGAAACAGGGCATTAATTAATTTTTTGGTTAATTGCCCAAGAGGATCAATGTTTATTGAATCCGTTGATGCTTCTAGCTTATCCAAGGATGCAAATAAGATGTTTGAATTGCTTGACAACTTTGTGGAGCTCATTGGTGAAGCCAGCGTGGTTCAAGGTGTTACAGATAGTGCCTCAGCAAATGTGTTGGCCGGTTAGTAACTTAGTAGTATACATTTACTTAGTACTTACTTACAATATGAATATGCAATTTTCATATTAAAAACTCGTTCTTTTTTTTTTTAAAAAACTTGTAATAGGGAAGTTTTTGGAGGCAAAGCGGCCACATTTATATTGGACACCATGTGCAGCTCATTGCTTGGACTTGATGTTGGAGGACATTTTCAAAATTCCCAACTTCAACAAGACACTTGAAAAGGCAATTGCGGTGCCTGGTTATATTTGTGAACCGCTCTGGTTTGTTGAATATGATGAGCCAATTTACCCAGTGCAAGGATTTGATCAAGCCAACAAAAACTCGATTTGCAACTGCTTTTCTAACTTTATCAAGGATTCATCAACAACAAACTAACTTGAAGAAGATGTTCACTTTAGAGGAATGGACCACAAGCAAATGGGCGAAGGAACCACAGGGTAAAAAGACAGCACAAGTCATATTAATGCCTTCTTTTTGGGACACTGTTCTTTATGCTCTCAAAATATCAAGTCCTCTTGTTCGTGTACTGTGATTGGTTGATGGTGAGAGAAAGCCTCCCATGGGATATATTTATGAGGCAATGGATAGGGCTAAAGAAGCCATTGCAAAATCATTTAATGGAAATGAAGAGAAGTACAAGGAGTTTTTTGAAATAATTGACAATAGATGGAATGTTCAATTGCATAGGCCTTTGCATGCAGCTGGGTATTATTTAAACCCAGAGTATTTTTACGCAAATCTGAATATTGAGAAATATAAGATTTCAGGCCTGTATAAATGCATATAAAGGTTGGTCCCAAACAATGAGACACAAGATAAAGTTTGCACAGAGTTTTTTTTTTTTTTGATCAGCAAAAACCAAAGAAACTTTATTGATGTAAAACTAGTACAAGGTACAAATAAATTACACCAAAAAAGAAAAAAGGAGTGCAGGAGCATCATAAAGAGCTAAATGATCCCAACTAAGTTGGCACCAAAAAGCCCTTCCTATCATTTGCTAGCACCCCCAAGTTGGTGAGGAACCAACGAGAGATACAAATCAAAACACCAAACCAAAGCTGCTATGCTGCTAGACATCAACTGGTATAACCCAGCAGCAGCCAATCACAGATCAAAACACCAACACCAAAGAGAACTAGAGAAATAACCAAATACCCAGACCTCAAGACAGAGCAAGATCAAAAAACCAGCAGAGCAGCCCACTAACAAATCAAACTAACAGCCAGCAAACTCAACAAACACCCAGCAATCTTCTTCCTTGCTTCCAACAGCAAACCACATCAGCTGCCCAGCAGAGGATGAACAACAGCTAGTGCAACACCTGGCTTCACTCCAATCCTCACAGCAATGCAGGACTGGGACATAACAAGTCAAATCCTCTTCCTAAGTAAGACTGTACCAGAGGCACATAGCCATCCACCTGCAGTTGACAGAGGCACACAGCCATCCACCCAGCAGTCCAAGGTAGATTCTTGAACACTTCAGTAAGTAGCATCTGCAATATTAAACTCCAAGACACTTCTGTTCTGTTCAACCTTGGATTCTTGAACACTTCAGCCATCCACCCAGCAGCATGATACACAATTTTCAATTAGAGATAACTCTGCAACCTATAACCAGCAGGAACCACAAACACCAACATCACATACCAGCAGAACAGACATGAGCTCTGAAATACCATGAACACCAATCCTACCAACAGCCAATCAGCCAAACAAACACTTCTTCACTCAGCCTCCATTTCTAATACAGAACTTCACCCAACAGCCAACAACAGAGCATCATTCCATTTCTGATGCATCATTCCATTTCTGATGCATCATTCCTGCAATTATGAACAACTGAACAGAAGCACACTCAAGACCAAATAACATCCACCTGATTACCACAGCACCCCACTTCTCAGCACACAAATGAACATCCTCAATACAGCATAACAGATGAACAAATGAGTAGAGCACACTGAGGACTGCCCAAGCACTCTAACATATGAACATCCTCCAAACCACTGTCCTCTGCACTCTAGCAGATGAGCAACCAGATTAGCAGACAACAGACAGCAGCATACAGCAGACAGCAACATAATCAACCTGGTGAATGCATCAAGACAGCAACAATGAACCTGTCCAGTGAATGCATCAAGACAGCCTATACTCAGCTCCCCTGCCTTAAACAATAATGAACCTGTTGCAAATTAAAAACTACATCATTAATGGAGAACTCTACTTTGGCTGGGGAGCATTTTACCCACAAAGCGATTCTTACTTTGACAACCTCACATAAGTCTTCTAAATTTGGTTGAGAACCATTAAAGATGCAATCATTTCGATGCTTCCAAATGGACCAAAGGACAGCCAAAGGCACAACCTTCCACATCACTTTCTCAAGCTTCTTCATCTTGCAAAATGACCACCATTGCAATAGCCCTTCCACTGAGTTTGGCATCACCCACTGAACACCCCACCACTTCATAATCTGAGACCACAGTAGCCAGACAGATGGGCACAAAAGCAAGATATGGTTGACCGATTCCACCCCATTTTGACAGAAAACACAGCTAACATTGGCAGCCTCATCTAAAATCCCAATTCTTTGGAGATAGCTGGATGTTTTCACCTTGCCTAACCAAGCCAACCACCCAAAGAATTTAACTTTTGGTGGTGCACAGTTGTTCTATACTTCCCCTGCCACTTTCCTAACAGGACCCAATAATGATTCACATCTTCTATATCCTGAAGCAGCAGAATACATCCCTGAGGAATCAGCCCTCCACATCTATATATCGGGTGATATGACCCTCACAGCCGGTGCACTCCTAAGTAAGGTATGTAACCTATTCACCTCCTCCTCTTCCCAAGCCAACAGAGGTCTCCTAAACTCGAAAAGCCAGTCCTGGATCCCTCCACTACTGTTATAGAAGTCAGCCATTACTCCATCTTTGACAGTAGAGAGAGAACAGTCTGGGAAATTCATCCTTTAAACACAACTCCCCTGCCCATTTATCCCTCCAAAATTGTGCTCTCCTACCATTCCCCAAAAAAATTGCAGAGTTTTCAAGATAGAAATTATGTAATACAGGCTTAGAGGTAACTGCAGTAACTATGTCAGACCAAATTTTTGAGCCTCTAACTCTTCCTTCCAAATCTGGCAGCCATCTTCCACCCCCCATGTTATATTTTGAGCATATGACTTCCTTCCATAGCGAGTGATTTTCCACCCCAAACCTCCACCACCATTTCAGTAGGAGGCACTTATTCATATCAGTGATTCTTTTGATTCCCAAACCTCCCAAAGTTTTGCTCTTGGTAGTATTCTCCCAACTAACCATGTGAACTTTCCTTCTAAGATCTGATCCCCCCCAAAGAAACTTAGCTTGGATTTTGTCAATTTCCTTTGCCACCCCCTCGGGGTATTTTGAACAGTGACAGATAATAAGTAGGCAAGTTGCACATAACGGATTTAATTAAAGTCAGCCTCCCAATAAACGATAGCAACCTTCTCTTCCATGTGGATAATTTTTGCTTAAATTTGTCCAAAACTGGTTTCCAAGTGCTTAACCTGCTAGGATTAGCTCCTAGAGGTAACCCAAGGTACTTAAAAGGCAAATTTTGGTGAACACAATTTAGTTTAGATGCAAAACTTTGCATCAGATCCTCCTCTACTCCAATGCCAGCAATCACACTCTTATGATAGTTAATTTTTAGCCCCGAAAGAATTTCAAAACAACTGAGAATTCTTTTAATGGTCGCCACTTCCACCCACTCAGCTTCGCAAAATATAATTGTATCATCGGCGAATTATAGATGCATAACTCTTACCCCATTATTACCAATGACAACTCCTTGGATTAAACCCATTTCCTTGGCTCTCTCAAATAAAATATTCAATCCCTCAGCCACTATATTGAATAGAAAAGGTGACAGTGGATCGCCTTGCCGTAAACCTCGTTGTGGACAAAATTCCTCAGTTGGAGAACCATTTACCAGAACCGACACCTTTGTGGAGGTACCATAGGTTTTCAACCATTTCACCCATCTATTTCCAAATCCAAAACTGGATAACATATTGAATAAGAATTCCCAATTTACCGAATCATATGCTTTCTCAAAATCTAGTTTCAAAACCAAACCTTTCCTATTAAATTTTCTCCACCCATCCACTATCTCGTTTGCAATAAGGACCCCGTCAAGAATATTCCTTCCCCCCAGGAAAGCAGATTGGGCCTCACTAATTACCTATGGCATCACTTGTTTCATCCTATGTGACAAAACTTTGGCTAGGATTTTATACAAGGAGCCAATAAGACTTATGGGCCTATATTCACTCAAGTTTGATGGCTGTCCACTTTTGGGATTAGAACAATAAAAGAGCTATTTAGACCGGAAACCAATGTGGCATTCTGATGGAACTCTCTAAAGAAGAGCATTACCTCATATTTAACTATTCCCCAACATTTCTTAAAGAAAGCCAAATTAAAGCCATCAGGCCCAGGAGCTTTGTTGCCTTCACAGCTCTTGATAGCATTCCTAACTTCCTCCTCGGTAAACTCTGCTTCTAACATATCCACTGCTTGGCTTCCACCAATATTCTTGAACTGCCCAGCTAATTGAGGCCTAACAGCCCACGTTTCAGAGAAAAGATTCCTAAAGTGAGTCATCACCACATGTCTGACCTCCATAGGTTCCTCAACCATTACACCATTTACTATCACTGAACACAGGGAGTTCCTGTTATTTCTGTTACAAGCCATTATGTGAAAATACCTTGTGTTCCTATCTCCTTTTAAGGTCCAGTCCATTCTTGATTTTTGTAACCATGACCATTCTAGCATTTTATTCAATCTCCAAACTTCCCCCATTAGTTCCCTTCTTCGAGCTTGTTCATTCCCCAGTAGTGTTCTTTCTTCAGCAATTAGTTCAATAGCATGGGCTTCTTCTTCAGCAGCTTTGATTTTAAATTCAATCTTCCCAAATACTTCAATATTCCACACTTTTGATTTTTGTTTCAAGGCTTTAAGCTTCTTAAGACATCTGTACCCAGCCCAACCTAACACCTGAGATTCTGACCAAGATTCCTCCACTAAGGGAATAAACTTGGGATGGAGAGCCCAAGCATTCAGAAACCTAAAAGGTCTAGGTCCCCAATCTCTTTCGTCCTCCATCAAAATTATAGGACAGTGGTCAGACAGTATCCTAGGAAGTCCCCATAACTTGAAATTGAAGTTTTGTAGCCACTCATGATTAAGTAAAAATCTGTCGATTCTGCTCCATTTCTCTCTAATTTGTGAGTTACACCAGGTAAATTTCCTACCAAGCATTGGTAAATCAATCATTTCAAGTTGGTCAATCATGGTATTAAACTCCCTCATACCTCTGTCTCTTCGAGAACACCCAATTCTTTCTGAGTTGGTCCGTATTTCGTTGACTACCTATAAGAAAGCTGATAGTCTCTTTGGGATGGCTTTGGCCATTAGACAAAGAACTACAAGGGCACCAGGTGATCTATATTTTATACTAAAGTAATTTTAGTTAGTTTTTTTTATATTTTAAATATTCTTTCTAATTAATTAGTTATAATCAACAGCTGATTGGTGGAGTGCATATGGTTCTGAAACGCCAAATTTGCAAACATTCGCCATCAAAATTTTTAGTCTAACTTGTAGCTCATCTAGATGTGAGTGGAATTGGAGTGTGTTTGAACATGTGATTACCTATTTTTAACTATAGTGAATATGAATACCTATAAATTTATTAATACCTAGATAAAAATTTGAATATTTTTATTTGGTTTGAATTTTTGCAGATTCACACCAAAAAGAGAAATAGGTTAGCTAAAAAATGTCCGAATGATTTGTTATTTGTCAAGTATAATAGAGCATTGAGACGTCGATGCAATTCCCGTGACACTATTGATCCCATTGCTTTGACGGATGTTGATGAAAGTAACGAGTGGTTGGTTGGGAGGATGGAGGAGGAACTTGTCTTTGAGGATGATACTTTGACATGGGATGATGTTGCTAGAGCTGCTAAAGTTGAGGAAAGTAGCCAAAGAACTAGATCAACAAGGGCAATAGAAAAGGGTTGTTCAACTTCAAAATCAGCAGCTAGACCTAGATTGCAACTTATTGATGATGAAGAGTCAATTTCAGATGGGAGAGAGGAAGAAGATGCAGAGGGATATGCTGAAGCCAATGATAATGAAGAAGTTCATTTGCTTGATGTTGGAGATGATTTTTAGAACTTTTGGATTGGTGGATTGTATTTGTCTTTGTTGGATATTTTCTTTTGTTTATAGATATTTAGTATTTGGAATGATAATTGCATGATGGTTCTTGAAAATATTTATATTTTTGTCTATACCATTTATTTTTAAAAAATATCCTTTTTGGTCGCCTCAAATCGATGAAGCCCTCGCCTCGCCTTATCGCCTCGCGCTTAGGCATTAGGAGACCTTGTCGCCTTGGTTCGCTTTTCACCTTAAAAAACACTGATTGGAAGTATCATTGTCCCAAGAAGGGATGTCTGTTTAGCTCTGATACCATGTTAACTTTCTGAATAAAGTTGGATATTCAATTGTGTTTTAATACAATGTGTACATTTGATATATATAGCAGTTCTAGACCTAATCCTAAATATGAAACAAGAATAAACCTAAACAATCCTAAATAGGAAACAAGAATAAACCTAAACCAATCCTAAATAGGAAACAATATTCACATAATATATACTATACTAATATTATTCTCACAGCCTTGTGCCTTGTGCCTAGTTGTATCAATAAATTTGAATTTTCAAGTAACCTATCCCACTCCACTCCTAAAGTAATGTGAAGTGAAGTCCCACATTGCCCGAATACTAAAGTATTGTTAAGCATATAAGCGTGAGGGCACTCTCACCTCTTGGGCTAGCTTTTGGGGTTGAGTTTTACCTAAGACCGTGTAATAATTACAAGTTTAAATAAAATAATTTTAAATTCAATGATAAAAGAAAAAAAAAAGTATATTTATACCTATTCTTCATTTGGACTTTAGAATTAGTTTTACATTACATTTTATTATTATCTTTGAATTAAAATGTCATATACATGACATATAATAATTGTTTATCCTTATATATAACATATAATAAACACACAAAAGTATAACCGTAAGGGGTTGGCCTGGTGGTCAAGACTTGGGGCCTGGGGGTGTGTTCACTCTAAAGTCTCAGGTTCGAAACCTCTTAGGTGCAAACAATTTCTTGGAACCAGTCCATATAGGGCTTTGCTCCGACTTTAATTGGGCTCCTCGCTACTGGATGGTGCGATTGGTCTCCCGAATTAGTTGGTCCAATAGATCGGATACCAAGTTATCAAAAAAATAGAATGAATAAATACAAAAAACTGATGTCATATCCTACATTTTTTGAAATTTATTAGGTCAATGTGTCGTGTCATGTCCATATCGTGTTACATGTCCGTGTCCATTAAGTGAGGACAAAAGAATGAAAAGAATTATTTGGCTTACCCATGAATGAGGTAGAGGCCATGTATATATAATAGATTCATGATACAATTTAGGAAACGATATAAATAAGGAAATGATATGACTAAAGAAACAATACTAAATTAGTGATTGACACAATCATAGATTATATACATAATACTAAAAATAAAAAGATTTTATGTACTCTAATTTCTATATTCAACACTCCCCCTCAAGTTGGTGTAAAGATATGCAACAATCGCAGCTTGCCAATGGATGACTGGAAGAAGTCGGAAAAAACTCAACGACTAGTCTAAATAAATGCTACCAAACAAATTTGGTGGTTCATTAAATAAAAAAGGCCAAAAATGCTTAATACATCAACACCACAGCCTAGAAAGGGAAAAAAACCGGGACTGAACAGCCCTGGAAGAGCTGCTGAAGCATCTATGGCCAGGAAACACCTTGGTCGGCAGCCAACAAGATCCTGATTGGCATCAGATACCGGAGCTAATGCTGGGAGATAGTATATGGTCGTGCCGGACTGTTGTAAAAATTGGTTGGAACTAATGTCGGGACAGTTTAAGGTCATACTAGACCGTTGTAGAACCTGACTGGAATCAATGTCGAGACAGTTTAAGGGGTTATGTCGGACCGTTGTAGAGACTAAACTGGAATCAATGTTGGAACAGTTTAAAGGGGTCATGCCGGATTGATGTAGAGAATTGGAGGTTGACCCAGCCAGCGTGGCACACACATAACTTATGATGTGGTACTAAACGATGATGGCAACAGATGATTGAGTGTGCCAAGGGGCGACTTATTAGAAAGTGTGCCAGGGGGGCCAGCTTAGGTGATGCGCTAAGGGGGCAACTTGGGTTGTGCACCAGAAAGGGTGACTTGGGTTGTGCGCCAGATAGGGCGGCTTAGGTGGTTCACAAGGTATATCACCATGCTCACCATGATATAGGTATAATACCCCCTTCAAACTCAAATAGGTTTGAAGATAGAAACCTATTTGAGGTTGATATAGAGGGAAAGACAGGGAAGCAGAAACACAAAAAAATAGATTGCGAGTTAAAAGAAATATGATAGAGATACTTGGGATTAGAATAAACTAGTGGATAGAGGAACAAATCACCATGAAGTGATACTGAAAGAAAATATGATAGTGGAATGGGTTGAGGTCCGGCGGGCAGCCAAGGTAAGGTTGCCGCCCGCCCGTGAAGCAAAATTACTAAGTACTTAACCTAGTTCTGATACCAAAAAGAATGAAAATAATTATTTGGCTTATCCTTGAATGAGGTAGAGGCCATGTATATATAATAGATTCATGATATAATTTAGGAAACAATATAAATAAGGAAACGATACTAAATCAGTGATTGACACAATCATAAATTATATACATAATACTAAAGATAAAAAGATTCTATGTACTATAATTTCTATATTCAACAAGGACCTTATTGGGATATGCTTGTGAGGAGAAGATTTGAGTGATTGGACTACTACTTCCTGTGGGTTAGTGTATGAACGGTATGAGCAAAGGTTGGGGTGAATTTCCTTAGTAGGAGAACGATAAAGAGACTTTGGGCATGGTGTTTGGTTTTGAAGTCATTGTCCCATTCTTAATAGGGTATAGTAGAACAAAAGAATGCTGCAATGGCAGATTATGAGATTATAATAGGCAAGAGAGTGATCAAGTGGTAGGGATGTCAGACATAGGATCTTGGTTTTGATTAGAAGAATAAGCTGGTGTGTCCTTTGAGACATAAAGTGATCTTTGTGAGAAGTGAAAATGATGAGATTTAGTGGCTCGCCACTAAAAATGAAACATTTGAGTTTCAATTGTTCTATAACGTCTTGGTGGGTACCGCAAATATTTCATTGCCCTTAGAAAGTAGTTTGAAGCGCTAAATGCCCTTCAAGGTTGCATAATTCTGATGGTTGGCTGTGGCATATAGGAAATTTTAAGGGGAGAATTTCTTCGCAATGGTGTAGTGTGGGTGAAGATGTAGGAGAAATGGTGAATCATCTTCTCATCCATTGTCAAGTGGTTTGACAAGAGTGGTTTTCAATGTTTGCTATATTTGTGGCAGGGGTATTTTCTTGATTGGTGGCCAAGTTACTTCACACTTGGACGGGATGTAGAATTGATAAGAGAAGATGAAAGGCTAGCAAAGTAACTCCACTGTCCTTTGTTTCCATTAGTTAACTTTTCCGTAAGATCAAACAAAAAGAATAATCAATTTTGATATAATGAATCTAGAGCATAAATTTCACGTAAAATCAGGGAAATGATTCAGTAGATTGAGAGCTTCATGTGTATAGAATAACTTACTGTTATGCTTTTACAGTCTATTCCAAGTTTAAAAAATCTGAAATTAAATAGACAGATCTTGCTTTTAATGATAAAAATTATTTTTGTAACTATTTAATGGACAGAAAGATAGTCTTCTTTTTATTATTTATTTATTTATTTTTTATTTTTTAAGGTAAGAGACAAAGATAGTCATTCTCAAGTTCAAAATTATATGATCATGTTGCAACTATGTGTTCCTATTAAGCATATTCCTGTTGTACAACTTGAAGTAGGTGCATTGCATTCCACATTGTGGCTGTTTGTCAATACTAGACCCTTTGCCTTATTATACATTTTTCTTTATGAAATGCATTTTGTATAACAATGACGCAACAAAAAGTTCAGTTTCGTCATAACGTTTAGTTTTCATTTGGAAAAGAGAGAGGATAAGTTTGTTAAGAAGGAATCCGGATTCACATTTCTTGTAATTACAACCTTCTTTGTTTTGAATCATTCTAAATTTGATTACCTTGCACAGTTGTGTATGGCAACTGAAGTATGTCTGTATTTTGGTTCTTCTGTCAAGTAAGATCAGTCTGTCAGATATAATACAGATTTGTTTAATGGCAGGCCAAATTTTAAAAATCTATTGTAAATGGCTTACCTAATATGATTTGAACTTTAATTTTGGAATCCACTCAATTCTTTTTGTTTTTTACTTTACTTTTTAATAACGCCCAATTAGTACACATTAATGTGTGTTTGGAAGGGGAAAGATCGAGTACACACCTAACCTTTGACATGATACCAAAAGTGGTGGTCCTAAGACTTGAACCCATAACCTCAAGGTTATTAGGTCAAGTCTTAACTATTAAACCAATGGTCACCCCTATAACGACTGGGGAGATTGGATCGATTATCACAACGACTAGGGAGATTGGAGTGGATGTGGTCCACAGAATTAAGGTGGGGTGGCCTAAGTGGAGGAGTGTGCCTGAAGTACTGTGCTATGAACAAGTACCCATTAGATTAAAAGGGAAGTTTTATAGAACGGCTATTAGACCAACGATGTTATATGGGACGGAATGTTGGGCAACTAAGAAACAACATGTAGATAAGATGAGTATTGTTGAGATGAGGATGCTAAGGTGGGTGTGTGGCAAGACTAGAAATGGCTTTGGATAGAGTCGAGTGGAGAAGAAGGATTCATGCAGCCGACCCCATTTGATGGGACTTAAGGCTCGGCTTGGTTTGGTTTGGTGTACTTTACTTTTTAATTTGTCTTTAATTTTCCTCTTTACGATAAATTAGTTATTTTTCTTCTTGAAGTTATTTATTAATACCAGCTAGTTGATAAAATAGAAAGTTCATAAAGTATTTCTTGATTAGGAAACTCTTTTCCTTATGATCTTCATAGCAAGTAATGGATCATGGATCGTTGTCATCTTTTAAGGGGTTCTTTGTTATAGTTAACAATACGATAGAGAGAGGATTTTATGCTGCAAATAAATTACTGCATTATCTGATTATCAGAACTTGGTGCAATTTTATATAGCTTCATGGAGCTAGTATCCCCATTTTATAAACATATTGAAGATGCTTAAATGCTTTTTCATCCTTGAATGTTGTTTCTGTATATGGCAGTTTCAGTCAAAGAATTGTTATGTGCATTTCATCTTATTTGGAATTAATTTGTGGCTGCACTGCTATGCTATTGGAGCTGACTCCATGGATATGGATAGGTAATAACTCTTGATCTTTTTGTCATGCAATATTCTAAGTGATATTTAATCTCATTGATGGACTGATGTTCCAGAAGCATTAGAAAATCTATTACCTAATTGTTTGCTGGTCTACAACTGTCAGAGCTCAATCACTTGTTTTGCATTATAGGTTGTGGAAAATTTGAAGAAAAGGTCGTAACATTCACGTCCCCATGACCGGCAGATCCAAGCAATGGTTGATAACAAGAACGCTGGTACTGGGAAAGGGAACATACACATCAAGATATCTCTGTTCAGGCCTTGTATTTTTCCCTATCCCATCTCAGTGTCACCAGCATTCTTCTCTTGTTGCTTCTCTCACCTTCAATTCATCTCTTCTTTCAACTGCTCTCCCCGGTACTGGGAAAGGGAACATACACATCAAGATATCTCTGTTCAGGCCTTGTATTTTTCCCTATCCCATCTCAGTGTCACCAGCATTCTTCTCTTGTTGCTTCTCTCACCTTCAATTCATCTCTTCTTTCAACTGCTCTCCCTGCCATTGCTGGTTTGATCCGTAACTTAGCATGAAAAGAAATGTACATGTTCTGTCTCTGTGGAAGTTGGGACAAGTAGTCTCGAAGGAGGTAAGATTTTATTCGGTGGATTTTGTCCATGCCATTGCAAGTTTTTTTGATAAATAAAGATTTATTGAGAAACCATCAAGGAGATGCCAAAAGAATACAAAGCGAACCCCTCAAATAGGGACCTAACCAACTAAATCATCAATAAAGTCTAAAACAACAAATAAATTAGGATCAACTCTTCCCGACACCCAACTGTACAAAAAGCACCGCAAAACCGAGACTCTAACTGAACAATGATTGAGCACTTCGCTGAAAAACCCGACGATTCCGCTCCGACCAAAGCAACCACATCAAACACAAAAGAGCTAGCGCTCAAGCTCTCCGCCGTCGCTTCCCAAGTCGACCACCCCCCTAACAACGAAGCACATCCATAACCTGCTTTGGCTGAGCCCACACCACTCCAAACAAAGAAATACCAAGCACCCATAAGCGAGAAGCAACTGGACAGTGAATAACCAAATGATTCACCGTCTCCACATCCGCATCCGCATCCGCATCCGTACAATACATGCAACACCAATTCACCAAAATATGATGTCGACGAATCAGATTATCAATAGTCAAAATTCTACCAAATGCTGTCGTCCACACAACAAAGGCCACCTTCGATGAAACACCAAAAACCCACGCGTGACGCGAAGGGAAAGACCTCCCACCATTGCCACACAAAGTCCCATAAAATGACAAGATGGAAAAAACACCTTTCGCATGTGGAACCCCCCAAACCAAAACATCCTTCCCCTCGTAGCCGACCTTAACCTCATACAAAAAGGCCAACAAATCCACCAACTGTCCAAATTCCCAATCTTGAGTCTGCCAACGAAGAATTATATCCTAAACCAGCCCCTCACCTCCTCCACCCAAATATGAAGCCACCATCACATCAGGATCCATCGCCAACTGAAAGATCAAAGGGAAACGCTACTGCAAAGTAGTCTCCCCACACCACCGATCCTTCCAAAACCGCACACACACTCCATCACCCACTCGATACTGGATTTGATTCCAAAACCCAACCCTACCCAACCAAATTCCTTTCCATAATCCACACCCACGAGAACCCCTCACCTCCTTGGTACACCATTCACCCGTCCGTAACCCATACTTAGATGCCACCACCCTCCGCCATAACTGATCTCGTTCATTGGAAAACCTCCACAACCACTTCCCCAACAAAGTCAAATTAAACTTACATAACCTCCTCACCCCCAACCCCCTATCCTCCTTAGGACAACCAATCTTCTCCCAACTAACAAGATGACACCGAAACTCCCCATCATCACTTCCCCACAGAAAATCCCGTTGCAACTTCTCCAAGCAGCGAGCCACTGACACAAGAATGACATAGACTGACATAAAATAAGTCGGAATACTGCTCAATACGCTCTTCACCAAAGTTAGCCTACCATCCTCAGACAAATATTGCCTCTTCCGCCCTGTCAGCCAACGCTGCACCCTCTCTAACACCCCATCCCACACCCCTTTCGCCTTATAAGGAGCTCCCAAAGGCAAACCCAAATAAGACATCGGCAAATGAGACACCTTACAACCCAAAATGGTTGCCAAAGTCAAGAGATGACCGACCTCCCTAACAGGAATTAATTCCGACTTGGCCAAATTCATCTTCAGACCCAAGACCGCCTCAAAACATAGCAAAACACAGCGCAAATGCCCTAATTGCTCCGAGTCAGCCCTATAGAAAATCAAAGCATCATCAGCATACAAAAGATGAGAAACACGAACCCCATCTCCCACTGAAAATTTTGCTAACAAATTGCCCTGCATCACCTGAGACAACAATCGACTTAGCGCCTCCATGACAAGAATAAACAGCAAGGGGGACAATGGATTCCCCTACCGCAAACCCCAAAACGTCTGGAAGTAACCCGCTGGCGTCCCATTCACCAAAACAGATATTCATACTATCGAAATGCAAAACGAAATCCACCGCCGCCACTTTTCCCCAAAATCCATCCGCTCCATGATAGACATCAAAAAATCCCAACTGACATTATTATAGGCCTTCTCAATATCCAACTTACAAATCACGCCTGACTGCCCTTCTCGCAAACGAGAATCAACACTCATTAGCCACTAACACTGCATCCAGAATCTTGTGGCCACCCACAAAAGCATTTTGTGATTCTGATACCACATCCCCTATTTGAAACCGAAGCTTATTGGCCAAAACTTTCGCTAGAAGTTTGTACACACTTCCTAACAAACTAATTGGCCGAAACTGTTGAATATCCTCAGTCCCTCCCACCTTAAGGATCAAGGCAATAAAAGTCGCATTGAAACTCTCCTTAAACTGGTCCGTCTGATAAAATTGCCCCTTTAGCCACGCCATTGCAAATTCATCCACAATTGTTTAACGCAAATGTTTTCAGGTCTCAAAACTCCGAAGAAGTGTTCAAAATTTAGAATAATGCATTTATGATGCATTTTTATTTCAGTTGCACACTCCTTGCGCACTCTGTTCAAATTTCATTCACTTTTCTGCAACTTCTATCAAAATCCGGCGCTTTGTTGGTGAATTAGAATTGGAGTTAATTTTCCTGATTTTAAATTTCTATGTATTGAGAACTTTTGTTCATCTCTGTGTCAGACTTGAAGCACAAAATATTTGCGTATGAAAAGAAAATTAATTAGACTTGAAGCACAAAACTACCTCTATTTACCACCCTTCGGGTTTTAGGTAGCTATCATGCTCAAAATCTTTGGGGATTCTTATGGAGGAACCAAGTAGACAAAGGAGAGGTGAGATAATCCTCAGTCTCCCTTATTGCTTGCCATGTGTATTTTGTTAGGTCATCCCTAGTGAGAAGCTGTTTGAAACTGTTTTCCTAGCTCTGTCTTCTTGTTCTGTGAGCCCAGTTGTATAGTTTTTTGATAAATGTATTTACTTCCTATTCTTGTCCAGTTGATGTACAATTAATTGTGTGCATATTCATGCATGTGTATGAGTTGTGCATGTCTTTTTTCCTGTGCATGAAGAACCTTGGCATGAATGTTGAAGCCATTGACAGAATTGCATTAGGACAGTTAGGTCAGACAAAGCCCCGTATCATAAAATATAATAATAATAGCATTATCTACAATGTCTTCCCATCATTGTGACTGCATTATCTTCACCATGTTTCTGAGTGTGCAAGTGATGAGCTCATCTTCTGTGATGCACAACGTTATCCCATTCATCTACTTGTTTATGAGGTCAGGAACAACTTTATGGATCCTTCTGCTTGATTTAAGTCCAATGTTGAAACTAGTCAACGAAAGATGCAAAATTTCTTGGGAAAATCACATTCCTTGCGCCATGAGGTGAAAATCATGAACAGGGTTAATTGTGAATAGTCACAGCCCACATCTCATGACGTTAAAATCACTACCTAGCATATGGATTTATTTTCCTTGTTTGAAGGGCGTAAATGTTGTCAAATATGATTTTATTTATCAATCAAATAGCTGGCACAAAAATAACATTAGTTGCCTTCTTAGTTTCCGAATTCTGCAGGATATGTTTTCTAACAAAGTGCATTTTCCTCATTTGTCTTCTTTGTTTTAGAAAACAATTATAACTCAAATTTGGAATTATATGCTTGTATCAGTTGAGAAGAAGTTAGGAATTGGGTATTTTTAAATGGGGTTCCGGCACCTTTCTGATGTGTTACCAATCACAACTAGGAAGATTCTATATTATTGGGTTATGTTTTCGTCTCAGTTTAAGAAATAAAACAGTCAATTCATGAGAAATGGTCTTTTTTTCTCACTCTTCTTCTGGGATTTAGCATTCCCTGAGAAAAATGTACAGTTTTGTCTTTTGTCATTAATCGGTACTTGTACTACTGGTGACTCCATGCAAATTTGAAGTTAGCATTGAAAGACAGAATACAGCATTCAGCTTCTGGAGTTCAAAGGAATCCTCAACAACTATAGTCATATGTAATCATAGTTAGATGAGGTGGTCTTGAGGATTTTCTAGGGTTTACATTTACTTTTTTGATATCTAATGATTGGAGAGCTGTTTGTGAATATTGGTTTGTTTTCTTCGTTATATTTGATAGTGGTTTTTCTTTGTCTTTACTTCTAAGAGGACTCATTGTCCTCATCTTGTAACCTCACTTTCTTTATCAATAAATTCTGTTTTTGTTGTTAATAAAAAAATAAATAAAAAATTTACATTAGATGGTGTACTCCTGCTTCCTTTTTGTAAGGGTAAAAGATGGTGGGAGTGTGGGAGTGTTTCTTTTTGGGAAGGTACTTAGCTTGGGGATTCTTCTTTTGATCTGTTGTTCCCACATTTGTACTATTTGGTTTGTTCTCATAATGTTCCATCGCATCTATAGTGCTTTCCCAATCGGCACTGATTTCATGAAATTTCAATTTTTTCTTTTTTTTTTATTGAAATATTAATATGATCATGAATCGATTGAGTTGGCAACTTGGCATCCTTGTTGAACATCCTTTAAGGTTTCTCCTTGAGACCCAATGTCAATGATAAATGGGTTTGGTCACTTAATTCTTCGGGGATCTTCTCAGGCAAATCGTTTTTCAACAAGATCTTTGGTAATCACAATGCTCGTCCTTTTCTCCATCATTCTAGGATTTGGAACAATTTGAAGGAAATCGTTAAGGTTTTTGTGTGGACTTGGCTCACAGGAGTCTTATGACCGATTACATATTTCAAAACTAGGCTTTGTGGAATTTTTTCTTTTGGGATAGAGTGTTTTTTATCCTCATTTGCGGCTTTGCTTTCTTTTCCTTTTAAGGGGATTCAATTATTTTCGTTTTTTAGGATCGGTGGGCGGTATGTCATCAGTAGTCTATAATCTTGATGAGTTTTGCTCTTTTTATTTATTTTTTCTTTTCTTGGTGGACTTCTTGTTTCCCACTTGTAATTTTCTTTATTTATGCTTATTAATATATTATTTTTGTTTTTGATAAAAAGAGATCCTGTAATAGGCATTTTGATAAACACTCCCCATTTAATTTACTGAAGTTAGTTCGTGACAAAAATATTTGTGTTTTATTGAGTTAACTCACTTTTAACTTATAGCTAGCTGCAAAGAAAAACTTTCTAGGAACACTCTCCATTAGTTTAAAGGGAATTTAGTTTCTGTCACAAAAGTAGTGCTTTAGTGAGTGACCTTAGTTTCAACTTACTGCTAATGATACGATATGCTTCAAAGAAATATTTTCCAGGTACATTGAGTGTTCTGTTAATGTAAGATACTTTTTGTAGGACTAAGTGAGAGATTTTCTACAACCTTTGTCAAGGATATAGAGAGGCACATGTACAATACTAGTTTCTTGTTGATGTTCTTCCGTTCTTTTTTAGAAAGTGAAATTTTATTGCAATGGTTGGGTTAAGAATTTTTGTAAACTATATTTTGACCATGCATCTCCAGGTGTTACCTGATTAGTCCTTTAATCTTATTGCGTCTTAAATGCTTCTGGTGTCTGGAACTATCCACTTGCCTGTAATATTTCATCAATAAATTCTTGTAGAATTCAATTACCTTCCATCTTCATGTAATAATTTTGATGTGTTAGTATCGTGTAATTCAAAAAAGGTGGAGAAAACAAACGAGGTAGAGTGTAAGCAATAGGAGAAGGTGTATTCCAAAGGTTTGTGCAACCTGGGGGATGTGAATGAAAGGGAAATGATGAGCACCTGATGTAGGACGAGTAGGGATTACTTTCCTACAAGTAGTGAGCCTAGTTTAAATATACTAGCAGCAGCAACAATAGATTTATAGGATTGGATTTTGTGGCTGCAAAAGTATTTAAAAAAATAGGAGTTCAAGAGTTTATAAAAGAGTAGGGTTTTGGGATTGAAAACACGAGTGTAGGGGCTGGCAGGTGGCTGTTCTAAGCACTGTGAACAGTGACGTGAACAGTAATCTTGTTGGATAGAAGAGGAGAGAGAGAGAGAAAGGTGCTTCACCCTCACAAGGGATAGGCTAATCACACAAACACAATCTCAAATTTTCATAATATTGACTCTGCTATTGAATCATTGAGATTATACATATTTATAGGCTAAAGACTCTCCTAATTCTATAAGGACTATTTCTCAAATTTAGAAACTAAAAATATTTAGCAACTACTAATATTCTAGACCAACTATGACTTCCAATTCTACTTTAATCATAATAGGAAACTTTAATGATTTCTAATTCTGCTTCAATACAAAATAGGAAATTTGGACTTTTGACTACTAAGATTATTTTAGACATAATAAAACCCATATATAATAACCCATTTAATAACTTGACCCAAAATAAAATCCATGGGTGACCTCTACAATCCATGTCCAACAATTATTGGAATTACTATTATACCCTTAATTACTAAAACCTACTGTAATGACATGAAGACTCAAAATTATTCCCAATCTTCAACTCTTGATGCCCTAAATGTGTTTCATGTGAAATTCCAGATTTACTCTTTTTCTTCTTTCCATGATGTTCATCAGCACCCCTTCCAAGGGAGGAGACTTTGGATGGGCTTGTCCTTTCTCAAAGTGTGGCTTCTGAAGATGTGTCTTCTATTCCTAGAGAAAAGGAAATCAAGGATGAACTAAAAGAAATATGGATTGCATTCTTTGTTCTAGAGATGAGACCAAGAGGAAGCTTGGCAAGAAGATTCTTAATCTAAAGCTTGCATGGGCAAAATCCTTTGCTAAATTGTCTACCAATCCTAAGAACTTCATTGTGAAATTGCATGAAAGGGATAGTGGTTGTCTTTCTTTTTATGTTTTGTTTTTGTGTCTAGCTTCTCAGGTTGTGAGAAGTGTGTTTTGTGCACCTTTTTTTGGGTTGCGAGAGGCTTGTTTCTCGGTGGTTTGGGTTTGAGTGTCCTTTGTGCCTATTCTTCTCTGGTTGTGAGAGGCTTTCCTTTCTAGGTTAGGTCCTTTGTGTGTGCCTCTGTAGCAAGGTGGCCTCTTGGCAGTGTTTTGAGTTCCGTTGTATATTCTTCTGTTTTGGGTATGTTATTTTCTTGTAGTAAAAGCTTACTAAAAAAATGGTTTTGGCTACTCATTGGAAAGTACAATCCTATCATTAATGAGTACAAATCTATCTGCAGTTGGCTTGATTAGAACCATAGGGCGCCAAAGAGGTTGACCTTTGAAATTGACACATGTTCTGTATTCTCATTTGTAGCCACTGTTCCTTGGGTTGTTTAGTGCTCTCAGGAAGTTGAGGCTTTGGCCTAGAAAGTGGATCCCAATTAAAACAGAGGGCGGCAAGTAGAAGAGTAGGAGAAGGTGGCGCAGCAGAAAAGTGAACAAATTGCATCACTCATGGTGGATACCATGAATCAAAGAAAAAAAGCTTTTAAAGTACCAAAACATGGTAATAGCCTCTATACTTTAAAGGTGTTTTTTACATTTAATATTATTGATTTGGTAATATGATCGTTATTGGTTTCAGTTTGAATTTGTTTCGTACTATCTGTTGAAATAATGTTCTTTTCTATGTTGTAAGGATTCCTGACTAGAAATAGTGGAAGTGTCTATATTTTATCAAATACAGTACTTTATATGATATATTAGGTTGCACGTCCAAATCTTACATCAACATAAAACATATGGGGATCAATAGGATTTGAAGTTTTAAGGCTTGAGGTGTTTTCACCATCGTAATTAGCTTGGAATGTTAGTAGAGTCTAATATGTTTTTGTCTTAGAATGAGACGCATTTGGATATTAAATAAATTTTTTTTAAAAAAAAAAAAAAACAACACGCAATTAGTACACATTAACGTGTGTTTGGATATTAGATATTTTATTGATATAAAATTTGATTATGTTAGTGCCGGAAAAATTCTTGTGGAAGCAGGGATTTGAATGTGCTTCAAATGGTACTTCTGAGCCTGATCAAGAAGGTAAGGAGGATGGAGGATGTGTCATATTCTCCAATCATTATAATGACCACGTTGTCCTCAATCTCCTCATCAGACAGTAGAGCTGAATTGTCTTCATTGCAGATACTAAGCAAGCAAGTGATAAGATCTTGATGAGGGAAGCACCATTTTTTTCCAAGGTTACCCTCTTCTCACTTGTAAGGTCCATGAGTATGGTTTTCATTTTTGCCCTTGCTCGGAGGCCAAGGCAAATTCACTAGTACTGATAGCATTCCTTCAATCATGTTTTGAAATAAACCTCTTAGTGCATCTCTTCTTGCTCCTCGTTCTATTCCAAATATGAGTGAACAAATAATGTTGAATGTGAGGGTTCTCATCAAAGGCATCACCTATATTACCAACAAATTGTTTCATACTATTAATGCAAGGAGGAAAAATTAATAGGTTAACATGTCTAAGGTCCAATGGAAATTGTCATTTCTCCATGTGTATATGTGGTTGGCTTTGTAGATTCTCAAATAGCGACTAGCCAAACAGAAACCTCATGCGTGTCTCTTGTTCCACCCAAGACATCATGATTTGCTTTTGTAAGAAAGGACCATCTTCATTTCATTATAATTTTATTGACTCGTTACTAGATAAAACTATGGATTTAAATCTAGAGTTTTGAAATTTACATCAGTAGTTGCAACATAAGTTGACCTCATTTTTGCCATGCCAATGTATCTCCATGTAGGAAATTAATGTATTGATATTATTGATTGATCTATAATGTTCTTACAAGAGCTCTCTTTTATAGAGAGAAATGGGATACAATGGAGCCATAATGGAGCACTATACCATAATGGATCACTAACTATATCACTAACTATATGGGGCACTAACTATAGCACTAACTAATGGAGCACTAACTAATGTGGAGTAGGTGGAGTATTTGTAGGTGGAGTAGGTAGAAATTATTACATAGAAATTGTTACATTCAACAGCCCCCCTCAAACTCAAGGGGGTTAGGAACTAACCAACTTGAGTTTGGAGAAAGTAACAAAACAGGAAAAAATAATCTGACAAATAAAATAAAAGTGGATAGGAGACACTGTATGGTCGTGTCAGACCGTTGTAGAAGACCGTATGGTTATGGCAGACCAAGGTAGAAGACAGTTTATGGGGTCATATCGGACCGATGTAGAAAACAGTTTACGGGGTCATGTCGGACCGTTGTAGAAAACAGTTTACGGGGTCATGTCGGACCGTTGTAGAAGACACTATACGGCTGTGTCGAACCGTTGTAGCTGAAAATCGAAATCAATGCCGGAACAGTTTACCGAGTCTTGTCGGACCCATATAGGAGCTAACCGGAATCAAAGTCGGGACAGTTTACCGAGTCTTGTCGGACTCATAGGAGCTAACCGGAATCAATGTCGGACAGTTTACAGAGTCTTGTCGGACCCATGAAGGAGCTAACCGGAATCAATGTCGGGACAGTTTACAGAGTCTTGTCGGACCCATATAGGAGCTAACCGGAGTCAAAGTCGGGACAGTTTACAGAGTCTTGTCGGACCCTTAAAAAGTCGCACCCTCAAAAGGTGTGCCCAATCTATCAAAAGGCGTGCCCAATCCATCAAAAGGTGTGCCAGACATGATGGCGCTGCGCGTGACTGTCTTGGCTTGCGCGCCCATTTTGTCGTCTGGCGCCGAGCGGCGCGCGATACGCGTGTCTGCCTTGGCTATTTAACCAAGACGGAGGCTGAGGCTGAGGTTGAGACTGTGACAAAAAACCTACTGAAAAAACTCTGAAAAACTCTTCGTTTTCTTGAGAGAAATATTCTGTAACACTCTGGTACCCAGAAAATGGCCTCTTCTTCCCGTTCAGCTACCCAGAACATAGCAGCTTCTTCCCGTGGTCTGCTCACTCTCTTTCCCGACCTCAACGAGTCCACAAGAGAGATAACCGGGGCAGTTGCCCTTGAACCCCAACCAAGCGCCTCTAGACCAAGCGCCCCTGGTTTTGCGCCTTTGAATTTTCTGATGTTGTCAGTTGAGCAGAAAATGGCTGCTCAATCTGATATTGAGGCCAATTATTATACATTGAAGTCATGTGTTGAGACCATGACTGCGGTCTCAAACCTGTCGCACCGACTTCAGAGTAGGACAAACGAGGTGCAGCAGTTAAACGCCCAACTGGCTCTGCTCCAGGGCATGTATAAGGATGCCCGAGCAGAGATATGTGTGCTGAAGGCAGAAAACAAGGAACTGAAGCGGAAGGCCACCGTGATGCTCAGATTTGGAGGTCCACCATATGTGACAGTTGAGGAGCAACGGGAAGTGAACGTGCTTGGCGGCGTGGGAAACACGGAGGCAGCACCGGCAAGGGACGCCCAAGACAAAGGCAAAAAGAAGAGAACAGCTGAAGAGGCGAAAAAGTAAGGCTGGTTGATGTGGTAGTTGTAGGTTGGAGATTGTTTGGTTTTTTTTTTTTTTTTTTTATGTAAAATGGTGATCGAGTTTGATCCCTGGCATGAATAAAATAAAGTTTGTGTGCAAATCTGAATGGTATGAATTTGATTTGAAAAAGATTAAAAATAATGTGAAAAAAAAATAAAGAAAGAAATAATGTGAAAGAAAATATATTGAGAAATCAAAACGAAAGGTGGAGAGTGGTTGACATGGTTTTGGGGCCCACGGTTTTGGTCCACGGACGGCCCACTCCAATTCACATTGACCATTACCCAGAAAATATCACCATTCCACAAAATTTAAAGTGAATAGCGCTGGTGGGCCCTACCACTTGCAAAAGCAATTTGTAATCAGCAGCTCACTCCTCAAATGACAAACCCACGTGAGATAAGAGACAAAACTGAAAACCAGTCCACCAATTTAGAAAACCAGCCCACTGTTTCCAAGCTTTTGTCCATAACCCAATTGCTTTCAGTTGCCAACATTTTGAAGAGAGAATCTTGAGAGGAAAGTGATGGGGATTGAACTGGCAAGGACCCTATTGGAGTACCCTTGTAGAGGGTTACTATCAATGCTCCTGAAATTGAAACCAGTGTCCCCATGATTTTTACCCGACTTCTTGTGCTTCCCAAATCTAATTTCTCCATCCTGAAGATAACAGCAAGCAAGAAAGTGAAAGCAGGAATCAAGTTGCCCATAGCAGATCCAAGGGTAGGAGAACTGTAATTTATCCCAGTGAATACACAATTTTGCATCACAGTAATCCCAATAAGGCTGAGGAAGAAGAATTTACAGAGGAGAGACAGAGTGACCAATAAGGCTGAGGAAGAAGAATTTACAGAGGAGAGACAGAGTGAGAGGAGGCCTCTTTTTTCTGTCTAAGAAGGTGGAAGCAGGGAGGAGGATGAGAGTGGCAAGGACATTAGAGTAGACAACAAAGACAAAGTGGCTCATTCCTCTGGACATGGCTCCTTTGCCGAGTGTAGTTAGGCCAACATCAAAGCATTCCACCATCACCATCGCTGCAAATGGCACCAATTCCACCAAATAAGACCACGGGACACTAGTGATTGAGTCATTTGTGGTGGATGTGCCTGAAGGGAACACTACAGACGAGACATGCAACTTTGTCAAGGCCTGCTCAACTGCAGCAGCAACAACAAGATCAAGATCAAGATCAAGATCGAGAAGAATAATTTGTGGCAGCGGAGTGAAGATATGTGTAGAAAATTCCAGCGGGCAGCGAAGGCAAAGTTACCGGCCGGCTGCCCGCCGGTGAGAAAGAAATATAGGCCTAAATCTTATAGCTCTGATACCATGTAGGAAATTAATGTATTGATATTATTGATTGATCTATAATGTTCTTACAAGAGCTCTCTTTTATAGAGAGAAATGGGATACAATGGAGCCATAATGGAGCACTATACCATAATGGATCACTAACTATATCACTAACTATATGGGGCACTAACTATAGCACTAACTAATGGAGCACTAACTAATGTGGAGTAGGTGGAGTATTTGTAGGTGGAGTAGGTAGAAATTGTAGGTGGAGTAGGTAGAAATTATTACTTAGAAATTGTTACATTCAACACTCCATGTGCCTTCTAACTTCTTCATCCATCTTCCCAACATATTGTTTTAATGCTTCAGGCTTCAAAAAGGATACAAGTGCTCCCCTTATTCGCTTGTGATTTTCGCCACTCAACTCCAGTATATTTTTCTCACCACAGACTCTCCTCATTGATGCTGGTTGCTGGTTGGAAACCGTCTTGCTGTCACACGTGTATATAAATTTGTTTGCAGCCTGTCCATGGAGAAAAACTGTAGGAGTACCAAAGAGGCTAGTTTGGAAATGGGACCATACTATCTTATTCTTTCATGGAACCATGCCTCACCCTTGTTCGCTTGCATCGCATGTAGAAGGCTGAGGCTATGGCCTATGATGGGTAATCCCATGGAACCTGGTGGGAGCTTGTTGGAAGTTTTCTTGGTTAGGAAGAGGAAGATAGGAATAAGTAAAAGTAGCAAACTCAGATAGTTAACAAATTCCATGGCTGATGGAAATAGAGAGAGTTATATATTGGTTTTGAAACTTTAAGATGGTGGAAGACTATACTTATATGGGCGATTTTGAGGTGATAAGGACTACCCTTCTTTTACCTAAACAAATGAGAGAGATTGGCCCTTGTTTGCTTTGTCACTTTCTTTTTGTAGAGAGAGAGAGAGAGAGAGAGAGAGAGAGAGATTGGCCCTTGTTGTCTTTTTAGTTACAATCTTGCTTTGTCATTTTCTTTTTGTATGTACTTGTTGTCTTTGTAGTTACAATCTTGTTTGTCATTTTCTTTTTGTTTTCTTTAGTTGATGATGTTGACATGAATAGATGTTGTCAATATTTGTTGGGCTTATAAGCTATATAATGGAGTTGCTTGGACATTTCCATGGTGATTAAAGCACTGCCTTCTGAAATGGACCTGCAATGTTTTCCGTTGTTAGTGATGTTGATATGAATAGATGTTGTTGTCAATATTCGCTGGACATATACACTACAAAGGAGTTGCTTGGACGTTTCCATAGTGACTACAACACTTTTTCCAAAAGGGGCTCTATTTCCAATGAGCAGCAACAAAGGTCCAAATTTAATTATAAAACTATTTGTACACTAAAATTTGTTATGTTCATTAAAACGAGCCATAATTCTAGTGTTCAAAAATGCCATTAATCACCCTGTCATCTGGCATTTTTTTTTTTAAAAGGAAGAAGAAGAAGAAGAAGAAATGGAAAAGCATGGGTGTCAAATAACAATAATGACACATTATCTTCTTATTGTGCGACAAGACAATTTTTGTCATCTGAAATTTTTTCCCTTGCATCATCTCCTCATTTCACATCATCACTTTTTTACCTCTCATTGCTTTCTCTCTCCCCATCATTTTTCTCTATCACCCTTTTTTACACTGATGATTTTGATAATATAGGAATTGATGATAAAATGATGTTGTTCATCTTGCTCTTGAAGATTTTTGACTAAAAAAATAAGTTTTTTAAATTTTTTTTTTTTTTTGGGGTGCTTAATACGTCCTTAAGCAATTGAAGCTTCTTTCTGGTTTTTGTTTTTTGGATTCCTTGAAATTCAATAAGGCTTGTTTAGGTCATAGGATGAGAAATAGGCATTTTTTTCCCTTGAAAATGTGAAGTCCTTGGGGACATTTTGTCAAGAAAAAAAATTGTGAGTATTAAGATTTTTACATGGCCATTTTATAATTCAATTCTCCATTCACTAACGGTGAGCGATTATAGGTGGGTTTTCATTCTATACCGTTTTTCAAAAGTAGAAACTTCATCTGGGTTTTGAACCTTTCTTAGTTGTGGTCTAAGTAGAAGGGAGAAAGACAAATGATGAGGGGGAGAGAGAATAATTGTTGAAAAGGAGAGATGATGAAGAGAGAACAGGTGGAGAGAGACAGAGAGTAAAAGGTGAATAATGGTTGAGCTAAGCCCTAGAGGAGTAACCAATCAGAGGAAAGGGTCTTAATTTATATTGAACAGAAGCACTACATACAAGTTAAAACAAAGAGTATCATGGTATGTCATCCTTCCCTAAAATGGAACTTTCATGCTGGAGCAAGAACTATCATGAAAATCAATCTCGACCTAAAGTAGACTTGAGGGCTCTTGCTATTGACAGGAATGAACCTACTTCTCAAGACCAGGTATGCAGCTTGTCGGTTGCATTGAGTATGTTGTGGTTAGTTAGGCTTAGTTTACTTTGTAATGAATGCAAATAAAAATAGGCCGCATTCATGCTAACAAGGGGAGCTGAAGATTTCCTTGCTACTTCAATACTAAGACAATAGTTGTTGTACTATTTAACGAAAATAGTTGTTGTACTATTAAAGATTAAGTAGCTGTACAATAAAATACTATTGGCCTTGACCTTAGCTAAGTTTTCAAAGTTGAACAGCCCGTCCTTGATAGAATTTGAACACCATCCCATTTCAACAAAAAATACAACCTTGTTTGGATTAAATATATGAAATTTCATGTAAGACGTCATTACATAAAAGTTGATTTTATTGTTTATATATTGCAAAGGCAAAATTGTCTTTTGCCACACATTCTCATGGGACAAATTCATCCCATGGTATTCCTACTTCGTGCGTTTTTGGGAATTTTTTGTTTAATGGGATTGTTTATCCACGAACTATGCGATTGTTTAATGGGATTGTTTAATTCGTGCATTGTCTTTATTCATTTTTTTTTTTTTTTGGGTGTGCAACTAAACACGAACTATGCGGAACTTATCAAATTACCAATCCAATCCCAACTCCTACCAAGGTTATCAAATAAGACCTTAATGTTGGTAGATCCCAAGTATGTCTTTGCATTGAAAATAGGAATATTGTTGAAGAGGGATTCTCTGTGAAGATTGGTTCAGGGCTCTACGTCAAGTTAAGTTTTGGCATGGTTTATGGTTCGGTGATAAATCTTTGAACGATGAGTTTCCTAAACTATTCTCGATTTTATCTCAGAAATCTGTTATGGTTAATAATGTTCTTTTGTTCGATGAAAGCTTGAACAAGTGGTGTTTGCTATTCAAGAGGAGTTTATTTGTTTGGGAGAATGTCCTTTTGGATAATTTAATGAATACTTAATTCACTTTGCTTGACTCTTGACATGGAGGATAAGCTGCAATGAAAGTGGGATAAAAATAATGGAACCTATTCGATTAGATCTTTTTATTATGTCTATGAAAATTTATCTCGTGGTTTTGAGGTTTCTCCTCTCAAGTCGCATCTCTTTTCTGGAATAATCTTCGCCCATTCAAAGTCAAAATATTTTAGGGGTGTTTGGGAAGAAACTTTTTTGGCTTTTTTTGGCTAAAATAGCACTAAAAGACAAAATAGGTTAAAATAGCTAATAAGACAAAATATCACATCAAACCCATAATCATTTCACTTTTTCTCTCACAAACATTATATCCAACTATAAAAAATCCAACTTTCTTCCCAAACACAAAAATTTTACCTTCCTAAAATAGTCAAAAACTAAAATAGCCTATTAAAATAGCAACTTCCCAAACACCCACTTTGTTGGCAAGCTATTCTAGGTGAAGTAGCCTCTCAGGAAATTTTTAGCTAACAGGGGTAATCTTAAATGAGTTTTAAGCGCTTTGTCCAATGTGTTTGAGATTTGTCAAAGTTGTATACCATCTCTTCGTTCATTGTCAGTTTGCTTGGGAACACTGGTCCTGTTGTTTAAATTGGTGCAGGTGGTGTTTGTTCGGTCTGCCTTGCCTCTCTCTGTGATATTTTTATGTGGTGGTTTGATCCTCCTTTTTGGAACCTTGAGAAACAACTTTGGGTGACCCTCATCTACATGGTTATCTAGTTAGCTCAAAATGCTACTGTCTTTAACCACTCAGAACTGCATGTTCATGACGTGATTCGCCTAGTAAACTTGTGTTTCACTCTTTGGGCAAAAGCTTGTTTTGTTATTGTCAATTACCCAATGTCTGGTATTATCAGCTACCTTGACGGGATCAGGAAACTTAAACTGAAGCTTCTTTCAAAGCCGCCTTGACACTACAAGAAACAGTACTTTGCACGGTGTTTATAATATAGCTTTTTTTGAAATGTCTTTGTTGATTAGTCAAGCACAACGTTTTGTAAATGTTGTCTTACATCTAGGTCAGACAACGTCATTTAGCTATGTAGTGATCACACTGGTTCATATTAAAACCTTCTCGCCGTTTGAGACCTTTCAAAACCATCTCACTCCAAACTCTCTGAAACTCAGATCCCCTTTTCAAAACCCTCTTCAATCTCAATCACTCGCTCTCTCTCTCTTCACTTCAGATTCATCAAATAGTACAACCACCATGTTCAGAAACTCTCAGTTTCCTCGATATTGAGTTTGACCAGAAGATATTGTGAAGGTTACTCTCGGTTGAATGATCTACGTTTCTCTCTCTCTGTCTCTCTCTGTCTCTCTCTCTCTGAGATCCATGAAGGTTGTCGATGATTTGAAGGTTGATTCTTGCAGATTTGAAGGTTGATTTCCAGATTTGTGATTCTCTCTTTCGATTTTGTGAGTATTTAATTCATTTATTTTCTCTCTCTTTTTTTTTTTTTTTTTTTAGATTGTATACATCCAAGAACACAGATTTGAGATCAGACCCTGTCAAAACCGTCTTTCAATCAATTGATCGATTGATTGTTTTCGTTCAGATCTATTTCGATTAATCATTAGATTGATTTTTGTGAGTCTCGCTCTCTTTTTGCTTATAAATATCTGTTTCTCTCTTCGAGATTTAGATCTGTTCTACTTGCATTTCGGCACTACACTTTGGCATAAAGGTAATAAGCTTCATTCTCTCTCTCCTGAAACTTGCTCTCTATGTTCAATGCATATCCAGACTTAGGCTTTTTTTAGTATTGATGTTTTTGATAGTGTATGTTAAAGTTTTTGATTTCTTTTTTTTCAAATTTTTGGTTTGGTTGTGAATTTGCCACTAATTGTTATATTGATTCCATGATTCTTTATGGAGTAACTGTTGCTGCAATTTTTATGAAGTGAATTCATTGAAGATATTTTTTGATTTTTTTAATGTGGATCATTGGAAACAGTGTATAGAAGCCCAATGATGAAAAGATGTAGATCTGCCCTCTCTTCGATCAGATCTGCTTTCTCTCTCTGATATGCTAATATGGTAATATCAGATATGCTCTGTCTCTCTCTAGTCTATTATTTTGCCTTTTTTAGGAAACTCATTCTGGCATTTTCTTTCTTTCTGACTCTCCTAATAATCGTTTCAAGGTAGTTCTCATTTAAATTGATAAACTACTATTTTTCATTGCTTGCAATTGCTTGGAAAGAAAAAATGTGATTTACACCAATAGCAACCAACTATATGTAGATGATCTGGCTTTTTATTTTGTGAAGCTACAAGAGATTATCTTAAAAAGATCATTTTGCATCTTAAAGTGTTTTTGTGGTTTCTAACATTGGTCATTCAACTCTTGGTTTATTTTTTATTTTTTGTTGAGTTACCTAGATCATGGTCCATCAAAAAAGGGGGAAAAGACACCCTTTGGCGGCCTAAAGTTTATTCTGTTTAATCTTGTTACTTCTGCAGTCCATATAATATGCTTTATGCTTGTCACTAGTAATATTTGATACAATTCATGCTTGGGAGTTTATATCATGTTTTCAGTTCAGAATTCAAATGTTATTTTGGAGTTGTGGTTCATATCAAAATTTGATTTTGATGAGATGGTTAAAAAATTTCAAATTTCAGAAAGTATGTTGAATGTAACAATTCCTACACCTACTCCACCTGCCCCATATAGTTAGTGATTTAGTTTAGTGCTCCATTTAGTTTAGTGAGTGCTCCATTTAGTTTAGTGCTCCATTTAGTTCTTATTGCTCAATTAATTATGGCTCCATTGTATCCCATTTCTCTCTATAAAAGAGAGCTCTTGTAAACACATTGTATATCAATCAATCAATAATATCAATACATTAATTTCCTACAATTTCCTACATGGTATCAGAGCTATAGGTTAAGCTCTTGGTGTTCTTCGCCTTGCCGGCGGGCGGCAACCTTGCCTTGGCCGTCCGCCGGACCTCAACCTATTCCGCTGTAATCTCTATCAATACACATCAAGTTCACCTATATCTGGATCACCTTCTCTTCTTTAGAGGACCAAAGTGATCTATCACTTCTACTTCCTCCTGTGCCATTTGCTTGTACTGCTGGCCTCTGAACCCGAGGTGATAGTGAGATCACTTTTCCATTCGTGGAAGATGGCAGGGATTGACGCCTGGCAAGACCATTTTCAGCCCCATCTTGACCCAACCTTGGCGATCCTTGAGCTCTAAGTTTTGCCTTTGCAGATTCAGTTGCTGCCATATAGCTTGGCACGGTTGGAGTGTTCTGCGAGACATTCTCAGGATATTCCTGTTTCCCGGGGAAAGATTTCCTCCTCTTGGTTTTCTGGTTCTCCTTAGACTGATCTTCCTTGGAGCTTAACTCCTCGTTCACCTTATCACCATTCATGACCTTTTTCACCACTTTCTGAAGAAACCTGTTCAACAGCAGGATGATCATCATGCAGCATTTCAACTGGTTCATCCAATGCCAATGGCTTTGGAGGTGGTTCTACCATAGGCTGTTCAGAGACTGCAACAGTTAAATCACTAGTTTTCTCTGAAGATTTATTTATACCCTGCTCAGAAACAACCGGAGTAGGAGAGCTTGATACAAGTACTTTTTTCAGACTGCGTTTAACCCTCTCAAGTTCATTTTGAGGTTGTTCTTGGACTGGTTCTGTTTGATGGGTCAGAGCTTTCCTCTGGTTTCGTTTGGGTTTCTCATACTCAGAGGTGGAATGCAATGAATTACCATCACCATTTAATGCAGGATCTAATTGAATAGCCATGGCAATATTTGTGGCATTGCGATCACTGCATGAAAAGTGTTTATCTTCATGATCCCACAGCCCTTCTTGCAGCTGTTAATCCTTCATTGATCACTTATACAGAAGGTATTGTTAGAGTCCAGACAATTGGTATCACATTATTTTGCTGAAGTTACTGAACAATTGGTATCACAAGGGGCCTCACATTATTTTACAACAAACAGAAAAGATTTGCTGAAGTTACTGAGTGGTCGGATAAACCCTCAGTCAAGGTGGCTGTGACTGTTGATGCTCCCTCTGTTCTCAAAGTAAGGCCTAATTTCATCCACATCTGAACCATCAGATTCTGCAGTCTGTTCTTCAACAGACAGGTTGAACATCCTCCTGAAAACAAAACTTGAAGATGCATTCAACATCACGGTCAAAGTACATCTGTGCATGTACAGATTGATAATCCAATGGAAAAACTAACCCTTGGACAAATGGATCATCTACAATGCTCATCCGTCCAATTTCTTTCTTTATTTTTTCTTTCACATTATTTTTAATCTTTTTCAAACTCAAATTCATACCATTCAGATTTGCACACAAACCTTACCTTATTTTATTCATCTCGGGGATCAACCCCGATCACAATTTTACACACCAAAAAAAAAAAAAAAAAAAAAATTCAACCACAACCCACAACACAACCACCACAACAAAAACTGGCCTTATTTTTTCGCCTCTTCAGCTGTTCTCTTTTTTTTGCCTTTGTCTTGGGCGTCCTTTGCCGGTGCTACCTCCGTGTTTCCCACGCCGCCGAGCACGTTCACTTCCGTTGCTCCTCCACCGTCACATATGGAGGACCCAAATCTGAGCATCACTGTGGCCTTCCGCTTCAGTTCCTTATTTTCTGCCTTCAGCCCACATATCTCTGCTCGGGCATCCTATACATGCCCTGGAGCAGAGCCAGTTGGGCGTTTAACTGCTGCACCTCATTTGTCCTACTCTGAAGCCGGTGCGACAGGTTTGAGACCGCAGTCATGGTCTCAACATGACTTCAGTGTGTAATAATTCGCCTCAATATCCGATTGTGCAGCCATTCTTTGCTCCACAGACAGCATCGGAAAGTTCAAAGGCGCAAAACCAGGGGCGCTTGGTTGCGGTTCAAGGGCACCTGCCCGGCCATCTCTCTTGTGGACTCGTTGAGGTCGGGAAAGAGAGTGAGCCACGGGACGAAGAGGCTATGTTCTGGGTAGCTGAACGGGAAGAAGAGGCCATATTCAGAGTTGGTTGGAGAGTGTTTCAGAGATAACAGCTCTCAGAGAACGAAGAGTCTTTTTTTTTTCAGAAGTTTTTCAGCTGGTTTGTTATGCCTCAGCGGCAGCCTCGCCTTGGTTTAAATAGGCAAGGCAGACACGCGTCTTACGCGCCTCTCAACGCCAGACGACAAATCGGCACGCCTTTTGATGGCACGTCTTTGATGGCACGCCTTTTGATAAGATTGGGTACGCCTTTTGAGGGTCGACAGACTCGGTAAACTGTCCCGACTTTGATTCCGGTTAGCTTCTATATGGGTCCGACAAGACTCTGTAAACTGTCCCGACTTTGATTCCGGTTAGCTTCTATATGGGTCCGACAAGACTCTGTAAACTGTCCCGATATTGATTCCAGTTAGCTCCTATATGGGTCCGACAAGACTCGGTAAACTGTTCCGACATTGACTTCGGTTCTCTTCTACAACGGTCCGACATAACCCAGTAAACTGTTTTCTACAACGGTCCGACATGACCCAGTAAACTGTTTTCTACAACGGTCCGACATGACCCCGTAAACTGTTTTCTACAACGGTCCGACATGACCCCATAAACTGTTTTCTACATCGGTCCGATATGACCCCATAAACTATCTTCTACAACGGTCCGACATGACCCCATAAACTGTCTTCTACAATGGTCTGACACGACCATACAGTGTCTCCTATCTACTTTTATTTGTCAGATTATTTTTTTCCTGTTTTGTTACTCTCTCCAAACTCCAGTTGGTTAGTTCCTAACCCCCTTGAGTTTGAGGGGGGCTGTTGAATGTAACAATTCCTACACCTACTCCACCTGCCCCATATAGTTAGTGATTTAGTTTAGTGCTCCATTTAGTTTAGTGAGTGCTCCATTTAGTTTAGTGAGTGCTCCATTTAGTTTAGTGCTCCATTTAGTTCTTATTGCTCAATTAATTATGGCTCCATTGTATCCCATTTCTCTCTATAAAAGAGAGCTCTTGTAAACACATTGTATATCAATCAATCAATAATATCAATACATTAATTTCCTACAATTTCCTACAAAGTATATTCGTTGAAATTTATGAAAATGGGAAGTATGAAGATGGCCAATCAAATAAAAAATGGGTCATATGTTTGAGGTGTATTTATTTTGGACAGCTATATTCTTGACAGTATTCATGATTGTTAGATGTACAATATTTGATTTTTTTTTATTGAATATAAGGTAGAGCAATGATATTCACACTCCACTTGTGAGAGGCTAAAAGACAAAATAGAGTGAAAAGTTTAAAAGAGAATGGGAATATAATTTCTATTAATGCCTTACTGAACAGGATGAACATGGTTGGTTTTTATTGTATTGCGTACTCACTCATACTTTGTTCCAATGTCTATTTTTTTTCAGCTTGAGATCCTCTGTAATTTGGCGATGTGGAGAAGAAAAAAATGTTGTAAGAATCTTATCAAGTTACTCTATTGGTTATTAATATCATAGCAAAAAAGAACAAGAGGCTAATTTCTTTGTTGTTTATTCTCTCTGCAGCAGTGTGACTGCTAGGTTAATTACCAAACTTGTGGTTGGACTTGGCCTTGGGGAGGTAATAGTGACTGCAGTGTGAATGATTCTTTTTTTTTTTTTCTTTTTCTTTTTTAAATTCAACTATAGTGGCCTCAAGTTGCTTGGGCATTAATCTTTGTTTAGGGGATACCTTTAATGTTTGGGATTTCGTATTTTATAAGTAGAGAGATAATCTACTTGTTGAGACAAAGCGTTATATGTTAAAAGGACTAATAAATGTGAATGTTTGATTAACTAATGTTTGGGATTTCTTATTGCATGTGAAGTCATTGCCAACCAGAAAAGGGTTGTCCATTTCCAATTGGGAAGAACAACAAAATGTCATAGCAGTTGTCAATCTCCTCAAAGCTTCTTCTCTTTCTTGATCTTTCTCTTTCTAAAAGTTTTTTTTTTTTTCACCACGAAAAGGGTTGCTTTCTTTCTTTTTCTTTCAGGTGTCTCCCAAATCTCCAAAAAAACCCACAAATCCCTGAAACGCCCAAGTTCAACTTCTCAACAAGTTTTCTAATTCTGGGTAAGCCTCGAATGAATCCCTTTTTAGCATTAATAACATTAGTCATATACATCTGCTAATATTTAATTTGTTGGACTACTTGCTTCAATTTGTGATGGTTTGAATTTTATTTTTTTTTGTTGGGTAATTATTGTTCTAATGATTAAATTCTGCAAATTGGGTTGGGATTCTGCTATGGATTTGGCTTTGATTTTGAAAGTTTTTTGATCTTTATGATTATAAGGGCTTTAACTGTAAACCCTCAGAGGGTTTAGTGTAATTGTTGCGTTTGGGCATTTTATGGGTCTTGAATTCCAATTTGAATATCATGGAACGTGGACGTTTTCTTGTTAAAATCTTATTGCTGTCAAGTAGTTACTTTTTCATTGAATTCAATCAAAAGTTGTAACAAGTTGAATTGTTCAGATGGTTACTTACCCTTAACAGAGAAGTGGTAGTCTTGTGAGTGATAGTACTTTTTCTTTTTTATTTTGTTTGTGGGATTATTTTTGTTTATGGAAACTTTACACATACACACTGTGGGACGAGGATGAATCAGTGTCATCAATCTATCAATTTCTTTACTTCTAAATTGTGCCAGCATTTAATTACTGTTATTGATAGGGAAAGTTGTTAGCAACATAAGGGTAGTCATTGCAGATTTATCAGTAGTTTAGTTTGTGCGAGTGTTTTTCTGTGTAGTTAATCGTGTTGGTTTTAATAGAGTGATATATAGAAATTGCTAACAAGTGTATAATTTCATCTGAGAGGGTAGAACGCAATTGGGATAATTAGCTGTTAGAGATTGTGGTAACAAGTTTCGTTGATCGGGTGTGCTCATTTATTGTTGTGGAAGTTGAAAATTCTCTCTCAATTATTGCTTTTCCAAACTGTGGTAACAAGTTTTGTTGATCGGGTGTGGTCATTTTCATTTTATTTTTGAACAGGGTGTTATGCAGATAGTTAGTGTCAACAAATAGACTTTTGGTGGTTGCAAAGTAAAGATTTGGATTGCAGATTGGTTTGTACAGTTGAACAACAAAATAGGGGGGTGATTTGAAAAAAAAATTGACTGCTGTATGATTGAGATTTGAAAGTTGTAGGGTTAAATCTCAAAGGAGATAAAATGGAATTTTATGGTCTTCAATTTGGCATTGTAATTCAAATTTGAGCCAATATGTGTTCTTTTCTTTTATATAAATTATCAATTAATTCTCAATCTCTGTTCCTAGTTAAATGCTCAACCAAAAAAATAAAAAAGAGGAGGCATTTTTTGGAAAAAAAAACATCACTAAATGGTATCATCTTGACATCATATCTGAGGTAAGTATAAAAATGAAGAGGTAATGTTTTTTTGGAAAAACGCCACTAAATGATGTCATCATTACATCATGCATTAAGTGTGACGGAAAAGTAAGTGGATGTCAAAGATTTTGTGACACTTTTGAAATGTTGCTTAGATATTGCGGTAGTCATATCTATGACAAAAATATTAAATGTCGTAAAAGCCTATTGCGGTGTTTTTCAAGCCTATAGCGGCATTTTTGAAACACCGGTAAAAGTCAATTTTCTTGTAGTGTGATTTGGGAGTTTTGAAAAAGTGTTTCTGTTGTTGTTTTGAGTTGTGCAGAAATGATGAGTTCTGTTTTTGTTCTCTCTCTCTCTCTCTCTCTCTTGGTTTGGTTTAGCTTTGATTCTTTCTGCACTTTCCTCAGCTTGATTTTTTTGCTCATAAAAAAAAATAAAAAATTAAAAATTAAAAAAAATAAAAAAAAACGAAAGAAAGTGGAAGGCAATTATCAAGTCCTTTTGGATGGTCCTTTGTGAACAAAACATGGAATAAGGTGGATGCTTACTACAATATATATATATATATATATATAAATTGGTAGGGGAAGGGGAAGCTACATAACTGTAAACTCGAATTTAAATATTACATTTGGTAATTCATCTATCGAACTAACCCTTAATGTTAGCTACTTGTTACAATAACTATATATATTTTGGTGGGTGGCAAGGCAAGACAGGTAGGTTGTACTCAATGCTGGAGCTAGGAATTTGAAGATGGACAATAATTATCGTTTTTCATGCTATCAAAATTTGATGTGTTTCACATATAGCTTGTTTGTGGATTTAATACATGTTTATATATATATATATATATTTAAATTTTTCTCAATTTTGTGTTTCACATATATCTTGTTTGTAGGAGCCTTTTGGAAGATTTCTTGGTTAGGAGAAGGAAGATAAGTAATAAAATTAGTAAGCTCAGATAGCTAACAAATTCCATGGTAGGCAGACTTAGTTGTTGCCTTTGTAGTTACAAGTATGCTCACAAGGGTTTAACGGTTTGGTTTTGGAACTAATCTTTTGATTTTTATTGATTGAGAACTAAAACTGATCACATATTACGATTCAATTTGCATGGGTATTTCTATAGTAACTAAGAACTTCCTTCAAAATAAGGCCTGCAATATTTTCCTTAATTGATGATGTTGATATGTATGAATAAATGTTGTTTGTCAATATTTGTTGGACTTGGACATATAAACCATAAACTATACCGGAGTTGCATGGGTATTTCTATAGTAACTAAGAACTTCCTTCAAAATAAGGCCTGCAATATTTTCCCTAATTGATGATGTTGATATGTATGAATAAATGTTGTTTGTCAATATTTGTTGGACTTGGACATATAAACCATAAACTATACCGGAGTTGCTTGGATATTACCCTAGTGACTAAAGCTCTTCTTTCCAAAAGGGGCATGCAATAAATTTCTATTTCTAAATGGAGATCCTATGTCTTCTTAATGTATGTAATTTTATATTTCCTCAATATCATTGGTCCTCATGTTCACGTGAGATAAATATAAGAATCAATTGCTAAGGATTCATTGCTAAAGAAACATTCTTTCCCACATGTTTTTATAATCATCCTATGTTTTTGAAATGTTGCATAAGATAGTTCAACTATCTTTCTGGAGGAGTTTCTTACAAACCTCATTACAAGGCATAAGACACAATGTTAGAGTCGTAAATTAGACTCGAGCGAAAACTTTGCCCCCTGTATGAAAACAAACATATAATATTGAGGGAGAGACTGTTGGAACTTAAAGTAAAATGGTCCCATATAGGAAAAAATCAAATGTAAAGTCTTTAATATATGTCGGATGGATTCACCCCATATATGTTTAAGCCTTTAAGTGGATGCGTGTCTGAAATAACGTGTATTAATTCTAAGTATGGAAACTTTCGATTGCCTAGCATAAATCTAAGTATGGACTCTTTGGATTCCGTAACATAAACTCCCTTCGAATGATTTACAAGCCCATCTTAACAAATTCAAGCAACAATTCATTTTTGTACTCTAAATTATTACTAGTCAATCACATTTCAGTAAAGAGCAAATTGCAATATATATATATATATATCATAGATACAAACAAGCATGAAAACAAACATATAATATTGTTAATTGAGATAAATAATTTTGGATACAAACTCCATTACAATGCAGAGAAAGTAAAATTACACACGTTGGGTACTCTTTTTTCCCTTTTATTCACTCTTCAACTCTTCAGCACACATTAGGTAAATATACCTTTATTTAGAGTAGTAGTTTTGATATTGCAAACCAAGACAATTATTTAGAAACACAAATCATAGGAAGCGTATGCCCTTACACAATAAAATCCTAAGGCAGATATCACATAACCATAGGGAGTAGCTCAACATTCTTTATGGTTGACAACTGCAAAAAGAAAATGAAAACTCAATAATAATCTAGTAGTAAAATCTATATTTTGCTACATATAATGTTCGGTTTTTTGTTTTTTTTTTTGTTTTTTTTTTTCGAAAACAAAAAAAAAAATGAAAATTCAAAACCACCATTGCCTTCATATTGTTTTTATTTTTGCACAAAAAACAGCTTTTGAAATTTTGAAAATAAATTTTTGTTGTTTCCTAAAAAATGAGATAGGTTTTTGAAAAAAGTATTCAAAAAATAATTCGCAAAACATGTCTATTTTTCTGTAATAGAAAATTCCTGTCAGATAAGAATTGTATGGTTTTTGGGTATAGCTTGATGTAAATCATGAATTGTCCACTTACTCATGAGAGTTATTCCTCATAAATTCATAATCCGGTTCGCAATTGGATTTCATTTTCAGGAGCATCAGTATGTCTTGCCTGAAAATAAATAAATAAATTAATTAATTAATTAAAAATAATAATAATATTAAGATAGGAAACATTCATAATGACAACCAAAAAAAAAAATTTGTGAGAAACCTGATAATATTGTCTGTGGATGGAAAATAAGTTATTTAAACAACCTATGCATGATTTCATAGGCTGAAAAATCTATCAAGTGTACATTGAATGGGCCTCAAAGAAAATATGCAAATTGAAAGGCCAATTAATTTTGTTTATTCCTAATGTAGTAAAATTTATAGTGAAAACTCACAACATTTTTAAATTACTTATTGATTGAATAAAGATCTTACACAATGCAAAAGGACCATAGATTTTTTCTAAGAGAGATAGCAAGTAGGCATTCTTCTCCTCTTTCAATTTTGGTGAGTAACTCTTTTTATAATCACTCCAAGTCATGGCATCTATCACTTTTTGATTGATTGTATATACATTTTTTTTTTTAAAAAAAAAATTTTGCTTGGTTTTAGGAAACATAAAAATATTTAATATAAATAAACATGTAGGGAGTGTTTGATAACCAAATTTAGCACTTAAAACTGAATGCATTAATTGATAATTAATTAAGCTCATTAGATAATCACAATTGATATGACTTAAAAATTTAAAGCGTTTCTTAAAATGTGAGGTAAAACTTAAAAAAAAATTTAAATCATATGAAACTCACTTAATTCTGACTAAATTTATAAAACTAAACATAAATATCGATATATACTGTTATACACTCACCACCACCACCACCATCACAACTACCACCACCACTATCATCATAACCACAACTATTACTACTACTACTACCACCACCACCACTATACCACTATCACTACCACCACTTTTATCACTATTGTTATTATTGCCAGAGCCGTCCCTTATACACCCAATGGGGGTTGACCCCCAGTGACGTGGGGCTCCCCCACTGGTCAGTTTTGCTTTTTTTTTTTTTCAGTCCAATCACCCAGTGACACGTGGCACTGGGTGTCACTGGGTGTCAAGTTTACTGGGTGTAGGAATCATTTTGCTTATTGCCATAAGTACTATCATCATTTTATTACCACTACAATCACTACTGCTGCTACCACCACTACTACCACCACCATGCCACTACCGTTGCCGCTACCACCACCACCACCACCACCACCACCACCATCACAATAAAAAAATTAAAATATACAATTTGAAAATAATAGATTTTAAATTTGATTTTATACATATCAAACAATTTATTTTTAGTTAGCACTTAAATTTTTATCAAATAATTTTTTAATTAAAAAAATTCAATATTCAATCTTCAGTTTTTAACTTTATCAAATACACTGCACACATTTGCCTTAATGACCTAAGGTCTCTCTATTGGAATTCGGCAACTTGAAACCAAAAAAAAATGAAAAATTCCTAATCAAAACTTAATATAAAATTTATTAAAATGCACAAAAACAAAAGAAAAAAAGAAATTGAGTGTTGACATTTTCTTTTTTCTTCTTTATTTAAGGAAGGCATTATCTCATTCCACTAGGTCTCTTCCATATTTATCCAAGGGCCTAAAAAACATTCATTGTCCAAAGGTCCTTATACTAAAATTTGATAAAAATCTCCCCAATAAAAATAGAACTATTCAAATGGTTACAAATTTTAAGCATTATAGGAAGTACTACCATATGAGTGGTTGCTAGAATATTAAATAATTTATTATGTTATGTCCGAAGGTGATTTTTTATTTATTTTTTAGATAGTCAAAGGCTTTCGATAATAAAGGCATAAAAGAATATTCATTGTAAAAGGCCAATAAAAACTAAAATTTCGTTAGCCATCAACTTAACTTAACACTTAAAAATAAAAATAAAACTCTATGCACGAAAGAGGATAATATATTAAATTTTAACTAAATAATAAAAGAAAACAAATAAGTTTTACATTAAAAAGTGTAATCTATACAAAAAAAAAAAATTTAAAATGTTATTTGAGTGTAATAAAGGGCCTCTCTATGCACAAAATTCATACAAAAAATATACCTAAAAAAATAATGTGTTTAAGATTCAACTCTAATATAGTGAAGTCCACAATTTGAATGAATCTCGACCGTATATTAAAATTTTTAAGTATTTTTAAGTGTATAAATGTATGTAGCATTGCTCTAATTTAATTTTTTAGCATTGTTGGATATGAATCATACAAACACAATGAATATATATAGTCCATTGATTTTTACTAGTTTATTAGTCAAAGACCCAATTTAATTTACTTTTATTAAATAAATAAAAAATTGCCTCATAATGTAAGTAACTAATTACCTGATATATTATTCACCCAAAAAACTAATTACCTGATATATATATATATATATATATGTTAAATGTGGTAAAATAGAGAAGTACCTTAGGTGGCTTTGAAATGATATGGGTTTGCACAAACTGATTCAAGTCCATCCCCTGTAGCGGTATCACGGATCCATCCAATTCAACTTCCTTCAGTTTTGGTGTGCTGCCGGAAGTAGTGGCAGCGAAAGTCTTCATTTTGGGGCACTCTCTCACTACAAGTCGTTCCAAGGATGGCCATTCAAAAGGAAAGTCGTCTCCTCCTGTGCAGAAACTACTTAGGTTTGGAAGATCTTGAAGGTATAGTTTTTTGAGACTTTTGAACACTCTCTCTTCTTCTCCTTGTTGCCCTTCGTTTTGCTTCGCAGCAACAATTTCCTCAATTTCTTCACACTTAATTACCCAAAGCACTTCAAGTTGATGAAGAGCTTGAGCTATGGAAGGTTGGAAGACATATTTCAGTTTGCCACATGATTTGACTTCCATCGATGTTAGGTTGCAGAGTTGCACATGTTGACGACTGGAGCAGTTCAATATATGCTTCAATCTAGGCAAATCCCATAGAATTAAATCTCTCAAACTAGAAAGCAGCTTCATGCCTTCTCCTTCAGAACCAAAATCAAATACTTGTTCCAATTTCTCACATTTCGATACCCGAAGCTTCTCCAAATGTTGTAGCCTTTGAAGCAAATTGAATGGAAGAAGAACAGTTGATAGTTCAGGACATCCTTTAACTTCCAAACTCCTAAGCTTCGAGAAGCACACCCAGCTGGAAGTAGTAACTGCACTTGCTGCACATATCCCTTTGAAACTATCCAAACGATAGAGTTCCAATTCTTCCAGGTTGAAGAGCAATTGCAGATCACGTGGTTGTGCCTGTAATGAAATCCCCCATTCCTCTGTGTTGATCAAGTATTCCAATTTCATGCATCCTGCTACAGAAAGCTTCTCCAAATGTTGTAGCCCTTGAAGCAAATTGAATGGAAGAAGAACAGTTGATAGTTCAGGACATTCGTAAACTTCCAAACTCCTGAGATTCGGGAAGCACACCCAGCTGGAAGTAGTAATTGCACTTGTTGCACATATCCCTTTGAAACTATCCAAACTATAGAGTTCCAATTCTTCCAGGTTGAAGAGCAATTGCAGATCACGTGGTTGTGCCTGTGATGAAATCCTCCATTCCACTGTGTCGATCAAGTATTCCAATTGAGAACAATCTTCAATACTCAGACGTGTAGCTCTCTTCAACACCATCTTTAGCCATTTACTCCAATTAACCATGGTTCCAACCAAATTTCCAAGTACCAAATAATTTGGGGAATAATTTTCATCGCCCGCCTCTGAACTCGATTTTCCAATAAAAATAATAAAACTTTCCAGCTCAGGAAAAACAAAGTCCTTGGGTATATCAGGTATGGAAATGGTTAGCACTTTTAGGCAAGGCAAAGATCTTAGTGCAGCAACTACGTCCACTGCAGGGTATTTGATACTCGAAGATGTGATGCCAAACAAGTACAACTCCTCCAAATGGAATAAAGGCAATACCATTGTGGCTGGAATCGGAAATTCATGATGGCTTTCAGTCATGTCCAACAACCTTAGATTAGTTAACTCCCTTATAGCATTTGGTGCCTCAGAAAAGAAGGCATGCCTGAGGCTAAGGACTTCAAGCGTCTTTAACTGTCCAAGAAATTTAGTGTCCCCAAACTTAATTCCATCAAGAACTAATGTTCGAAGACACGTTTGGTTATTGAAAGCATCAGGACTACGAATTGGATTGTCAAAATCGTAGTCAAGTTGTTGGCTCAAATCTAAAACACTAAGTGCATTCATCCTTGAAAAGAATTCATGTGAACATGACGATTCATTTTTATTGTATTGTAATAGTAATATTTGGAGCTTTGGACATCCCAAGACCTCAGGAAGGTTGCTGATTTGATTTCTGATCAACGATATGCCAATGTATTGATCCAAACTATCCATATTTGGCCAATCTTTCAAATTGCGACCAGCTCTTACAAAATACTTTTTGGATCCAATAAATATGGCAACATCACGTACAACATCATGCATTTTGATGCAATCTTGTTCATCACTGGCTAATAATAAACAAGAAGCTATGAGATTGTTGATCACTAACTTTGCTCTGCTCCTAGCTTCTTGCACTGTATCAACATTTTTGAATGATTTCAACCCCATCCCATATCGTACCAAGTCTTCTACTAAGATGTCATGATCCTCAGGAAACAGAGAACAAAGCAAGAAGCAATCCTTGGCTTCCTCATCTTGCAGGTAATCATAGCTCAACCTAAGACTTTTGTACACTTGTTGATCAACACCTTCAATGTTTGTTGGCACTGATTTTTTTAATTCTTGAGCTGCATTTTTCCATTCTTCAAGGTTAGATTTACCTTTCATTGCCTTTGCAACCGTAACTACTGCTATGGGAAGCCCTCCACATTCTTTACAAACCTCTCTGGCCACATCACTCAACGCAGAAGAGGCAACAACGTCGCCAACGTTCTTTCTGAATAAGTCCCATGAATCTTGTTCAGGTAAAACATCAAGCCAGACTATCTTTGTTTTCTCCCATTCATTTCCCATGGTTCTGCATACTTGCTCACGCCGTGTTGTGATTATGATTTTGCAACCCGGGTGATCATTGCCAAATGGAATGCCCACGTCTGCCAAATTAAGTTTGGCCCAAACATCATCCAATATAACAAGGATCTTCTTCACATCCTTGAGTTTTGCACACAACATGGTTGCTCTTTCAATTTCATTTTCTTTATTATTTAATTCGGTGAAACCCAACCAGCTAGCTATTTGACCTTGAATTTTTTTAATGTCTGGGTTCTGAGACACTACAGCCATCACAGCATCGTCAAAAAGCTTATCAGATTTAGCTTTTTTACCAATTTCTGTTACCAAAGTTGTCTTTCCAACACCCCCAATACCATGTATTCCAATGAAGTTGATATTGTCATCACTTAGTGCCTCCATTACATTCGTCATTGCCAAATCTCTAGAAGCATAAGGCACGAGCTGTTCAGAGGGTATGGACTCTATCCCCAAGGGAGCTGCAGGGTTGGATATGCTAGTGAAGCTGCCATCTTTTTGTAGCTCTTTAGCCTCCTCTGCTTTATTTTTTGCTGCCTTACCTAGCCGGCGACGTGTGACCAAATCTGGAAACCATGCATTGAAACATTTCTGGTTCACATTGGTAGCACCTTCTAGAAACTCTTTAGCCTCAAGAATGAACCCATTAACTTTGTCAATCCAATTCTTGACACTTTCTAGAATTACTCCTCTGTTCCTTCTTGCTGCATCGATGGAGTCGAGCACATCGTTTCTCTGAGCCTCTAACTTCTCAACTTGGTCTCTCAAATCTTCAATGTATTTCACTCGATAGAAGACATAATCGAATTGACGCCCAACTGGCTCCACCAATAATTCAACAACTTTTCCTCCAATAGAAATCAGAGCATCACAGACAGCCATAGCCATGTCTGATAACAAACAAAGCAATACTTCAATAAATAAATAAATAATATTTTACTATTGGCAGAAATAACTATTTGCATGCTTGCTGATAAAATAAATAAATAAATAAATAAGACGTTGCAAGCCAGTCCAATAGAGTGCACTTCATCTATCAAAAAAGTCCTACTCTAATTTTCTCTATAAAAATATTTATAAAAAAATACAATTTAACTATTTATACTTCTCACATCATATTTCGATACGAACTAACTCAAATAAATTAAAATTAAATCAAAACTCACAAATAAAAACTCAAATAATTTTGATTATGATTCATTGTAATGTTAGTTGTGATTATTGTTTTGGTTATGATAGAAAATGTCTTTGTTATTCCTCAAGTAGTATTTGGTTATGACCTACAAGCATGGGTGCGGGTACAAATACGGGTACAGGTATGCTGATACGACAAATTTTTTAAAAAGTAAGGTACGGGTACGGCTAGGGCTAGGGTATTTCAAATTTTTTTAATTTCTTTCTTTAATTTATAGCTAAACATCCAACATATAAATCAAAGTTTCAATATCAAAACTAAAAAGAGAATAGTTTATCTAAAACGGTATATAATTCTTTATTTTTCTTTTTTGATTGTCTAAAACATGATGCAAAAGAGAGCAAAACCATGACTCATGGTCAAGGGTGTTGGAAATAAAGGTTGCAACAAATTCTATCAGCTGCCAAAAAAAAAAAAAAATTCACCTTGCCGTACCCACGACGTACCCAAATGTATTTATCGTACCCGACATGTATCCGGCGTACCCGGTACGCATACCATCGTACCAGTACGCGTACCCGCACCTGGTAAGTAGTACGACACCATTTTTGGAGTATCCATACTTCATAAGTTATGACTTATTGAGTTTTTTTAGTTATGACTACACAAATATCATAACTTGTATATGGTACACCGCCAAGAAAAATGTGTATTGTAGAATGACCCTACTTTTTATAATAAATTCATAAGTAGATACATATTGATATACGCAAACATAATTCGAATAAAATTTATAAAGTATGATTTTCAAAATATATACTTATATTTTATAACGTGTATTGTATGGGTTAACTGCTAGTAACATATCATAAACTTTATGGGTGGGACAATTTTGACCCATCTTTGTTAGTTAATGGAAAAGAATAATCTACTTGATATGTTTTAAAATTGTTTATTTGTTAAGAGTACCACATAAACAATATAAAAAAGAATCCCTAATACTACCTAATAAATTTTCAATATATATACATTAATGTATGTCCATACTTAAAGGCACAGTGTAAATAATAATAAGATCAAAATGTAATTAAATATAAAATTATTGGATTAAAATATAATTTATTTAATTTGTTACTAAAAATTTAAAGTCAAAATATGAATAGAAATCTAATTAGTTTTTCAATAAAATAATTCATATAAATATAAAATAGTCCATATAAATATAGATGCAATTTTAGATTTATTCAATAATAAATATTTATATAATAAATCTTTGAAAAAAAATACTCAAAAGAAAGAGTGAGAAAGAGAGAGTGGAGAGACTCTACTCCCCCCACATTATTCTTTTTTAAAAATAGAGAGTGGAGACAAAAGAGAATTTTGAAATAGAAAATAAGATGAATCTCAAATAATTTACTAAATATTTTATCAAATTTTTTATATGGATGTGAGATTCACACAAACTCACATATATATATAGATCACATATCCATATGAGATGTTTGATAAAAAAATTAATAAATTATTTGAGATTCCTAACCTATGTCTTTTGAAATCTATCTATCTATTTATCTATCTATCTATCTATACTATATATTAAGTAAAAGGGGATTTTTCACCCCAAGTCTTGTGGGAGCTCCAATATCCCAATCTAAATTTTTTGATTTTTTGAATTTTTTTTTTAAAAAAACCTTATCATTTATTAAATTCTCCCAACCCCCAAGCCTTACCCTCATAATAATACTTTAATACATTAAGAACAAGCATAAAAAAAATTCCTTGAAAAGTCCAACACACATGAATTCCTTGAAAAATCCCAACACATATAATTGTTATCCCTCATAATAACACTTTAATACATTAAGGGCATGTTTGATTGGGTGGATTAGAGCATGGGATTGTGATTATTAATCCGTGGGCCCAATTATCCTATGTTTGTTTTAACACTTTGGTTTAGGATTATTAATCCAATGGATAATTAATCCAACAAATTTGTAGGATTATTAGTAATGGGGTAGGGGTGGGATTATTAATCCAATAAATATTAATTCAATTGGATAGTGAATACCACACTAATTTAATAGGATTATTAATACTTCACTATTAATCTTTTGAATCAAACATGACCTAAGAACAATCATAAAAAAAATTCCTTGAAAAGTCCAACACATATGATTATTATCAAAATATTACACTTTAATATAATATAAAAAAGAAAAAAAAAACATTTAAAAATCACAATTCACATATATAGAAATAATTGTGAAATATATATGAAATCCTTGAAAAATTCAACACATATGATTATTATCCCTCATAATACATTAAGAACAATCATAAAAAAAATTTCTTGAAAAATCCAACATATATGAATTTCTTGAAAAGTCCAACACGTATGATTATTATCAAAATATTACACTTTAATATAATATAAAAAAGAAGAAAAAAAAGAAGACATTTAAAAATCACAATTCACATATATGGAAATAATTGTGAAGTATATACGAATTCTTTGAAAAATCCAACACATATGATTATTATCCCTCATAATAACATTTTAATGCATTAAGAACAAGCATAAAAAAAATTCCTTGAAAAGTCCAACACATTTGAATTTCTTGAAAAGTTCAACACATATGATTATTATCAAAATATTAAATTTTAATATAATATAAAAAAAGAAAAAAAAACATTTAAAAAAATAAAAAGACAAAGTGGTGAAACACACCCGTGCATAGCACGAGTGATATGCTAGTATATTATATAAGGAAAAATGGTGTTTTTAGTGAGGAGTCTTGTGAGAGTTTCAATATCTCATACTAATTTTCTTGATTTTCTTAATTTTAAACAATTAATAAAATCTCCATTGGTTAGTTTTTATTTGATAATCTAATATCGGATAAAAAAGAAAAAAAATGAGTTATTTTACTCATATAAAGTAAATCTTATACTCTCATCTCGTTTAATATATTATAGTGTTGTGCATATTTCAATTCAATATAGTTTAAATTTTAAAAGTCTTAATTAATTAATTATGACCTAGCCAATTAAACTAAATCATTTTTGATTTGATTGATTTGTTGGTTTAACCGTGATTTTAGTAGTTTTATCAAAATATATTAATTAGATTTGTTTGATTCGGAATAAACTAAAGATTGATCTGATTAAAAATTGAAAAACCGAGATTGGTTGATTAAAAATAAACTTTCCGTTCAAATAATTGTTAACTTTTATTTTATAATCTCACATCAGAAAAAGAAAAAAAAATGAGTTGCTTCACTTATATAAAGTAAATTTTAGTAGTGTAGTATTTTGTATACTTCAATTCAAGACAGTTTAAATTTTAAAATTAAAATAACATTTAAAAGTTTTAATTAATTAATTTTATATAAGTTGGTTGGTCATTTGACCTAACCGATTAGGCTGAACCATTTTGGGTTTGACTAATTCGCCGATTTAATCGCAATTTCTTATATTTATTTTATTAATTTTAAACAATTAAAAAAAATTCATTGGCTAACTTCCATTTAACCAAACAAAAATAAAACTCTAATTAGTTTATGATTTAATTTATAATCCCATATTGGGATAAGAAAAAAAACAAAGTTTGTTTCACTATCTATCTATTATCTATGTAAGGAAAATGGAGTTTTTAGAGAGAAATCTTCTAGGAGCTCCAAATCCTTATTCTAAAATTATTGAATTTTCTTAATTAGAAAATTTTAAACAATTAAGAAAATTCTCGTTGGCTAACTTCCATTCACTTTTTATTTTATAATCCTACATCGGAAAAAGAAAGAAAAAGTGAATTATTTCATTTATATAAAGTGAATCTTATGCTCCCAGTTATATAAACAAAATGAGATTTTTAGTGAGAAGCCCTATGATCAATATCTCATAATCATTTTTTTTATTTTCTTAATTTTAAACAATTAAGAAAATTCCCATTGGTTAACTTTCATTTAACTTTTATTTCACAACTTCACATAGATGTTTCGATTTTAAAAATAATTTTTTATGAGATTTTGAAACTCTCATAATATTTAACTTTAAAATTATTACAATCTCACATTGAGAAAATAAATAAAAAGTGAGTTGTTTCACTTATATAAAGTGTTAGAATCTCACATCGAAAAAAGAAAAAAAAAAAGTGATTTGTTTTACTTACATAAAGTGTTAGAATCACACATCGAAAAAAGAAAGAAAAAGTGATTTGTTTCATTTCTATAAAGTGAATCTTATAAAGAGATTTTAAGGGAGAAACCTTCTAAAAGTTCCAAACCCTCATTCTAAAATTATTAAATTTTCTTAATTTTAAACAATTAAGAAAATTTTCATTGGTTAGCTTCCATTTACTTTTTATTTTATAATCTCAAATCAGAAAAAAAAAAAAAAAGTGAATTGTTTCATTTATATAAAATGAATCTTATGCTCCAATTTATATAAATTATTAAAATTTTTTAATTTTAAATAATTAAGAAAATCCCTATTGATTAGCTTCCATTTAACTTTTAGTTTACAATCCTATATCGGAAAAAGAAAAAAAAAAAAGTGAATTGATTCATTTATATAAAGTGAATCTTATACTACCATTTATATAAGCAAAATAAGATTTTTATTGAGAAGCCCTATAATCAATACCATTTTTTTTCTTCTTAATTTTAAACAATTAAGAAAATCTCCATTGATTAGCTTTCATTTAACTTTTGTATTTTACAATCCCACATAGACGTTTTGATTTTAAAAATAATTTTGTATAAGATTTTGAAACTCTCATAATATTTAACTTTAAAATAATTACAATCTCACATCGAAAAAATAAAGAAAAAGTGAGTTGTTTTACTTATATAAAATAAATATTATATTCTCATTTAATATTATAGTATTGTACATATTTCAGTTCAAATTTAAATTTTAAAATAAAATTTAAAGGTTTTAATTGATTAATTTTGTTGTAAATTGGTTGATCTTTTGACTTAGCCGATTAGGCTGAATCGTTTTCAATTTGACCGAATCACTGATTTAACTACGGTTTTAACTGTTTTATCAAAATATATTGCTTAGATTTGTTTGATTTAAAATAAACTAAGATTGACCTTATTAAAAATCGAACGATTGAGATTGTTTGATTAGAAATGAACTTCTCATCCAAACAACGGTTAACTTTTATTTTACAATCCCACATTAGAAAAATGAGAAAAAAATGAGTTGTTTCACCATATAAACCTTATACTCCCATTTAATATTGTAGTATTGTGTATATTTCAGTTCTAGACAGTTTAAATGTTAAAATTAAAATAAAATTTAAAAAATTTAATTAATTAATTTTTGTATAAATTGGTTGGTCTTTTGACCTAGCTGATAAGGTGAACCATTTTCGGTTTGACAGATTCGCTGGTTTAACTGCAATTTTAGCCGTTTTATCAAAATATATTGGTTAAATTTGTTTGATTCCAAATAAATTAAAGATTGATCTAATTAAACATTAAACGGCTAAGATTGTTTGATTCAAAATAAACTTCCTGCTCAAACAATTGTTAACTTTTAAATAATTAAGAAAATCTTTATTGGCTAGCTTTTATTTAATTTTTATTTTATAATCACATATCAACAGAAAAAAGAAAAAAGTGAATTGTTTCATATACATAAAGTGAATCTTATGCTCCCATTTATATAAGTAAAATGAGATTTTTAGTGAAAAGCCTTATGATCAATATCTCATACTAATTTTTTTGATTTTCTTAATTTTAAACAATTAAGAAAATCATGATTGGCTAACTCCATTTAACTTTTATTTTACAATCCCACATAGAGATTTTTATTTTAAAAATAATTTTGTATGAGATTTTGAAACTCTCATAATATCTCTTTAAAATTATTCTTTTATAAAATATATAGATATATCGATAATCTCAATGTCATTCTTATTGCTCCTTAATACAAAAATTATGAGATAATTATGATAATTTTAAATTTGTATTTAAAATTTATAAATTATGATATGGATTATTATAATTTTAAATTTATATTGTGTGGATTTTAAATTTAAATTAATAGATTGTTTTCCATATTTAGTGACAGTTTAAATTTTAATCAATAAAATTTAAAAATTTTAATTAATTAATTTTTGTGTAAGCTGGTTAGTCTTTTAACCTAAGTAATTAAGCTAAATCATTTTTTGTTTGAATGATTTGCGGGTTTAACCATAATTTTAACAGTTTTACATGTTATGATGATTCTTTCTTACTCATTAAATTTTTAAAATTTCTTTAATTATTTCCCTTTTAAAACCAATATGACAATTTTTTAAAATTCATATATTTTTATTTTAAAATAGTGAAGTATTGGAATTGTCATTTTTTTATAACAAAGTATAATTTTAATTATTAATTATTAATGCAATAATTTTAATCTATCTATACTATATATTATAGTAAATGATCATTTTAAAAAAAAAAATTTAACTTATTTATAAAATTTATTTAAGAGAGGCAAAATAAAAAAAATTAAATATAATTATTATATTTTTAATAAATAATATATTATTTTATTTCGTATATAACACGAGCGATAGGCTAATTTAATAAGGAAGAAAAGAAGAGATTAGGCGGAAGGAGAGAGAAGAAGACAAAAGAAAGAGAGAGAAGGGTGAGCAAGGGTGAGGAGAGGATAGAGAGGACTTAGGGCAAGTTTGGCAAGTTGAAAAAAAGTTAAAAAGTCAAAAAATTACTCCAAAAGTTAAAAAGTTATCACTATTCATCAAAAGTCAAAAATTACGACTGCACAACTCTCAATCCTAATTTTCCCCTACACACTAATTTATACAATTTTTTAATACACATTTTTTCATAAAAAGTGAAAAAGTTAACCCAAACATCTATATTTTTTTTCTCAATTTTTTAGTTTAAAAAGGCAAAAAATATACCATTTAAGACACCCCAAACAACCCCTTAATCCCATCATTATAAATACTCTTTCTCATTGACCGATACGTACACCAACCATGACATAATCAAATACCAAATACCAAACAACTTCACATTACTACCAATATTATCTCTCTTCTCTATCATCTTCACTTGCCAATTTTTCAAATTTCGTAGTGAAACGTAAACTACTTTTTTTATCACTATTTTTTTTTAATAGAACTTAATTTAAATTTTAAATTTAAATTTATCAAAAATAAATAAACAATTTTTCACACAATCATTTTTTAACAGAACCAATTTTTTTAATGACGTTACACTAATAAATATAAAGATTTTTAATGATGTTAGGTCTTTGAACAACTAAAAATACTTTATTTTTTATATTTTTTAATAAACATGTCCATATTCAATTTAAACCTATATGAAAAAAATTATCAACTTAATATAAAGTAATACCCTTTTTTGATAAAAATATATGAAAATAAATTTATAATATAAAATTTAAGATATTATACAATTATTTTGTATTAATTTATGAGGTGGGATTGAGTGGGAATCCTTGAGAAAGAAAAGCAGACTCACGTGGGTTGCCCCCACTCCCTTTGCCTACTTTTTCTTTAAAAATACTTGCGACTCTTAAAGTTGGGACCCATGACCCTTAAAATGATGTTGATGAATCATGTATTTTTATTTTTTTGTTTTTTTTTTCTTTCCTTAACCAATTACATGTGAGTGAGGGTTGTGTGGGTTGTGTTTTTTAGGAGTCTGAAGCATTATTGCTTTTTCTTTTCTTCTTCTACCTTTTTTTGCTTTTGTTCTTTTTTGAGCAAAGAAGACGCTCTCTTTCTTCTTTACGTCTCTTTCTTCCTCTTCGAACTCCATTGTTGCTCAAGTTTGAGCTTTCAATGGGAGTCATAACCCGGTTAATGAAAATTCATTAACCCAGAACATTCATTAAAACACATTACAAATCACAAATCCAAACCCAAATCTTAGAAATACAAATCCAAATACGTACCTAATCAACATAAATAAAAAATCAAAATTTTTTTTTTATAATTTACTCCTAAAGCTAACTTCTATTAAAAATTAGACAGAAAATAACACATTCACAGTCACATGACATAATAATATTTTATTATATATAACTCACACCACTAACACAAATTCAAGCCTTAATATAATAATATGTTTTGTATGTTATGTGACAATTATTGTGGTATTTCATGTCTAATTTTAAGCCGAAGTTAATTTTAAGAGTAAATTGAAAAAAAACTTAAAACATAAAGATTTTAAAAGTGAAAAAAAAAATTTAAGGACCAAAAAAAAAATTTTAAAAAAATGAACAAATATAAAAGAGACAAAATATAAGTTACTCTTTTTGTTTAGATTGACATATTGAAAAACATTGTAGGAAGTCAATTAATCCGAGTGAAGTGTACAAGGGCGATCGATTCTCAAAAATTGAAAACATTTTATATTGTACTAGTAATGATTAAAATAATTCCAAAAAAATGGGTGCGCCTTGCATTGGTTGAAATATATTTAACTTCTCTTTTATTTAGATAGAAGATATCTATTAAATTTGGAAAAAAAAAATTATCACCGCCATATTAAGGGCTCAACAAAATAGTTAATTTAGTACATAAAATTCTCCATTTCTTTCAACTTTTCTCTCCCTAATTAGGTGTGAATAATTCTTCTTACTTTTTGTATGTTTCTTATGTTTTGCTCATTATTTTCATTTTTGCTTATGTGTAATGACTTTTCTCCATTATTTATGTTTATCTAGTATTAAAATTGTTGGCAGTTGCTATCTCAATAGATTGATTTGTCCTGTATTAATACTACATTGTATTAACTGTATTTTTAACTATGAAATTTGACAGGATTAAATTGTTCGGTAAGATAGAATATAATTTTATAAGGATTTGGATTTCTCTCAAGTTTACTTGGGAGAATTTGAGGAACTTATGGGACTCAAATCTTATTTTGATAATTCAAATAGTTCATTTTGTAAGATTCTTAAATTTATATCATTCTCGAAAAAACTTAAATCGATCCGATAATTTGTTCTCCAAAAAATTAAAAGATGAATTACAACTCAGTGTAATATTTCATAAAAAAAAATCACGTGATTTAAATTCATAAATTTTTTCACTAATCAATAAATATTTAACAAAAAGACACCTATATGCAATTTTTTCCAAAATTAAAAGGTCTATTTTTAAAAAAATATACATTATTTTTTTTTTTACAAAATAAACTTGATAAAATAAATAAGTTATGATTATTGAATGAGACTAATTTTTTGTATGAATAACATAATGATATTTTTTTCATAGATGATATACTGACAATCCTATAAAATGAATAATTTGAATAATAAAAATAGAGTCGTGCTAGGGAGCTCGAAACCCCCCCCCCCTCGAATCCCCCTAATTCAAAAACGACGCCGTTTTTTATTTTTTTATTTTTTTTGCAGATCAGAAGAAGGAAGAAGAAGAGGGAGGGAGGAGGAGGAGGAGGGATTGGAGGGGAGGAGGAGGAGGAGGAGGGACTGGAGGGGCCCAACAAATGGGGCTAGAGGCGGAGGCGGGGGGCGGGGGGGGAGGCCAGGCAGAGGCGACAAGCTGCTGCTGCGACGATCGGCGGCGGCGAGCTGACGATCGGCGGCGGCGGAGGCACAGGCGACGATCGGCAGCGAGCTTTCTCCCTCTCTCCTCCTCTTCCCCTCTCTTCTCTTTCTCTCTTCTCTTTCTCTCCCTCTCCCTCTCCCTCTTCCTCTGCAGACTCGAAAATGGAAGGAAAAAAAGAAAAAAAAAAGACTAATGCCCAAAACGATCGTTTTGGGCATTAGGGTAATTCGGGGGACAAACTTTCGAGCTACGAAACATTATTGATAAAAATAAGAATCATGTGGACTTCACGAAACACTATGTTCTTTCCAGTTCAGATTTAACTGAATTTGATGGAAGACTAACCCATTTTTTTGTAACTAGCTATGGAGAGAGAGAGAGAGAGAGAGAGAGAGAGAGTACCTGTGGATGGTGTGAGCGTGGAGTCTGTGTGGGGAGGTTGGAGCAGCGGTAGGTTGGGCTGAGCAAGGTGAATTGACGGAAGGGAAGACCAGAGAGAGGAGATTTCTAATCTTCATATAAGGTACTCATTTTCTAGTCTATAGCCTAATCTTCATATAATAGGTTCTCATTTCTACTCTATGGCCTACTTTTTAATCTTCATATAATGGGTTTGGAATTTCTGTATAAGTAATTTTTGAAACTTTGGAATTTCTGTATAAGTAATTTTTGAAACTTTTTCTAAAATTATATTAAATTTTTTTATTTTTTCTATTCGTTTTGTGTAAATGAATCTAAAAAATAAAAAATAAAACTAAAATAAGCAAAAAAAATTACTATTTTTGGTAGGAGTGAACATGGTCCGGATTGATCCAAATTAAGGTAAAATCAAGACCAATCTATTGTTTACAGTTCTTAAAAAATTGGAACCAATCCTATCCGTTTAAATTGTAGAACCAATCTGAACCAATCCGTTTAAACATGGATTGGATCAATTTAGAACTACGAATTCACATAATTAAATAATAAAAAAATATAGAACATTTTAATTTCATAAAAACATAAACATAGTATCAAACAAAAGTAATAAAACTAGATACACATTACACAAAAGTAGAATTCTTTTCTGTATTAAAACTAAACATAGCATTAAACAAAAGCAATAAGAAAACTGGTTTTAAACAACCAAGAGCAACAAAACTCCATGAACAGAAACAACAAACAAAAGCATAGCAGCAGTAACAAGGAATAAGGGTTTAACTTTTATATGGAATAAGAAATGATATTATGTGGGAGGCTCTATAATATAAATATAGACTATTTGTATATGGTCCGGATCGGTTCCAATCCAAAATCGTGGGATTCAATCCGGAACCGATCCGTGGCCTGCGGATTTTTAAAATTTCAATTTAGAACCGAATTACAAATTCAAAAAATCAATCCAAACCTACCAGATTCAATTAGATCGAATCGGATTACGGATTATACGGATTTCCTGCTCAACCCTAATTTTTGAATTTTTTTTTGAAATCTTTGAAATTTTTTTCTAAATCTTCGATTCGTCTCATCTTGTTAAATTTAGAAGTTAAAATTTTTTTGAAAATTTTAAAAAGAAAAACTTACTATAAAAAAGAAAATAATCCCCCCCCCCCCCAAAAAAAAAAAAAACTATCAAACAAACAAACCGTAAAATAGGCTATAATAAATACTGGTGTTTGATTTACCTTTTAAATTAGGGTAAATTACACTAACATCCCTGATGTTTGGATTTAATACATATCATTTTTTGATGTTTAGAAAATTACACTAATTTTCTATCATTGTAATTATTTAGACGGAATGAAAAATATTGAACTCATGCACTCCATCTTTTCTTATTTTGCTTTACTTTCTCTATTTTTTTTTTCTCTTTGCTTTACTTTTTTTTAATGTAATTTTCTCTATTTTTCTATTAGGAGTTGTTACCTTTATATAAATAGAGGGGTTCGTGAAATGAGACTATTAACTACAAGGGTGAGATTGTAATTTTTAAAATACCAGAGAGTGGATTGTAATTGGATCAAATCTTAAGGGGTGTCAGTATAATTTACCGTTTAAATTAATTTTTGAATTGAAAAATTCAAAAATATGTTTGGTTTACAATCTTTCAAAATTATTTTTTAAATTGTTTTTTCTTTCTCCTCTTTCCTATCTCCTATCTACTTCTCTTCTTCCTTTTTTTATACATATTAATCAATCATTTTCTATCTCTTCTCTCTCAAGCTTCGTTTGGTTTTAGATTTTTGACTAAAAAAGTATAAAAAGACAAAATTAACTATATAAGTCAATAAGACAAAATGTTACATCCAAACTATAATCATTATACTTTTTCTCTCATAAAAGTCAAAAAAGCCAAACCAAACGAGGCTAAAAAATTCAAGCTAAAAAATTCTCAACACAAAAAAGCCAGCTAAAAAAGTCAATGCCAAACGAAGACTCATTCTCTTACATTCTCTACATCAATTAATCAATTTTCTCTCACACTTAGTTATTTAATTACAAAAAATACAACTCATCTCAAAACTATTTTCAAAATATATAACCAAAAAAGTGTTTAAATTTTGCAAACTCTTTTAAAAAACTATCTTTCAAAATTAATTTTCAAAACTAAATCAAACGAAACCTAACTTATTTAATCCGCATTGGATTCCAAATGAATGCTACTTAGCCCTCGTTTGGGATGTTAACTATTTTAGTTAGTTTTTTAAATTGTTTGATTATTTTAATCATTAAAAAAATTATACTTTGGATGATTTGTTAAAAAAAATTATAATTAAATAGATAGTTGTGATAGAAAAAATAATTGATTGATGTGTAAGATATGACATTTTATATTATTGATTATTTTAACTTGGATAAATTACACTGACACCCCTAAGATTTTTATTTAATACAGATTCCCCTCATATTTGAAAAATTACATTTCCCTACTTAATGTTTGTAATCTCATTACAAATTGCTTCATGGATTACTGATGTCATGCTCTAAAATTTTTTAAATGACCATCTTGCCCTTTTCCCTATTATTTATTCTTCCTATCATCATGATAACTTTCTATCATTAAATTATACCTGAACATATTTTTATTGAGTGATGATATACAAACATAAATTGATATAGAATTTTTAAAGACAATAATCTATCTTAATGATGACATTTTACTTTAAAACAAAATATTCATAAACATGATTTATATTTATAACAATATTACTATCACAATATTTTTATAATATTTTTTATATAATTTTTATATATGAATTCATTTTTATTTCTATCATTATTTAGATTAGATCAATTTAGCTTTCATTTGGCTAAAAAAGGCATAAAAGATAAAATAGGCTAAATAAGTCAATAAGACAAAATGTCACATCCAAATTATAATCATTTCACTTTTTTTCTCAAAAAAGTCAAACCAAACAAATTTTTTAGTCTCAAGCTAAAAAAGTCTCAATTCAAAAAAGTCAACTAAAAAAGTCAATGCTAAACAGCGACTTAATCTACATATATATTTAAAAAGCATAAATTTTTTACAAAATACTTTAAAAAAAATTCATTGAATATAACAAAATAAGATAATGTATTGAATTTTTGTATTTTTATATTTTTTATATTTGGTGAATTTAAAAAAATCACAAAATATTATATTTCTTAAATATATCTAAATTAGGTGTATCTAAAAAATAAAAATAAAAATAAAAATTACTTAAAATATTAAAAAAAAATAGTAGGAATAAAAAAACATGGAAAAAAAAAAAATCAATTGTTTGTGTAAGTTAAACCAAAGGAGATTATTGTTATTTTCCTTGAAATGACATGAACAAAATATCTGTATTATTTTATTATTTTATATGTATAAAGGTTAAGGGACAAGTATGTTATTTTAATTTGATAGGAGAGTTAGTGTAATTTTTTAAATATTAAGAGATCTATATTAAATAAAAATCTCAAAGGGTGTCAATGTAATTTATCCTTTTAATTTAATTTTTTTTTTTTTGTCTTTTTGGATGAATATATATATATTTTTTTATTAATTATTTTAACCAATAATTATCATTCCAAACACTAGGGCAGTGTTTGGTTTGCCTTTGGGATCATCATTTTAAAGGCAAAATTTTTGAATAATTTTTTAAAATTCATAACAAAATATACAACTCAAAATTATTCCAAATTTAATTCAAAAATTAATTTCAAAACTTATAACCAAACACACAACTCAAAACTCAATTCAAAACTTTTTTTAAAACTCTATTTTAAAAGAAAAATTCAAAAAAATATTTTTTATTTATTTTTTTTAAAATCATTTTTAGTACGGAGTCGTATTTTGAGTTATGAGTTTTGAAAAGAGAAATTTGTTTAGTTATAAGTTTTGAAAAGAGTTTTGAGTTGTATTTTGAAATTTGGGTTGCATTTTGAAATTTTTTGGATTTATTTTTTTTAAATATTTAAAAACTTTCTTAATTTTATTTTTTTAGGGTAAATATTTTATATTTTAAATATTTAATTATTTATTTTAATGTGCATTATATTTCATACATTAATGTGCTTTATTTTTTTAATATTAAAAAATTATTTTTTTATTTTAAATATATAATTTTTATTTTAAATCTTTTTTATATTTTTTATTTTAAATATTTTATTTTAATTTATGAATATATTTTTAAATATTTTAATTTTTTTTGTTATGTATTGGTTATAATTTGAGTGTAAATTTTTTAAAGTTGCGTCGAATTTCGAATTATATGTTGGGTTATGAGTTTTGAAAATAATTTTTAAATTAAGTTTTAAATTATGTCTTTGGTTACAATTTGAATATGAAGTTGTGTTTGAGTTTAAAATATTAAAATTAAAAATTAAAACTCTTATCCAGTTTAAAATAAAAAAATAAAAAATATTTAAAGAAAATTTATATATTCAAAATAAAAAATAAAATTTTCTTAAACATTTTTTAATATTTAAAAAAATAAATCCAAAAAATTCAAAATACAATTCAAAATTCAAAAATTCAAAACTCAAAATACAATTCAAAATTCTTTAACAAAACAAATTTTCTCTTTTTAAAATTTAAAATTCAAAAACTCTTTTTAAAATTAATAATCGAATAAATTTTTTTCATTCAAAACTCAACTTATAACTTCACACTCAAATTACAACTTCAAAAAAAAAATCACAATTCTAAAACTAAACCAAACTCTCCATTGGAAAATTATTTATTGGTTTGCATGATACCTCATCGATTAAAATAATTTAATTTTAATTTAATTTTTTTAAAAATAAATTGATAACAAACTCTCACTCATTATAGTTTTAAATTTTTGTTAACGGTAAGGGTGACTCCGATTGGATAATTTTTCCGCGTTTTGCTCCATGGTGCGCTGCAGCTGGCACCTACTTGCCTCATCGATCAGATTTTGGGATCTCTCCAAAAGTCATAAAGAGGAGAGGAAATATCCATGTGATAATGAAAACCGCGTTAAAAAATAATAATGAAAAAAATAATAGGAAAAAGATTATTATACTAGGCTGCGCTCAAAAGGTTGGTTGAATTTTTAGTTTTTTAAAGTGTTTTTTTGACTATTTTATTTTGAGATAAAAAAGTTTATTTGATTTTTTTTAGTTTTTTTTACTTTTATAAAAAATAAAATAATTATGATTTAAATATGATATTTTATGTTATTAATTTTTAACATATTTTGTCTTTTTTTTGACTAAAAAAACACTAATCTCATTTTAGCCCATTGCCACACGAAAGTTATGTGCGAATTGGTTTCCGCAATAGAGTATTTAGAAGCTTCGTGGACGAATCCTAGTACACCGATGGGTGAATGCGTCCTAGGCATGGCCAACAAGGCCATGACTTAGAGCCCCTCAAAATAGATTCAAAAAAATAGTCCATTCTATTATGGTTTAGTAATATATTAGGTATGTTTTAAGTTTACAAAAAAAATTAAAGAAGACTCAAACTAACTTAAAATAAATTAACTCATTAAAAAATTGAAAGGCGCATTCAAAAAAAATTAATATTGTTATCCATTGAAAATAGACCCAAAAAAGGGTCCTTCCTATTATAGTTTATTGTAATATATTAGGTATATTTTAAATCCAAAAAAAAAATTAAGGAAGACCCAAGCTAACTTAAAATTAATTGACCCATTAAAAAATTAAAAGACCCATTTAAAATAATTAGCATTGTTATCTATTGAAAATCATTTTGCAAAAAAATTAGATTATGCAAGTATGATTGATTTATTTACTTCTAAAAATGCAAGAAGAGCGAGAATCAAGCGACACTTATTAATTGTTGTAATGTAATACTAAGTATTTTTTGTGATTTCAACACAAATTTTTTGTCTTTTATCTTCATTTTTTTCCCTCTTTTTTTTTTCATTCAATGGAAAAAAAAAAATGTAAAGGGCCCCAAAAATTTATTAGTTGATTATTGGTTTTGGGCCCCGAAAATCTCAGGGCCGAGCTTGGTGAATGCCTGCACAAGGAACAAATAGTTAGACTGCCTGATCAGGATTTAGTCGGAAATCTCTCCAACAGTCGAGTCAGTATCAAAGTGTGATGGAAGGAAAGTAGAGAAGACGAATATGTATAGAGTATAAAGATATCTATTCTCTATGAATAAGAGTGAGACCACCTTTTATAGGGAGGAGATATATTTAACTTCTTTTTTATTTAGATATATTTAGGCCCCTTTTGGGAAGTGGGTTATAATCCACTTTTTAGATTATAACCCACTTTCTCTTTCACAAAAAAACTGTTTATAAGCAGCTTTTAACCAAAAAGTTGATTATAATCATTTTCAAGCTAAGATTGGTTTAACACTTGTTGAAATTTTAAGAAAAATTTATAAGTTGAAGTTAAACCGAGATCATATTTAACACTTGTTGAAATTTTAAAATTTTACAAGTTGAAGTTAAACCGATAACATGTTTAATACTTGTTAAAATTTTAAAAATTTACAAGTTGAAATTAAACCGAGGTCATGTTTAACACTTGTTGAAATTTTAAGAAAAATTTACAAGCTGAAGTTAAACCGGGGTCATGATTAAAAAAAGGAATGATATAGGTTCCATCACCTCAAGATGCCGAGGTAATAAAACCTAGGGGGCAGTTGTGGGGACATAATTTTTGAATGGCAACACATGGCCGAGGTGTCACTGAAGTGCCAGCCGAGGTGCCACATGTCCTGGTCATGACGCTGAGATCATCTCGGCTAGGCGCCGAGGTTATCTACGAAGATATCGGAATCCGGGATAAGCGGATAAGGGACAAGAGTCCTAGAATGAGAGATGACTTCAATTTGGGTAAAGATAAGACTCTTAGAGAGTTTATCCCAATCCTACTGGGAGTCCAAGAATAACAGTAATCCTAAGTCCATTGAAGCTAGGCTTCTATTGGGACTGGGTTTGTGTTGGCTATAAAAGAGAGGCACTCTTATGGGTCTAAGGTATATCTTTTATGCTCTGTCTAGTGAGTTAAGCACTATTGGTTATCTTTGAGAGATATTTTATTGACTTAATCGTCAGAGTGCCCCCGGGTAGACGAACCACCGCTAGAATCTCTTCTTTTTATTACAGGTCGTTCGGGCTTAATCTATTCTGCCAGTGTTCTCCAACTGAGTGCTTGATTGGTAGTGTGGTCGGAAATTGACACACACAACCAAAAAGTTGATTATAATCATTTTCACAAAATAGCCCTTAACTTCTTTTTTATTATTTAGATAGAAGATATCTATTAAATTTGAAAATAAATAAATAAATAAAGAAGTTATCACCGCCATATTAAGGGCTCAACAAAATGGTTTTTTTTTTTTTTTTTGGATCGACAACAAAATGGTTAATACTACTTTATATTTACTGTATTTTTAACTATGAAATTTGTCAGAACGAAACTGTTCGGTCAGATAGAATATAATTTTATAAGAATTTGAATTTCTCCTTGCGAGAATTTGAGAAACTTGTGAGACTCAATCAAATCTTATTTTGATAATTCGAACGGTTTATTTTGTAAGATTCTCAAATTGATATCATTCTTGAAAAAAATTTAAATCGATCCGATAATCTGTTCTCCAAAAAAATAAAAGATGAATTCCAACTCAGTGTATTATTTTTTTTTAAAAAAAAAATCAAGTGATTAAATTCATAAATTTTTTCACTAATCAATAAATATTTAACAAAAAACCACCGATATGTAATTTTTTTCAAAATTAAAATGTCTATTTTTAAATATATATACCTTATTTATTTATTTTTTAAAAAATAAATATAATAAAATGAATAAGTTATAATTATTAAATGAGGCTAATTTTTTTTTATGAATGATATAATGATATTTTTTTCATAGATGATATCCTGATGATCCTATAAAATAAACAATTTAAATAATAAAAATAAGAATCATGTGGACTTCACGGACCACTTACGTTCTTTCAAGTTAGATTAATTGAATTTGATAGGAGACTAAGACCATCTCCAACGGTGAACTAAACCTGGCATTAGATTTAAATTTTGGTGAAAAAGTGATTTTTTGGTGCTCCAACGGTTTCACCAAATCAATATCAAATTGAAAATTCACCAAAAGTTTCACCAAAATGAGAACAGGTTCCAGATTTCACCAATTTACTGTACGTGACCGTTGGGGGAGACCAATCGGTCGACCGGCCGGTTGACCAACCGGTCGACCGGTTCCCTTGCAAAATTTTTGATTCAAATAGGTCAAAAGAGGTAAAGAAAAAAAAAAAAAATACACTAACTAGTCGACCGGCCGATCAACCCACCAGTCGACCCCTGCTTTGATGACAACCATTGGAGCAGTCTGTATCAGATTGAGAAAATGACCTCTTTTTACTCAGATTTGGTGAAAAATTTTGGTGAACCGTTGGAAATGCTTAACCCATTTTGTAACTAGCTATGTTGAGAGAGAGAGAGAGAGAGAGAGAGAGAGAACCTGTGGACGGTGTGAGTGTGAAGTGAGTCTGTGTAGGGAGGTTGGGCTGAGCGAGTTGAATTAACGCAACGGCAGACCAGAGAGAGGAGATTTCTAAAGCCTTGTTCGGGGTACCATATTTTAGTTTATCTTTTTATCTTTTTTTAATCATATTAATCAATATCTCCTTTTTGCTTTTCTATATATCTTTTTATAAAAAGTCAAAAAGTGCACTTATTTAGAATATCCCAAACCACCCCTTACTCTTTTTCTACTCTATAACCTACTTTCTAATCTTCATTGTTTGGAACTTCTATGGGTTGGTTTGGGAAGTAGGTTGACTTTTTAATTTTTTGAATTTTTGGTTATTTTAGTTTGGGGCTAAAAAGTTTTGTTTGAGATGGCCTTTTTGATTTTTTCAACTTTTGTAAGAGAAATAATGTAATAATTATAGGTTAAATGTGATGTTTTGTCTTATTAAACTAAAAAGCCTATTTTATTTTTTTGTGACTATTTTAGCCAAAAAGTCCCAAACCTCAACTTCGGGCACTATGTAAGTCTTTTTTTAAAATAAAATAAAATTTAGTGGTACTTTTTTGAAATTATATTAAATTTTTTTATTCTTTCTATCCATTTTGTGTAAACAAATCTAAAAAATAAATAAAATAAGCAAAAAAATTCACTATTTTTGGCTCCTTTTTTTTTATAATTTTTTTTGAAATTTTTTTCTAAATTTTCAGTTTGTCTCAACTTGTTAAATTTAGAAGTTAAAATTTTTTGAAAAATTTAAAAAGAAAAACTTACTAAAGAAGAAAATAATTCCAAAAAAAAAAACTATCAAACAAACAAACCGTAAAATAAACTATAAATACCGGTGTTTGGTTTACCTTTTAGATTAGGGCATGTTACATTTACACCCCTAATGTTTAATACATATCACTCATTGATATTTAAAAAATTACACTAATTTTTTATCATTATAAAACTCATGCGCTCTATCTTTTCTTATTTTGCTTTACTCCCTCTATTTTTTTTTTCTTTACTTTACTTTTTTCTAAATATAATTTTATCTATTTTTCTATTAGGAATTGTTACTTTTATATAAGTAGTGGGGTTTGTGAATTGAGACTTTTAACTACAGGGGTGAGATTGTAATTTTCAGAATGTCAAGAAATAGGCTGAAATTGGACCAAATCTTAAGAGGTGTCAGTATACTTTTTCATTTAAATTAATTTTTGAATGGAAAAATTCAAAAATATGTTTGGTTAACAATCTTTCAAAATTATTTTTAAAATTGTTTTTCTCTCTCCTCTCTCCTATCTCCTATCTCCTTCTCTTTTTTTTTTTCTTTTTTTTTTTCTTTTTTACATATTAGAGCTCGTTTAGGATGTAGGTTGACTTTTTGACTTTTTAGCTATTTAGCCTAGGGTTAAAAAGACTCGTTTGGGATAGATTTTTTAATTTTTTTGACTTTTGTAAGAGAAAAATGAAATGATTGTGAGTTGAATATGACATTTTGTCGTATTTAGCTAAAATAATTTATTTTGTTTTATATGACTATTTTAGCCAAAAGGGACATGCCAAACTAACCATCAATCAATCATTTTTTTCTTTTCTCTCTTCTCTCTCATTTTCTCACCTTTTACATGTCAATTAATCAATTTTCTCCCACACTCATCTATTTAATTACAAAAACTATAAACAATTTCAAAACTATTTTCAAAATAATAACGAAAAATGTTTTCAAATTTTGCAAACTATTTTCAAAAACTATCTTTCAAACTTAATTTTCAAAACTAAATCCAACGAAACCTAACTTATTTAATCTGCCCTGCACTTCCGATGAATGCTACCTAGCCCTTGTTTGGGATGTTAACTATTTTAGTTAGTTTTTTAATTGTTTGATTATTTTAGTCATTAAAAAAAAAAGAAGTTATATTTAGAATGATTTGTAATTTTTTTTTTTTTTTGTAATTAAATAGATAGTTGTGAGAGCAAAATAATTGATTGAAGTGTAAGATATAACATTTTATATTATTGATTATTTTAACTTGGATAAATTACACTCACACCCCTTGAGATTTTTATTTAATACAAATCCTCCATCATATTTGAAAAATTACATTCCCCTTATTGATGTTTGTAATCTCATTACAAATTATCCCATGAATTACTGATGTCACGCCCTAAAATTTTTTAAATGACTATCTTGCCCTTTTTCCTATCATTTCTTCTTCATATGATCACGACTACATTCTATAACTTTCGATCACTAAATTCTATTTAAAAATATTCTTATTGAGTAATGATATACAAACATAAATTAATATAGAATTTTCAAAGACAATGATATAGTTTAACGATGATCTTATTTTAAAACAAAACACTCATAAACATGATTTATACTTGCAACAATATCACTATTACAATATTTTTACGCTATTTTTTATATAAATTTTTATATATGAATATATTTTTTCATCATTATATCTAGATTAGATCAATTTAGCCTTCGTTTGGTTAATTTAGTTGGGCTAAAAAAGCACAAAAGATAAAATAGACTAAATAAGTTAATAAGACAAAATGTCACATCCAAACCATAATTGTCACGACCCGCTCCCCGTACCCAAGGGTTAACTGATGTTACCTCCGGCCAATTCATAAACAAATAAATAAAAGCAAGCGAAAGTAAAATTTAAATGAGGGTACCAAAATAATCATCGGAGTTTCTATTTTTATTACAAAATGTATTGACCAAAAAGGCCGATATTTACATAGAAAAATATCAATAAAAGTGCTGTGTGTGTCTATTCCGCAGCCCCGCAAAAATAGACTTTCCAAAGGCTATTTCTGAATTGCATTATTTCCTGAAAATTGGTAGACAACTATAAGCACATGGCAAAGTGAGAAATATTATACCAAGAGTATAAGGGACACGAAATAACCATGGATCGTTAGTTAGGCCAAAATATTTACATAAACAAATCATTTAAGTAGCAGAAACTAAAATACAGATATTATATAAATATATAACCATAACCATGGTACGGAATAGAACAGAACAGAACAGAGGTCACAGAAGTGACAGTCAGAATAGAGGTACGGATTCAAGAGGTGGCTCGTACGGATTCTAGAGGTGGCTTCCACAATAGTGTAGCACTTAGTTCCGCACATAACAGAGGTACGGATTCAAGAGGTGGTTCGTACGGATTCTAGAGGTGGCTCCCACAATAGTGTAGCACTTAGCTCCGCACAGCACTTTGGTTCGCACAGAACAGAGGTCAATGGATCAAAGGGCCACAAAGTAACCAAACAGAGGCCAATGATTATTTAAGTCCCCAAAGGCGTGAGATTCCCGTGGTAGTACTTACAAAACATAATTGTATATAAGGTCATAGCCAAATATTCTTTAAAAGTAAAACAAACATATCCATGAGTTTCCTTTTCACCAATAGGGCTCAGATAATAATCCACGTAACTAAAATCTTTATAAAACATAACTTTTATTAATATACTAATAAAACATAACTTATATAAAACAAATATGGTAAGTCAAAACATAAGTAAAATATATTTTGGTAACTCAAGGTATAATATAACTCACCTTAACTTTAATACCTTACTCTTTCTTTTCACTATCAAAGGCCCTTTTAATTTTCATTATTTTTCCTTTCTTTCTCGCCTCTCTTTTCTTCTTTCCTTTCTTTTTCTTTCTTCTTTTCTTCCTTCCTTTCTCTCCAGGCGCCTCCTCCGTATTTGTAGGAGAAAAACGCACTACGTGCCAGATTTCAATAATAATTATAAAAATTCGTTATTATCTTTAATAAATATTTAGGATAATTATCTTTTGATCTAATATTTTAATATAATTATATAAATAATTTAATTCTTAAGTAAATTACATTTTATAATATACCAACATAAAATTAATTATTTATTTTAATACCACACTCATTATTATTATTATTAATATTTTCTATATTATTATTATTTATATTTTGACCCCTAAACTTTTAAGAATTATATTATTTTATAAAATTACGCTTAATAATATATAATAAATCATATATTTTCTTAACTGAGATTAAATAATATTAGTATAAATTCTATAGCATAATTAAAAATCTGGATTGTTACAATAATCATTTTATTTTTTCTATCTAAAAAGTCAAAAAAGCCAAACTAAATGAATTTTTTAATCCCAAGCTAACAAAGTTCAAACTTAAAAAAGCCAATGCCAAATGGCGACTTAATCTACATAGATTTAAAAAGTATAAGATTTGTACAAAATACTTTTAAAAAAAATTCATTGAATACAGCAAAATAAGATGATGTATTGAAATTTTATATTTTTTTATATTTGGTAAATTTAAAAAAAAATTTACAAGATATTATACTTCTTAAGTATATCTACATTAGATGTATCTAAAAAATAAAAAAATTACTTAAAATATTTAAAAAATTTAGTAAAAATAAAAAAACACGAAAAAAAAACTCAATTGTTTGTGTAAGTTAAACTGAAGGAGATGATTGTTATTTCTTTTAAAATGACATGAACAAAATATTTGTATTATTTTATTATTTTATATATATAAAGGGTAAGGGACAAATATAATTTTTCAAATGTGAGGGAATTTATATTAGATAAAAATCTCAAAAGTTGTTGGTGTAATTTACCCTTTTAACTTCTTCCTTTTTTTATTTTTATTTTTATTTTTATTTTTTGATGAATAAATTTTTTTTTAATTATTTTAACCAATAATTATCATTCCAAACACTACGGCTGTGTTTAGTTTGCCTTTGGAAGCATGATTCTAAAGCCAAAATTTTTAAATCATTTTTTAAAACTCATAACCAAATGTACAACTCAAAATTATTCAAAACTCAATTAAAAAATTAATGGGTAAATTACACTAACAGTCCCTATAGTTTGGGACTCGTGTCACTTTGGTCCCTAACTTTTCATTTATGGCACATTTGACCTTGAATTTTAAATCTTGTTCCAAATAAGGACAATTGAAGATACCATTGTTTAATTTCAAGGGCAAAATCATCAATTTAATAAAATATAAACTAATTTGACAAAAATAAATGTCAAAAAAATAATTTTAATATTTTTAAAATTATTTTTGCCCACTAATGATAAAATTATGTAAAATTGATAAAAAATAATAAAAATTACATGATTAATTTTAAAAAATTAATTTTACATGTTCATCATCCAAACACATAATAAAAAATAATTTGGTAAAAAAAAATAAATGTCTAAAAGATTTATCAATTTTACATAATTTTATTTTTAGTAGGTAGAAATAATTTTTAAAAATTCAAAAATATTTGTTTGACATTTATTTTTGTCAAATTAGTTTATATTTTATCAAATTGATGATTTTACCCTTGAAAAATCTAATGATATCTTCAATTATCCTTATTTGGAACAAGATTCAAAATTCAGGGTCAAATATATCACAATTGAAAAGTCATGGACCAAAGTGACACAAACCCCAAAGGGAGCTTTTTTGATAAATCCACTTTCTAAGAGTTTTATTCCATTCAACCCATATTCCTTTTGACTATTCCATTAGGTCCTATTTGAGATAAGAAGACCAAAATACCCCTTTCATCTATTTATGTTCTATTTAGTTCACATTATTTTCTTATGTTTCAATAAGTCCTATAGGTGACATAATTACTAAAATACCCCTAATGTGAATGTTCACACCGTCAATGTGAATGTTCATATCGTCAATGTGTAAGGGCCCGACCCACGTCAATCCTCGTGGGTGCCCGAAAAAATTCAACTCGGGCCGGGGCGGGCCCGGCCCATTGACAATGTGAATATTCACATTGACATGTTAACATTCACATTAATATGAGTGTAAAATTGGCTCGCGTCCCGTGGCAGCACAAAACCCGCCCGCGGCCCATGGGCGGCCTGGGGTGGGCCCGGTCCGGCCCGTTGACAATGTGAATATTCACATTGACATGTTAACATTCACATTAATAAGAGTATAAAATTGGCCTGCGACCCATGGGCGGCCAAAAGCCCGCCTGCGACCCGGGGCAGGCCCGGTCCGGCCCGGCCGGTTGACAATGTGAATATTCACATTGACATGTTAACATTCACATTGATAGGAGTGTAAAATTAGCCCGCGCCTCGTGGCTGCTCGAAACCCGCCCACGGCCGGTGGACGACCCGGGGCGGGCCCGGCCTGGCCTGGCCTGTTGACAATGTGAATATTCACATTGACATGTTAACATTCACATTGATAAGAGTATAAAATTGGCCAGCGGCTTAGGCCCGGCCCAGCCTGGCCCGTTGACAATATGAATATTCACATTGACATGTTAACATTCACATTGATAGGAGTGTAAAATTAGCCCGTGTCTCGTGGCTGCCCGAAACCCGCCCACGGCCCGTGGGCGGCCCGGGGCGAGCCTGGCCATTTTTTTAAAATTCTTTTAAATTTTTTCTACCAAAATTTTATTATTTTCCACAAAAAAAGACACTAGGCCTCGGCGCGGGCCGGGCCTCGGACCGAGCCTTGAATGGGCCTTAACTGGGCCGATGGGCCGAGCCGGGCTTCAAAGTGATGGCCCAGGCCCTAGCCTAGGGTCTCGGACTAGGCTCGAGCTTGGGCCCAAACGAGCCTTTATTGGGCCAGGTCGGGTTGGGCCGGCCCACGGGCCAAAAAATTAGGCCCAGGACCTAGCCCTGGCACAAGGGTATTCGGGCTTTGGATGAGCCGATGGATCGAGCCTCGGGTCGGGCCGGTGGGCCTGGGCCTAGCCTCGAGCTTAGGTCGGGCTTGGGCAGGTCTAGCCATTTTTTTAAAATTCTTTTTAATTTTTTCTACCAAAATTTTATTATTTTCCACAAAAAAATACATTGCGCCTCGGCGCGGGCTGGGCCTCGGATCGAGCCTTGAATGGGCCTTAAGTGGGCCGATGGGCCGGGCCGGGGTTCAAAGTGATGACCTAGGCCCTAACCTAGGGTCTCGGACATGCTCGGGACCGGACCCAAACTAGCCTGCCCCGGGCCGAGGGCGGGCTTCGGGCAGCCCACGGGCCGCGGGCCAATTCTACATTCCTATAAATGTGCATTTTAACATGTCAATGTGAATATTCACATTGTCAACGGGCCGGGCCGGGCCTACCCCAGGCTGCGGGCAAGCTTTAGGCAGCGGACAAATTTTATACTTCTATTAATGTTAATGTAAACATGTCAATGTGAATATTCACATTGTCACGGGTCGGGCCAAGCCCGCCTCGGGCTGCGGTCGGGCTTCGGGCCGCCCACGGACTGCGGGCCAATTTTACACTCTTATCAATGTGAATGTTAACATGTCAATGTGAATATTCACATTGTTAACGAGTCGGGTCGGGCCCGCCCTGAGCCGCTGGCCAATTTTATACTCTTATTAATGTGAATGTTAACATGTCAATGTGAATATTCACATTGTCAACAGGCCGGGCCGGGCCCGCCGCGGCCGCCCACAGGCCGTAGGCGGGTTTCGGACAACCACGAGGCGCGGGCTAATTTTACACTCCTATCAATGTGAATGTTAACATATCAATGTGAATATTCATATTATTAACAGGCTGGGCGGGCCTGCCCTAGGCCGCCCACGGACCGTGGGCGAGTTTCAGGTAGCCACGGGGCATCGACTAATTTTACACTCCTATCAATGTGAATGTTAACATATCAATGTGAATATTCACATTGTCAACGGGCTGGGCCTGCCATGGGCCGCGGGCCAATTTTATACTATTATCAATGTGAATGTTAACATGTCAATGTGAATATTCACATTGTCAACGGGCCGGACCGGGCCCGCCCTGGGCCGTCCATAGGTCGCGGGCGGGTTTCGCGTAGTCACGGGACTCGGGCCAATTTTACACTCCTATTAATGTGAATGTTAACATGTCAATGTGAATATTCACATTGTCAACGGGCCGGGCCCACCCCGGCTCGCGGGCGGGTTTCGGGCCGCCCACGGGCTAATTTTACATTCCTACCAATGTGAATTTTAAAATATGAATGTTCACATCATAAAATTGCAAACCATTCAAAAAATATTTATAAGGGTATCAAAATTAAATATAAAGGCATAAGTGTCCAAGAAAATAGTGTAAATCAAGAAAAAGGACTTCATGGAATAAAACTATACATACATGGAACTAAATGGGTTAAAAAATTCCTTCATGAACTTCTTGGGTTAAAACACTTCTAAATGGGATTTATCAATAATTTTCCCAACCCCAAACTATAGGAACTATTAGTGTAATTCACCCAAAATTAATTTCAAAATTCATAATCAAACACACACAACATAATTTAAAACTTTTTTCAAAACTCAAAACCAAACTCTTTTCAAAACTTTATTTAAAAAAAAAAAAACAAAAATATTTTTTATTTTGTTTTTTAAAATTATTTTTAGAATTATGATAGAGTCGTGTTTTGAGTTATGGGTTTTAAAAAAAGAAAATTTGTTTGGTTATTAATTTTGAAAAGAGTTTTGAGTTGTATTTTGAATTTTGAGTTGTATTTTGAAATTTTTTGGATTTATTTTTTAAAATATTTAAAAACTTTCTTAATTTTATTTTTTTCAGGTAAATATTTTATATTTTAAATATTTATTTATTTATTGTAATGTGCATTATATTTCATACATTTATGTGTAGTATTTTTTTAATATTAAAAAATTCTTATTTTTATTTTAAATATATCATTTTTATTTTTTTTATTTTAAATATTTTATTTTAGCTTATAAATATATTTTTAAATATTTTAATTTTTTTGTTATGTGTTGGTTATGATTTGAGTGTACAATTTTGAAAGTAGTGTGAAATTTCAAATTATGTGTTTTGTTATAAATTTTGAAAATAATTTTTGACTTGAATTTTGAGTAATGTGTCTGGTTACAATTTGAGTATGTAGTGTTTTGAGTTTAAAATATTAAAATTAAAAATTAAAATACTTAACCAGTTTAAAATAAAAAAATAAATAAAAATTATATATTTAAAATAAAAAAATATTTCTTAAATATTGTTTAATATTTAAAAAAAAATCCAAAAATTAAACATACAAGGAAAATTTACCCATAAATCCTAATTTTTAAAAAGTTGAACCATTTAGTTCTAAAAGTTTTCTTATGCTCCATTTAGTCCCATTTATACATCATCATGATGTTCATAATGTAAATGAATCTGATGTTTCATTCTATAATTTCAAAATTTATTGGAATCTGATGAACATTAGATATTTGAAATCTAATGTTTGAAACATTAATCTGATATTTGAAACATTGTAATGGAACCTTTCAGTCTGTAAGAAAACTTTTAGGACTAAACCGTGTATAAGTTATTAATTTGGAATTTATTGATACATCCCCCAAAATACAACTAAACTTTTAACCAAACAAATTTTTTCTTTTCAAAATTTAAAATTTAAAAACTCTTTTTAAAACACTTTTTAAAATTCATAATTAAAAAAAAAAATTCTCTTTACAAAACTCAATTCGTAATTCCTCATTTAAATCATAAAAAAATTACAATTCTAAAATTAAACCAAACGTTACCTACCTTACACCAATTGGAAAATTATTTATAGGTTCACATGATACCTCATCGATTAAAATAATTTATTTTTTTAAAAATAAATTGATAATACTCATCATAGTTTTTAATTTTTGTTAGAGATAAGAGTGACCCCGATTGGATAATTTTCCCGCGTTTTGCTCCATGGTGCGCTGCAGCCGGCACCTACTTGTCCCATCGATCAGATTTGGGATCTCCCCAAAAGTCGTAAAGAGGAGAGGAAACATCCATGGGATAATGAAAATCGCGTTAAAAAAAAAAAAAAGTAAAAAGATTATGAATAATGCGTGGTAGCTCGAAAAATCACGGCTCGATTTTGGCTCGAATGTCCTAAAACGACGTCGTTTTGGCTCGACAGCTCAAAACGACGTCGTTTTGGGCTGTCTATTTTTTTTTTTTTTTTTTTTTCTTTCTTCCTTTTCTTTCGTCTTCTTCGTCGACTTCAACAGAGGAGAGAGAGAGAGAACGAGAGGGAGAGAAAGAGAGGGAGAGGGAGAAGACGCCGATGCCCAGCTCCGATCGTCGCCGCCGATCGTCTCGTCGCCCAGCTCCGATCGTCTCGCCGATGCCCAGCTCCGATCCTCTCGTCGATGCCCAGCTCCGATCGTCGCCGCCGATCGTCTCGTCGCCCAGCTCCGATCGTCTCGCCGATGCCCAGCTCCGATCGTCTCGTCGATGCCCAGCTCCGATCGTCTCGTCGTCCAGCTCCGATCGTCTCGCCGATGCCCAGCTCCGATCCTCCCCCTCCCCCTCCCCCTCCCCTCCCCCTCCCCTCCTCTGCTGAAATTCGAGCCGTTTGGCTCGAAATGGTTTCGAGCTACCAATCGGTGCTGAAAAATTATTATACTAGGCTGCGCTCAAAATGTACGTTGATTTTTTAATTTTTTTGTCTTTTAATTTTTTTTGACTATTTTATTTTGAGATAAAAAAGTTTATTTTATTTTAATTTTATTTTTTTTGACTTTTATAAAAAAAAAATTATAATTTAAATATGATATTTTATCATATTAATTTTTTAATATATTATATATTTTTGTGATTAAAAAAACACTAACTTCATTTAGCCCATTGTCAAATGACGGCTTTGTGCGAATTGATTTCCGCAATAGAGTATTTAGAAACTTCGTGGACGAACCTTAGTGCACCGATGGGTGAATGCCTGCACAAGAAGCAGATGATTAGGCTGCCCGACCGAGATTTAGTCGGAAACCCCTCCGACAATTGGGTTAGTATCGAAGTGTGATACAGGAAAAGTAGCGAAGACGAGTATGTATAGAGTATAAAGAGATCTATCCTCTATGAAGGAGAGAGATTATCTTTTATAAGGAGGACTTGACTTACCACATTTCTTTCTCTGCCATTTGACACTCAGTGGTTATGTTAAGTCACTTTTCAGTGGAGGAGAGTAGACACTTTGTTGCACGGTTCTATTATTTGCGAGCACTACGCGCCTTTCACTCACATGGTGTTGGTTGACCTGCTGGAGCTTAATTCAGCTTGACTTGCTTTAGATTAAGTAGGAGTCATGGACTTATGCACTTCGGAGTGGGATGGCCTAGCCCACTTCAAAGTGAGAAAGGGCCACGATTCAACTTTTATATCGGCCCACATCCGAGTAGGAAAAAAAGCTTAAGTTGGGCCCACAGCCTTGACCACTTCGGAGAGGGAAAATAAGCCAAGGCCAACCCATAACTCGGCCCACTTCTGAGTGGAGGAAGGAGCCAACTTTGGAGTGGAGACATTCCTCTTGCATGCCAGGTCTAATATAAATAGGCTTAAATAATTGTGCCCTTTCACACTATAGATAAAAAATTTTGTGATGTAATTTTAATAAATAGTGAAAATTTACACTATGCTTCGTTTGGAAAGTAAGTTAACTTTTTGATTATTTTAGTTTGAGGTAAAAAAATTCATTTGAATTAGTTTTTTTGAACTTTTATGAAAGAAAAAAATAAAATAATTATAATTTTAATGTGATATTTTTTCTTATTAAATTTTAACATATTTGATTTTTTTATTACTAATTTAACCAAAAACCGAGGTCTATGTATATGGAGAATTACGCATACGTTAAAGTTATATCACCATATAAATTATTGATTTGATATTTTTCCTAAAGACAACAAGAAAATTTGAAATATGATCCAACAGGTGAAAGTTGTTGGGTATACCTCCTTATTGGAGTGTGAGACCTAATTGATTTTGGAAAAAGAGTTTTAATTTGGCTTGGTGTAGTATAATATATTTTTATATATTATCTTTGTGGAGACCCAATCTAATTTAGTAATAATTAGAATTTGATTACAAAACCCTAGATTCACAATATATTGTTTATGTTTTTTTGCTTGGTGGGATTAAAAAGGACAAAACGGCAGTGGCCTAATTATATTGGATTTTTTCCCCAAGTTGAGTGTAGCGGCAGCAACCTTGATATACTTGGGTGCATTGATTCTTGGTGTATGTTCAAGTTGGTGCATTGATCTTGTATGGAATCAAGTTGGTAAAGATTTTGGTATTTTGGTGAAGTTGATTTGATTCGCTATTTTGGATCTTTTTCAACTCTAATTTTGAAGATTTTGGTTCATCTATTTGGTGAGATCTTTCCTCTTGTTTATTTATGATTATTTGGAATTCACCTAAGGGTGGTTTTGTGAGACCATTAGTGTCTCGTTTGTAATCGTTTGGAACTTATTTGGTTGATAGTGGAATCGGATTTCGATCCCGTGAACGTATCTCACATTGAGGGAACTACGTAAAAATTCTTGTGTTGCCTTTGATTTAATTTTTCGGCATTAGTTTTTATTCCCATTGATTGATTTACTTGTGGGGAATCACATATTTTCCCTAACAACTGGTATCAGAGCTTACGGTTTATTTGGTTTTATTTATTTGTGTAAATCAATGGAGGGGAATGTGGGCCGCATGTCTAGTTTTAATGGAAGTAATTGGGTAACTTGGAAAACTAAAATGGAGGACTTATTATTTTGTAAAGACTTGTATGGACCCATTGAGGGTGATAGTGGCAAACCTGCTGATATGAAAGATGATGAGTGGAAGAGGCTTAATCGAAAAGCCGTTGGTGTTATCCGTCAATGGATTGATGACAGTGTGTTTCATCATGTTGCTACTGAAATTTCAGCACATGATTTATGGAAAAAATTAGAGTCTTTATGATAGAAAATCAGCCACAAATAAAGCCTTTCTGTTTCGTAAGTTGGTTAATTTAAAATATAAAGAGGGCAGCCCTATTCCGGAACATCTGAATGAAATAAAGAGTATTGTTAACCAACTTGCTTCTATGAAAATTATTTTTGATGATGAGTTGCAGGCTTTGATGCTACTTAGTTCCTTACCCGAAAGTTAAGAGACTTTGGTTGTGACAGTTAGTAATTCGGCACCCGATGGAGTTGTCACAATGGGCCAAGTCACTAGTAGCTTGTTGAATGAAGAAACTAGAAGAAAATCAGCCGGTTCCTCTCATTCGGAAGCATTTGTTGTGAGAGGCCGAAGCAAAACAAGGGGGAGGAGTAAGACTCCTCATGGTCGTGATCAAAGCCGTGACAAGTCAAGAGATGGTTCTTTTTCAAAGAAAGACGTTGAGTGTTATTATTGCCATGAGAAAGGGCACATGAAGCGGGAATGCCGAAAGCTCAAGAATAAGGAGAAAAGGCGTGACAAAAGTGTGGATAAGAAGTAAGAAGACACTACAGCAATTACTACCGATGATCTCATGGTCGTTTGTGAAGATGATTGTATCAATTTTGTGGACCAAGAGAGTAGTTGGGTGATTGATTCTGGTGCTTCTTTTCATGTGACTTCTCGAGTTGATTTCTTCACTACCTACACTGAAGGAGATTATGGTTCTGTTCGAATGGGTAATGAAGGTTGTCCAAGATTATTGGTATGGGTGATGTTTGCTTGAAAACAAATTTGGGCTGCAAGTTGTTGCTTAAAGATGTGAGGCATGTTCCCGACATTCGCCTCAATTTGATCTCTACTGGGAAGCTAGATGATGAAGGCTTCAACAACAATTTTGGTGATGGAATATGGAAGCTCACAAAGGGTTCTTTGGTGGTGGCTAAGTGCAAGAAGACTCCTACACTTTATTCGATGCAAGGAAAAATTTGTAAAGGTGTTATCAATGCACTTGAAGATGATACTTTTACTGAATTGTGGCACAAGCGACTTGGGCACATGAGTGAAAAGGGGCTGCAAGTTTTGTTCAAGAAAGAGCTTCTACCCGGTTTGAAAGGTACACATCTTAAAACTTGTGTTCATTGTTTGGCGGGTAAACAACATATAGTTTCTTTTCAGAAAAATGTTGCTTCTAGAAAAGAAAATGTTTTGGAGTTGATTCATTCAGATGTTTGTGGTCCTTTGAAAGTTAGAACACACGGTGGTGCACTTTATTTTGTTACTTTCATTGATGATTATTTAAGGAAAGTTTGGGCTTATCTACTAAAATCTAAAGATCAAGTTCTAGAAGTATTTAAGCATTTTCAGGCCATGGTTGAAAGAGAAACAAGGCAGAAATTGAAGTGCATCCGATCAGACAATGGTGGTGAATACATTGGGCCATTTGATGAGTATTGTCGCAGCCAAGGTATTCGGCACCAAAAGACAGTTAAGAAGATTCCTCAACAAAATGGCGTTGCCGAGAGGATGAACCTCACCATTGTAGAAAGAACAAGGTGTTTGCTTTCACAAGCTAAATTGCCAAGATCCTTTTGGGGTGAGGCAATGAGTACAGCGGTTGACGTGATCAATTTGTCTCCTTGCTATCCTTTGAATGGTGATGTTCCTTAAAGAGTTTGGACTGGCAAAGATGTGTCTTATGAGCACTTGAGAGTGTTTGGTTGCCGAGTTTTTGTTCACATTCCAAAGGATGAGAGGTCCAAGCTTGATAGTAAGTCAAGACAATGTATTTTTCTTGGCTATAGGCGTGATGAATTCGGGTATAGATTATGGGATCCGGTCGACAAGAAAGTCATTCGAAGCCGTGATGTTGTGTTTCTTGAAGACCAAACAATTGAAGACTTTGGCAAAGGTGATCAACCGGAGCCAAAAACTAGTGATCTCATTGATATGGATCCATCTCCTTCATCTCCAGTTGATGATGAAAATGGGGAGATGTGCAGCCACCTATTGAAGATGTGGAGGATGATGCTAATCCTAATGAAGTTGAGCCAGAAATTGAGGAAGAGCATCCAACTCAAGAACCGCCACCACAACTTGAGTTGAGGAAATCTACAAGGGACCGACAACCTTCAAGAAAGTATCCTCCCAATGAATTTGTGTTGATTTCTGATCAAGGGGAGCCTGAGAGCTACCAAGAAGCAATTGAGCATGCAAAGAAAGATGATTGGAAAAAGGCCATGGAAGAGGAGATGAATTCCTTACTTGAAAATCACACTTATGATTTAGTGAAGTTGCCTAAAGGGAGGAAAATTCTGAAAAATAAGTGGGTTTTCAAATTGAAGAATGATAGCAAAAATCTGAGGTACAAGGCACGTCTTGTTGTGAAAGGCTTTGGGCAAAAGAAAGGTATTGACTTTGACGAGATTTTCTCACCGGTTGTGAAGATGTCTTCTATTCGGGTTGTACTTGGCATGGCTGCAAGTATGAACCTTGAAGTTGAACAACTTGATGTGAAGACCGTATTTCTTCATGGTGATCTTGAAGAAGAAATTTACATGGAGCAACCGGAAGGTTTTGTAGAGAAAGGGAAAGAGAAATTTGTTTGCAAATTGAAGAAAAGTTTGTATGGTCTCAAGCAAGCCACGCGGCAATGGTACAAAAAATTTGACTCTTTCATGATGAATAATGGTTTTTCTAAAACTACTTCGGACCATTGTGTGTTTGTGAAAAATTTCCCGGATGACAAATTTATTATTCTTTTGCTTTATGTTGATGACATGTTAATTGTGGGTCAAGATTCTACCATGATTAACAAGTTGAAGTTGGATTTGAGCAAGTCCTTTGCTACGAAAGATTTGGGACCGACAAAACAAATACTTGGTATGAAAATTGTTCGTGATCGCAAAGAGTGGCTGATTTGGTTGTCTCAAGAAAGCTACATTGAGAAAGTTCTTGAGAGGTTCAACATGAATAAAGCAAAGCCGGTTGGTTGTCCACTTGCGGGTCACTTCAAGCTTAGTTCGAATCAATGTCCTACAAGTGAGAAAGACAAAGAAGATATGTTGAAAGTTCCTTATGCTTCAGCAGTTGGTTCTTTGATGTACGCCATGGTTTGTACAAGGCTGGATATTGCTCACGCCGTTGGTGTGGTGAGTCGGTTTCTCTCTAATCTGGGTAAAGAATATTGGGCAGCGGTAAAATGGATTCTAACGTATCTTCGAGGGACTTCGAAGGTGTGTTTGTGTTTTGGAGATGGTAAGCCGATGCTTGATGGGTTCACAGATTCTGACATGGCCGGTGATGTTGATTCTAGAAATCTACTTCGGGGTATTTGATGACTTTTGCAGGGGGAGCTGTGGCATGGCAATCTAAATTACAAAAATGTGTTGCTCTCTCAACTATCGAAGCTGAATTTATTGCCATTACAGAAGCTTGCAAAGAAGAGTTATGGTTGAAGAAATTTTTGTAAGAGTTGGGTTTGAAGCAAGAAAAGTATGTGCTTTATTGTGATAGTCAAAGTGCTATTCACTTGAGTAAAAATTCTACTTTTCATTCGAGATCGAAACACATTGATGTGAGATACCACTGGATTCGTGATGTGTTAGCCTCGAAATTGTTACAACTTGAAAATGTTCACACAGATGATAATATTTCGGATATGTTGACAAAGACTTTGTCGAGGGATAAACATTTAAAGTGTCGAATTTTGGCGGGTATGTTTGATATCTCCACCTAAGTCGGTGGGGGGAGAATTGTTGGGTATACCTCCTTATTGGAGTGTGGGACCCAATTGGTTTTGGAAAAAGAGTTTTAATTTGGCTTGGTGTAGTATAATATATTTTTATATATTATATTTGTGGAGACCCAATCTAATTTGGTAACAATTAAGATTTGATTACAAAACCCTAGATTCACAATATATTGTTTATGTTTTGTTGCTTGGTGGGATTAGAAAGGACAAAACGGCAGTGGCCTAATTATATTGGATTTTTTCCCCAAGTTGAGTGTAGCGGCAGCAACTTTGATATACTTGGGTGCATTGATTCTTGGTGTATGTTCAAGTTGGTGCATTGATCTGGTATGGAATCAAGTTGGTGAAGATTTTGGTATTTTGGTGAAGTTGATTTGGTTCGCTATTTTAGATCTTCTTCAATTCTGATTTTGAAGATTTTGGTTCATCTATTTGGTGAGATCTTTCTTCTTGTTTATTTATGATTATTTGGAATTCACCTCAGGGTGGTTTTGTGAGACCATTAGTGTCTCGTTTGTAATCGTTTGGAACTTATTTGGTTGATAGTGGAATCGGATTTCGATCCCGTGGACGTATCTCACATTGAGGGAACTACGTAAAAATTCTTGTGTTGTCTTTGATTTAATTTTTCCGCATTAGTTTTTATTCCCATTATTGATTTACTTGTGGGGAATCACATATTTTTCCTAATAAAAGTAGATATTCATCCAAATGCGCACAACAACGCGTGACATTTTTATATTTTTCAAATACGAAATCTCGATTTTGCATTGTTCAAAAAATTTATAAGATTATTTACGAAAAAATTGTGTTAATTTATGTATTTTTATGTAATTACCTACGCGAGTTTATAAAAATTTACATAATTTTGTGTTGTTTCAAATTTTTTAAGATTACTTACTCAAGTTTATATTATTTATATATTTTTATAAGATTACTTACATATTTATAATATAATCTATTATTTTAGCATTAGTGACCTGCAAATTGACCTGCCCTACAACCACAAAATTGTATAATCAAACCAATAAAATGCATCAAAACAAAAAAAACATTGCGTATGGCATGCAAGGCATACCATAGAATTGCCCTACAAAATCATGTAATTTTCACGAAATTATGTAAATGACATCATAAAAATGCATAAACAATATAAATTCAAGTAAGTGGTCTTTAAAAAATTAGAACAACACAAAATTAAGTAAATTTTCACAAATTCACGTAAATGATGTCATAAAATGCGCACGTACACACAAATTTCCTATAAGTGATCTCATAAATTTTTTGAATAATACAAAATCATGTAAATTTTCATGAAATCACCCAAGTAACCTCACAAAAATACATAAGGAACACAAACTCTCGTAAGTGATCCAAAAAAATTTGGATCAATACAAAATCACATAAGTTTCACAAAAGCACGTAATTGATCTCACAAAAATGCTCAAGTTAACATAAATTTTTCGTAAGTGATCTTGTAAAATTATTGTAGAACACAAAATCACGTAAGTTTTCACGAGATCATGTAAGTGACCTCATAAAAATATGTAAGTAATAATACAAACTCCTGTAAGTGATCCCAAAAAAATTGGAACAATATAAAATCACGTAAGTTTTCACAAATTCATGTAAGTAACTTCACAAAAATGCGGAAATTAACACAAATTTCCTGTAAGTAATCTCATAAATTTTTTGAACAACACAAAATCAAGTAAGATTTCACAAAATTATGTAAGTGACCTCACAAAAATGCTTAAGTAACACAAAATTTCTTCTTATCATTATAATTACATTCTATAATTTCGCATCATTAAATTCTACCTGAATATATTCTTATTAAGTGATGATATACAAATATAAATTTTATATAGAATTTTCAAAGACAATAATATAGCTTAATGGTGACCCTTCACTTTAAAACAAAGCACTAATAAACATGATTTATATTTACAACAATATCACTATCACAATATTTTTATGATATTTTTATATATGAATATAATTTTTCATTTTTATTTCTATCATTATATCTAGATTAGACCAATTTAATTTACATATATTCAAAAAGTATAAAACTTGTACGAAATACTTAAAAAAAAATTCATTGAATACAACAAAATAAGATAATGTATTAAATTTTTATTTTTTGTTTTTTTTAAATTTTATATTTGGTGAATTTAAAAAAAAATCACAAAATATTATACTTCTTAAATATATCTAGATTAGGTGTCTAAAAAAAAAAAAAATCAGTAAAAAAAAAAACTAAATTGTTTGTATAAGTTAAACCAAAGGAGATGATTGTTATTTATTTGAACAAAATATCTGTATTATTTTATTATTTTATATGTATAAAGGCTAAGAGACAAATATGTCATTATAATTTGACGAGAGAGTTAATGTAATTTTTTAAATGCGAGGAGAATCTATATTAAATAGAAATATCAAAAGGTGTCAATGTGATTTAGCTTTTTAACCTTTTTTTTTGTCTTTTTTTGGATGAATAATTTTTTTTATTAATTATTTTAACCAATAATTATCATTCCAAACATCACTTTACTCTCCATTGGAAAATTATTTATTGGTTTACATGATACCTCATCGATTAAAATAATTTAATTTTAATTTAAGTTTTAAAAAAGAGGAGTGATGGAGACCCCCTCCAATCAGCATCTCTACCACCCACACACATGCGGCAGGCGGTGATTGGAGGACAAGAGAAACAAGAATAAAAGAAAAGAAAATCCAACCAATGAGAAAGAAAGAGAGTCAAAGAGGTGGAAAAAAAAAAAATCTTAGCCTCCGTTTGGCAAGAACTTTTTTGGGCTTTTTTGGCTATTTTAGCCACAAAAGACAAAATAGGCTTTTTTTAGCCACAAAAAACAAAACATCACATCCAACCCATAATCATTACACTCCTCTCTCACAAAAAAACTCAAAAAAGTCAAAAAGCTAAAAAGCTCTTTCCAAACCAAACTTTTAAGCCCAGACTAAAAAAGCTAGAAAAGCCAAAAAGCCAAAAAGCCAACCCACTTCCCAAACGGAGGCTTAGATATTTTTGTTTAAAAAATAACTTGATAATAAAGTCTCACTAGTTTTTAATTTTGTTAAAGAAAAGAGTGACTCCGATTGGATAATTTTCCCGCGTTTTGCTCCATGGTGCGCTGCAGCTGGCACCTGCTTTGTACCATTTGATCAGTTTTGGAATCTCTCCAAAAGTCGGAAAGAGGAGAAGAAATATCCATGGGATACAGAAAACCGCGTTAAAAAAAAAAAATAGTAAAAAAATTATTAAAAAATGATATAGATGACTAATTAGTGGGTCTCACCCACTGCCACATGTGTTTTGTGTCTTAGTTTTTTATTTTTATTTTTTTTGGACTTGCAACATCATTAGTGATGGTGTTAGTGGTATGTAGCATGACTGAAAATTATTATATATTAGGCTTCGTTTAGAAGATAAGTTGATTTTTTAATTTTTTTGTCTTTTAATTTTTTTTTTTGACTATTTTATCTAGGAATTAAAATGTTCATTTGATTTTTAAAATTTTTTAAATTTTTGTAAAAAAAATAAAATAATTATGATTTAGATATAATATTTTATTTTATTAACTTTTTAACATATTTTATCTTTTTATGGCTAAAAAAACACCAACCTCATTTTAGTCCATTGTCAAATGAGGGCTATGTGCAGATTGGTTTCCGCAATAGAGTATTTAGAAGCTTCGTGGACGAACCTTGGTGCACCAATTGGTGAATGCCTGCACAAGAAATAGATAGTTAGGCTGTCCGATCGAGATTTAGTTGGAAATCCCTCCGACGATTGAGTCAATACCGAAGTGTGGTAGAGGAAAAGTAGAGAAGACGAGTATGTATGGAGTATAAAGAGATCTATCCTCTATGAAGGAGGGTGAGATTACCTTTTATAGGGAGGACTTGACTTGCTTACCACGTTCCTCTCTCTGCCACTTGGCACTCAGTCGTTGTATTAGGTAGCTCCTCATTGGAGGAGTATAAACTCTATTTAGCGATTTTGTTATTCGCGGCACTTCGGAGTGGGGACATTCCTCTTGCCAGGCTAGGTCAAATATAAATAGGCTTAGATAATTGTGGCCACTTAACACTAGAGATAAAAAAATAAAATTGTGATGTAATTTTAATATATAGTGAAAATTTACACTAGGTTTCGTTTGGGAAATGGGTTGACTTTTTGATTATTTTAGTCTGTGGCCAAAAAATTCGTTTAGATTAGTTTTTTTAACTTTTGTGAGAGAAAAAATAAAATTATTATGATTTTAATATGATATTTTATCTTATTAATTTTTTAATTTATTTTATTTATTTATTTTTTTGTGATTAATTTAACTAAAAAGTCAAAAAAAAAAAAAAAACCCACATGTCAACCGAGGTCTATGTATATGGAGAATTTAAACTATGCATACATTAAAGTTATATCACCATATATTATTGATTTGATATTTTCCCTAAAGACGACAAGAAAATTTGGAAATCTGATCTAACAGCCACGTTAAAGTGGACATTCATCCAAATGCGCACAGCAGCGCGTGACATTTTTATATCTTTCAAATACGAAATGGTTTTTCGATTTTGTAATGTTTAAAAATTTTATGAGATTATTATGAAAAAATTGTGTTAATTTATGTATTTTTGTGATATTATTTATGTAATTTTGTATTGTTCCAAATTTTTTAAGATCACCTATTTAAGTTTGTATTATTTATACATTTTTATAAAATTACTTACATATTTATAATATAATCTATTATTTTAATATTAGTGACCTGCAAATTTACCTGCTGAACAAGTCAATAAGTATAACTACAATCACAAAATTGTATAATCAAAAAAAAAAATGCATCCAAAAACAAAAAAACCCTTGCATATGGTATGCAAGGCATACCATAGAATTGCCCTACAAAAGTGTTATTTGGTAAGTTGGTTTGTGGCTAAAATAGCCACAAAATACAAAACCTCCGTTTGAGAAGTGGGTTGGCTTTTTGGTTTTTTTGACTATTTTAACCTGTGGCTAAAAAGCTTGGTTTGGGAAAGACTTTTTGACTTTTTTGGCTTTTTGGTGAGGTGTCTTCCTGTTAAATTACCAATCTGCCCTTTTTGGCTTTTTTTATTTTTTTATTTTGGGTTTGGATTTGGCAAATTTTGCTTAAATGTTATTTATTTATTTATTTATTTTTTATTTTCGGTTTGGATTTGGCGTATTTTGCTTTAATTTTTTTTATTTTTTTATTTTGGGTTTGGATTTGGCGTATTTTGTTTACATTTTTATTTTATTTTATTTTATTTTGGGTTTAGATTTGGCGTATTTTGCTTTTAAATTTATTTTTTATTTTTTATTTTTTTATTTTGGGTTTGGATTTGGCGTATTTTGCTTAATTTTTTTTTTTAAGTTTTTTATTTTCGGTTTGGATTTGGCGTATTTTGCTTAAATGTTATTTATTTATTTATTTATTTTTTATTTTCGGTTTGGATTTGGCGTATTTTGCTTTAATTTTTTTTTATTTTTTTATTTTGGGTTTGGATTTGGCGTATTTTGTTTACATTTTTATTTTATTTTATTTTATTTTGGGTTTAGATTTGGCGTATTTTGCTTTTAAATTTATTTTTTATTTTTTATTTTTTTATTTTTTTATTTTGGGTTTGGATTTGGCGTATTTTGCTTAATTTTTTTTTTTAAGTTTTTTATTTTCGGTTTGGATTTGGCGTATTTTGCTTAATTTTTTTTTTATTTTTTATTTTTTCATTTTGGGTTTGGATTTGGCGTATTTTGCGTACATTTTTTTTTTGTTTTTTTTTATTATTTTATTTTGGGTTTGGATTTGGCGTATTTTGCTTAAATTTTTTTTTAAAAAATTTATGTTTTTGTCTTTTTTTTTTTTTTTTTATACATTAATTAGTTCTTGTTCTTTAATTTCCGTTTTTTGCCTTCTTTATTTTTATTGGTATACAATAACTTATTTATTTATTTATTTGTAAATTACGTGGCGAATGGTAATTTATGTTTTCATGTTTTTTTTTTTTAAATGTTCTTGAATGAGGTGTATTTTTGTCGTTATTTTTTTTAAATTTACGATTTTGTCATTTTTTTATCCACTCACATTAATTTATATTTTTTTTTCTTTTTTATTTTTATTGGTATACAATAACTTTTTTTTATTTTTCAAAAATGAGTTTTCATGTGTTTTATTTATTTCTAAATTACGTCGCGAATGGTAATTTATGTTTTTATGTTTTTTTTAAAAAAATATTTTTGAATGAGGCGTATTTTTCTCGTTATTTTTTTTAATTTACGTTTTTTTTTTCATTTTTTAAGTTTTTTCTCGCTATTTTTTTTTTAATTTATGTTTTTTTCATTTTAAGTTTTTTTTTTTTTTTTTTTTTTTTTTTTTTTTTTTTTTGCAAATAGTTTTTTCATGTGTTTTTTATTTTACTTTTTATTTCATTTTCTGTGAAATGATAAAAAGTGAGGTTTTATTTTATTGTCCTGTGTATTTTAAATAATTTAATTTTAAATATTTAATTTTATTTGAATTTGAATTTGAATTTGAATTTTATTTTAATTTGAATTTTATTTTAAATTATTTAAATAATGTAAATAATCTAAAAAATTTAATAAGCAAAAAATTAAAATAAATATTCAAAAAATTTAAATCGTAAAAATTTAAATAATTTAAATATTCAAAAAATTATTTTAACAAAAAAATTTAAATAATTTAAAATGTTAATATTTTAAATTTAAAAACAACTCTATACTCAAATCGTAACCAAACACATAAAATAAAACTCAATTAATAAATTATTTTTAAAACTCATAACCAAAAATACAACTCGAAACTCCATACTATTTTCACAATTCTACACTCAAAAAATAACCAAATACATAACAAAAAAATTAAAATATTTAAAAATATGATTATAAATAGAGTTTGAATTTATTTTTATAAAATATTTTAACAAAAAACAAAAAAATGTTTTAATTTTTTTTTTCAACTTTCTTTGTTAAATTTACGAAAAGGTGTGTTTTGGGAAAAGGTTTTTTTTTTAATTAATTTTTGTGTGTTGCAGTTGATGGTGATGTCCAAAATTAACATGTGGGGGTAATTTCGTAAATTGACCTTGGCATTGGTTGTTGGGCTGCACCTGTGAAGGTTTTGTCCCTATGTGGCTAAAAAAGCCACCTTTGTCGTGACATGACTATTTTAGCCCAAGTTGGGCTTCCCAAACACCACCAAAATAGGCTATTTTAGTCACAACAAACAAAATATCACATTTAACCGACCGATAATCATTACACTTTTCTCTTACAAAAAAATTAAAAAATCCAAAAAGCCAAAAAATCTTTCCCAAACTAAGCCTTTTAGCCTAAGCTAAAATAGTCAAAAAAGTCAAAAAGCCAACCCACTTCCCAAACGGAGGCAAAATCATGTAATTTTCACGAAATTAAGTAAATGACATCATAAAAATCCGTAAATAATATAAATTTGCGTAGGTGGTCTCAAAAAAATTAGAATAACACAAAATTAGTAAGTTTTCACAAATTCACGTAAGTGATCTCACAAAAATACGCAAGTACACACTAATTTCCTAAAAGTGATCAGATAAAATTTTCGAACAACACAAAATCTCATAAATTTTCATGAAATCACGCGAGTGACCTCACAAAAATGCGTAAGTAACACAAACTCTCGTAAGTGATGCAAAAAAATTTGAAACAATATAAAATCACATAAGTTTTCACAAAATCACATAATTAATCTCACAAAAATGCGTAAGTTTACGTAAATTTCCCGTAAGTGATCTCATAAAATTATTGTAGAACACAAAATTATGTAAGTTTTCATGAAATTACGTAAATGACCTTACAAAAATGTGTAAGCCTCCGTTTGGGAAGTGGGTTGGCTTTTTGGTTTTTTTAGTTATTTTATCATGGGCTAAAAAGCTTGGTTTGGGAAGAGCTTTTTAGCTTTTTTGACTTTTTTTGTGAGAGAAGAGTATAATGATTATGGGCTAGATATGATGTTTTGTTTGTTATGGCTAAAATAGCCTATTTTGTCTTTTGTGACTATTTTAGCCACAAACCAACTTGCCAAACACCAACTAAGTAACACTCCCGTATGTGATCCCAAAAAATTTAGAACAACACAAAATCATGTAAATTTTCACAAACTCACGCAAGTGATTTCACAAAAATGTGTAAATTAACACAAATTTCCCGTAATAAGTAATCTCATAAAATTTTTGAACAATACAAAATCAAGTAAGTTTTCACGAAATCACGTAAGTAACCTCACTAAATGTATAAGTAACACAAACTCGAGTAAGTGATCTCAAAACATTTGGAACAACACAAAATCATGTAAGTGATTTCACAAAAATGCTTACATTAACACAAATTTTCCATAAGTGATTTCATAAATTTTTTGTGGAACACAAAATCATGTAAGTTTTCATGAAATCACGTAATTGACCTCACAAAAATACGCAAGTAATACAAATTCGAGTAAGTAATCTCAAAAAAATTGGAACAACACAAAATTACGTAAGTTTTCACAAACTCACATAAGTGACCTCACAAAAATGCATAAATTAACACAAATTTCCCGATCTCATAAAATTTTTGAATAACACAAAATCATGTAATTTTCACGAAATCACGCAAATAACCTCACAAAAATGCATAAGAAACACAAACTTGAGTAAGTGATTCTAAAAAGTTTGGAACAATACAAAATCACATAAATTTTCACTCATTTCGTCATTTTTCTTTTCTCTTCTTTTCGTAATCCATATCAATTTCCCATTTTCTCTCATGTGAGCTTATACAAATGGAGTATCCATTTAGAATCACTATCAACAACTTTAAAAGGATTCCAAATTAAACAAGGCCAATAAAGAATACTATGCATTTGCAATAATTGAAAACAAGCTAAAAATATCACAGAAAAATTAACTCGCTTTGACTTTATTTTGCTATTCATTCATTGGTTTTTAAACCAATTATCCTAGCTGCTAGGCTCATCACATATCTTTTTAGCGCATTGGCGTGAGTTGATGGCAACTGAATATTATAGTATAATGCATAATTAATAGGCATGCTTATTATCAAATATCTTTTTGAATAGTGGATATTTATCAAGACAAAAAAAATCTAGAAATATTCTATAGCGACATATATGTGAAAGGCCAGTAAAACAACAACATAATTTCATTCTAGTAGCCATCTATAATCTTATATTAAAACCGTGTTATTTTAGTGAAAAATATTTGTTGTTTTTTTTTGGACCATCTTATTTCAAATATATATATATATTTTTTTGTATACCTTGAAAGAAAAGATTACGAAAGAAGTATAAAATTTCCTTAATGAAGCATAGTGGTCCCACTCGAATCATCTACAATGATTCAAAGGTAAATTCTATGGACTCTTTTGGGAAGTGAGTTAGTAGTCACTTCCCAACTTTTAATCAATTTTGAGTCATATCATCTCTCATATTTTTTATACGTTTTTTTTTAATATAAAAAAAAGTCAAAAAATCAACTTTTAACTATTTTTCCAAAACAACCCTATGTCATGTACTTTGCCTTTTGCATCAATTTTGTACTTGTAATTGTAATTAACCCGATTTTAACTTTAAATGTTGAATTTTATCTCTATTTAGTCCAATTGATAATATTAGTTAGATTTTTTTTGACAGAAATGGCACCCACGAGAGCATAATTTCATAGGAAAAATTGTAAATTCAAACAGTACCCACAACCATAGATCATCTACCTAATAGTTTCAAATCAAGCACCAAGACAACTACACAAGATCAAATTATGTAATTTTCTGATGAAACAAAACAAACGCAAAACCATAAATTTAATAGAAAGCAAAAAACAAAAAGGAAAAAAAAAGAAAAAAAGAAAAGGAACTTGCAATGCAAGTGAGCTTCCTACTTAATAATAGCAACCAGGATAGATTGTTACAGGGTCAATTTTTGTTTCAAATTTCCAGCCTGCAATGGCACTAAGTTGGATACTTAGTCTCAGCCAATTATGTATACACACACACACAAAGTGTTAAAACAGATAAGAGAATAGGCAAACAAGAGATTATAGGAAAAATCCCAACCTTTATAGATTGCACCAACAATACAAAGGATGCCTATGGAACTCTTACAAAACACTTAGTTAATTTTCGAGTTCCATGGCTATGCCTAAAATAGGCTTACAATCAGTTACAACTTACAACCAGCATTACAAGGAAAGCATGCCAAGTGGCATAGCAGTTGACACCCCCAACTGCCTAGGGACTTAGGAACATTTCTAGGGCATAACTGCTCTTAACTGCTGTAGACACCCCATTTTTGACCGTCCTCAAGACTCGGACGTCACCGCTTGAACACTCGGTGATTATCCATGTTTGTGTTTGTTTGGAGTTCCCGGAGTTCTCGGCTACGCGCCTTGCCTCAGGATCTCCGAACTCGACTGTTTTGTGTCTGGTTTCGCACCAAACACTTGTGTTTTGCCTTAGAGGGGTAGGGAATGCCTTTTGAGGCATCCCCACACACCACCGGCACTAGCTAGAGGCCACTGGCTGGTTTTTCTTGCCACCGGCAATGTATATTGCCGATCGGCACTCTTTGTTGCCGGCCGGCACTCAATTTTGTCAAAATGACATTTTTGCCCAGCCGGCTACTGTTCAGCTGCTTTTGGAGATATTTTCAGACAGCTGTATGGCTTTGGCATCCCCTCCATACACGTGTATGGAGGGATGCACTTCTTGTTTTGCTTAATGCCTAAGCTTACAAGATTGCCTCCTCTATAAGAGGAGGCCTCCCCCTTGGCTTTAGGGTTGGCTTTTTGGAGAGAAAACAACTCAGATAGAGCTCTGGTTTTAGGTCTAGGATTGATACATATCATATCTCTATACCTCTCTTTTTAAGTGTTCTAGGTGCATTTGTTCATATTATTGCACACAAGCACCTAGTCTTTCACCTTTTCTTGGTGTCTTCAAGGATCAGAGTTTGTTCTTGAGGTTCTTGGCTAGATTTGAGCCCAAGGAAGCAACAACATCAACACTTGTGAAGAAGGTCAACAAGGGTAAGAAACTAGCCTTTTATTCCCCATTTTTGCATCCTATTTCTACCTATCTTAGAGCTGTTTTTGTGTTTAGTGTATAGCATAAAAAAGTTCTATTTTTAGGCCCTTTTGATTGTTTATTAAGAGTGTTTTGTGGTTTGGGTGTGTTTGACCACCCTTAGACCTTGAAAGGTCCCATTTTGTGCTATTTTGTACTAGTTTCGAGACTGTGGTGTTTGGGCCTCTTCACCACTGAAATCTTGAGGGATTTCAGTAGTGAAGATGGTGCCTTGAAGTCTCCAAAAGGGGAGGGCCACCCCCTCTCCTTGTTGTCCCTTGAAAGGGACCATTTTTGGCCTCTAGAGGAAGCCTATGTTAGAGTGTGTGTTGATCATGTCTAGGCTGCATTTCATGCTTATTATGCCATAATATAATCATGTTGTGTGTCGGTTTTGGTGCTCCATACATGTTTAGTATAGTTGCCATGTAATGCCTCTTTGATCCCTTAACATGTCTTAGGTTGTTAGCCTTTATTCAAGCATGATTTAGGCTTAGACTTATGAATGTTTTGTGCTTATTTTGCCATGCTTTAGGTCTGTCCATAGTCGTTTGGATTGATTTTGGCATGCTTAGTATAGCTTCTTTGCATTTGTAGCTTGTTAGGCTTGTATACCTCAAGTATGTGAATGTGTAGCATGTGTTGCTTGCATCATTTTGGTGGTTTGGAACCTCCCAACATGTAATTTCAGTCCCTTTGGCATGCTCGTATGCTTGCCTTAGTTGCCTCTTTATTGCTTTGAGAGCATGTGTTGTATGCCTTATGTTTTGACCATTGTGCATGCCTTTGGATTCATGTCATTTAGATGCCATCTAAGTGGTCCTTTGGGCTTGATTTTGTGTGCTAAAACTCTGATTTTAGTTGCTTGATTCTTGCCATGTTAAGTCTTGTCAAGTGTAGTTCAATGCCCTTTGGCTAGCCTTGAGCACTTGGGCCATACTCGCATGCTTATGCTTGTCTCATTTGGGTTGGTTTGGCACCATATCCTAACATGATTTTTAGAGCTTATATTGCATGCTAATTGTCCATGTTTAGCCTCTTTCAAGTATGTTTGAGAGTTGCTTGTTTAAGGCTTAGGTTTGTGCCTTAACATGTGCATGCGTGTGTGTGTGCTTAGCCTTTATTTTTGGGCACTTTGGCCACTGATTTTAGGCCTAATTGGAGTTGCCTAAGTCATGTTTAAGCCCACTCCTTTGCTTGGTTTACATGCTTGCCTTGTATGTGTGTTTGCATACTAGCATTCTTGTTTGCATCCCATGTTGCATACTAGTTGACATGCTTAGGATTGCACACTTAGACATGCATGCCTTGTCCCTTGATTTGGTGATGGGGATTGGGCTCTTTGGTTGTTTGGTTTGTATTTCATTTGACATGAAAATTGTACACTTGGTTCTTTGGGCCATCATGCATGGAAATGCGTGATTGATGGTCCGGGAATCGAGGCAAACCCTCCTTTGAGTCACAAACATGATAAGGGATAGGGTTGGTGCATACATAGCTTGAATAGCATTGCCATGCAAGATTTTTCCCTCTGCTGCTGTGAGTTGCAGGTTCTGCAGGAATTCATTGCCGGCCGACAGCATTTAGTGCCGACCGGCAGTCAATCAATGGCCGGTGGATATGTTTCGTGCCGATGGGCCACATCCTAGTGCCGGTGGTCATTTCCTCCAGCCGGTGGGATTCTCCAGTGTCCAGAGAGGCATCCTTGGGACTTTGGCAGTTTTTCAGAGGAGCAAAGCAGGGAAAACAGAGGCAGGCTAGACATGGCAGTGCAATTCCGAGCGGAATCCGAGCGTGCATGCATTGAGCCCTCGCCCCGAGGCGGTTTACTGTTTTCTTTTTCTTAGATTAATTAATTTGTTAATTTAATTAATTTGTAATATTTAATTAGCTTGCGTAGTTAATTAATTTGTATTATTCTTTTGGTCCCTCTGTGTGAGGGCATATTTGTAATAAGTGTGGGTGAGTGTGTGTATGTCTTTCAACCCCCACTTCTTTATCCCTTTTATTTACCTGCTTGTGATGGTAGATTAGGGCATATTTAAAATTAACATACCTTATGCAATGCATGCGTGCATCCATGCATTTGTTGACATGCATCAGGCTCGGTACATCATACAAACTGCATTGTATTTCAATTCCAAATTGAATACGTGTTATTTGTAGCATCCCACATGCCATGTTTAGGATAGCCGAGCCTACCTAGATTACATCTTTGCATGTGTTGCATTAGACATTTCAGTATGCTTAGGTCCATGCATGGATTTCTAATGAGCTTTTGTTTGGCTTGGAGTACTAGGTGAGTTTTTATGCGTTAGCATCCTTGCACGTGTGTGAGTGTTGCCATAACAGCATGATCACCATGTGGCTAAGTGCTTATATGTGATATAACTGCTTGAATGCCTGTGCGTGGAGGTTGGATTGCTTGAGTTGGAAAAACTCATTGAAATCTGTGTTTTAGCCTACTTGCGAGTAGTAAATTCCAAAGCGTTTTCAAAACAAACGGATATGCAATGCTTGTTTCCAAATTAGGCGATCTAGTCTATACTTGTTTGCTGTGCGCATAATATAGTAATTCTAGCTAATTAATTGGAATAAGAACACATAATATTTTCAAAATCGGATATCATGGTTAGTAGAGGCCGGTCTTCGGACCGGGCGAAAGGGAGTGCTCATAGCTGACCTTCCCCGATCGTACCCAAGCTCCCGAGTCAAGACCACTTTGGTGATGACGGACACGTGGCCTTCGGCACCGAGTCAGGGTTTCCTAAATTTCCCATTTTAAAAAAATATTTAGGTGGCGACTCTGTATCTGGCAAAGCAGTCCATGTTTGGTACTTCTTTTCAAAATATGTTTTTTTTTCTCAAAACGATTTGCCAGAGTTGGACTCTTTGGTTCAGATTACGAACCGCGACAAACAAAAAGGGAGTCCGAACTGTAGCGAGGTCCCCCGCGGGCTTGTTACAGTTTCTGGCGACTCCGCTGGGGAGTTTAGAGAGCTTGACTCGAACTCGTGATATCCTGTTTTGATTACATTTATGTGTTTCTTTGCATTGCATGTGCATTGGTGCGCCTAGGACACCGTGTTGGCCATCTGCTATTCCTGAGTGGTTTGCTGGAGGCTTGTCTTGTCAAGGCATGTCCATAAGGCTGACCGGTTACGGGCTCTGCCAGTATGGGAACACAAACCCCGGTTTTACCGAGGCACCCTCTTTGACCGTTCGACCTAGTGCATATTCGGATCCATAGTGACCATTCCAAACTAGGACAAGTTGCTTACCCGATATAGGTTGTTTGAAACCGCTGTGTGCGTAGTGAAACCCTAGCTCCTGACAAAATAGGACAGGGAAACCCTACCCCAACATAGGGGTGTATTGGCTCTCATTTATCTGCTATGTGCTTTTAGAGTGTATCTCTGCAGGGGAACGCATATATCAGTTTGCAAAGTTTGAGCATCAGGCCCGAGGGCACCGGTATCAGTGTTGTTGAGAATCAGTTATGTCTGCGGGTATCAGTTCAGAGTTGAACAGTGATTCTGGGAAACAGTGATCAGTAGTAGAGTGCAGTTGTTCGGCTATACCCGTGTTTGATCTGTTTGGGGCTGAAATGCTGTTTGTTTTCCGTTTCAGTTTAGAGATTCAGAGAGTTGATCCAGAACAGCTAGTGTCTTTTCCTTGCTGAGGCAGGACTGAGCATGACGCAAAATTCAGAAGAGATCGTGGTCATGATGGCCGCGTTGAATCAAGGAATCACCCCGCAAGGTGAGGCTAATATTGATCTGCCGCATCCACCTAGGTCGCCTGCCGCACACCCAATTTGGACCCCTCAACTATATCAGGCTCGCGAGCCTACTACATTTGAACTAATGGGAATGATAGGTGATCTCCAAAGATCCGTGGCGGATCTCGCCTATGGAATGTCTGCTTCACCACCAGCCGCACCATATGCCGGAGGCTTTGCACCCCAGGAGCCCCCGTTATTGGGACGGATTGTAATTGAACTCAGCCAACCGGAGATGACCTCCAGCTATGGCAACGACGCACCAACCCAAATTCTAGATCAGGCTGGGGCCAGAGACAAAGGTAAGATGAAAGTAGACGCCGACCTTATCGAACAACTGCTGCGGGCAGTCGAGGCTATGAAAGCCGGGGGGATGAACAAGCAACAGATATTCGCAGTTGTGTCGAAAGCTGTGGTGGATGCTTTCCCCACTCCGCTTGAGGGCAGTTCCAGTCAATCAGAGAACCGGGATAGGCCCCGTCATGCCAAAAATAGTTCTTCCCGCTCCCAACCTCGCATCCAGAAAGGATCAGAAACCCAAGGCCGCACCCGCCGATCCGTTCGCTAGTACATCTAGCAAGAGTGCTCAGGCTCCGAAGTACCTGCCTCGAGGGCGGCGGGCCTTCCATCCTCTCTACATGCCTTTGTCTAGGGCACTTTTGATTTTGGCCAAAAAGGGGCATCTTACACCTCTTGAGCCCCGACCCCTACCGAAGAATCTCCCTGCCACGCATGACGCCACTATGTACTGTGCGTACCATCAGCAGACTGGTCATGCTACCGATAACTGCTTCCGCCTCCGTCATGAGGTGCAGGATTTGATTGACAACAAGATTATCCTCCCGCCTACCTCGGCCAAATCAGTCACTACAGAGTTCTTGGATTTTGAGGATGTGGACACTGTGAGTATGTGATCAGGGTGGGACCACTTGTGAGCGGCGCCCAGTGTTTTTTATGTGGCGTTTGGTACGCATTTTTGAGCATCTGCGAATGCTAGTTTTGTAAATTCTGGCTCGGGTGTCGAGTCAGTCTTTTGTTTTGTCTTATTTTGAGTCTATCTCTCTGTATTGAGTCAGTCCTTTTGCTTATGGGTCTGTCTTGTTGTAGTGAGTCAGTCCTCTTTGTATAGAATACCAGGTGATTCCGGGGTTGTTGCCTCAAACGCTGTTTTGTAATTATCCTTTTGTTTTTGCTTTTTGAGTCTGTCTCGGTCGAGGAGCCAGTCACAATCAGGGAATCTGAATGAAACAGCCGCGGCTATCATATTCCAGTACTTGTTGTTGTTTCAGCTGGTTGCGCCAGAGGATGTGAATGGAACGACAGTACATACCACTTACTCTCTTGTGCCTTAAACATCGTTGTAATGACCTAAGCTTTTCATAAAAGCCCTTTTGAACACTGCGGTGATGAAAACGAAGAGGTAGTAATTCCTCGGGTTTTGCAAAATTTTGATCATTTTGAGGGAAAGAGAGGCATGCTAACCTTTTAATGAATGAAATCATGCTTGTCGGCGTGAGTACTGAGAAGGACTCTGGCTTGATCCAGACTGGTTTCACACTATCTTCAACGCGAGCGATTTGTCGCTTTCTTAAAAAATTTCAAAAACAAAATGTTTTGCGCGGTCCCGTGAAGACCTGTGTGGAATCGCTCTTGAGATTGTGTAGCCCAGGATCGCTCTCAGCCTCAAGATCCAATTCATTTGTTTCAAAACCTGGAATCCGTTCAAAACATTCAGTGCCATGAAATACCTGTGTGGCCCATTTCGAGGCAGCCCTCGAGTAAGAGGCGTCAAAGTCAGATCAAGGAAATCAGATCCCACCAGGCAAGGCTCATGAAGTAGCCGTGATGGACTTTTCTGCAAATCAATACAACAGTCACTCTCCCGGATATAGAGAGGCTTCAATCTCAAAACCATTTGGCATGGGCTTGCTACACTTTTACCCTTTGAGAGGCTCGCTGGGCCGAAAACCCGGAAGGGCGACCCAGGCAAAAGTTAGAGCAAAGAAAAAAATACAAAAAAGAAGAAAATAAAAAAAAAAAGCAAAAAAATACAGAATACAAAAAAGAAAAGAAAAGAGAAAATGCAAAAGAAAAGAATGAAGAAAAAGAAAAAGAACAACAAAGCTCGCAAGGTCGAAAACCCGCATTGGGCACCTTGGCAAAAGTTAGAGCCTAAACAGTGAAGGTTAAAATACCCGAGTGTACCTTAACCGGAACTACGTAAGGCTTGATTCCCATGTTTGGGATACGTAGGCAACTTCATCCTGAAGTCCAGCCCCAACGCTTCCATAGCGTCTCAGTCCATGTCATGGTTTTGATCACTTGTGCCTCCTCCGAATCTGATGTCTCGATTGCAGCAACCTGGAACTACGTGATTAACTTCCTGTTGAAGTCCAACCACCAATACCTTCCAGGTGACTATGTCCATATATTGATTCAAACTGTCTTCGTCTCCTCCGTATTCGAGGATCCGATCGTCATCAACAAGGATTGGCTTACAGCCATGCCACGGCATCATCCAAACAAGGGGCAACTTTCCGTTGCCATGCATTACCATAAGTTGCCCTGAGTTGCCGTCCAAACCAGGGACAACTTTCCGTTGCCGTATCCCCCTCCCCTTTTTAAGCCAGGAGCAATTTTCCATCATCCCCGATCCGAGGTTGCACATCTCGAGGGTAAGTTTCGTGCTCGTTGAGCATTGATTGTTTGCAAAAATAGTTTTTGAAAATTTTTACTGAAGTTGACTATTTTCTCGAAAACTATTTCATTTTCCAAAATTGGACCATGTTTGGACCCAAAAGGAGAATTTTCAGTGCTCACATCCTGATTTGCATGATTTTGAATCAAAAATCGAACAAGTGTGTTAATCCAACTCTCATTTTGATCAAAACTGTTTTAAGAAGAAAACAAAAAGAGTGGTCAAAGTGGCGAACTAGGGGCACAATTGAGTCAGATCTTCTGTCTTTCCCCCATCAACACACTCGCCAGAAAGGCACCCTATCTACTAGAAGAAACAGCCGTGAGCTAACTGTATCGGGCATGAGCCCACAACCTCTCGTTTACCCATCAATCACCCCGGGGAGGGATGAAAAATGAGAGAATAAAGAATGGAGAGGTGTAAGTTGAGAGGAAAAGTGAGAAAAGGGTTTTTGAGAGAAAAACCGAGCTTGAGGGCCGAATGATGTGAGTATCACAAATCAGAAAGGATGGGAATAATACCCGGAGGAATTGGCTCCTCAAGATTTGAGGTCTTTCTGTAAACATGTCCGTGTGTCGTGTCTTTTGATTTGTCGGTCTCGTTTTGGCTTTGAGTCTTTTCCGAGTGTGTCTCGTGGTGTTCAGGTCATGTACTTTTTGTTTCTTTGTTTGAGTCCCTCCGCTGTGTTCTGTGGTAGGCTCGACACCCCGGGCGAAAACCCTTCTTTATTTCAAAAAAAAAATCGTTTGTGCTCAGAATGCTGTGCCATTCTCTACATCTATGCGAAGCAAGAGAAGAAAAGGGAAAATTTGGGACATCCGAGTGTGTTTCAACTGCAACCATATCAGCTTTTGTGGTCCGTCCTGTCAGATTGGGGCTGTTTGTTCAAAGTTTGCTGTGTGCAGAATGAACCAAGTACTGTATTACGGGCTGTATGCAGATCAATCCCCAGTAGAGTATGGGCTATATTATGCGGTTTGAGTAGTGGTTTGCATGAGTTGTTTACTGTTAGTTGGTTGGTTATCCGATTATCATAGTGCAAGTGCTCAATTTACAAGTGTTCTTTGTTTAGACAACAGATCAATATCATTTACATTTGAGATGTAATATGATGCAATGCAATGCAAAGTATGAAATATGCAGATATATACAAATGTAACACTTTTTCAGACAAAAAGTTTGTTTCATTTCATATCATCCTTTTCGAGTACATAAGTTTTGAGAACAAAAATCTGCCCGTGGCAGTACCAAGTACCCTAACTACTGACAAAAGGGAAAAATGCAAAAAAGAAGAAAAACAACAAAAGTCTGTATCAAATGTCAAAAATGGCCCCGGAGCTATCAATCCGTCCTCGCCCTCTTCCTGGGCAGAAGCCCAGGAGCATCACCAGGAGCATCGCCGTCTGAGCCTGAGCCCAAGCTGTCCCCGGTCTCCTCCTCCGACGACCCCGCCTCCGCCTCTGTCTCTGCCTCAGACTCGTCATCTGGAACTGGAGCCCGCGAGCTGCTCCCCACATAAGTGCGCCCCCCTCTGGTACGGGGATATATCTTGCCATCCCGGGTAGAAACAGGAGGTCCGGCTGGAGCGCCACCTACCGGAGGAATCTGGAAGGGAGGCTGAAAAAGCATAAAAGGCAAATGCATCAGTATGCCGTGAGCAGTGAATCAGTGCAGAATGCAATGTATGAGTACAGTGTAGGTATGCCGTGAGCAGTGAATCAATGCAGAATGCAATGTATGAGTATGGTACATATGAATCAGTGCAGAATGCAATGTATAAGTACAGTGTATCAGATGCCGTGAGCAGTTTATCAGATGTTGTGTCATGCATCAGATTATGTAAAGCAGTTTGTGTATGGTTAGAGGCTGTGGTTAGAAAGAACATACCGGAATGCTGTAAAGGGCTAGGAGGTCGAATGTCCGCTGTAGCATCCCCATCATGGAGGCATTCATCTCCAATGACTGCCGGGTATACTCAGAAGACGCCTGCAAAAGTATCAGATGCATCAGTATTCTGTGGAATATCAAACAAATCGAAATGAAATGATTGTACGAACATGCAGTAATACATACCGGAGGTAAGTCGGGGATACCGACAAACTCGTGATCAGCCGGCGGAGGGGCGAAGGGAATCTGATAGGTCGCCCCACCTTGCCCTCGGAAAGTCAATGAAGCGGGCAGAGCAAGCCAACCGGTCTCCCGCTCTCGCTGAACCCCGCCTCTGCCGCGGACTCGAGCTCTCCTCGGCCCTCCAGCTCCAGCTCCTGCTCCAGCCGCTGGCACCGCTGGTCTCTCCCTCTCTGCTCGGCGGCCGCCACTCAGAGGTCGCATGATGAAGGTCCGGACGTACTCCGAGTAGTCGCCCTCGCCTCTGTAGCCGTCTGCCTCCCAGCCAAGGGTGTAGTCCGCCATCTGCTCGGCGGTGAATCTCTCGGTGTCCCTCATATGCTCAGGAGAATGCACCGGCACTATCTGCTCAGGTAAACCCAGGGTCTGGCGTAAGAAACGCTCACCCAGGTACCAAGCCCGACAGACTGGGCCCTCGAGCAGAATCCGGTAACGCAAGGTCTCATCGGCGCCGGCAAACCGATCCCGCATCATGGCTGGCAGTGGAGCCCACGGCTGCCAGGTGATCTGAAAATGCAATACAGTTTGTTATCTACTGTTATTGAAATATGCAGTGAAAAGGTGAAGTTTAAATGAACTGCAAGTAAAACATACCTCGGCAGGGGTGATAGTGTCAAAGTAGCGGTGAAAGAAGCTGAATGTCTCTCGCGGCCTTCGGGTGCATCTCCCGTCAAAGCGGCATGAAAAGGAGACGACCAGAGGAGTCTCCGTCTCGGGTACAGGAGCAAGCCTGGGGAAGTAGGCATAAACCCACAGCTGTAGAGCAAATACCAGTGCATTTATCAGATCAAAGCAGAATATACAGAAAAGCAGAAATAGCAGAGCCGTGTGTTGTGCAGTGTATTATACAGAGTGTACAGTGTGAGCAGTGTACAGTCAGTGTAAAGCAGAGTATGTGTGTGCCGTGTGTACAGTATGCAGCAAGTACAAAGCAGACTACAGTGTGTGCAGTGTGCAGAATACAGAAAGTATAGAGCAGAAATGTAAAGCGGAAAAGAAGACGTACCTCCCAAGCCCGCCAGTAACCCCCGAGCAACTGACCACTGCCGCGGGAGGCTGAGCTCATATATCCATAAAGGGTGGCCAGAGCGGCGCCACCCCAGTCGTAGTGCAAGATGTCTCTGACATCCACCAGTGCGCTGAGGAGGCAGAGAGGCACTGTGTTCGCCCGGTCGGCGAAGATGGTCGTCCCGAACAGAAACATAAGGAAGCCGCGTGCATATCTCTTTGCGGCCTCTGGGGTCATCGGGGCTGCCTCGCCAAGGAAGGGCTCGACCCTGAACTGCACCTCGAACCAGGAATACCTGACGAAGCCGGGACGCGCGAGAGGCGGTGCCGCGCCAAGTAAGTAAACCTGAGCTGCGGTCCACTCATCCATGTCGGTGTCGAAGGGGATCGGATCACCCCCTACCCCGATGCCGGTGAGCATCGAGAAGTCATAAGGGGTCATCGTCATGTCCCCGGTCGCCGACAAATGAAACGAATCGGTGGTGTCCCACCACCTCTCTGCCAGAGCGGCCAGAAGAGGTCTGCATGTCGTGAGCCTGGAGAGTCCCCTACAAAATCCGCCAAAGCCGGTCCGGTCCACGATGTGGCGAACTGCGTCGGGTAGCTCGGTGTACCACTCGCGAGCAACAGTGTTCCCATACCCGCGGATGGCATGGGAGTCTCCCTGTTTTCAAACAAATAGTCGCAAAGCAATATAAAATGTACAGTTTTGAAGAAACAGTCAAAATCAGTGCAAATGTTGGCATGCGTGCAAGATTATCAGATTCGAACAGATACCGGGTGCCGGTGTGCTTATAGTGAATTACAACATATGATGCGTCAGTGTGTCTGAGTGGTTCAGTGCAAATATGGCATGCGTGCATATTTTCAGATTCAAACAGATACCGGGTGCCGGTGTGCTTACAGTGAACTACAACGTGTGATGCGTCAGCGTATTTGAGTGGTTCAATGCAAATGTAGCATGCGTGCATATTTTCAGATTCAAACAGGTATCGGGCAATGGTGTTTGCAGTGAAATACGGTATGTGCCGTGTGTCTGGGTGACTAAGGCTAGTGCAGTGTGTGTGCATGTGTCGTTTCTTAAACAGATATCAGTTGCAAGTTTGTTTGTGATCAACTACAATACACAATGCATCAGAGTATCAGAGCTAAAGCAATTAAAGAATCTAATCGGCTGTGGCAGTTGACAGTTAAAAGGTTTTATGTTGCAGAAAGTAAAGCAAAGAAAGAAGGTTACCTCGGAAGCGCCGGAGGATAGGTGGGAGGTAGGCTCACGCAGCAAGAGCTCGGGGTCCAACGCCATGTCGAAGCTCCTGAACTGGCGTAGTCCGTCAGGGGGTAGAACGTGAATCGCCGGCCGGTAGGTCGCCGGGTCGAAAGGGCGCTCGCTCAACGGGAGGAGCTTGACCCCGGGATCCATCTCGTGGTCCGGGGGAGTCCCGCCGCGTGGAATGTCGTCGGCCATGTCGAGAATGATGAGAAAATGGTCGGAGAATGAAAATAGGCTCGGAATACGAAGAGTCAACAGAAAAGTCAACCCCCGGGAGGGTCGAAAATGGCCGGAAAGGTCGGGATGAGAAAAAGGTATGGAAATGAAGAGGAAATCGAGGGGAACAAGTCCCAAAAGGGCGGGAATGGCAAAAGGAGTGCCGAAATGAAATTTCAACCGGTCGAAAATGTCCGAAACACGATGAACTTCGCGAATCGAACGACGGAAAAGGTGCGAGATCGCAAAGAAACGAGGAATCGAGGAAGGAAAAAAGGCCCTAGAGAGAGAGGGTGTGGTTTTTCGGCGGAGGAGAAGTGAAGAATAGGGTTTAGAAACCCTATTTTAAAAGACCCGAGGCGAAAAGTCGAATCTGCCCCGATTCAGTAACTTTTTGCCGGTCGGCAACATTTTATGCCGGCCGGCAGAATATTGTGCCAATGGAATTGTTTTGTAGCCGGTGGCCTCCTAGCCCGGCCGATGATGTTCCCACAGCCTTATCTAGGCCATGTGAGGGGTTTTGGGTCTTCATAGCTCAAGAAAGTGCAAGAAAGTGCATCTCCGACGCTCAACCGGTCTCCGTTTTGACCTCGGACTGTGTCTTCTGTGCGTGGCACTCGAATTCGTGCAATGTTGTATCCTTTTGTATCCTTTTTCCATTTGCAAGATTCAAAAGTTGCCCCGTGTGTGTTGCATACATTCATCTTACCGTCTGGTGCGTCGTATCGCGCCGTGACGCATATCACAGTTGCATTGTTGTGCACTCAATTCATTTGCATTGTCGTGCATCCTAAAAGTCGTGCTTAGCCACGCATTTCAAATTCGCTTGCATGGTCATACGTTGCCCCACATCGCGGTCTGGCGAGACCTTAAACCCGCTCAGTTGCATTGTTAGGAATATCAGAACACGTGCGTTGTTACGCATTTAAGTCCATTTGCAGTGTCTTGCATTCCCTTTGTGACTCGCGTGGCCTCGCTCGCCACGCGCTTTGCCTCACACCCCCCCTCCGTGAGAGGTTTCTTTTTGCTTTTCTCTTTCCTTTCTCGCGTGTACTACGCTGATGAGGTTTCTTTTTGCTTTCCTATTTCCCCTCTCGCGTGTACTATGCTGATGAGGTTTCTCTTTGCCTTTCTTTCTTCTCTCGCGTGTACTACGTTGAGAAGTGTTGCACTTTCCTCTCCTGCGTACGATACGCTGAGAGATGTTATGTTTAAAACTCCGGGTGTTCTCGGTAGTCGCTTTTAGCCTTCTCCACGTAAGGCGCCATGAGAATAGCTTAATTCTCTTAATCCTTTCTGCATGAGATGTAGCTTGGGTTCATGTTTGCTTACATGCATCGTAAATATTGCATATGTCATGCATCATTGTAAATAGTGCACATGGCATGCATCATTGTAAATAGTGCACATGTCATGCATCGTAAATATCGCATATGTCATGCAGCATTGTAAATATTGCATATGTCATGCATCATTGTAAATAGTGCACATGTCATGCATCATTGTAAATATTGCACATGTCATGCATCGTAAATATCGCATATGTCATGCATCATTGTAAATATTGCATATGTCATGCATCATCATAGGATATAGTGCATATGTCATGCATTTCTCCTAGTAAATGTTCAATCCATCACATATTTGTAGATATTGCATTGTAGGTTGCATGCATCCACTGCATCACCCTCCATCTATGGCTTGCGCCTTTCCTTGTTGAGCTTGGTCTGGTATGTGCTCATACTTTTCACGTCAAAACACAGTTCTGCATGTGTACGCGCCTATTCCACGCTGGTATATTGGTTTGAGGGTTGCGGCACCTTTTCTGTGTTAGACATGCGTTGTACGTGTACATGCCTTTCCTAGGCAAGATTTGGTTTGGCCCGCGTGCCATATCCGTTGTATCTATTTCCATTGCATTGTAGTTGCATGCATCCACTGCATCACCTTCCATTTATGGCTCGCGCCTTTCCTTGTTGAGCTTGGTCTGGTATGTGCCCATACTTTTCACGTCAAAGCACAGTTCTGCATGTGTACGCGCCTATTCCACGATGGTATGTTGGTTTGAGGGTTGCGGCACCTTTTCTGTGTTAGACATGCGTTGTACGTGTACATGCCTTTCCTAAGCAAGATTTGGTTTGGCCCGCGTGCCATATCCGTTGTATCCATTTCCATTGCATTGTAGATTGCATGCATCCACTGCATCACCTTCCATCTATGGCTTGCGCCTTTCCTTGTTGAGCTTGGTCTGGTATGTGCCCTTACTTTTCACGTCAAAGCACAGTTCTGCATGTGTACGCGCCTATTCCACGTTGGTATGTTGGTTTGAGAGTTGTGGCACCTTTTCTGTGTTAGACATGGCTTGTACGTGTACATGCCTTTCCTAGGCAAGATACGGTTTTGGCTACACGCCATATCCATTGTAGATATTACATTATAGTGTAATTGTTGCGTCCGGCATTAGGATCATTGTTCTTTCCCCAGCGGGTCGTCACTCCACTTATGTCATTCCACCCAATACTTGTTCTTGTGCCCGTCTACATTACTCATAGTTCTGCATGTGTACGCGCCTATTCCACACTGGTATGTTGGTTTGAGGGTTGCAGCACCTTTTCTATGGTAGACGGACTTGTTACTTCCATCAATCTATTTGACATTTGTGTGGTTTCGGACCGCTCATGATTGAATCATGATTCGATTGCATTGCATGTCATTTGCATTGTTTATACTTAGTTTTGTATATAGTACATATCATTTGCATTCATTATTGCATTATCATGAATGTTGCTAACAACATTGTACCTGTTAAGTTTGTTTTCTTTTCAGGCACGATATTGTATGTACGGTTCATTTGAGGCCGGTGCAACCGGACGAGCCGCACAGGTATTGTATCTTCCGAGTGAGACGTATTGAGAATTGCATAATTCTCTTACATCTTTTCTGCATTGTAGTGTAGTCTGGTGTATGCTAGCTTATAACTATTGCATGTGTGCTTCGTTACAGCTTTCTTTGCATGATCATAAGTTATGCTCGGCTTCTTGCATTGTCTTGCATTTTGCCCCTGCCTTCGGGCGCATACCTTGTTTTTCTTGCATGTTTGTCCAAGTCTTCGGCCTTGTCAAAAATGGGTCGTCTCTGGGCTTTGACATTTACTCTCGTCATTGTTATGACTTTCGAGTTCTGTCAAAGAGGGGCAACTGTAGACACCCCATTTTTGACCGTCCTCAAGACTCGGACGTCACCGCTTGAACACTCGGTGATTATCCATGTTTGTGTTTGTTTGGAGTTCCCGGAGTTCTCGGCTACGCGCCTTGCCTCAGGATCTCCGAACTCGACTGTTTTGTGTCTGGTTTCGCACCAAACACTTGTGTTTTGCCTTAGAGGGACAGGGAATGCCTTTTGAGGCATCCCCACACACCACCGGCACTAGCTAGAGGCCACCGGCTGGTTTTTCTTGCCACCGGCAATGTATATTGCCGGTCGGCACTCTTTGTTGCCGGCCGGCACTCAATTTTGTCAAAATGACATTTTTGCCCAGCCGGCTACTGTTCAGCTGCTTTTGGAGATATTTTCAGACAGCTGTATGGCTTTGGCTTCCCCTCCATACACGTGTATGGAGGGATGCACTTCTTGTTTTGCTTAATGCCTAAGCTTACAAGATTGCCTCCTCTATAAGAGGAGGCCTCCCCCCTTGGCTTTAGGGTTGGCTTTTTGGAGAGAAAACAACTCAGATAGAGCTCTGGTTTTAGGTCTAGGATTGATACATATCATATCTCTATACCTCTCTCTTTTAAGTGTTCTAGGTGCATTTGTTCATATTATTGCACACAAGCACCTAGTCTTTCACCTTTTCATGGTGTCTTCAAGGATCAGAGCTTGTTCTTGAGGTTCTTGGCTAGATTTGAGCCCAAGGAAGCAACAACATCAACACTTGTGAAGAAGGTCAACAAGGGTAAGAAACTAGCCTTTTATTCCCCATTTTTGCATCCTATTTCTACCTATCTTAGAGCTGTTTTTGTGTTTAGTGTATAACATAAAAAAGTTCTATTTTTAGGCCCTCTTGATTGTTTATTAAGAGTGTTTTGTGGTTTGGGTGTGTTTGACCACCCTTAGACCTTGAAAGGTCCCATTTTGTGCTATTTTGTGCTAGTTTCGAGACTTTGGTGTTTGGGCCTCTTCACCACTGAAATCTTGAGGGATTTCAGTAGTGAAGATGGTGCCTTGAAGTCTCCAAAAGGGGAGGGCCACCCCCTCTCCTTGTTGTCCCTTGAAAGGGACCATTTTTGGCCTCTAGAGGAAGCCTATGTTAGAGTGTGTGTTGATCATGTCTAGGCTGCATTTCATGCTTATTATGCCATAATATAATCATGTTGTGTGTCGGTTTTGGTGCTCCATACATGTTTAGTATAGTTGCCATGTAATGCCTCTTTGATCCCTTAACATGTCTTAGGTTGTTAGCCTTTATTCAAGCATGATTTAGGCTTAGACTTATGAATGTTTTGTGCTTATTTTGCCATGCTTTAGGTCTATCCATAGTCGTTTGGATTGATTTTGGCATGCTTAGTATAGCTTCTTTGCATTTGTAGCTTGTTAGGCTTGTATACCTCAAGTATGTGAATGTGTAGCAGGTGTTGCTTGCATCATTTTGGTGGTTTGGAACCTCCCAACATGTAATTTTAGTCCCTTTGGCATGCTCGTATGCTTGCCTTAGTTGCCTCTTTATTGCTTTGAGAGCATGTGTTGTATGCCTTATGTTTTGACCATTGTGCATGCCTTTGGATTCATGTCATTTAGATGCCATCTAAGTGGTCCTTTGGGCTTGATTTTGTGTGCTAAAACTCTGATTTTAGTTGCTTGATTCTTGCCATGTTAAGTCTTGTCAAGTGTAGTTCAATGCCTTTGGCTAGCCTTGAGCACTTGGGCCATACTCGCATGCTTATGCTTGTCTCATTTGGGTTGGTTTGGCACCATATCCTAACATGATTTTTAGAGCTTATATTGCATGCTAATTGTCCATGTTTAGCCTCTTTCAAGTATGTTTGAGAGTTGCTTGTTTAAGGCTTAGGTTTGTGTCTTAACATGTGCATGCGTGTGTGTGTGCTTAGCCTTTATTTTGGGCACTTTGGCCACTGATTTTAGGCCTAATTGGAGTTGCCTGAGTCATGTTTAAGCCCACTCCTTTGCTTGGTTTACATGCTTGCCTTGTATGTGTGTTTGCATACTAGCATTCTTGTTTGCATCCCATGTTGCATACTAGTTGACATGCTTAGGATTGCACACTTAGACATGCATGCCTTGTCCCTTGATTTGGTGATGGGGATTGGGCTCTTTGGTTGTTTGGTTTGCATTTCATTTGACATGAAAATTGCACACTCGGTTCTTTGGGCCATCATGCATGGAAATACGTGATTGATGGTCCGGGAATCGAGGCAAACCCTCATTTGAGTCACAAACATGATAAGGGATAGGGTTGGTGCATACATAGCTTGAATAGCATTGCCATGCAAGATTTTGCCCTCTGCTGCTATGAGTTGCAGGTTCTGCAGGAATTCATTGCCGGCCGGCAGCATTTAGTGCCGACCGGCAGTCAATCAATGGCCGGTGGATATGTTTCGTGCCGATGGGCCACATCCTAGTGCCGGTGGTCATTTCCTCCAGCCGGTGGGATTCTCCAGTGTCCAGAGAGGCATCCTTGGGACTTTGGCAGTTTTTCAGAGGAGCAAAGCAGGGAAAACAGAGGCAGGCTAGGCATGGCAGTGCAATTCCGAGCGGAATCCGAGTGTGTATGCATTGAGCCCTCGCCCCGAGGCGGTTTACTGTTTTCTTTTTCTTAGATTAATTAATTTGTTAATTTAATTAATTTGTAATATTTAATTAGCTTGCGTAGTTAATTAATTTGTATTATTCTTTTGGTCCCTCTGTGTAAGGGCATATTTGTAATAAGTGTGGGTGAGTGTGTGTATGTCTTCCAACCCCCACTTCTTTCTCCCTTTTATTTACCTGCTTATGATGGTAGATTAGGGCATATTTAAAATTAGCATACCTTATGCAATGCATGCGTGCATCCATGCATTTGTTGACATGCATCAGGCTCGGTACATCATACAAACTGCATTGTATTTCAATTCCAAATTGAATACGTGTTATTTGTAGCATCCCACATGCCATGTTTAGGATAGCCGAGCCTACCTAGATTACATCTTTGCATGTGTTGCATTAGACATTTCAGTATGCTTAGGTCCATGCATGGATTTCTAATGAGCTTCTGTTTTGGCTTGGAGTACTAGGTGAGTTTTTATGCGTTAGCATCCTTGCACGTGTGTGAGTGTTGCCATAACAGCATGATCACCATGTGGCTAAGTGCTTATATGTGATATAACTGCTTGAATGCCTGTGCGTGGAGGTTGGATTGCTTGAGTTGGAAAAACTCATTGAAATCTGTGTTTTAGCCTACTTGCGAGTAGCAAATTCCAAAGCGTTTTCAAAACAAACGGATATGCAATGCTTGTTTCCAAATTAGGCGATCTAGTCTATACTTGTTTGCTGTGCGCATAATATAGTAATTCTAGCTAATTAATTGGAATAAGAACACACAATATTTTCAAAATCGGATATCATGGTTAGTAGAGGCCGGTCTTCGGACCGGGCGAAAGGGGGTGCTCATAGCTGACCTTCCCCGATCGTACCCAAGCTCCCGAGCCAAGACCACTTTGGTGATGACGAACACGTGGCCTTCGGCACCGAGTCAGGGTTTCCTAAATTTCTCATTTTAAAAAAATATTTAGGTGGCGACTCTGTATCTGGCAAAGCAGTCCATGTTTGGTACTTCTTTTCAAAATCTGTTTTTTTTCTCAAAACGATTTGCCAGAGTTGGACTCTTTGGTTCAGATTACGAACCACGACAAACAAAAAGGGAGTCCGAACTGTAGCGAGGTCCCTCGCGGGCTTGTTACAACTGCTGCTATGTTTCAGCCTTGGTTCCAGATGTCCAGACTTGCCTTGTCTTTGCCCATCATAGATAACTGCTGCCAACAGACATGCGTAACTGTTAGAAACTGCCATGTTGTTTTGCCTCATCAAGTCAGCCACGAATTTGGTTGTCTTGGCCCCCAGACCAAGTTTTGCCTACTGATTGCTTTGAACCCCCAAGCATGCTGCAGCCCACATTCGGGTCATGTTAATGCCTTGCATTTGTGCAACGACTGCACATACTTTGGCCAAGAGTTGTGTGCTGCTGCCTCAGCACTTTGCCAACATTTCACCTTGTTGTCTTGGCATGCCACCATCATGCCTTGGTCTTGGTTGGACATGGGCGCAAGGTGCTGCCAATGCCAACCATGCAGCTTTCAAGTAGAAGGTGCTAACAAACCACCCCCACCAAAAGAAGCCGACGTCCTCGTTGGTAAGGCCTCTAAGTAGTCTGTAATTTGCTTCTCAAACTGCCATAGAGTCACATCCTTTTCCCAACTTGCATCCGCTTCAGGAGAACCATTCCACTTAACCAAGTAATGAGTTCTTCGATTTTTCTTGCTTTGCCCCTCTGTCTTGTGATCCAGAATCTATTCCACTTCTTTGTCAAACTGTTTCCTAATCACGGAGGGGCGCGTCAGGCTTGCGTCCATGTTAGGTTAGCCTGATCCTCGTGATAAGGTTTCAGGTAACTAACATGGATTGTTGGGTGTATCTTCAAACCGGTCAGGCAATTTCAGCCTGTAAGCAACATTTCCCACGCGTTTTAGAATTTCAAAGGGTCCATCATACTTTGGAACTAGGCCTTGGTGCGCTGTCTTACTACTAACCTTTTTCCAAATCTGTGGAGTAAGCTTCAGCAGCACCTTGTCTCCCACTTTGAATTCCAATGGTCTCCGCCCTTTGTCAGCATACTTTTTTATCCGTTTGCTTGCCTTAGCCAAACTGTCTTGTGCTTCATCCAGCATGTCTTGTTTAGCTCTTGCAAACTTGTATGCTGCGGGACATCTACCCCCTGAGCCAGTCCGTGCCACTTCATGCGGAGTAAAGGGCTGTTGTCCTGTGGCTAGTTCAAATGGACTTATGCTTGTGGCAGATAACCGATGCAGATTATAACAAAAATGTGCGCTATTCAACAGGTCAATCCAATTCCTCTGACTTGTAGTCACATAATGTTGGAGGTATTCTTCCAGCAACGTATTCATTCTCTCGGTCTGTTCGTCCATCTGAGGATGATTTGCTGTAGAAAACTTTAATTCGGATCCCATCAAGTTAAATAGCACAGTCCAAAACCGTCCCGTAAAACGGGTATCCCTGTCACTAACAATATCCTCGGGCAAACCAAAGTATTTCACCGCATACGTATAAAATAGGTCTGCCGCAACATCGGCGGGACAAGCATGAGGGGCAGGGATAAACACAGCATATTTAGAGAAACGATCAACAACAACCATAACAGAACGCATACCGTTCACCTTTGGCAACCCGGATATGAAGTCCATGGAAACAGACACCCATGGCTTCGTTGGAATAGGAAACGGTTGCAGTAGTCCAGCTGTCTTCTTTCTCTCTGTCTTGTCCAATTGGCACAATAGGCAAGTTTTGACATAGGCTTCTACATCTTTCTCCATTTTTGGCCAGCAATAGGAACGAGACAGTAAAGCCATCATGCGTTGTTGTCCAGGGTGACCCGCCCATTGCGGATCATGAGTTTCTCTAAGCAACTCCAATCTTAGCCCACCAACACTAGGGACATATAATCTATTTCCTTTGTCGTGGAGTAGATCGTTTTCCAACCAATAGTGGCGCACAGTGCCATCTTTCACTTGCTGAACCAGCCTTTGATATTCAGAATCAATTGCAGCACTTGCCTGAATTCTTTCCAACAGTTGAGTTTCAATGTTTGATATCGCAGCAATGTAGTCCACAATGTCCTTCCGACTCAAAGCATCAGCAACCTGGTTGTGGCGTCCAGGTTTGTGTCGCCATTCGAAGTCATACTCCTCAAGGAATTCTTGCCATCTGGCCTGCCTTGGAGACAACTTTTTTGTGTTTTGAAGAAAGTATTTGCCACATTGTCCGTCAATACCATGAATTTGGTTCCTAGCAGGTAAACTCTCCAAATCTGAAGACAATGCACAACCGCTGTCATTTCCTTTTCATGGGCAGAATACTTCTTCTCCGCATCATTCAGCTTCCGACTTTCGAACGCAACCAGGTGCCCCTCTTGCACCAAAGCACCACCAATAGCCTTATCAGAGGCATTAGTATGTAATTCGAATGGAAGTTCAAAATCAGGTAACCGTAAAACTGGGTCACTTGCAACAGCCACTTTCAATTTGTCAAAGGCCGCTTGACAATTTTTATCCCACTTCCAGGGTCTGTCTTTTTTAGCAAATCTGTGAGAGGTGCTACCTTCTTTGAGTATCCTTCAATGAATTTTCTATAATAGTTGGCCAAACCCAAAAAAGAGCGCAACTCAGTCACTTTGCTTGGTGCTTGCCAATCCATGATTGCTTGTATAGTGATCCCGGTTGTCCTCCATTGATTAGTGTAATCCGGACTTGGTTCCGTGGATGTAGGTTGTTGTGTTTACCTTGTTTCCGTCCTTCAATATTTTGTATTTGAGTTATAGGATGTGTTGGGCAGGTTTGTTACAGGTTGGTTGTGTTTGGGAACAAATGGTTGCTGCCCAGTTTTTGGTGTCTTCGCTCGACAAGGACTTTATCGCTCGAGCGAGCTCCTTGTTTTAGATTCTTCGCTCGAGCCAGGTTTCCTTCGCTCGAGCGAGAGTTGGGTTTTGTGTCTGGTGGCTCGAGCTAGAAGTCTTGCACTCCAGCATGCGTCTGCGTCTCATTTTGACCTGAGAGTTGTGTTTCTTGGCTCGAGCGAGATTTCGTTCACTCGAGCGAGCGAGGTGTATGTTTTGAGTTTCTTCGCTCGAGCGAGCATTCTTGCGCTCGAGCGTGCTTCTGGGTTGCAGACCTGAGGCTTCGATTTGTTGGCTCGAGCGAGGATTCTTTGTGTCTGGTCGCTCGAGTGACCAATCCTTCGTTCGAGCGAGCCTGTGTTATATCAGCAGACAGCAGCGGGAAACACTTCATTTTTTTTCATCTCTTTTGTTTCTCAAATCTAGAACCGTTCTCTCTCTCTCTCTCTCTCTCTCTCTCTCTATACACCTTCTCTCTAGGGTTTCATCTATTTTTAGTGTGTTTCCACCCTAAGTTCTTTGTAAGAAAGATAGAGGGTTGAGTGGGCTTCGTTTTAATCTGAAGAATATTGGATTTGGGGCACTTTGGGTTTTCACCATCTTCTCCGTTGGGCTTCTAATTTCGAGGTAGGGATACCCTACTCTATCTTATGAGTTTTGTCATAAATTTTGGAAATTTTGATATGTTGGGGTTGTTGGGTGATTTTGAAAAAAGTTAGGGTTTGTTGTTTAATTTATAAAGAGGGGGTTTTGTGATTTAAATACTCCATGAGTAAATGAGACATTGAAAAATGGATTGTTGTTGTTAAATTAGTGAAATCAAGCCTTAGGGTTGATATTGAGAAAAGGGAAAAAATGCCCTAATTATTGAAATAAATTAATTAGTATAATTAATTTGGGAAATGATGAAATTGAGTTGAAATCCATGAAATTGGGAGACTATGGGATTGAATGGTGTAGTTGGATTAAATTATCACATACCTATGTAAATGTTGATATTATATTTGTTTAATGCATTTATTTTCTATTTAGAAATAACTGCTTTGGGCTATCGGTGGAGAATAGTCTTGATTGTTGTAAACATTGTATGTTGATTAGGGAAAACTGAAACTAATCACATTGAATATGTCATTGAATATGACAGTTGAATTAATACAGTAAATATGTGTATCGATTGATTATTGTATATGACAAGTGTTAAATACATTGTATATGCATATTGGTTGGGAGAAGATAGGGGATGTACTCCATGGTTTGAGAGGAGATAGGGGATGGACTCTCAAACCTGTTTGGGAGGAGATAGGGGATGGACTCCATTGATACAGCAAATGTGTGTATCACTTGAAGTGTTAATACAGCAATTGTGTGTATTAAATTGAAGTATTGGAAGTGTTTTAACATGAGCTTTAGACTCATTTAAATTGTTGATATTGGAAGTATTTTCATGTGAGCTATTGTCTCATCGAAGTTGTTTGGCCAGGTTCTGAGCCATGTTTGTATAAATGAAATGATTTGGATAAGTAAAGGAAAGTGGAATGTAACATGGACTTTATGTCATGGAAGTGGATGATGTCGGAAACTAATTTATAAGTTTTAACCATCTATCAAATGCTATTGTTTTAGTCATTGCTTATATTTGGTTTAGTATATCTCTACTGGGCTGTAGCTCACCCTATATGGGAACATCATTTTCAGGTCCAGGTGATATGTTACTTCCAAGGACTTAGCTTGGGAGGTTCTGAGAATTGAAGACTATTTTTGTGGTTTTGCTTATTTTGATATTACATGTAAATTCAAGCCAAGGGCTTAATGTGTAGTGAGTTAGTACTCATTTTTGCATCCAAGTGTTGGCTTGGAAACTTGTAAGCCAGTAGGGCGTTTACTTTTGTGGACAACATGTAATATCTTTTGCAAGCATACTCTGATGAATGGAATTAGGTTTTGTTTTTTATGTCAATGCATGTCAATATTGTATGTTTTATGGGTTTATTTTGAGGGCGTTACAACTTGGTATCAGAGCGTACCGGGTTTGAATACTTTGGGTACGTGGGAAGTGATTAGTATCACAATGGATTCGTCTCGTTTGTTAGAGACTTAGATGTAATGTTATATGCTTATGTGATAACATGTTTATGTGACTATGTGGGTATGGAACGTAGTTTCTAGGATGTTGATTGGACCCTTGGGTTTCTGTGAGTCTTGTTGGAAAAGCACTTGATCAATGCTGTTTCTAACCGGAACTCTAGTAACGCTTCGGGACTATCATTATCCAGAAATGAAATTCGTAGGTGCTTATGTGATTATGTGCTTACGTGGAATGAATTACTGTTGTCTAATGCATTAGGACGCGATTGTTATAGCTTCGGCACATTTGTTAATGTGCTAATGTCTTTGTCACCTTTATTAGGATGTTAGGACGAGGACGTGGTAGGCAGGAGATGCCTATACCGGATGAGATTCCGGAACAGCAGGAGGGTGTTGGTCAGGCCAATGTGGCCGAGCCAGTAGGTCAACAGGCTATGGGCGCCTTAGCCCGCGAGATAGCAGGAGCATTCAGTGAATCCGTGGGCATTCTCAGAGCTGAGAATGAAGCCTAGGTTCATGTTGCAGATGCAGGGCCTTCTTTTCTGAAGAGGGAGTTCTTCCGGTCTAACCCGGACGAGTTTGTGGGTGATCCAAAAGAGCCACTTAAGGCGGATGAATGGCTCGAACAGATAACGAAGACGTTTGAGATGCTTGGCATTGAAGACGGGGTGTTGAAAGTGACCTTGGCATCTTTCCAGTTAAAGGGGGATGCGGGTCAGTGGTGGAAGTTCACGAGGGGCCGTATAGGAGGGACTTGGGAGGCCTTTGTAGATGCTTTCCAGGAGAAGTTCCTGTCTCCAACTGTCAGGCAGAGGTTGAGGGATCAGTTCTGCCAGCTTAAGCAGCTGAGTTCTTCAGTGGCCGAGTTTGAGGCCGCATTTACTAGTTTATCCAGGTTTGCACCTGAGTTGGTGGCGTCTGAGGAACGCCCTTGTCTTGAGTTTGAGAAGAAGTTGAGGCATGGCCTCAAGATGAGAGTTGGGGGTTCTATGACCCGAGAGTATGGGCGTCTTGTGGATGCTGCAGCCCATATGGAGATCATGATGCAGAAGGAGGAGGAGAGACAGAGGGGCTCCAAGAGGAGTCAGGATGGCCAGGGTGATGGCAGGAGACAGAGGGGTTCTAACCCTCAGCAGTCTCAGGGTGGTTTTGCTAGATTGACCTTTCTAGTGTCGAGTGCAGGTCTTGGGAAAGGCAGTCAGAGAGACATTACCTATTTCAAATGTGGTCAGCTGGGCCACAAGTCTCCAGTTTGCCCGCAGAAGGGATAAGGGCAGAGAGCAGCTTCATCTTCGGCTCAACCTCAGAGCCAGAGTCAGGGCAGGGGCCAGCCGCTTTCTTGTTACTAGTGTGGTTAGGCGGGGCACCTGAAGAGGTTTTGCCCGCAGTTGGATGGCACATCTGGTGCATCTGGTTTGAAGCAGACTCAGAGCCATCAGCCAGCTCAGTCAGTTCAGGCCTCGAGGGCCAATCAGGGGGCTTCATCGTCCCAGTCTGCGCAGTAGTCTTATGCTCCTAGGGGTGAGCAGGTAGACTAGAGACCTTCTGGGCGCGTGTATGCTGTTACCGCGCAAGATCTCGTACCGGCTCCATCTGCTGTGAGAGGTACCTTTTTGTTTTGCAACTCGGTTGCCAATGTATTGATTGATATGGGTGCATCCCATTCTTTTATATCTGCTGCATTTGCATCTATTTTGGGTTTGGAGTTGGCACAGTTAGCATCTCCTATTTGTGTTGTATCACCTGTTGGGGGTGAGTTGATTTTGAAACAAGGGTATAGAGGTTGTGATATAGAGGTAGCTGATCGCCGACTCCTATTTTCCTTTGTAGTTATGTCTATGTCGGGTTTTGATGTTATTTTGGGTATGGACTGGCTATCGTCATACCGGGCTGTTATTGATTGCTACCGCCAGAGGGTCACAGTATGTACCTTGAGCGGGGATTGTTTCCATTTCTTGGGGGATCGGGTTAGTAGTGTTTTGCCACCGGTGTATGATCCGCGAGGACGGAGTGAGCTTAGTGGTCTTCTTGCTAGCTTTATGAGTAGTGAGTGTAATGAGACCCAGACCGTATTGCCGAGGGTGGTTTGTGAGTACTCGGACATCTTTCCCGAGGATTTTGTCAGTTTGCTACCCCATCGAGAGATCGAGTTCTTTATTGACCTAGTGTCTGGCATGGCGCCAATTTTTATGGTACCTTACCGTTTTGCCCCAGCCGAGTTGAGTGAGTTGAAGATTCAACTCCAGGAGTTACTAGATAAGGGCTATATTCGCCCTAGTGTTTCACCGTGGGGAGCACTGGTCCTCTTTGCTAAAAAGAAAGATGGTGCCTTGAGACTTTGTATTGACTACCGGAAATTGAATCAGGCTACGGTTAAGAATAAATACCCTATGCCTCGTATAGATGATCTGTTCGACCAGTTGAAGGGTTGCCATTGTTTCTCTAAGATAGACTTGAGATCGGGTTACCACCAGTTGAGGGTCAGGGAGGAGGATATCCCGAAGACGGCATTCCGTACGCAGTATGGCCATTATGAGTTTCTGGTGATGCCCTTTGGGCTCACCAATGCACCGGCAGTGTTTATGGACTTGATGAACCCAATATTCCGGGAACTCTTGGATCGTTTTGTAGTCGTCTTTGTGGATGACATTCTGATTTATTCACCTTCTGAGGAGGAGCACGAGGAACACTTGAGAGTTGTGCTTGAGTTGCTTAGAGCCCATAAGCTTTATGCTAAGTTCGGGAAGTGTGAGTTCTGGCTAAGGGAGGTGAAGTTCTTAGGCCATGTAGTCTCTGAGGAAGGGGTGTGTCACGACCCGCTCCCCGTACCCAAGGGTTAAGCATCATGATGGCCAGTAACTGAAGTTACCTCTGGCCAATTCTTAAACAAATTAATAAACGCAAGCGGAAGAAATATTTAAGTAAGGGTACCAAAATAATCATTGGAGCTTCTATTTTTATTAAAAAATTTACTGACCAAAAAGGTCGATATTTATATAGAGAAATATCATAAAAGTGCTGTGTGTGTTTATTCCGCAACCTCGCATCTAAGACTTTCCAAAAGCTATTTCTGAATTGCATTATTTCCTGAAAATTGGTAAACAACTATAAGCACATGACAGAGTGAGAAATATTATACCGAGAGTATAAGGGACACGAAATAACCATGGATAGTTAATTAGGCCAAAACATTTACATAACTCGGTTTGGTAAATCAATCATTTAAGTAGCAGAATTGAAATACAAAAATTATGTAAATATATAACCATAACCACAGTACCGAACAGAACAGAACAGAGGTCACAGAAGTCACAATCAGAACAGAGGTACGGATTCAAGAGGTGGCTTGTTCGGATTCTAGAGGTGGCTCCCACAATAGTGTAGCACTTAGCTCCGCACAACACTTTGGTTCGCACAGAACAGAGGTACGGATTCAAGAGGTGGCTCGTACGGATTCTAGAGGTGACTCTCACAATAGTGTAGCACTTAGCTCCGCACAGCACTTTGGTCCGCACAGAACAGAAGTCAATGGATCTATGACAAACAGAGGGCCACAAAGTGGTCAAACAGAAACCAATGGTTATTTAAGTCCCCCAAGGCGTGGGACTCCCGTGGTGGTACTTACAAAACATAATTGTATATAAGGTCATAGTCAAATATTCTTTAAAATATAAACAAACATATCCGTGGGTTTTCTTTTAAGCAAATAGAGTTCAGAAATAAAAACACGTAACTGAAACCTTTATAAAACATAACTTTTATTAATATATTAATAAAACATAACTTGTGTAAAATAGATTTTGGTAAGTCAAAATATACGTAAAATATATTTTGGTAACTCAAGGCATAATATAACTCACCTTAGCTTTAATACCTTACTCTTTCTTTCCACTATCAAAGACTCTTTTAACTTCCACCATTTTTTCCTTCTTCCATTCTTTCTTTTCTTCTTTTCTTCTTTCCTTTCTTTCCTTTTCTTCTTTTTTTTCTTTCTCTCTTTTTCTTTCTTCTTTCTGTTTTCTCTCAAGGCGTGACACGCCTCCTTATTTATAGCGGAATAAGGCGCTACGTGGAAGATTCGGTAATGATTTCACAGATTCGTTCTTATCCTTAATAGATATTTAAGATAATTATCTTTTGACCCAATATTTTAATATAATTATATAAATTAATTAATTCCTAATTAAATTACACTTTATCATATACTAATGAAAAATTAATTATTTATTTTAGTACCACACCTATTATTATTATTTATATTTTGACCCCTAAACTTATACTGATTATATTGTTTTACAAAATTAAGCATAATAATATATAATAAATTATATATTTTCCGAGCTGAGATTAAATAATATTAGTATAAATTCTACAGAATAATTAAAAATCTGGGTTGTTACAGGGTGTCTGTTGATACATCCAAGATAGAGGCAGTGCAGGATTGCGCACAGCCTAAGAGTGTTTTTGAGATCCGCAGTTTTCTGGGATTAGCTGGGTATTACCGTCGGTTTGTGAAAGATTTCTCCAGGCTAGCTTCACCGTTGACTAGATTGACGCGGAAAGGGGTCAAGTTTGTATGGAGTGAGACTTGTGAAAAGTCATTCAAAGAGTTGAAGGTTAGATTGACCACTGCTCCGGCTTTGATTATTCCGGAGAGAGGTTTGGGTTATGCCGTTTATTGCGATGCCTCACGAGAGGGTTTGGGTTGTGTGTTGATGCAAGAGGGGAAAGTGGTTGCCTATGGCTCACGTCAATTGAAAATACACGAGAAGAATTACCCTACACATGACCTAGAGTTAGCAGCTGTGATTTTTGCCTTGAAGATTTGGAGACACTACCTTTATGGTGAGAGGTTCGAGGTGTTCTTGGATCATAAGAGTCTGAAATATCTGTTTACACAGAAAGACTTGAACTTGAGGCAGAGGAGGTGGATGGAGTTCATTGAGGATTATGACTTCGAGTTGCATTATCATCCGGGGAAGGCCAATGTTGTGGCCGATGCCCTTAGCAGAAAATCCATTAGTGATGTAGCTTGTATAGCCATCCGGGAGTGGGAGATGTTGGGTACACTTGGGGAGTTTGATTTGCTTTTGGGCGAATCCGTTGAGGCTGCTGCCTTGTTTTCTGTTGTTGCGCAGCCTACACTTGTGAGTCGAGTATTGGAGGCACAGAGAGGTGACCTTGAGGTAGAATCCCTCCTAAAGAAGATCTCCAATGGGAAAGTTGAGAAGGGTTTGACTGTGTATCCCGACCTGAGTGTGAGATACCGAGACCGTTTGTTTGTGTCGGAGTCCTGCCGAGATGAGGTACTCTGAGAGTTTCATCATTCACGCCTTGCGGTGCATCCGGGAGGTACTAAGATGTATCGTGATTTGGGTCGCTAGTTTTGGTAGCGGGGTATGAAGAAGGATGTGGCAATTTTCGTGTCTAAGTGCCTTACTTGTCAACAAGTGAAGGCCGAACATCAGAGGCCAGCGGGTTTGTTGCAACCCTTGCCTATTGCCGAGTGGAAGTGGGAGCATGTCACTATGGACTTCGTTGTAGGTCTTCCGAGGACTCAACGGGGTAGTGATGCTATTTGGGTAGTTGTAGACTGGTTGACTAAAACGGCGCACTTTATCCCTATGCGCGTGAGAGATTCGGTAGATCATCTTGCCGAATTGTATATCCGGGACATAGTGAGATTGCACGGGGTCCCAGTGACGATCGTCTCGGATAGAGATCCTCGTTTTACTGCCAGGTTGTGGCAGAGTTTGCAGAGTGCCTTGGGCACTAAGTTGACCTTTAGCACGGCTTATCATCCTCAGACTGACGGGCAGTCCGAGCGTACTATTCAGATCTTTGAGGATATGCTTCGAAGTTGTGTCCTTCACTTTAGTGGGTCATGGGAGAGGCACTTGTCTTTGGTGGAGTTTGCCTACAACAACAGTTTTCAGTCGAGTATCGGTATGGCACCGTTTGAGGCCTTGTATGGCCGACCTTGTAGGTCTCTAGTTTGTTGGGCCGAGGTGGGTGATGCACCTTTGTTGGGCTCGGAGTTGGTGAGGAAAACGACGGAAAAAGTTGAGCTTATCCGTAGGAGGCTTGTTACAGCCCAGAGTCGCCAAAAGAGTTATGCCAACCGTAGGAGGAGACCGTTGGTATTTGAGGTGGGTAATCATGTTTTTCTGAAAATATCACCTAGGCGGGGATTGATGAGATTCGGTAAGAGTGGGAAGTTGTCCCCTCGGTTTATTGGTCCCTTTGAAATCCTTGAGAGGATTTGGGAGGTTGCATACTGTTTGGCTTTGCCGCCGCAGTTGTCCGGAGTACATGACGTGTTTCATGTTAGTATGCTTCGGAAGTACGAGCCAGATCCATCGCATGTATTGGATTGGACCGACTTAGAAGTTAACGAGGATGCCTCATATGAGAAGAGGCCGGTACGGGTCTTGGATAGGCGGGATCAAGTCTTGCGAGGCAAGACCATTCCCTTGGTAAAAGTTTTGTGGAAACATCATGGGGTGGAGGAAGCCACTTGGGAACATGAGTTAGAGGTCCGAGAGAAATATCCGGATCTATTTATGGATGTTTGAGCACTTGTTGCATATTTTGTTATATTGAGGAACATTAAGAGCATTATGTATGTCTTAAGTTGTAAAACGTTGTGTATGTTTGGTTTATGGAAATATTGTGGAGGTATTAATATATATGCCTTGAGATGGAAGTTTATTTTAGCATTGTTTATGTTAAATGTGTTATAGAAATGCAAATGTAATATTGGCATTGAAAATGGTTGAAATTGAAAAAGATGCATGTTGATAATGCATGCTGGAACATATATTGTAAGCTGCCTCTTGAACAGAGATGAGATGACTAGTAACGGGTCAGGTTATGAGTTATTGAATTGCAATAATATTGGTAATTGAGAAAAGTATGTTTTTTTTTGAAAACTTGTACTTAATTTCGGGGACGAAATTCCTTAAAGGGGGGAGGTTATAGCGATCCCGGTTGTCCTCCATTGATTAGTGTAATCCGGACTTGGTTCTGTGGATGTGGGTCATTGTGTTTACCTTGTTTCCGTCCTTCAATATTTTGTATTTGAGTTATAGGATGTGTTGGGCAGGTTTGTTACAGGTTGGTTATGTTTGGGAACAAATGGTTACTGCCCAGTTTTTGGTGTCTTCGCTCGAGCAAGGACTTTGTCGCTCGAGCGAGCTCTTTGTTTTAGATCCTTCACTCGAGCGAGAGTTGGGTTTTGTGTCAGGTGGCTCGAGCTACAAGTCTTGCGCTCGAGTGTGCGTCTGCGTCTCATTTTGACCTGAGAGCTGTGTTTCTTGGCTCGAGCGAGATTTCCTTCGCTCGAGTGAGTGAGGTGTATGTTTTGAGTTTCTTCGCTCGAGCGAGCAATCTTGCCCTCAAGCGTGTTTCTGGGTTGCAGACCTGAGGCTTCGATTTGTTGGCTCAAGCGAGGCTTTCTACGCTCGAGCGAGGATTCTTTGTGTCTGGTCGCTCGAGCGACCAATCCTTCGCTCGAGCGAGCCTGTGTTATATCAGCAGGCAGCAGCGGGAAACACTTCATTTTTTTTCATCTCTTTTGTTTCTCAAACCCTAGAACCGTTCTCTCTCTCTCTCTCTATACACTTTCTCTCTAGGGTTTCATCTATTTTTAGTGTGTTTCCACCCTAAGTTCTTTGTAAGAAAGATAGAGGGTTGAGTGGGCTTCTTTTTAATCTGAAGAATATTAGATTTGGAGCACTTTGGGTTTTCACCATCTTCTCCGTTGGGCTTCTAATTTCGAGGTAGGGATACCCTACTCCATCTTATGAGTTTTGTCATAAATTTTGGACATTTTGATATGTTGGGGTTGTTGGGTGATTTTGAAAAAAGTTAGGGTTTGTTGTTTAATTTATAAAGAGGGGGGGGTTTGTGATTTAAAAACTCCATGAGTAAATGAGACATTGAAAAATGGGATTGTTGTTGTTAAATTAGTGAAATCAAGCCTTAGGGTTGATATTGAGAAAAGGGAAAAAATGCCCTAATTATTGAAATAAATTAATTAGTATAATTAATTTGGGAAATGATGAAATTGAGTTGAAATCCATGAAATTGGAAGACTACGGGATTGAATGGTGTAGTTGGATTAAATTATCACATACCTATGTAAATGTTGATATTATATTTGTTTAATGCATTTATTTTCTATTTAGAAATAACTGCTTTGGGCTATTGGTGGAGGATAGTCTTGATTGTTGTAGACATTGTATGTTGATTAGGGAAAACTGAAACTAATCACATTGAATGTGTCATTGAATATGACAGTTGAATTAATACAGCAAATATGTGTATTGATTGATTATTGTATATGACAAGTGTTAAATACATTGTATATGCATATTGGTTGGGAGAAGATAGGGGATGTACTCCATGGTTTGAGAGGAGATAAGGGATGGACTCTCAAACCTGTTTGGGAGGAGATAGGGGATGGACTCCATTGATACAACAAATATGTGTATCACTTGAAGTGTTAATACAACAATTGTGTGTATTAAATTGAAGTATTGGAAGTGTTTTAATATGAGCTTTAGACTCAATTAAATTGTTGATATTGGAAGTATTTTCATGTAAGCTATTGTCTCATAGAAGTTGTTTGGCCAGGTTTTGAGCCATGTTTGTATAAATGAAATGATTTGGATAAGTAAAGGAAAGTGGAATGTAACATGGACTTTATGTCATGGAAGTGGATGATGTCGGAAACTAATTTATAAGTTTTAACCATCTATCAAATGCTATTGTTTTAGTCATTGCTTATATTTGGTTTAGTATATCTCTACTGGGCTGTAGCTCACCCTATATGGGAACATCATTTTCAGGTCCAGGTGATATGTTACTTCCAAGGACTTAGCTTGGGAGGTTCTGAGAATTGAAGACTATTTTGTGGTTTTGCTTATTTTGATATTACATGTAAATTCAAGCCAAGGGCTTAATGTGTAGTTGAGTTAGTACTCATTTTTGCATCCAAGTGTTGGCTTGGAAACTTGTAATCCAGTAGGGCGTTTACTTTTGTGGACAACATGTAATATCTTTTGCAAGCATACTCTGATGAATGGAATTAGGTTTTGTTTATTTATGTCAATGCATGTCAATATTGTATGTTTTATGGGTTTATTTTGAGGGCGTTACAGCTTGCACCTTTCTATTGTCCATCTTTACATGGCCTTTCCAAATTACATGCCCCAAGAATTTAATTTCCCGCTGGGCAAACTCATATTTTTCCTTATTGACATACAACTGGTGTTCCCTTAACCGAGTGAACACCATCCGAAGGTGGGACAAGTGATCCTCTAGGGACTCACTATATGTTACAATATCATCCAAATAAATAACAACAAACTGATCGACATAATCATTGAAAACATCATTCATGAGATTACAAAATGTAATCGGGGCATTAGTTAACCCAGACGGCATTACTAGGAACTTAAAAGACCCATACCTCGTAACACATGTGGTCTTTGACTCATTTCCTTCAGCCACTCGGACTTGCCAATAGCCAGCATGTAAATCCAATTTTGTGAAGTAAGTGGCTTTGCACAATCGATCGAATAGGTCTGCCACCAAAGGGACTGGGTACTTGTTCTTTATAGTCACTTTATTGAGAGCTCGGTAATCCACACACATGCGCAAACTTCCATCTTGCTTCTTTTGAAAAAGTACTGGGGCACCGTAAGGGGCTTTGGATGGCTGAACCAGTCCAACATCCAATAAGTCCGTCAGTTGCCTTCGCAACTCCGTAAGTTCCATTGGGGACATTTTGTAGGGTGCCTTTGCTGGAGGCTTAGCACCCGGAATCAACTCTATTTTGTGATCAGTGGCACGCCGAGGAGGAAGGGACTTTGGCAACTCCGGAGGCATCACATCCTCAAATTCCCTTAACACTTCCACCACTTCATCCGACACTTCTACTGATAGATCAGGTTTGATTTCCACCAAGGCAGCAAGATAAGTCTCTGCGCCCTTTTTCAAACCATTGTGCACTTGAATGGCTGAGAGGGTCTCCGTTTTCCTCTTTGTGCCCTTGCCTTTTTCTGATTTACTGCAACCAGTGACAAAGTAAGGCTTGTCTTCATCCGAAATAAGTATCCCACCCAAATATGGCATCAAAGCCACTTTCGCAGTCACAAAGAAATCATTTCCTAAGATGACATCGAAATCATCCAAAGGAACCACCATCAAGTTAACCCGTCTAGTCCAATCTCCAACTGTGATCGATACTTTGGAAGCCATTCCTTGTACTGATTGAGCCACTGAGTTTACTGCCTTGATTCGACTGGTGCTTTGGGTAACTTGCAATCCGAGGGTCTGTACAACTTTTTTCGACAGAAAGTTATGCGTGGCACCGGTGTCTACCATTGCCGCAATGTCAGTACCCGCCAACTTCACTTTGATGTACATCAGACCAGTAGTAGGGGCTTTGTCTACATGAATTGGATTGAGCAATTGTAAGGGGTTTACCCTAGTCGGCCCCTCAGAATCCGACTCCCCTTTGCCATCTTCCGCAACCATAGCGTTAAGTTTCTCACGCTTGGGACAGTCTTTCGCTCTATGGGGTCCATCACAGATGAAACACCCTTTGTTAGATTTCCCACCATTAGTCTGAGAAGAATCCCCTTTTTGCTTGTACTTGGAACCCTCTTTTCCCTTCTTGAAACCAAACTTCTTCTCTCCCGTCTTCTCTTTTCCTTTCTTCTTGGATTTGCTGGTTTCAGTCGTGGGTTCCTTGCTTAACTTGTAGTCAAGCAACCCGTCTGCCGCAGCCATGGTAGAGGGCAAATCTTTGACACTGAGTCTTCGAAGTTCTAACTGGGCCCAATTCTGCAGCCCAGACATAAAGTTGAAGAGTTTATCTTCCTCCGACATATTCTTGATGTCAAGCATCAAAGAACTGAATTCTTTCACTTAGTCCCTCACCGATCTAGCATGCTTCAACCGTTTCAAGGTGTCCCTTGCAACCCAAGATGTGTTGCAAGGAAGAAATTGTTCCTTCATTTCCTTCTTAAGAGTCTCCCATGTTGAGATCTCTGGCCGAGCATCATCCCCAACACGTGTACGCCACCAAAGTTTAGCATCACCAGTAAGGTACATGCTTGTGATTGTCACCTTCTCTCCTTCTGGCACATGAGCAGCCTTGAAGTACTGCTCCATGTCCCACAGAAAATTCTCAAGTTCCTTCGCACTCCGATTTCCGCCAAAAGCTTTAGGGTCTGGAACTTTGATTTTTGAAGGAGTCTTTTCAGAATTCATATGCCAATAGATGGCCTTCTTCAGAAGGGACAATTCATCTACAACTTCTTGAAACTTATCTTTCCAAGAATCCGAAATGGCTAGCACATCCGTCAACATGTCTTTGAACCGATCTGCTATTGAGGTCTCAAGGGCAAGAAACCCTGAGGCCACAGCATCCAATCGATCCGTCAGTGAGCGGTTCTTATCAGCAGGGTCACCAACAAGATTTTCCAACCGCATTACTCTTTCTTTTAAGACATCTATGCCAGAACCATTAGAGAATAACCTGGCTCTGATACCAATTATTACAAGGTCAATTTTTGTTTCAAATTTCCAGCCTGCAATGGGACTAAGTTGGATACTTAGTCTCAGCCAATTATGTATACACACACACACACAAAGTGTTACAACAGATAAGAGAATAGGCAAACAAGAGATTACAGGAAAAATCCCAACCTTTATTGATTGCACCAACAATACAAAGGATGCCTATGGAACTCTTACAAAACACTTAGTTAATTTTCGAGTTCCATGGCTATGCCTAAAATAGGCTTACAATCAGATTCAACTTACAACCAGCATTACAAGGAAAGCATGCCAAGTGGCATGACAGTTGACACCTCCCAACTGCCTAGGGACTTAGGAACATTTCTGGGGCATAACTGCTCTTAACTGCTGCTATGTTTCAGCCTTGGTTCCAGATGTCCAGACTTGCCTTGTCTTTGCCCATCATAGATAACTGCTGCCAACTGACATGCGTAACTGCTAGAAACTGCCATGTTGTTTGCCTCATCAAGTCAGCCACGAATTTGGTTGTCTTGGCCCCCAGATCAAGTTTTGCCTACTGATTGCTTTGAACCCCCAAGCATGCTGCAGCCCACATTCGGGTCATGTTAATGCCTTGCATCTGTGCAACGGCTACACATACTTTGGCCAAGAGTTGTGTGCTGCTGCCTCAGCACTTTGCCAACATTTCACCTTGTTGTCTTGGCATGCCACCATCATGCCTTGGTCTTGGTTGGACATGGGCGCAAGGTGCTGCCAATGCCAACCATGCAACCTTCAAGTAGAAGGTGCTAACAATAGCTTACTAAAAGCATCTCCAATGGCAAATGTTATAATAACATTGCCATTGTCAAATCATGACAATGAATATAGTAGAAAACGGTAGAATTATAGTAATGGTGCTCCAATGGAGGGCTATCATTTTTGCTAGTTTGGCACAGAAATTGGTGTATGTGGGACATCCGGTCGAACATCCTACACACACCAATTTCTAGCTTTTGTTCAACAAAAATGGTGGACGAGAGAGAGGGAGGGAGGGATGCTTTGCTGGGGGGAGGGAGGTTTTTCTTGTGTACATTGGAGCAAGTTTCTATGAATTGCTGCCAAATTATGGCAATAACACCTCCAATGGCATTGGAGATGCTCTAATAGAAGTAAGGTATTACCTATTTAGCAATCGAGAAGTAACCAAGCAAAGAGTTCAACTAACCAAGCTAAGCGGCAGTGATCAAGAAGGGAAGAGAGTGGCCCCTAGCAAGCTTTTGATGAATCTTGTAAACCAAGCTTTCCAAGCAAGTTTCCACTAGATACAATCCCACACCTGACACCTATACCCAAGTCCATGTAACATAGGTATTGGCAACTACTTGGAGTTAGGGTAGAAGAGGGTTGGGATAACATGAAAGTCAATAGTGAGAGAACAAATATGAAATTTTCTATTGCATACGTTATTATCCTTGTACCGGGTAGCTGAAAAATCATCAAATAACTTGAGTCTCCACCATTAGCAGTTGATTCTCTGCATAAGAACCATAAGGCCGCAAAAATGTGTCAATGAACAAATAACATAACAATATATAGGACAGAAGCTCACAAGGTAGATTGAATTATGGAACTTGTTAGATCACCAATTGTGCCAAAAAAAAATGGGCCCTATAATGTATAGCTATCTAACAAACTCCCTCACATAAGAAACATAAAAATAGAACAAACACATACTAGGAGGCTTGAACCTATGACTTCTTAGAACCAGAGCTCTCTGATATCATGTTAAATATTCATGTAGAGAACTCTCTAAGAGAACTCAAGAACTAAATCCACCTATTCCATAATTATGTCTACATTGGCAGGGAAAACATGCAAATCTTTGAATCCATTATGAAATTACTTGTAGACAAGAATGTCCACCACCACACACACAGTTTGTTTAATACTATGTTGTAGAACAAATTATACAAATCCACAGAGGTCAGCCCACATATGGGTTTCATGACAGGAACAACATAACCATCCATCCAGCTAAGGCCACTGTAAGGTCATGATTTGATCTTCTTTCTGTAAATTTGGGTTTTACTATATTTGAGAGTGACAATCAGAACACTAGTCCACCATGAGAATCAGGAATCTTTAACAAACCGGCACAGTTTTTGCAATGATAGATTCGCATACAGAGCTCATTGCTCCAGTTTTAACCATATGACCATTTTCTGGTCATTTGGTAGAGTAGAATGCATCTGATCATCACTTTTATGAAATTAGTTTGAGCTTTATAATTTTTGAACACCTGTACATGCTGAAGGTGGAAATTTAGTCCCCATCCAATGGAGGACTAAATCGGGTATTTATTTATTTAATTTAATCTATATTTATCTATTTAATTTAATTTAAGAATTACAAATCCAAGTGGAAGAATTACTACTGAGGATGCACTCAAGCATTCGTACTTCCGGAATGTTGCAGCTGGTCATTGATATTCATCCCTCATCCTATCTGCTTGCTGGAATGGACAGGTATAGCAATTAGGTTATGATTTGAACTAGAGTACGCAACTTTACTGACTTCTTATGAGACCAAGTTCATATGTTAAACCATGTGTATTAATTAAGTTTTGAGTATTTTGTGTGTGGTGAGAGTCGACAATTTTGCCCCATTTTTTTCTCTTCTTCTTCTTCTTCTTCTTCTTCTTCTTTTTTTTTTAATTTGTTAATAATGTATTAAATATGAGTAATTAATCCAACTATCATAGAAGGAAACAAAGATTATAAATGAATTGTATTAAATAATACCTTTTTTTTTTTTTTTTTTTTCTAATGTGACTGAGACATCCTTTTATACATTTCTCTTTATTTTACTTTATTATTATTGTTTTTAATCCATTATGGTGGGATGGACCGTTCTCGAATTCCGGCCGGCATTTTTGTTAATCAGCGGAAGACTCACGCATACTGGGAGGGTACGACTTCAAGGGATGGACTCCATCGAACAGCCAACCACTTGCAATTTCGGTAGGTAATGAAATCCAAAAGACCATTATTAGCGTGTAGTGGATTGACCCGAGTGCGTAATACGCCAATCAAGAAGAAATCCCATCAATAAATTGAACGGTAGATAAAGGATCAAAGATGAGAGGGGTAGATCTACCCAATATGGACCGATAACAGATGACCCCCGCCAACTGCTTATCTCTCTCCCTTGCATAGAATGTAAGAAATTAATACATAGTGATAAGTGGATTTGGATATATCTTTTGGTACTAAATGTAATTCCCTTTATATTTGATTATTTTTTTACTTTAATTTTTAAAATTTATTCTTCTCATTTTATCCCTTCCTGTTTCATTTTTTTTTTTTTTCAATTTACTCTAAAATTAACTATATCTAAAATTAAACAAAAAATTACACGTCGACAATCACACGTTATCATAATATTTTTATTATATAACTTACATCTTTAAAACAAACTCAAATTTCAATATAATAATATTTTTTTATTATAATGAACCAAATTAAATTCAAATTCATTGTCCTCATAATAAAGTATTAAAAATTGGAGAAAATTTGCATATTTTGTATTTCAACAGATATTAATACTTGTCATAGTGAACCACTTGTGACAGGGATAGGCCCACAAGGACCACGGCCCACCATGAGTAAACCCAAGCCCACCATTTAGACTCCATTACACAACCCGGTTTGTAAAACCCGGTACAGCTGGAAGCCAACTGAGCAGGAAAGGCCAATGATGTTCAGACACGTGGCGGGTGCAGAACAGGCCATATCAGCAGACAAAGATCTGCAAAGTTATTGCCACAGCACATCACCATTAATGCAACCCATCACCGCATTTATTGCGACAACACCCCTCAGCCGGAACGACGCCCCCTCACCCTGAACGAGACGAACCACGGCACAAGCTTTCGGCAAAAAAGGTCAGAACGACTAAGACAGCGAAATGATTACCAGAGGATATAAGCAAAGCTCAAAGACAAAAAGAAGGTTAAGTTTTCATCTCCTATCTCTCTCTCTCTCCCTCTATACTTTCTGTCCTTCACCTTCTCTAATTCACACACCGGAGGGTTCGCCGGGGGACTACCCCGTTCCCCGATCGAACTTGTTTGCAGGTTATCCAGTGGGATTGAGGAGCTTGGATCGGTCCAACCCATCCACGAGGACTCACTGTATTATCAGTTGGCGCCGTCTGTGGGAAATCGGTTTTATCCGTGCGCCAGTTGTGTTCATTGCCGCTGGAGACCCTTTTCCAGCAACCTTTCTCACCTCATCCGTCACGTGCATGGTAACGACCAGATCCATGGCTTCCCACCACAATGTTGTAGATCACCAGACCGACCCTCCCAATCCAAACAACCCACCACAGTACTTCGTCGAGCTCACCAACAGCATCAACCGTATGGCCGAACAAAACCAGGCCTTAATCAACGCTCTGTTCCAGCGGAACCTCCCTATTCCTCCACCACCTCCAGATATTCCGCCCCGTCCAGAACAAGTTCCGGGCCATACCGTCCCACAACCCAATCCTCCCAACTCGGGGGGCTTGCAACCTTCTCACCCACATATACATCCTCCTCCTCCACCCCCACGTCCATCGGTCATAGCCCCAGCTCCCGAGGGCGAAGCTAGCAGCGTCCCACATCTATCTCCCTCTGGCGGTGACAACATTCCCCTTTGGGACGTCGAACTCCGAGCCATGAAACTCCAACTCCAAGGGGTCATGCAGAACATTCAACATAAGCCCTCTACCACAACAAACTCCCCTTTTGTTGCCTCCATTCGAGACAAACCCCTACCCCCCAAGTTCAAAATGCCTACCATCGACCCCTTTGACGGAACAACCGACCCCGTCGACCACCTGGAAACTTACCGTACACTCATGATCCTCCATGCTTTCCCTGACGAAATCATGTGCCGAGCCTTCCCCGTGACTCTAAAGGGATCGGCTCGGTTATGGTTCAGCCAGTTGCCACCAGATTCGGTCTCTACATTTCAACACCTTAGTGACTCTTTCCTGAGCCACTTCATTGGAGCCCAACGCCAGCGACGTCCAGCGACCCAACTCCTCAACATCCGCCAGACCGAGGGGGAGTCGTTACGCAGCTTTGTCACTCGCTTCAACACTGAAGCCTTACAAGTTGCTGAAAATGACGATAAGGTCATCCTCACGGCCTTCATGGCTGGTCTGCGGTCATCCGATTTCCTCTTCTCTCTCTCCAAAAACCCCCCGACATCCATGGCAGCCTTGCTTTCCAAAGCCCAGAACTATATGAACGCCGAGGACTCTTTAGCCGCCCGGCAGGACTCCACAACTAAATATCTGACCCCCAGAGAAAAAAGAAAAGACCAAGAACCCAGCAACACCCGGTCCCATAACCAAACATCCCGCTATGCTGACCGACCCCCTCGTGCCGATCGGCCGGCCCCAACCAGACCCCCCGGTCGGTTCGAGCAATATACCCCTCTCAATACACCCATGGAACAAGTTCTTAACCAAATCCAACGGGACTACCCCCTCAAGTGGCCTCTTCCTCCACGGAACCCTTCCAACCGCAAAGACCAGTCCAAATATTGCCGCTTCCACCAGGATCATGGCCATAACACCGACGACTGCATCAGCCTCAAAGATCAAGTAGAGACCCTCATTCGCCAGGGGCGCTTGAGCCGATTCACAGATGCCCGCCCTCAGCAGAGACAAAGGGCCGAGCCCCACAGAGACAATCGCAGGCATACCCCTCCACAGCGACCAGTTCGACCAGACCAGGGGCATGATCGACCCCACCAACAACCTCGGCCTCAAGGTAAGCCGCCTCCACCAGTCGGTGAAATCAGAGTTATTTCAGGTGGTCTTGCTTGTGGCGGACCATCACGCTCAGCTCAGAGGGCAGAGCTTAGAAAGATGCGACAGGGCTCGGACAAGACAGTCGCCACGGTCGACCGACCCCCCAAGCAACCCAAGCAGTGGACAGAGCCCATTACCTTCACGGACGCCGACTGTGCGGGCATCCGTTATCCTCACGAGGATCCCCTTGTCATCTCCACTGTCCTCTCCAATTATAAAGTTAGACGAGTCCTCATTGACAATGGCAGCTCGTCGGACATCATTTTCCTAAACTGTTTCCGCCAGCTGAAGATCGGGGAAGAAAGCTTGTCCCCACTCCAAACTCCTCTGGTTGGTTTTACCGGTGACCGGGTGACCTCGATCGGCTCCATTGATCTCCCCATCACCATTGGGGAGTACCCACGGCAGACCACGAAGTTGCTTACATTCCTTGTTGTCGACTGCCCCTCAGCTTACAACATCATCCTCGGCCGCACCGCCCTCAACGCCTTCCAAGCCATCACATCCACCTACCACCTTGCCCTCAAGTTCCCTACTGATTCTGGGGTCGGAACGGTGAAAGGAGAACAGACCGTCGCCAGAGAATGTTATGTGGCCTCACTCAAAGAGGTCAAACTAAAGGAGGCAATGATCATAGAAGGACTTGACGTCCGAGATGAGGACGAACTAATAAGAGGCGAACCTGTGGAGGAACTCGTTGAAGTTAACATCGATCCCACCAACCCACTCAAAACTGCTAAAATCGGCAGCCAACTGCCTTCCCAAGCCAAGGCCAACCTCGCCGCTCTTCTGACCGAACACAGAGACGTCTTCGCCTGGACCCATGCAGACATGCCAGGCATCGATCCCTCTTTCATAACCCACCGCCTCAGTATCGAGCCTCACTTCCGACCTTACCGACAGAGACAGCGTATTTTCCATCCAGAGCGCAACAATCTCATAGCTGCAGAGGTTGACAAACTCCTCGAGGCCCAGTTTATCCGAAACGTGGATTACCCTAAATGGCTGTCCAACGTGGTCCTGGTCCGCAAAAACAATGGTAAGTGGCGTCTCTGCGTCGACTACTCCGACTTGAACCGAGCCTGCCCCAAAGACAGCTACCCTCTTCCCCGCATTGATCTACTGGTCGACGCCACGGCCGGTCATCAAATGCTCAGCTTCATGGATGCTTTTTCAGGGTACAACCAGATCGTGATGCACTCATCCGACCAGGAACACACATCTTTCATCACCGATCGGGGCACCTACCATTACCGTGTCATGCCGTTCGGACTAAAGAATGCTGGGGCCACCTACCAACGTTTGGTCAACACCGTCTTCCACCATCAGATCGGACGGAACATGGAGGTGTATGTGGATGACATGCTGGTTAAGAGCAAACTCTCCGCTGACCACCTCACCGACCTGCGAGAGACTTTTGCCACACTCCGCAAACATCAGATGAAACTCAACCCAGAAAAGTGCGCCTTTGGCGTAGGATCTGGCAAGTTCCTGGGTTTCATGGTCAGTCAGCGCGGCATCGAGGCCAACCCTGAGAAGATCAAGGCCTTGATTGAGATGCAGTCACCCAAAACCGTTAAAGAGGTCCAAAGGCTCACCGGCAGAGTGGCAGCCCTTAACCGTTTCATCTCCCGTGCAACGGATAAATGCCTACCATTCTTCAAAGTCCTGCGGCAGACTTTTGAATGGACAACTGAATCAGAAGAGGCCTTTCAACAGTTGAAACAGCGCATGGCCAACCCTCCCCTTCTCTCACAGGCAATCACCGGCGAGCCCCTCTTCCTCTACCTAGCAGTATCAGGCACTGCAATCAGTGCAGCGCTCATCAGAGAGGACGGCTCAGTCCAACTGCCGGTCTATTACATCAGCCGGGCTCTCAGGGGCGCAGAGCAGAACTACCCCCTATTAGAAAAGCTGTCCCTGGCCTTGGTCACTGCCTCCAGACGACTCCGCCCCTACTTCCAAGCTCATTCAATAGTGGTTCTCACCGACCAGCCCCTGAAGAAGGTCATGCAGCAGCCCGAGCTCTCAGGAAGACTGATGCAGTGGTCAGTAGAACTCAGCCAGTTCGACATCTCTTATCGCCCCCGGACAGCAATCAATGGGCAGGCCGTAGCCGACTTCATCTCGGAATTTACCAATCCAGCACCAACCACTGCCCCTCCACCCACACCAACTCCATCAGAGCCAGAAGATCCTCATTGTTGGACACTCAATGTCGACGGTTCGTCTCGCAGGGAGGGAAGCGGGGCTGGCCTCATCCTCACATCCCCCGAAGGGGGTTATTTCAAATGTGCCCTCCGCCTCTTGTTTGCAGCCAGCAACAATGAGGCCGAGTATGAAGCATTGATAGCAGGACTTCGTCTAGCCACAGACATTGGTGTTAGCCACATCCGAGTGTTCAGTGACTCCCAACTTATTGTCGGCCAGATCACGGGTGAATTCGACGCCAAGGATACCACAATGCGGACTTACAGAGACATGGCTCTCACCCTTGTTCGCCTCTTCAACACCTTCCAGATCAGACACATACCTAGGACGGAAAACTCCAAAGCAGATGAGATGGCTCAACTCGCCTCCGCCGACCAATCCGACCTCAGCCATGGAGTTCGCCTCGAATACCTGGCTCAGCCAGCCATCTCACCCGACCTGCAAGAGGTGCAATTCCTTCAGACGGAACCCATCCCTTGGGCATCTGACATCTTTCTCTTCTTGACTACGGGCGAACTCCCAGATGACCAACAGCAGGCTGCCAAGGTCAGAGCTCGGTCGGCTAACTACATTCTGGTCGACGGCGTCCTTTACAAACGCGGTTTCTCACGACCATACCTGCGATGTCTCAGCCCCGCCCAAGCAACCTATGTAATGCAAGAGATCCATGAAGGCATATGTGGCAATCATTCGGGTGGCAGATCTCTCGCGCACAAAGTACTCCGTACAGGCTACTTCTGGCCGACCCTCAACAAAGATGCCTCTGATTTCGTGCTGAAATGCGACAAGTGTCAGCGCTTTGCCAACATCCCCCATGCTCCTCCCACCGAGCTGATCACCCTCTGCAGCCCTTACCCGTTCGCCAGATGGGGTATCGACCTGGTTGGTCCACTTCCCACTGGTCGAGGCCAGACCAAGTTCGCAATTGTTGCCATTGATTACTTCACCAAGTGGGTCGAGGCAGAACCCCTTGTCACAATCACCGAGCGGAACACCACCAGGTTTATCTGGCAATCGATTGTCTGCAGATTTGGCATCCCTCAGGCCATCGTCTCCGACAACGGCAAGCAGTTCGATAACGCCAAATACAGGAAATTTTGTGCAGATCTCCAAATTCAACCATGCTTCTCTTCCCCTGGCCATCCCCAAGCGAATGGTCAAGTTGAGGTCACCAACCGCTCTCTCCTGAAGATCATCAAAACTAAGCTTGAGGCTGCTAAAGGCCTTTGGGCTGAGGAACTACCACATGTACTCTGGGCTTACCGAACTACTGCCCGGACTCCTACTGGGGAAACCCCTTTTCGCCTAACATATGGCGCCGAGGCAGTCATTCCTGTAGAAGTCGGTCTGCCCACCCCCAGGGTCTTACATCCAGACCTCGCCTCAACCGAAGAACTCCGTCGTGCAGACCTGGATCTCATTGAGGAGCTCAGAGAGACTGCTGCTGTCAGATTGGCCTCATACCAGCAGAAAATGAGAACACACTACAACCGCAGAGTCCGACCGTGGGAGTTCTCCATTGGCGACCTTGTCTTGAGAGAAGCAACTCTTGCCACAAAGAATCCAACCGAGGGCAAACTGGCAGCCAAATGGGAAAGGCCCTACGTGGTGAAGGCCCGACCACGGCCAGGCACTTATCGACTTCAAGACATGGATGGCCGAGACCTTCCCCATCCCTGGAATGCTGAACATCTGAAGCGTTACTACCAATGAATTCTTACTTTTGTATTGTCAAAATTGTTGTATTTTCCTCTTTCAATACATAATACAAATGTCGACTGGAGTTCCCGCTTTCTATAACTCAACTGTCTGAATGTAGCTTCCATGCAACTTCTTTTTGCAGCGCCGCCTTCAAAAGCCTCGGCCAGACCGAGCGCCCAAAGCCTCAGTCAGACCTGAGCACCTTCAAAAGCCTCGGCCAGACCGAGCGCCCAAAGCCTCAGTCAGACCTGAGCACCTTCAAAAGCCTCGGCCAGACCGAGCACTCAAAGCCTCAGTCCGACCTGAGCACCTTCAAAAGCCTCAGCCAGACCTGAGCACTCAAAGCCTCAGTCAGACCTGAGCACCTTCAAAAGCCTCGGCCAGACCAAGCGCCCAAAGCCTCAGTCAGACCTGAGCACCTTCAAAAGCCTCAGCCAGACCGAGCACTCAAAGCCTCAGTCCGACCTGAGCACCTTCAAAAGCCTCAGCCAGACCTGAGCACTCAAAGCCTCAGTCAGACCTGAGCACCTTCAAAAGCCTCGGCCAGACCGAGCACTCAAAGCCTCAGTCCGACCTGAGCACCTTCAAAAGCCTCGGCCAGACCGAGCACTCAAAGCCTCAGCCAGACCTGAGCACCTTCAAAAGCCTCGGCCAGACCGAGCACTCAAAGCCCGTCAAAAGCCTCAACCAGACCTGAGCATTTTCACAAGCCCCAGTCAGTCCTATGAATGAAGGCTCATAAAACAAAACACTCAGTCATGGTCTGACGCTTAACCACAATTTCAACATACTTTGACACTTAGTCATATTTTAAAGATGTTTTCCCAATTTCCATTTGCAAATCACATCTTCAACATTACATTTCAGCCTACTTTTTCAAGGTAATTTGACACTTAGTCAATATTTTAAAGAAGGTTGCCCATATTTCATTTGCAAATTACATCTTCAACTTCACATTCCAGTCCACCTTTTTTAAGTAATTTGATACTCAGTCATGTTTTTAAGATGCAAGCATTCGCTGAACACATCAGTACACAAAATAATCACCAGAAAAATAAACCAAGATCAAACCAATATAAGAGGAAATATACTGGAATCATCAACTAGAACCATTTTATTCATTCAAAAACATGTGTACATCCATTTATTACAATACTTCAAAAACAAAACGAAACAAAAAAGATGTATACAAGGAGGAAACAAAGACTCCTAAGTCTACTGGTCATGCAGATCACTCCTCCTCCTCGCTTGAAATGAGGTCAGCTTCTTCAACCCCCTCGTCCAGTGGGGTCCGGGCTACGTCATCTTCCCCAATCACCACACTACTCAGGTCTAAGTCTGGAAACAGCTCCTCTGCCTTGCGCTTGAACGTCTTCCAACCACTGTCCCAGTACTCAGCCATTTCGTGCTTATAGTAGTCGGATTGCTGGAAACTGCTAATGATTTCAGACTCTGTCCTCACCCCAGCATCTGTCCTTGATGACCCAGCACCCCCAGACCCCACCCCAGCTAAGCTGGCAGCAACCGCTGCATCAATCGCCATCTGAAACTCAGGAGACCCTTTGAATTGAGTAACAGCTGCAACACAAAGGTCAGGGTAGGCCGCCCTTTCGGAGGCCGCTTTCGCCTTCTTCTCGTTCAGCTCTTTTTGTAGGGCCTCCTTGTCAGCTGCAGCTTTGGCTCTCTCAGCCTCCAGCTCCCTCCTCCAGACCTCCCCCTCTGCAGCCAACTCTCCCCTCTCTGCTTCAAACTGTTTCAGCAGGCTCTCCCTCTGCTCCAGCGCCCTAGCGCGCTCATCCTCCACCTCCTTTTGCAGCACCTCAACCTTTGCATCTGCATCATCCTTCTGCCTGACGAGCTTTTCGTTGTCGCTCATGGCCTCCTCATGCCGCTCGACGGCAATGGCGCACGTTCTGTGGGCCTCCTCCACTTTCTTTTGCTCTCCAGAAAGCTGGAATTCCAGCGACACCACCCGACGGCGTGTGTCTTCTAGATCCACTTTGATTGTTTGCAGCTCGGCGTGGGCAGTTTTCCACTCTGCACTCTCCTTCTTCAATTTAGCCAGCTCTGCCTTGGCCTCCTCAGCCTTTAGCTTGGCGGCCCCTGCTTTCCTTAGAAGAGCCCCCGCCAAGGTGGTCACCTCCATTTGAGCGGAGTATAACCCCCTCAGCAGGTCGGCCTCATTAAATCCACATGCCGACCGCAGGGCAGCTTCATCCACCATCTTCACTAGGCGGTCTGCCACCGACCTCGCTGGGCCTCCATCTCCCTCCAGTTTCCCAGCTACTGCACGAGCATGGTAAGTCGTGGCCCCCAGACCAACTGCCCTTTCCTGCGACGCAGAACCCCTTTGAGTCTGCTCCTTCCCACTTGGCTCAACCCCAGCCAACCTAACTTCTGTTGGCACCACTGAGGTCTTCTCCAACCTCACACTTGGGTCAGCCCCAGTCAACCCAGCTTCTACTTGTTCTGCTGGGGTCTTCTCTACCACGTCCACCGTCGGACTGGCTATCGCCATTTCGGGGGTATCCTTTGTCCCAAGAACTTCTCCCCCAGCTGAGACGACCACCCCTTCTGGGGTCTGCTCCACCTTCCCACCCTCCACTCGCTTGGCCAGGTTGGCCTCCTCCACCCTTACCTCCTTTCTTCTTTTCTGGGCTGGCTCCTCCCCACCTCGCCTCAACCTCTTTTTCTTCTTCCCCACCCCCAGTGCCTCCATCTCCTTCAACGACCTCTCCTTCAGAGGATCTTTTGGAAGCAGTCGTGGAGCAGACTCCTCCAACCCCTTCTCTCCCAACGCTTTTGGCCGAGGGCGAATCCTCTCACTCACCACTGGCCGAGGAGGTCGGTCGGCTTGGGCCTCTGCGAACTTCTGAGCCCTCAGTAGCATGGCCTGATCCTCCGCCTCCTGCGCCTTTCTCTTAGCCTCCAACTCCACTCGGTCGAGATCCCCCCCGACCGGTCGTGGGCCCAAACCCGCTTCAAACAGCGCCGATGGCTGAACCAGCTCGTCCCACCTAACTTTTTCCCTCTCCCTCCACTCCTTCACCTTCCTTACCCTCTCCTCCATCGCCGCCCCCCCCTTTGACTCCACAAACTTAGTCGGCACCTTCCACATTTTGCGTGCCCCAGCCCCTCCAGAGTTGGACACGAAGAACCACCTATGCCTCCAACCTTTGATCGAGGTTGGCAACCCTGCCACCAACCCCTTCCCCGCCACGCCCTGTAGGGTTACCCAAGTCTCCTGCTGCCCTGAAGCTTTGTAGCAGCAAAAGAATTCATCCACTGTCATGGCCTCCCCCTCCATTGCCTTTGGCCAGGCGCTTGCACACGACAGCAGAATCTTCCACGAATTGGGCATCAGCTGCCCTGGTGCCATGTCCAAACGATTAAGCACATCTACCACGATCTGCGGTAGCGGCAATCGCAACCCACCCTTCAGCGCCTCCTCGTAGAGGGAGAACTCCCCTGGCCTGGCGTCAGATGGCCGCTCTGTCGACTTTGGCACCACCAACTCTACCTCCGCCGGAATCTGGTACCTTTCGCGGATAGCCTCCAACTCCGCCGCCGTCACAATGGACCGGTCAGCCCGCGAGTGCCAGTGATCTGGTTCCACCTGGCTGACTGACTCCGGCACCGCTATCATGGCGGAGCCTTGGGACCGCCCCGTTGGCACCTCCACCCTCACTGATCTATATTGCTGCGCCAACTCCACAGCATCGTCCTCCCCCAGCGGATCCATCCTCACATCCCCAGTCCCTTCCTGCACCATCGCTAAGCTGTGTTTGCGAATAGACTCAGATGCAGGTCCCAGAAAATCACAGAAGTGTTTTAATGGGGTATCGTGAGCAACGAAGGAATTGATACTTCGAATATTTTGAGTTTTTGTAAACAAGTAGGTGAATCGTATGATTCCAAAAGCCCATGGGTTGCCCGTATTCCAAGGATCCAAATTAATGTTCGCCAGTTTGAAAACTTTTCAAATCATCCGCCAAAATTGTGTCATCAATGCCCATCATAATGCCCTGACGTTTCACTTCTAATCTAACGCTTAACCCTTCACCTCCTCCGATGTTTTGCCACGTGTATGGTCCAGATGCACTGACTTCTCCCCTCACCTTGTCTTTTCCACTTCAAATCGCCACCTGACACGCCGCCTCTCGAGCCCCGTGCTCTCCCGCTCGGCCACCCTCACGATCGGCCTCATCCGCTCGGCCACTATTACGGTCGACCTCATCCGCTCGGCCACCCTTACGATCGGCCTCATCCGCTCGGCCACCATTACGGTCGACCTCATCCGCTCGGCCACCCTTACGATCGGCCTCATCCGCTCGGCCACCATTACGGTCGACCTCATCCGCTCGGCCACCCTCACGATCGGCCTCACCCGCTCGGCCACCTTTACGGTCGACCTCATCCGCCCGGCCACCCTCAAGATCGGCCTCATCCGCTCGGCCACCATTACGGTCGGCCTCCTCCGATCGGCCACCTTTACGGTCGACCTCATCCGCCCGGCCACCCTTACGATCGGCCTCATCCGCTCGGCCACCCTCACGATCGGCCTCATCCGCTCGGCCACCATTACGGTCGGCCTCCTCCGATCGGCCCCCTTCGCGGTCGACCTCTCCCGCTCGGCCACCTTCGCAGTCGACCTCTCCCGCCCGATCGCCCTCGAACTCGACCTCTCACGGTCGGTCTCTCACGGTCGGCCTCTCCCTACAAGTCGGACTCATCCCCACTATTATTATTATTCCCTTCGTTGGACTAAAGCTGCACTCGGGAATGGGGGACTACTGACAGGGATAGGCCCACAAGGACCACGGCCCACCATGAGTAAACCCAAGCCCACCATTTAGACTCCATTACACAACCCGGTTTGTAAAACCCGGTACAGCTGGAAGCCAACTGAGCAGGAAAGGCCAATGATGTTCGGACACGTGGCGGGTGCAGAACAGGCCATATCAGCAGACAAAGATCTGCAAAGTTATTGCCACAGCACATCACCATTAATGCAACCCATCACCGCATTTATTGCGACAACACCCCTCAGCCGGAACGACGCCCCCTCACCCTGAACGAGACGAACCACGGCACAAGCTTTCGGCAAAAAAGGTCAGAACGACTAAGACAGCGAAATGATTACCAGAGGATATAAGCAAAGCTCAAAGACAAAAAGAAGGTTAAGTTTTTCATCTCCTATCTCTCTCTCTCTCCCTCTATACTTTCTGTCCTTCACCTTCTCTAATTCACACACCGGAGGGTTCGCCGGGGGACTACCCCGTTCCCCGATCGAACTTGTTTGCAGGTTATCCAGTGGGATTGAGGAGCTTGGATCGGTCCAACCCATCCACGAGGACTCACTGTATTATCAACTTGCAAGAATGAAAATAATCTTATACTGCTAAAAATTACGAGAACATCAAAAATATATTTAAGATAGTCAAGAAAAAATCTTAATTTTCAAACTATTTAAAGCAACTTCTCCCAAAATATAATCCTTCAAATAATAAAAGCGAAGAACTTAGATTAAAGCATTTGTTTAATCTAGTAATGAATGAATCCAACATAAATACCAACAAATATCTTTTAATAGTCGTCTGCTTTCTGAAAAAGTATATAAAGAGAGAACTAAACTAACTTGTGCATAAAAGTCTCCTCTCTCTCTTGGCAATGCAAACAAATGCTCAGAATTTTTTTTTTATAACTAGAAATATTCAGGAATCTGGACTACAGTATCTCAAACAGGGCCTAAGATAAATCATACATTTTTTTTTGTCAATCAATAAAAATATCTACCATATAGAAAAAACTTATAATTGAACAATTATAATCCAATACATATATAAACTCAACAAACGCAGTCCAAAAATAACCTAAAAAGGGTCTCATAAAAAACACAACAAAATTCCATAATAAAAAATTTACATTTAGTTGAAGGAGATAGGTTGGCTTGGGAAAGAGATTGCAATTTCGTAATGGAGGTTTATGCAGGGCCGGCCTTGAGATTTAGGGGGGCCCAAGGCGAACTTCGAAAATGGGACCCCTCTTACATTGAAAAAAAAAATAAAAAAATTCATGAATAAAACGATAAGTTATAACAATTTTTTTATTTGTTTGTAGCCACAAAAAAATTTACTTGCACATATAATCATTAAAATTATAAATAAAAATTTACTTTCATATATTAAGATATGAAGCAATCATTACAAATACTCAAAAAAAATAAAAATCTCGTCTTGTTGCTTTATAGTTTAGCAATATCTAGTTTACAATTGAACTATCACATAAACATTACTCTTCTCACATGTTTAGCTGCAAAATCACTAATGAAGCTTGCATAATCGAATTTATCCACCATATCTTTTTCAATGGATAACAAAGCTAACCTATTCAATCTTTCTTGTGACATGGTTGACCGAAGGTAAGATTTGATTAACTCCAACTTTGAAAAACTTCTTTCTCTAGAGGCCACTGTAATAGGTATAGTTAACAAAATTCGATACACAATCCATGTATTTGGAAAACAACCATCCATTGTTTTCAAATCATTTAATACTTCAATTGGCCTTTTGGTTCCTTTCGATAAAACTTCTTTCAAGACATTCAACTTTGAAAATAGATCTCTCCCATCAATATCAGAAAGTTCATCTAAAATTCTAAAATTCAAATGCGAGAGAGAGAGAGAGATTGTGTTTCTTTCATCTAGACTTGGTGCACTGAATTCATGCCCTTGAATTCATTCCTCTCAGGTGGTATTATATTATGATGTGTTTCTTTTTTTGTGGGCTCCATGTTTAATTGGGCCTCTATTATGATGTGTTTTTTTTTTTTTTTATTCTTTTTATATCTAAAACACAAAATTATATTTGAGCACCCCTATTTGCAGCCCAAATTTGGGGGCCCAAGACGCAGGCCTTCTTTGCCTGTCCTCAGGGCTGGCCCTGGGTTTATGTATGCACATACATTGCAATTCATCTCAAATTGTAGGGTTTGATTTGTTCAAATTTGATTGCTTGAACTATATAACCACCATTTTTAATTTACGCCCCCCCCCCCCCCCCAAAAAAAAAAAAAACAAAAAACAAACACTAATCACAGACTTCAACAATAAACACAACAACAAAATCATGAGAAAATAATTCAACAAGTGAACACACAATGATCTCAATCGATACAGCTCCACAAATGTGTGTGAATTATTAAAACACCACATATTCTACAAGTAACTTAAATAAAACTATGGCCACAAGAAGCATAAATAGAATTGATTTTAGAAGTGTGAAGGAGATGGAGAAATCGATCGATCATGAAAAGAAAGAGGCAATTAGCGCATGCTAAAAATCGATTGAGAGAGAGAGAGAGAGAGAGAGAGAGAGAGAGAGAGTTAGCACTTCCCCAGAAATCGATTGAGAAAGAGAGAGATAGAGGTTATTGTTGCAGATGGAGGGGTTTCGAGTTGAGCGAATCATAGAGGGGTTGAAGTTAGGATGAGGGTTTGGTTGAGGGAAAATCGCTAAAGTGAAGAGGGCGAGGGGAGAGAGAGAGAAAGAGAGAGAGAGCTCCATAACTAATATCTAGTTGGAGAGAACGCTTCACTTCAATGATGGAACCCAATAGAGGCTTGTAATTCTGTTGTTGTTAGAAATCAAGGATTATACAGAGATTCGACAATGGAACCCAACAGAGGCTTGTTGTTAATGGCAATCAAGGGTTACACTGAGGAAGAGAAGAAGAGGGGGAGACGAAATAGAGAGTAAGGGAAGGGGGATGGAAATAGGAGGGTTAACCAGTTGGCCCGATTTTCAATTTATTACCGTTAAACAATTCAATGGTCTTGATCAATTATTTGTAATCCGAAAGCCAATAATTAGGTTGCATATGGTGTGCAACCTTAAGGGGATTGCTCACTTAAACAGCTCCCATAAATATTTTGCTAAGGTGAGGAGTGAAACCACAAGAAGTGTGTGTTTGATGTTTGCCAATTATTCTTCATGGTTTTAATGTAAGATTTTATTTTATTTTATTGGTTATTTTATTTGGAAAAGTATTTTATTCTGTATAATTCTTTGATTTATCGTTAACTCCGAATACGGTGAATGCTTAGAATTCCCTGCGAATTAAATTACTAGTTTTGACATGTTTAACCAATCAAGATTTTATGAAATCATCTTTTGGAAAATAATTTTCTTGAATTAAAAATTGCTGAACTTTCTGATTGGGTTCAACTTTTGTATGAATCTCAATTGAGTTATAAAATTAGAATTTTTGGCAAACACCATTCAACTTGTTGTCAGTGGATCTCTGAACCTTAATCTCATTAAAAAATTTATAATCAATCACGTTAAATTTTTGTGACCAAATCAAACTCCATATCAATCCAAAATTTCATAATCACTTTGGACTTGCACAATAAATCCCTGTGGAAATGACCTTGGAACTTCCGAGAATTATTATGCTTGATGATGACATTTTCCTATGCTTGGGAAGCCAATTATAGTGAACAACAAAAACCGACAAGCACTAAGTAATTTAGGCTTAAACTTTTGGGTCATGTTGGTAGACCCACAAGTGATTTGGGATAGCAAGTAGTGGCGTGTTACAAAATAGAGTGGTGGTTTTGCTCTATTCATCTCTTAAAGGTAAGATTTTTGTTATTGTACTCCTATCTATGAATTTAGTTTCAATATATCAATAGATGATTTGTATAGGCATATATGATTAACTAAATATATTGACGCAGTCTGTATTGGGGTGTCAGTTTTGCCGGAATTTAGAGTGTAGCTTGCATTCCTTTTGGGTGTTTGTATATTGGAGCTGATATGTGATAGGTATACTTAATGGTGATGTAACTATGGGATGCAAGTTTGGCTGCTAGCAATTAAAAATATATATATATGCATATAAACAACAATAGAGTAATGTAAGTTTTGAAGAATTGCCGAAGACATAGTGGCTCTGTTTTGGTGTTGGGGGTTTGGAAACTACTGATAGACTATAGGATTAGTTTATTCTATTATAAAAAAATAAAAATAAAAATGGTGGATGCATTATGGCGGTTAATAATAATTGTTTATGTTGTGTAATATTTTATTAAATTTGTGAGATTAAGGTGAATTTTAGTAATTTGAGATTAGCTTTGGAAATATTATTTATGAGGTAAGTAACCATCTATCACTGTTGGTTCATTTTTATTCCTATTGAATCGTTTGAAATTATAAATATTTATTTATAGCCCTCCTTATCTCTTAAAATAAAATATGGGTCAAGTATAAAATAGCATCGAATATTATTCTGAAAATTATTTGAATATTTTATGAAACTATTATGAAAGTTTGTACCAAATATTTATTTTGAAAATATCGAACACTTTATTTAAAAGGAATTTCTTGTTTGAATTTTGAACATCACTCTAGTTTGACTATGATTTGGACCTTAGCCAATGAGAGTTATTTATTGGCACAAAAACTAGTTTCTTTTGGGATTTTACCATCGGCCTATGTGTGGTTCTAGGCCTTGTCACGAGTTAATTGACCATAGTCACCAAGACTTGAGTTTTTGTGAATCGAATTATTGAACCATCTGAATATCGAACCATCAATTTGAACAACGAAATTACTTTAAATTATCTTATTGTCTTTTCAGTTAAAATGTATTGCTACATTGTTTATTTCCAGCTATGAAACCATCTTACGAGAGAATTGTTCATTTATTGATTTGTAGAAAAAATATATTTATTGGTTATCGACTATTTTCTTTGTATACTTGATCTAACTAGCAGTGATGGTTGGTTATTTACTAGGCTTCCTAGCTTACCCTTCTTTTAATTTTTAATTTTTTTTTCTAAATTCTGAGGAGTAGAGTTGTGCGTGGTTTTTCACTTGTGGAAGTGCCGAAAGTAAGAATATGATTTTAAATTACTTTGGATTACTATTTTGTTAGTGGATTATATTAGTGGATTTGGTGGACAATTTCATATGATAAAGATTGTTTATTATTTATAGATTTTGACATTATGATAATTAAAGATTTGTTTTGAGTATTTTTATTTTGGTGGTTTATTTAATTGGACTCTTAGCCTTGCATGCTCAGTTAGATGTGCGGGCGGCATTGTCACGGGGCTTGGGGCGTGACAATAGAAGTGTTGTTAGGCTTTTGTGGGCCATCACGGAACTTACATAGATAATTCGGATCGTTTAAAGTGTAGAACTCGTCAAGTATTTCATTCTTGTTAAAAACCACGTTACTCAGATGTGACAACCACCTCCTTAATTAAGTAAATGCGAGGTTCCGAACCGACACGTGTCAAGGCTTTTGGGTGTTTCTACTTTGCCCACTTGTGACCATGATCTATGTTATGTTTTGTTTCAGATTTGATGGTTTTGTTATTGGGATTTAATCCCCTAAGTTATGACATGTTTATATATATGTTTGGACTTGGACTTATGTGAATATCTGTATATACAAGTTGTTCATTCATTTAAGTCCTCACAGCTTTGGACATTATATTTTATTATTTACAGGCTTTTGCCGGCCCCTATTATTGTATTATTGTTATTACTGTAAAGCAGGCCTTTGGTAATCACGGATTACTGGCCGATTATGATGCTAAACCCTTAGGGGCGGGTTTGGGTCATGACATAAGATCTCAATAGCCACTTGGTTAGATCATATTTGTATTAACAATTTATTTTTAAAATTATACTTACCGTTGATATAAATTTGAGCTGATCAAGTGGATATCGATATCTGATCAACGTGATTTTTTTAAGGGATGAAATACTCGACTATTCCTATACATTGAACAGTTTGGATCATCGATGTAGGCTTCGTAGTAGACCCACAGAGGCCCAACAGCACGCTCTAATAAGATTTCAAATTGGAGAGTGCCTTTCAAATATCCCAATTCTTGAACAAAATTCAAAAATATTGGGTTAATTAAAAAAAAAAAAAAACCAAGGTGTTAGGCGTTTTTTATTTTAAATGTCAGTGTTTTAACTTCAACAAATGAAACCCTGGAGTTTTATTTGTGTTTTAATATGCCCTCTTGGTCCATCTCCGTCTATGTAAGGTAACGGAGAATCGCTTTAGGGCTTAAAGTTAAAAATACTGGGGTTTAAAGTGGAAAAGGCATGAAACCTTGAGATTTTTTTTTTTTTTTTGGTAATAAACCCCAATATTTAATTTTTTTTTAATGTATATATATAACTGACATATCTTGTTGTATATATGTGTGTGTGTGTGTACTTGTATATATAGTGAAATTTTTTTAGTCAAATTTTGGCTCTTCCAATGATAAAATTTTAATGACTAAAAATAACATTAATCTATTAAAACACTGATGAGTGTCTCTTACATTTCAGGTGGCCTTAATCCATTAAAGCACTAATTAATGTCTCGTACATTTCAGGTAGCCTTAATCCATTAAAGTACTGATAAGTGACTCTTACATTTCAGGTAGCCTTAATCCATTAAAGCACTAATTACTGTCTCTTACATTTTAGGCAACCCTTCTTAAAAATAACATTAATCCATTAAAGCGCAGATAAGTGTCTCTTACATTTCTGGTAACTTTAATCCATTAAAACACTTATTAGTATCTCTTATATATCAGGTAGTCCTTCTTACATATTCATCAAAATTAGAGACGAAATTAAAATTCTATCATCAGAAGAGTCAAAATTTGAATAAATTTTTTTTATCATATATACAAACACATACAATGTTATATATACACCAAAATATATATATATATATATATTAGGTGTTGATACCCCATTTTATCCCACCTGATAAATAAATGCCCCCAAGAAATGCTTTAAAACAAAAAAGATTTTATTTTATTATTTTATTAGGTGTGGTCTTTTAACCCAAAACTTTGGTATTATGATTGTGTGCTACCACTTTATGGTTGTGACTGTGGATTCAACACTAGTAATTAAGAGTTTGATATTTGTGGTGCTTATTCCTTTGCCATTGTTAAGGATTGTATATAGTTTATCTATTTTTTAAGTTTGGACTAATTGTGGTTATGGGACTAGTAGTCAATTTGATGAAATATTTTATATATTTTGTAATTACTCTATTATTATTATTATTATTATTATTATTATTATTATTATTATTATTATTTATTATTATTATTATTATTATTATTATTATTATTATCTTTAACAAAAACAAAAAAAATAAGAATAAATATGTCCCCAAAGCATAGCAGCTTGCAACTTGCCAAGGCGATATTTATGCATTGAGATTTGGTGAGATTTGCTTGGCTTGCTTCCTATTGGTTGGAAAGGGTGGCAGCATCTCCTATGGAAGGAATTGTTTGTTGGGTAAATTACACTTTACATCCCTGTACTTTACATAAAATTTCGCTTTGGTCCTTACACATCAAATTGTGACACTTAACCCCTGTGCTTTTGGTCAAATGTCACATTAGCCCTTCTGTTATTTCCACTATTTGACTCTTTAACAGAAACTATCCATAACTACAGTGCCACAAATGAAGCCAATATCCACATGAACACGCAAATGGCCATAATTCATTTCATAAAATATATTGTTGGTATCCACCAAGTCAAAATGGCATATTCATGATGCAAACATGCTGGCAGTATCCATAACTACATAAACAAAACATGCCACATTGTCAAAAGAGTTTGATAATCAAAATAAACAACACCCCTACTTTGGGTTCTTCTCCTTAGAGGCAGATGCATTATGAAGTGAGGACAAGGTCACAACATTCCTCCCTCTACAGGTAAATGAGGCTGTTGTTGGTGTTGATGTTGCTCCCCTTGATGCTTCAGATGTTTGTGACGATGCCGACTTTGTTATTTTTGTTGCACTTCTTGCTGCTGTTGCTGTTGTCCTTGTTCCTACTGCTATTGTTGCCCTTGATGTTGAAGTTGCCATTGTTGCTGAAGTTTCCCTTTGTGTTTGTGAACTTGTCCTTGATGCAGATAGATTTGGTGCCTTGGAATTGCTGAAGTTGCCCTTGGAAGGCTGAAGCTGGATTTGGTGTTGCCATTGGTATTGGTGTTTGGGTTGCACTTCGTGTTGCCATTGGTGCTGATGCTTGGGATGATGTTGATCCAGCCTTAGTATGCTGCAATTGGCAAAAAATATTTGGTCCAATCAAACATATATTTTGTTGTATTAATTTAAAACATTAACAACAAAGTATGCACTCTCCCTTTTCCTTTTATAGCCTAAGCTCTTCCATCTTGGTTTATTTTTTTGTTGGTACTCCTTGTTTGGTGGATTCTTGCAGCTCTTATAGTTATGGTCCTATGTCCCACAATTACCACACTTTACTGTTGTATTCTGCCTTGTGACTTTGGTAGGTTTGGTAGGTTCATCTGATATAGTACATACTTTTTGTTTGTCTGTAATAAATGTCCATCCATGCTGATTCTCTATGCCAATGTCTTCTATGAGCAACTGAACGAACCACAACTAAGAGCTCTTTGTTTCACCCTCCACCACTGCATATGCTACTGGGATCATTTGGTTATTGGCATCAATTCCTACTGCACATAGTAACTGTCCAGTTTGTCCACCTTTCAAATGGCATCCATCTAGACCAATCAGTGGCCTACACCCTGTTACAAAACCCTCTTGCAAGCTCCAAGGCAAATGTACCATCTCTCAAAGGTAGATTGATTAGTAGGGTCCTCAGGGTGCGTTAGGGAAAATAGATGATTTTCCATAAGTAAATAAATTGATGGAAATAAAAAATAGTGCAAAAAAATTAAATCAACAACACAAGAATTTTTATGTGGTTTCCTCAATGTGAGGTACGTCTATGGGAACGAAATCCGATTCCACTATCAACCAAGAGTTTTCAAATAATTACAAACCAGACATGAAAAGTCTCACAAACCACTCTCAGGTGAATTCCAAATAATCATAAATAAATAAGAAGAAATAGTTCACCAAATAGATGAACAAATTATCTTCGAAACAAAGTTGAAGAAGACCCAAAATAACGAACCAAACGATGGTTTGAAGGAAGGCTGAAATAGAACCAAAACTTCCAAGCAAAACAATAACAAACAAAGCACAAAGCTTTGGACCAATATTAGCCACCAATTGAAAATACACACAGCAACAAGCTTAGCAACACCAAGCACACATCCGCCGAATATATGATCAATTAGCCGCTGCACACTCTTCGGAAAAACAAAGACAATACCAAAAAAATATTGTTGACTCTTGGGCTTTTTATCAAAGCCCTAGCTGTTACCAAGCAGATTATTAAATACTCATTGGACTTTCAAAAGTCAGATATAATATATAAAAATATATATTATAACCAACACCAAGTCAAATTAAATATATTTAATAAACTAATTAGGTCCCATACTCCACTAAGGAGGTATATCCAATGTTTCAGTAGGAGTTGACTTCATGAGGATGGTTGTGTCACGATTTGTTTTCCTCAACTCTTCACAGGTAATCCCAAAATTGATTATATTGTTCATTGTTTTTTTTTTTTTTGATCAGCGAAGAAAAGGGACCTTTATTGATGAAGACCGAATGGAAATACATCAGTAAAGAAGGGGAAGGGGAAAGAGAAGGATTGTGTCTGGAGATGGTGAGTTGGTGAGTAACCAACCACAATCAACAGACCCAACCAAATACAACCAAAAAGAAATAAAACAAACAATGCACCCTAAGCCATTGATCCATTCCACCATAAGCCAGCAGATCAAAGAAATAAAACACAGACAGCACTCAAAGACAGCAGCCGATCTAGGATACGAAATCTAGATCAAAGACAGCAGCGGTTCAAGGATGCCAAATCCAGATCAATGACAGCAATTCAAAGGGTGGAGCAGCTACCAACCAGCAGCAGCAGAGGATGGAGAAGCTACCAACCAGCAGACAGCAATCTCAGGTCAAAGACAGCAGCAGTTCAAGGATACCAAAGGGTGGAGCACCTACCAACCAGCAGCAGACTGAAGATGGGTACACTTCCATCACAGACCAAGCCCCTCTGATACGTACCCAGTTGAACTGTGCAAAACACCTTTATTACATTCCAGCTCTTCAGCCCGTTGCTTTAACCCATTCTCCTCAGACCTTGAGCAGACCGCCTGCACCCCCCTTCCTTTCCCAGGAGCACGCTCAATTATTTTATTAGCTGCTCCAGACATACTATAGTGGCCTCCATCCACAGCTGCTACAGCTCTGTCGGCTGTGTGTATTCCATTAATTGACACGTCATCAGTTTGTGCCACATCAGCATCGTCGTTCTCCTCTGCAACTGGACCGACTTCACCTTCATCCCCACATTCAGCACCATTGACAGCTATCTCTGGCCGAACATGATCAACTTGACGCCTGCATTCGGACAATTGTTCACTCTCCATGTGCAAATTGGATTCCAATACTTCATTTCTATGGCAGCTGTAGTCACCATTGCATAGGCAGTTACTGACTACGGGCTCTTCATACACTCGCACTTGATAGTCCTTCGCATTTCCAACCAGATTAAGTACCGTATTGATGGGCTCCATCCTGTTTGTAATGATCCTAACTTTGCCGAACATAAAGTGTTTACCTCCCATTGTATCTTCATCATACTGTACCACTTCTCCCCATACCTTGCCAATGGCTTCAAAAGTTTTGATACTCCAGAGATTGAGAGGAACTCCCACACAAGTGAGCCAAATACTTCTATCACAGTCCAAAAACTTGCCTTCTTCCCATGCAAATACTTCATCACTCCATTCATGAATCCACTCCTCCATTGTCGCTCTTCCTTCCTTCATCTGTTGGTTGGAGCTGAATGATAGAATTGCTACCTTGCCTCCTGCTTGTCTAACTACTACTTCCTTAACAGTCCTCTTATAGATCTCCTTGCGGAAGTCATGGTAGGAAAAAAATGCTTTGAGCTTGACCAGAATACTATTATATAACCACCCATTCCCAGCCTCGACAGCTCTAACTGAGACATTATGTTTTCCATATTCTCCACCATTTTTACCTCCAGATTGAACTACTTCCGCATATGACTTACCTTTGATTCCAATCATTGGTTGGATGGGCATCCATTGCTTCTTCTGCACCATACCCCCCTGCTTAGCCTTTGTTAGTATCTGACTACTTTGATTGGACTTGCTGTACTCAGCCAGCTTTACTCTTAAGGCCCTGTTATGACACCATAAGCCATCAGTTTTTCTCACTGCCACCTCTGCAGCCACCTTGCAATCATACCTAACAAATCCAAATCTTGATCGTGTAGTTCTCCTCCTTTTCAATGGTATGAAGACATCCTTCACAACTCCAAACTTACTGAACAGAGTAAACAGATCTCTAGTGGTCATAGCCTCTGGAACTTCATCAACAAAAAGGGAGACCAAATCATGCAACCCTGGTCGCCCAGTTTGCAGACCCCTCCTCCGTTTTCTGATTACCGGATTCCACCCTCCTTCACTTCCCTCCCCATGTTCTGCACCCATCATTCTTCAAAACTCCAACGTTGAAATGGATTCAAATGAAAATAAGGTGTCAAAATTTTGATACCGCAAAGTGCGTTGGTTCCTGATTGTCTTCTCCATTGATCATTGGAGATGAGAGAGATGATGATGAGGTTAAGGTGGAAGTGGAAAAATGGTAATGGAGGATATTGTTCATTTAAGTTGAATATCTAATAGAGGTTAAGGGTATGTATACCTGAATGCTGGAGTTTTTGGAGTAGCTGTATGTGCCATTTCCACCATTCATTGGAAATGATTTTGATAATGAGCCTGTGTTCTTGTTGTTGCTCTTCTCTCTCTCTCTCTCTCTCTCTCTCTCTCTGTGCTGTTTTTATTTTGGGTATATTGTTCATTGTTAGTAACCTGTATGATGGTTAAAGCCTTTCTCTTGGCCCTGTATAACTGACTCCTAGATGCTCCAACCACATAATCCTCCTGAACTTGTGCTTGAAAAGATTTAGTTGAGAGTTTAGGGTTTCTCCTAATTCTATCCATATACTTTTTTGAGAGCCACCTAAAGTTAACATGCCTGTTCTGAAACACATTCCTCAATTATGTTCTTTGCTATATGTCTTCAGTTGCTAAGTGTTCTGGTTCTGCATATTAGAAGCAAATATGATCCATCTGCATCCCTCCCTACACACTGCCCTCACCCTTGTTTTCTCATTATTGACAAACTTTACATTCTTACCATTCTTTATTGCATACTCTCTCACTATAGCCCTAAATTCTGTTGCCGAACCAAATAACATGCCCACTTTAAATTCAACATTGGTCATGTCAGTGTCAGGATTAAACTCTAGATGCTTTGGACCTCTTCTATCCTCATCACTTGAGTCATAAATGCTTTGGAGCTCATCAGATGATCCACCATCTTGCTCAAGCTCTGCACCCTCTAGTTCAATGTTTGTAAACCCATATTATACTCATCTGCTTAGTCATTAGTGTTTCCTCTACTGCTCCCAACCCACTCAACACCTTTGTCAACATTGTTTTCAAACAACACATCATAATCACTCATTACATAATCACTATCATAGAAGTCTACACCCTCACTGTCATTTTCAACCTCACTGTTATCACCATCATTTTCAACCTGAATGTCATGACTCTTATCTACAGAAACATCAACATTATCAGCAATTAATTCCTCTATATGATCATTTCAATTTGACTAATCACTTCTCTAGGTTGACTACTCCCAGAAACATCACATGACTCCACTTGGTTGTCCCAACAATCCATTACTGGAACATTTTCCAAGTACACTTCAATGGCTCTACTAGGAGTCAAGTATCGAGACTCATTAATGGAGGTCTTTCTATTAAAATATAATCACTCAATTATGTTTCAAGGTATGCCCTCAAGAGGGAGAAAGATCCTCTATTTAAGAATAAAGATTGAGAGCTCTAATTTTGGAGCTCTAAAGAGAGCTCTAGTGATGTGGCAAGGAGTGGGGCCCACATGTGATGTGATGTGTGTGCCTCTGTATTTTTTTTTTCTCTTGTCACATCATTAGAGCTTTCTTTAGAACTCCAAAATTAGAGTTCTCTATCATTATTGTCTATTTAAAAACGAATATGGTTAATCAAGTTTTGACAAGTGTTTAAGAGGATTGAATGCTTATAAGAAAGTTTGGTGGGCTGTTAAATTGTTTCCAAAAGTAGCAAATAAGATCTTACCAAAAATGATAATTTTTGGCAGTGAGAGTTGTCTATCACTGTTGCTGAACAAAACTAAATAGTGTTGATATGACCAAAGTTGTTATTACCGTATCGGATTAAGTATCGTTTTTTTTCATTGGTATGGTACCTACCGGTACCAGTATGTTACCGAATACTGTTTCATATTTATCGCAAAAGTATTATATATGTATTAAAATATAGTTTAGTAACAAATATATTTTTTTTTAAAGTAACAAATAATTTAACAATATATATCATGAATCACAAATTTATATGTAAAAGAGGCTTAAAAGCATACTATGTCTGTTAAGGTATTTCAAAGAGTATGGAACTCTTGACCAGCGGAGGTGGGGTCTTCAAATTTCAAGTTGAAGGTTGTGGTGTAATGGAGCTTTGGATGCATTTAGCGACTTGGATCTAGTTATTTTTGGTTTGCTTTTATTTTTTTATTATTTGCTGTAATAATGCTCCCTGTGTGGAGGTTGTCCCTCATTTGTGAGGGTTTTTTCTCCTCCTTTATGGAAAATTTGTTATCTCTTTGTGAGATCTATTACTACCACTGTACGAGATTGATCCAATTTTTTATCGGTTTTGCAAATGAAAATTTTCTTCCCATCTAAAAAAAAAGAGTATGGAACACAAATGTTTACCGTTTTAATATTACAAACCACTATAAAAATAAAAAATAAAAAATTGGCCGGTATTGTGTGGTTACTAGAGACCAAATTTTTTGATTTTTAAAAGTGAAAATTTTGTTGTAAAAGACATTTAGGGACCAATATTTATTGTCGTGAGAATAGTCGCTAAGAGGTCACCCGAAAAGTCAAAAACAAGGCTTTTAATGACGAAATTTTAGAAATGTCACTAATAAATACACTTTTAGGAAAATAATTTGGTCTCTAAATGGTTATTTTTTTGAGACAAAAAATTTGATCCAAAAGGATAATAATTCATCACTAATGTTCAATTTTCATTACTAAAAATATAATGACACTTTTCACAAGAAAAATATTTGGTCCATTAAAAATAATTTTGTCGCTAAATTTTGTCTCTAAAATCTTAATTTTTTTGTAGTGGGTATTCGCCCATATTATGTTTTCCAGCCTGTATTGTCCAGTACCTTCTAGTATTTGTCGGTATTTTAGGCGGAACATAATTGGATTATGTAGGTGTGGTTTTGCTTCTGAAACGGTATGTACCGGCCGGTAGGTATGGGATTGACAACATTGGATATGACTTAAAAGAGCTTACCAATAAGTTGAGAGCACATTTATGAGAAATGGGTCGAAAATAGCCTTTGTTGAATCGGGCTAGGCTGAAAAGTACTGGCTGATCTCTCAAGGCTGAGTAGGTTTGGCCAAGTGTCACGGGTTGCCTTGCAAGGCTAACTCCGTGACGTTTCGCTCGCGGTGGTGTGGCCATTTGAGTGCTCAAGAGTGGCCGTTGGAAGTGCCCCAACGTGCCTAACATTGGCCCCAAGTAGCCCAAGTCATTTAGGCCACAAATAGCCAGCAAACGGCAAGGCCGCAGCCCATGCCAGCAGCCAAACAGCGCTGCCAGCAGCAGCAAAATACAGCAGCAGCAGCCAGCAGTGGCAGCCAACAGTGCAGAGTTTTGGCGCTTTGGTTCGGCACTTAAACGAAGGAGTTTCGGGCTGAAATTTTTATGGTAAAGAGGTATTGGGGGAAGTGTGTTCCCGACCAAGTTTCATGATTTTTCTCAATTTGTGGAATTTATGAAAAATCATTATGACTCCTCGGACATATATGATGTTTTCTCTTGCCAGAGGGCAAATTGCTTAACAAGCATATATAAGGGGGTATGGTGTGCTACCTACCTACCTCCCCGTCTAAACTGGGCTTCAAGTGAGCAACCTTGGGGAACTCAAGGGCGGGCTTTAGGCATCCAGAGGGGTGTCTAGAGTCTCCACGTGGGTTTGGGAGCCCCGTGGACGGGTGCAATATGTAAGCACTGCGCGTGTCCTCCCGAGGGAGGTCCATTATGTTGTTTCCATTATGCCACGCAATATGGCATCTTTGGAACTCGTTTTGGACCGAATAGACTATCGAGGCACCACTAAAGGCCTCGTGTGCCAACTCAAGTGCTTGGTTTGGGTTCAACCTTGCATGAGGGGATCCCGTGGCTTAAGCTAAGCGGTTGGACGGCAACACCGCATATGTGGGCTATCGAATGAAGGTATCAAGTTACGTATTGGCTATGTCCATTGAGGGACTACATTATGCTACAAGCAAGCTACGGATTGAGATGTTGCCTTACTCATGCTACACGTTGGTGCAACGCTAAGGTGCGCAATGGCCTTAGGCGGAATCTAGCACACGTGTTGGCACGAGATTATGCCGTGGCAAGAGATTGGCCCTCGGTGGCTTGTGGGCTTCGCATTGACCAAGTGGCCATCCAATATGCATCTATTGAGGCATGCTTGACCCTACGACACTTCGAGATGCTATTAAAGACCCAACATGCTATGTTGGCTTTGTCGGCTAAGTTGAGGACCTTCGCTAGCACATTGTGTTGTGCTAGGCACCTTGATGACAAAACCTAAGTTGGGCGAGCACTTGCTTGAGATAAGCTTGGCGCTATGAAGCGACTTATTCCGTGCTTGGTGCACTTGAGGCATCAGGCCTACTTGTGGCATCCGGATGAAGACGGAGCTTCCTTGTGAAGTTGTTTGCTTGACAAAGCATTGGGCCCTAATGTTCAAACGGGTGAGACCATCAACACTCGATTTGTCAATGAGCTATGGCGGGCTTAAACTTGGTGGAGTTTTGAGCGCCACATGGCAAAAATTGATCCGCTGCGCCTCTAAAGGAGTCGGCCCGTGACACCAAGCCATGTAGGCTCAACTCTAGCTTGTCTCCCAAGCTTCAGATTGGGGTTGGGCAGCCTTTATGAGAAATGGAATGCTGGTTTTGTTAGGGTAAAATGACTCTTGCATTGCTTCAGTAATGGATTTGAGCCATTGTTTGCTTTGAGTTGTTGTACCAAGTCCATGAGGCACTTGCCCATGTGTTTTGGGGTTGTTCTGCTGCTGAAATGAGCCAAAAGTGGACCAGTTTGAAGGCTTTTTTCTCGGGCTGTTGCCAAGCCGCTTAAAGTCTTTTGACACTAAATATCCGAACATTTTACACTTGTTCAAACTTATAGGACTGAACAAAATTTGACCGTCTGACAAGCTATGTCTTATCAACGACCATTTGTTCGGACTTACGTGTCTGAACGTTTTCATATTGTTTGGCCCTGGGAATGAGAGTCTGACTACCAAATGAAATACATGTATATAACAAGGATCCTCTTCACATCCTCCAGTCTTACACATAATATAATTGATCTTTCAGTTTCATTTGGATGATCAATTAATCTCAACCCAACATGTAAGCTATTTGATCTTGAATATTTTTAATGTCTGGGTGCCAGGACACTATAGCCATCAAAAATCTCATCAAAAAGCTTGTCCAATTTAGCTTCTTTTCTTGCCAATTTCTTTACCAAAGTTGTCTTTCGAACAACCCCAATACAATGTATTCCAAAGAAATTGATTTGTCATTTGACATTGTCAAATTTGTGGTCTCATAGGTCACGAGCCTTTCAAAGGGAATGAATTATATCCCCACGGGATGTGTAGAGTTGGATTTGTTCCATAGCATTTTAGCCTCATCCGTTTTCTCTTTTGCTTCTTTTCCTAGTGGGAAACGTGTGACAAAATCATCTGTTCAAAAAAAAAAAAAAAAAAGTGTGACCAAATCAGAAAACCACCTATTAAAACACTCTTGTTCACATTAGTTCCACCTTCCAAAAACTCTTTAGCCCTTTCTATGAACCCATTAAGTTTTTCAATCTAGCGCTTGGCATCTTCTCGAATCTTTTCAATCTAGTGCTTGGAAAATGTTTCTGCAATATTTTTTGCTTTTAAAAAATGAAAACCATTTTCCATCCAAATTAGGTCATCTTCTGTTGAATGCTGAAAATTGCCTTCCATTGATTTCTATTTTCCATTATACCGAACACTAAAATATGCGAACAACTTTTTTTGCCGAAACAAAGTTACATGATGAGTATTGAAGATGATTTTTTTTTTTTCAATCTTTCTTTCTTGCCTTTTTTTTATTTTTGCATGGTGTTATTTGGGTACAATTTAAAGCTATTTAATACTTCAGAACTAAAATAACCTATATACTAAGTCACTTAAAAAGAACTACTATTCTTGACCAAAGTGGCTATTTGTATGTTTACATATGAGTTGTGTATCATGCTAATTGCAACTCACATGTCGTTAAGGTAAAGAAAATGCCAAAATATGTAGACTTTCAATTCACTTTACGTTTCTGCATTATGAATAGAATGCAATGCAAATTAGTTCAAGCAGACAAAAAGTTAGCTTTTTACACAATTCAACTTAACTCAAGACATATTTAACTTTGTTTTATGAATAGAATAAACAATGGACCACAGTTAGCATAATTTATATATTCAATTCCATAAATTATTGAAAAGGGCAAAGCTAGAATTCAAAGCTGACCTCTCTTTCTGTATACAATTACGGGAAGGCAAATGGTTGCCGCAGAGTTCACAATGGAGATGGAAACCGAATATTCTATTGTTAAGAAGACGAAAATATTCTTTTCCTGGTTTGATGTATCTGGCACAATGCTTGATACTTTGCTTCCAGGGATGAAAGGTTAGAAAGGTTGGAAAGAAGACGAAAATATCCTCCTTTTTCTCTTTTCATTTTCCATTTGATTTTCTTTCTTTTTCTTGAGAAAAAGGTTATACAAAGGCTTGACTCACTGAATTTTCATATTAATAGACTAGGCAACAAGTCTCCAAAAATGAAAATACATGCATAAATAACGATGATGATGATGATGACAGATATAAATGATAAGAAATTAGAAGACAAGTGGGCTGTCCATTAAATAACCTTATTTACAACAGTTCAATAGCACAGTCAGCAGTGTTTTTAGAGTTATTGGTAAATGGAGTTGGCCTGCAAATTTACTGGTCTGTTTCAGTGAAATTGTGTATTCCTGCTAAATTTGCTCCCAAATCCCAATTGTTTTGTTAAGGTTTTTGTTAGATGGAAACTTACTGCTAATGTGTGTGCTCACATGCTTGTAGATGGTCTTCCTTGCATTGGACGAGAACACAAAAATATAATTATTAAAACCCCAATTCTCAATCAATTACTCTGTCCAATAATTAAAAGATGACCTTTTCCGACTTTTTCTTTTTGGTGTTGGTCATGCAAAATAGTATGTGGTATAGTTGACAAACACTCATGACATGAAGAATATATATAGGTGGGAGTGAATAAAGTAGTTTTTGCTAGCTCTATCAATCTAAGTAATTTGATCGATTGGAATAGGAGCGTTGGAGTTGAAAAGACTTTCTTCTATCGATCACGAGGTATTATAAAAATGTACAATACAATCAAGTAGATCACAATGTAAACATGGCCTTTATTTGAAGTAGTATCCAAATAGTGCAAAGTGAGGCTCTTGCTCAGAAACATTAATGACAACAAGAACACCCTTGCACAAGCCAAAAGGTGAGCATTAACAGAGCTTCCATTGAGACAAAGTTAATTGTTTCTTAGATTGCTCTTCAGAAGTAGTCTGTGCCTCCTGAATATAAGAGAAATATTTGAAATCATTTTTAAGTAAACTATAAACTGTGAATTCATTGTTCACCAGTACTGAAATGGTCCAAAATGTTTGTTTGATGGTTCTCAAAAGTCAACAGCAAGCCTTTATATTTCACTTCTATGTCAAAACAGGGTCGTGTATTTGGGCTAAACATTTTTTGTTCTTGAGCATTTCTTTTATTTTTTATTTTTTTGATTAGGAGAAGGGAAATTTATTGATGAAATTGAAATGGTTGCAAAGTAAACACAACAATGTACATCAATAAAAAGAGTTGGCAAGATACCAATGAACAGGAACCAGAAAATCAGAGCGAGAGAAAGAGAGAAAAGGACTCAACAAAGCTTAACACCACCCAAAACAGCAAGAAAACATAGCTGTTAAAAGACAAAAGCAAGGCAAGCATTCACAATCTTTTATGAGAATCCTAAGCCAACTACGAAACTGCATTTTGAAACTAGAATTTCAGGTTTAATGAGGCAACACCAGAGAGAGAGAGAGAGAGATTACCCTGACATTGAAGTGCTTTTGCATAATCAGAACATTATCCCAACATCATCCACTTTGATTGTCTTCCGTTTTGGTTTGCTTTGGACCCTGGAGGGAGTGGTAGAAGTAGAAGTCTTCATTTTAGAGCAATCTTTCTCAATTACTCATCCGAGGATGACCATTCAAAGTAGATCTCCCAGCACAGAAACTATAGACATGTGAACGACGTTCCGCTTTTTTTTTTTTTAGACTTTTGAACACCATCTTATCAACTATAGCTTCTTGTTCCTCTTTCTCTTTCCCTAGGTTTTTCTTTACAACATTGTCCTCCAACTTCTCACAGTCATATCAAACTAAAATTTCTATTGAGATGTTAACCTCCTCTGGAAACAAATTTGTAACAACCCCGTCTCACATTGAAAGTTTGCATGGATGATTTTGGGCATATAAAGCACCACTAACTTGCTACTAAGTAACTTGGACTTAAGTTTTTGGGTTATGTTGGTCGACCCACAGGTTACTTGGGCCAAAAGGTAGTGAGGCGTTTTACAAAACACAAAGCAATAAAGCAGGACTTGGATTCCTCATCCTGCAGCTAATCATAGCTCAACTTAAGACTTCCATACACTAATTGATCGACACCTTCAATGGTTTTTCGAAATGATTTATTTACGTTTATGAGTTGCCTCTTTCCATTGCCAAACTTGGCATTCAATGTGGGGGAGTCAAGAACATCGCCAGCATCTAAGCTCACATCCAGCAACCCTTACTTGGGAAGGAACGACTACTAAGAATTTCAAAACTTTAATTGACTAAATGAGACAACATTCCTTCTAAAGCATCACATCAAGCAACCCTTACTTGGGAAAGAATGGCCACTAAGAATTTCAAAACTTAACAGTAAAAAATAATTGACTAAATGAACAACCATCCATTGAAGATATAACTTTTGTTCCCATAAACTGAATTTCTACGGAATTCTTGAAAATTTTATACCTTTAGTCCACTTCAAATGAAATGTGGCGCCAAGTCATACAAATAAAATTAAAGGCATATCTAAAGTGTAGAATTTTCTAATTGCATGAAGTTATCAGATACAACTTCCTTCAGTTTTGGTGTGCTTTGGATCCCACTGGAAGTAGCGGCAGCAAGTCTTCATTTTGGGGCACTCTCTCACTCTAAGTTGTTCCAAGGATGACCATTCAAAAGGAAAGTCGTCTCTTGTGCAGAAACCACTTAGGTTTGGAAGGCATTCAAGCATGATTACTTGGAAACTTTTGAACACCATTTTTACACTTGAATGCTTAAGAAATATGAGAAGTAAAAAGGTCCCATATCTACTGTTCTCCGAAGAAAAGTCTTAATATATGTTAGATGGATTCACCCCCTATATGTTTAAGCCTTGAAGCGGATGCATGTTTGAAATAACGTGTATTGATTCTATGTATGGACACATTGGATTCCCTAACATAAATGAAGGTATCGACTCTTTGGATTCCGTTACAACAACTTGCTTCGAATGAATTACAATCTCCTTTTAACAAATTCAAGCAACAATTCATTGTTGTACTTTGAATTATTATTAGTCAACCACATTTCAATAAAGAGCAAATTGCAATATATTTTTTACCACAGATACAAACAAGCATGAAAACAAACGTATAATATTGTTAATTGGGATAAATAATTTTGGATACAAGGTCCATTACAATGCAAAGAAAGTAAAATTACACACACACATTGGGTACCTTTTTTCCCCCTTTATTCACTCTTCAAATCTTTAGCACACATTAGGTAAACATATCTTTATTTAGAGTAGTAGTTTTGATATTGCAAAGCAAGACAATTATTTAGAAACACAAATCATAGGAAACATATGCCCTGACACAATAAAATCCTAAGTAAGGTAGACATCACATAACCATAGGGAGTAGCTCAACATTCTTTATGGTTGACAACTGCAAAAAGAAAATGAAAACTCAATAATAATCCAACAGTATATTTCTATAAAGGATAGAGATATCTATATTTTGCTACATATAATGTTTGCCTTTTTGTTTATTTTTTTCAGAAACAAAAAAATGAAAATATCAAAAACACCATTGTCTTCATATTGTTTTCATTTTTGCACAAAAAATAGCTTTTCAAATTTTGGAAATAGCTTTTTGTTGTTTCCTAAAAAATGGGATAGGTTTTAGAAAAAATTTCTGAAAAAAGTATTCCAAAAAAAAAAAATTTCACAAAACATAATCTATTTTTCTGTAATAGAAAATTCCTTTCAGATAAGAATTGTATTGTTTTGGGGGATAGCTTGAGGTAAATCATGAATTGTTCACTTACTCATGAGAGTTATTCCTCATAAATTCATAATCTAGTTCACAATCTAATTAAGATTCAGCATGGATTTCATCTTCAAGAGGGTTTTTGCCTAAAAAAAAAAAAAGAAAAGAAAAAATTTGGAAAGATTATGATAGGAAACATTCACTATGACAACCAAAAAAAAATGTGAGAAACCTGATAATATTGTCTATGTAGATGGAAAACAAGATATTTAAACAACCTATGCATGATTTCATCGGCTAACAAATCTATCAAGTGTATGTTGGATGAAGATCTTACGCAATGCACAAGGACCACAAATTGCTCTGAGAGAGATAGCAAGTAGGCATTCTTCCCCTCTTCCACTTTTTGGCGAATAACACTTTCTATCATCACTCCAAATCATGACCTCTATCACTTTTTGATTGATTGTATATAATTTTTTTTTTTTTTGGTCTTAAGAAAAATAAAATATTTAGTATAAATATACATCTAGTGTAGCATAGTTGACTTAATGACAACTCAATCATTATTAGGACATTAAGGCGATCACCTAAGGTCACACTTTTGGAATTCGAAAACTTGAAACAAAAAAAAAAATAAAAAAATCCCTAATCAAAACCTAATATAAAATTTATTAAGAGGCGTAAAAACAAAAGAAAAAAAGAAATCCATTGTTGGCATTTTCTTTTTTCTTTTTTATTTAAGGAAGGCATTATCTCAATCCACTAGGTCTCTTCCATCTTTACCCAAAGGCCTAAAAACAATTCATTGTCCAAAGGTTTTCACTAAAATTTGATAAAAATCTCCCAAATAAAAATAGAACTATTCAAATGGTTATAAATTCTATGTATTGTAGGAAGCATTACCATGTAAGTAGTTGCTAGATTATTAAATAATTTATTATCTCATGTTCAAAGGCATTCGAATTTTTTTTTTTTTTTAGATAGTCAAAGGCCTTCGTTGATGAAGGGATAAATCAACATTCATTGTATAAAGGCCAATAAAAAGAAAATTTTCTTTATCCATCAACTTAACTAAACACTTAAAAATAAAAATAAATTCTATGCAAGAAAGAGGACAATATATTAAATTTAACTGCAATAATAAAAGAAAACAATAAATTTTACATTAAAAAGTATAATCTATATAAAAAAAATTAAACTGTTATTTGAGTGTAATAAAGGGCCTCTCTATGCACAAAATTCATGCACAAATATATACTTAGAAAAATAATATGTGGTTAAGATTCGACTCTTATGTGACGATCAAAAAAAAAAAAAAAGATTCAACTCTTATGTAATGGAGTTCACATTTTGAATGAATCTCGACCGTGTATTAAAATTTTTTAGTATTTTTAAGTATACGAATTTTGTGTATGTAGTATTGCTCTAAATATAATTCAAAATTGCTAGAGATCCCTAATTATCTACAAACTAAATTATCAACTACTCACAGCAAGGAGGAGTTGATAATTTGATTTGTAGTTCATTCAAAAACGCAATATATCATGAATTTTTATCATGAATATATACTCCCTTGATTTACTAGTTTATTACTGTTATCGACAAGGACCCAATTTAATTTACTGTAAAAAAAAATAATAATAAATAAATAAATAGAAAACATTGCCTCATAATGTAAGTAATTACCTGATATATATATATATATGTTAAATGCGGTAAAATAGAGAAGTACCTTTAGGTGGCTTTGAAACGGTTTTGCACAAACTGATTCAAGTCCATCCCCTATAGCAGTGTCTCGGATTCATCCAATCTAACTTGGTTCAGTTTTGGTGTGCCGACGGAAGTAGTGGCAGCGAAAGTCTTCATTTTGGGGCAGTCTCTCACTCTTAAGTATTTGTAAGGATGGCCATTTAAAAGGAAAGTCGTCTCCTCCTATGCAGAAACCACTTAGGTTTGGAAGGCATTCAAGATTGAATTCTTTGAGACTTTTGAAAACCATCTTGTAATCCACTCTCTCTTTCCTCCATTTCTTTGCAGCGACTTACCCAAAGCACTTCAAGTTGATAAAGAGCTTGAGCTATGGAAGGTTGGAAGACATATTTTAGTTTGCCACATGAATGGACTTCCATAGATCTTAGGTTGCCGAGTTGCACATGTTGACGACTGGAGCAGTTCAATATATGCTTCATGCCTTGTCCTTCAGGACCAAAATCAAATAATTATTCCAGTTTCTCACATGCTGATACAAAAAGCTTCTCCAAATGTTGTAGCCTTTGAAACAAATTGAATGGAAGAACAGTTGATAGTTCAGGACATGCGTTAACTTCCAAACTTCTGAGCTTTGGGAAGCACGCCCAGCTGGAAGTAGTAAGTGCACCTGGGCATATCCCTTTCAAAGTATCCAATTTCTAGAGTTCCAATTCTTCCAGGTTAAACAACAATTGCAGATCGGGTGGTTGTGCCTGTGGTGAAATCCTCCATTCCTCTGTGTTGATCAAGTACTCAAATTGACAAGTCTTTAATCCTCAGATGCTCAAAGACATTTAAACCTTCTACATCGGCTTGTAAATTTGGAAAAATGTTCTTCATGTCCTGCAAATGCTCCACACTTAGATGCATAGCTCTCTTCAACACCATCTTTAGCCATTTACTCCAATTAACAATGGGTCCAACCGAATTTCCAAGTCCCAAATAATTTGGGGAATAATTTTCATATCCCCAACTCGATTTTCCAATAAAGATAATAAAACTTTCCAGCTCAGGAAAAACAAAGTCCTTAGGTATATGCGCAATGTCAGGTATGGAAATGGTTAGCACTTTTAGGCGAGGCCAAGATCTTAGTGCAGTAGCTACTTCTACTGCAGCGTCTCCAATCCTCCAAGTTACGCTGCCAAACAAGTACAACTCCTCCAAATGGCATAAAGGCGATACCATTGCGGCCGGAATAAGAAATTCATGAAAGCTTCCAGTCATGTCCAACAAACTTAGATTAGTTAACTCCCTTACAGCATTTGGTACCTCAGAAAAGAAGGCACACCTGAGGTTAAGGACTTCAAGTGTCTTTAACTGTCCAAGAAATTAGGGCTTGTTTGGTTTGTGTTTCAGAAACATGTTTTGGAAAAAAAAAGTACGAAAACATGTTTGGTTTGGTGTTTTGGGAAATTTGTTTTGGAAAATTGTTTTGAGAGAGAGTTTTGGAAAAAGTGATTGATTTGATGTGTGTGTGAGAGAGATTTGTTTGGAAAATTTGTTTGGTTTGTGTGTTTTGGGAAATTTTTTTGGAAAAATTTGTTTGGTAGAGAAAATTTCTGAAATTTGTTTGTAGAGAAAATTTTTGAAATTTTTTTCAGAAACACTAACCAAACAAGCCCTAGTGTCCCCAAACTTAATTCCTTCAAGAACTAATGTTCGAAGACACGTTTGGTTATTGAAAGTATCAGGACAACGAATTGGATTGTCAAGATGAGGATAGAAGTGTCGGCTCCAATCTAAAACACTAAGTGTCTTCATCCTTGAAAGGAATTCATGTGAACATGACCATGCATTTCGATTGTCTTGAAATGGTAATATTTGGAGCTTTGAACATTCCAAGACCTCAGGAAGGTTACTGATCTGATTTCTCATCAATGATATGGCTGTGTATTTATCCAAACTATCCACATTTGGCCAATCTTTCAAATTACAACCAGCTCTTACAAAATGCTTTTTGGATCCAATAAATATGGCAACATCATGCACAACATCATGCATTTTGATGCAATCTTGTACATCACCAGCTAATAACAAACATGAAGCCATGAAATTGTTGATCACTGACTTTGCTCTACTCCTAGCTTCCTGCACTGTATCAACATTTTTGAATAATCTCAACCCCATCCCATACCATACCAAGTCTTCTATTAAGATGTCATGATCCTCGGGAAACAGAGAACAAAGCAAGAAGCAATCCTTGGCTTCCTCATCTTGCAAGTAATCATAATAGCTCAACCTAAGAGTTTTGTACACTTGTTGATCAACACCTTCAATTTTTGTTGGCAATGAATTTTTTAATTCTTGAGCTGCATTTTTCCATTCTTCGAGGTTATATTTACCTTTCATTGCTTTTCCAACTGTAACTACTGCTATGGGAAGCCCTCCACATTCTTTACAAACCTCTTTAGCAACATCATTTAACGCAGAAGAGTCAACAGTGTCGCCAACATTTTTTCTAAATAAGTCCCATGAATCTTGTTCAGATAAAACATCAAGCCAAACTATCTTTGTCCTCACCCATTCCTTTGCCATGGTTCTGCATACTTGCTCACGCCATGTTGTGATTATGATTTTGCAGCCCTCATGATCTTGGCCAAGTGCAATGCCCAAGGTTGTCAATTCAAGTCTGTCCCAAACATTATCTAATATAATAAGGATCTTTTTCACATCCTTGAGCCTTGCACAAAGCATGCTTCCTCTTTCAATTTCACTTGACTGATCAGTAAATTTGGTGAAACCCAACAAAACAGCTATTTGATCTTGAATCTTTTTAATATCTGGGTTTTGAGACACTATAGCCATCACAACTTCATCAAAAAGCTTATCTGATTTAGCTTTTTTTCCCAATTTCTTTTACTAAAGTTGTCTTTCCAACACCCCCAAGACCATGTATTCCAATAAAGTAGATCTTGTCATCCGTTAGTGCTTTCATTACACTCATCATTGCCAAATTTGTGGTCTCACAAGTCACAAGCCTTTCCAAGGGTATGGACTCTATCCCCAAGGGACGAGCTCGTTTGGATATGCTATTGAAGTAGCCATTTTTTCTAGCTCTTTAGCCACCTCAACTTTATCTTTTGCTTCTTTACCTAGCTGGCGACGTGTGACCAAATCAGGAAACCACCCAATGAAACATTTCTGGTTCACATTGGTACCATCTTCTATAAACTTTTTAGCCTCTACTATGAACCCATCAACTTTTTCAATCCAATTCTTGACATTTTCTAGAATTTCTTCTCTATTCCTTTTTGCTGCATCATTGAAGTCGTCCACATCTTTTCTCTGAGCCTCTAACTTTTCAACTTGGTCTCTCAAATCTTCAATGTATTCCATTCGATGAAGGACATAAATGAATTGACGCCCAACTGGCTCCACCAAGAATTCGACAACTTTTCCTCCAATGGAAATCAGAGCATCAAGAGCAGCCATAGCCATGTCTGAAGACAAATATTCAATAAGAACCATTTTACAGTAGTATGGGACTCCCAAAATATAAAAAAATTTGTTGTACTATTGGCATTAATATTTATCTGTGTCTACTTACAATTAAATCTTTGGGTTCAATTGCTGACACTGACAAACATTTTTTTTTTTTTTTGTTCTTTTTGGTGTAGATTTTTGGTAGATGGGGAATAGAAGAAAAAAATTAATTGGTTTAGTTCAATTGATCACTTTTGTATCCTCTTGATTAGAAGGTCAAGAAGTTAATCCTTATCAATGTTAAAAACTAAATCAAACAAAACCAAACTAAGTCTTAAGTCCCATCAAATGGAGTCGGCTACATCAATCCTTCTTCTCCACGCGGCTCTATCAAAGGCCATTTCGTTAGTCAAATTAAGTAGATTCATATCTCTATTTACTAAGCTAGCCAATGTCAATCTAGGTCTACCCCGTCTCCTAACACTTCCATCTACCGTCATTGCATCGCATCTCTTCACTACTGCCTCTGTTGGTCTCTGTTGAATATGACCAAACTATCTCAATCTATTCTCTCTCAACTCATCTTCTATCGGTACTACTCCTACCCATTCCCTAATATACTCCTTCCTAATTCGGTCTTTTCTAGTTTTGCCACACATCCACCTTAGCATCCTCATTTCAGTAACACTTATCTTATCTACATGTTGTTTCTTTGTTATCCAACACTCCATTCCATACAACTGTCAGTTTTGCGAAGAGAAAAGTTAGGTATGAGTGGTATCTCATCCCCTTTTATATCAAATCATCACCATAATTACAGGAGTGCCCTAAGGCATAAAATAAGGATCCTGAATATACATAAGAATAAAATAGGAAATATTCTAACACATTCTAACACTTCTCCTCAAGCTGGTGCAAAGATATCTCTCATGCCCAGCTTGTTAAGAATGTCACGGAATGGTTTATTCTCTAATCCTTTGGTGAGAACATCAGCCAGTTGGTCCCCAGACCTCACGAATGGCGTACATATAGTGCCACTAGTAAGCTTTTCCTTGATAAAATGCCTATCAATATCCACATGCTTGGTCCTAACTTGTTGAACTGGATTGTGAGCTATATTGATGGCTACCGTATTGTCACAGTATAGCCTCATAGAATCTGTCTGATGAATCCCCAAATCCCTCAAAAATAGTCTAATCCATAATAGCTCACACACACCCTGAGTCATAGCTCTAAATTCAGCCTCCGCACTGGACCTCGCAACTGCATTTTGTTTCTTGCTTCTCCAAGTAATTAGATTTCCTCCAACAAAGGTACAATAACCAGAGGTTGACCTTCTATCAGTGACTGATCCAGCCCAATCAGCATCTGTATATGCCTCCACACTAAGATGACCATGTTTTGAGAAATAGAGACCTTTTCCCGGAGAAGACTTCAAGTACCTCAGAATCCGCATAACTGCCTTTAAGTGAATTGCACGTGGAGCATGCATAAACTAACCATACTCACTGCAATAGCAATGTCAGGACGTGAATGGGATAAGTAGATAAGCTTACCCACTAGTCTCTGGTATCTCCCCCTGTCTACAAGCTCGCCTCATTGATCCTCACTAAGCTTCAGTCCAGGCTCTAATGGTGTATCACAAGCTTTACTTCCAAGCATACCAATTTCTTTTTTAAAATCAAGCACATACTTTCTTTGACATATGAAGATGCCATCTTTGGACCGAGCAACCTCAATACCTAGAAAGTACTTCAAGCTGCCTAAGTCTTTGATTTCAAACTCATTGGCCAAATACTCCTTTAACCAAGGAACCTCCTCAACGTCATCCCCTATGAGTACAATATCATCCACATAAACAATAAGAGCTGTCGTCTTACCATGCGAGGAGTGTTTCACGAACAAAGTATGATCAACTTGACTCTGTTTGAAACCATATCGTAGCATGGCCTGATTAAATCTCTCAAACCAAGCCCTAGGAGACTGTTTGAGTCCATAAAGTGACTTGCATAGTCGGCACACTTTTCCTTTGGTTCTGACATCCTCAAAGCCTGAGGGAATGTCCATGTACACTTCTTCCAAATCTCCATGAAGGAAAGCATTCTTCACATCAAATTGATAGAGAGGCCAGTCGAGATTAGAGACAAGGGACAGAAGGACTCTGACAGAGTTCATCTTAGCAATAGGAGCAAATGTCTCCTGGTAGTCTACTCCATAAGTTTGCGTAAAGCCCTTGGCCACCAATCTTGCCTCGTAACGTTTAATTGAACCATTGGCTTTATGCTTCACGGTGTACACCCACTTACATCCAATATGTCGTTTGCCCTTAGGTAACTCAGCCAATTCCCAAGTGCCATTTTTAGCAAGGGCTCTCATCTCCTCTATCATGGCATGCTTCCCCTCAAGAGCAGAGAGAGCATCCTGAAAATTAGAAGGAAAGACTCACAGAAGAAATTTTAGACAGAAAAGCTTTATAGGAAGAAGACAGATTAGTGTAGGAGACAAAATGAGAAATAGGATGTTGAGTACAAGACCTAACCCCCTTCCTTTTAGCAATGAGAACGTCTAGATCAAAAAGAATAGTTACCTGGAGTTGCATCAGAAGAAGAGGATTCTGGACACTCATCAGAAGGAGAAGATAGCAGTGGAGAATCCGAATTGGTCTCTTGTACCCAATAACTTTTTTCCTATCCTTGTCCCTGACATAAATTTTGTCGTCTTTCGCTGTGGATTCAGACTCAACATCTTTCACTGCGGATTAAGACTCAACATTCTCAATAGCTAGGTCACCATTAACATTCTCAACCTACTCAATTACTGATGGTAGTGATACAGGTATCGCTTCACACCAAGGCTCTCCCGAAGGGATGACTGGGACACGAGGGAGGACAGGAAGTAGGACTGAGACTCAAAGAAAGGCACACCTATAGAGACAAACCATTTCCGAAAGGGTGAATGATAACACTTGTAGCCCTTTTGTGTGGTGAAGTAACCCAAGAAGACACACCGAAGAGACCTAGGATCCAACTTACCACGGGTAAGAGAATGGTTATGAACAAAGCACATATACCCAATGGTTTTGGGAGGAATAGAGAAACCAGAAGAATGGGACCCTAACAAACCTGAAGAGGAGTGTGTTTGTTGAGAACTTTGGTAGGCGGACGATTGATGAGGAAGGCTGTAGTGAGAACAGCTTTCCCCCAATAGGATCTAGGAACACCGCATTTCAAAAGACAAACAACACGCAATATCAAGAAGATGGCGGTTTTTACGCTCTACAACACCATTCTGTTGAGGGGTATTGGTAGAAGAAGTTTGGTGAATAATACCATGAGTGGCAAAATAGCTGGCAAGGCCAGAGTCAATGTATTCTCCCCATTATCAGAACACAAAATTTTGACAACCGCCCCAAACTGAGTGCAAATCATTTTATGAAAATTTTGAAACACAGAAAAAATCTCACATTTGTCCTTCATAAGATACACCCAGGTGGTCCTAGAACAATCATCAATAAAGGTGACAAACCATCGGTGACCCTTTAAAGACACAAAATGAGAGGGACCCCATACATCAGAATGAATCAATGAAAAAGGAACTAAACTTTTATTAATAGAAGGAGCAAAAGAAGCTCTGTGTAATTTTCCAAGTTGACACGACTCATAATGAAACTCAGAAACAATATTTTTCAAAAAAAAAACTAAAGGAAAAAGATGCTTAAGTAACAAAAAAGATGGATGCCCAAGACAACGGTGCCACAGCCATAGGTCTTCCTTGGTAGATGGTAACTGAATGAATGGATGAATGAACTAGCTTGTCTGATTGATCTAGGATATAGAGACCATTCTCGTTTCTACCACACTGCCAATCATCTTCCTCGTGACAAGGTCCTGAAACAAACAATGATGAGGAAAAAAGGTTACACTACAATTTAAGTCCCAAGTAATATGACTCAAACATAAAAGATTAACACTAAAATTGGAAACATATAGTACAGAAGACAAAGGAATGGAAGCAGTGGCATAAATTAAACCTTTCGCAGACACAGAAGAAATGGTGGCATGAATTATCCTATCCTGAAGAAAGCGTATATGGGGAGAACAAATCAGAAGACCCAAACATATGGTTGGAAGCACCAGAATCGATAATCCAAGACAACATTTAATGAAATAGAAAAGCACTGTAGAAGAAGCTAAGTTACCTGAAGATGAACTAGATGCCCGACGGTTTAGCAAGTGGCGAAGAGCAACCTCCAACTCACAAGTAGAAAACCCAGAGATATCAGCAGATGAAACAACCGGAGCGGGGGACTGTGGCTTAACTGTATCAAAATGATGGGCTTGGGCATTGGGCCCTCGGCCTCTAGACGGACCAGAGCGACCCCCTCGAGAACCAGAACGATCTCCACGACCCCTAAATGGCAGCCCATGCAACTTCCAACAAGTCCCACGGGCGTGGCGAGGGCGATGACAATAGCCACAGAAGAGGGTATCCTTCTCAGAATGAGGATGAGAACTCTGATCCCCATCTCCAGAGGGTGTAGAGACCAAGGCAGATCGATCAGAAGAGGCAGACGGAAGCATAGCAGAATGATGACTCTCCTTATTTTGCACATAAGCAAACGCTTCTTAGAGAGAAGGAAATACATCCATACCAAGCACACGACTCCTAACAGGATCAAACTCCACATTCAAACATTTCAAAAACTTGAAGACCTGCACTTGTTCAACAAATTTCCAGTACCCAGCAGAATTAATGTGACAGACAGGCTTATAGTCCTGAAGATGATCAAGTCTCTTACACCCATTGCTAAGGAAAGTAAAATACTGGAGGATAGTCATCTCACCCTGGACAGACCGGTCAATGAAGCGTCGTAATTCAAAAGTCTGTGAAAAATTGCCTTTGCGGGAATACGTAGTGGCCACCACAGCCTTCCAAATATCCTGTGTTGTGTCCATAGACAAGTATCCCTCACCAATCTCCGAAACCATGGAATGTATCAACCAGCCCATGATAAGAGAATTGGTAATCTCCCACTGATCATAACCCGAATCTGTGGTCCTGAGGGCCTGAACGCGCCCATCAACATATCCCAGCTTCCCTTTGCTTTTCAAAAAAATAGTCAAACTCCGCAACCATGCTAGATAATTTTGACTATTAAAGAGAGAGGTGGTGATTTTTTGGCCAGGATTGAGGGAATCAGTCATAGTAGTAGGCAAAACAGGACTCGCGCCATGAGGAGCAGGCTGCAAAGTAGCAGACTCACTAGTCAATTCTGCCATGAATACTCTACTAAGGAACCCTCACAACAAACACTGGTCTAATCACAAACCCGAAAGATGGGAGAACATACCAAATAGAACAAAATGAATTTAAGAGAACATTTTTTTTTTTTAAGAAGACAGAAAACAGAGAGGAGAATTACATGAATAGAGAGACTAAACACCAATGGTCACAGAATAATGACTTCAATGCAACCCAGACCCAAAAGAGAGCTGATTGAACCAGAGCTCTTGAGAGAGACCCAACTAAACCAGAGCTCCTAAGAGGCTATCGGCAACCTGAGGAGGGAGGAAAAACACCCCCGACTGAACCTCCAAGCCTGCCGACAAACCTGGGCTGGGAAAAGGGAGGCTTCGACGAGCCCTAGGGTGCTGTCGAAGCCCTAGGAGGCTGTGGCTAGGGCTGTCGAAGCCCTAGGAGGATGCGGCTAGTACTGTTGGAGCCCTAAGAGGCTGCGACTGGTGCTAGCAGAACCCTAGGGGTACAACTGCTGGTGTGGTGGGGATTGCGGCTAGTGTGGTGGTGCGGTGGTGGTGTGATGGTGGCTATAGGGTTGTGGTTTCTAGGGTTTTATAGTGGCTCTGATACCATGTCAATTTTGAGAAGAGAAAAGTTAGAGGTACGAGTGGTATCTCGTCCCCTTTTATATTAAATCATCACCATAATTACAAGAGTGCCCTAAGGCATAAAATAAGGATATTGAATATACATAAGAATAAAATAAGAAATATTCTAACACATTCTAACAACAAAATTGCTGGTCTAATAGCTATTCTGTAGAACTTTTCTTTTAACCTAATGGGTACTCGTTTATCGCACAGTACCCTAGACGCACTTCACCCCTTAAGCCACCCTACCTTAATTTTATAGACCACATCCGCATCAATCTCCCCCGCCGTCGTGATAATCGACCCTAAATAACAAAAATGTTCACTCTTAGGTAGTTTTTGGTTCCCAATCTTCGCTTCTCCTTTGTTTTCATTGTTATTGTTACTAAATTTACACTCCATGTATTCTGTCTTAGTTCTGCTTATTCGAAATCCTTTAGATTCAAGTGCTTCTCTCCAAATCTCGAATTTTATGTTAACTCCTTCTCTAGTCTCATCCACTAACACAATATCATCTGCAAAAACATACATCATGGCACATCATCCTGAATATTTCTCATCAACTCATCCATAGCCAAAGCAAAAAGATAAGAACTTAAGATAGATCCTTGGTGTAACTCTACAGTAATTGAAAATTCATTTGTCTCTCCAGCAGGCAATCTAATAGTGATCACCACCCTTTCATACATGTCCCTAATCACATCAATGTAATATTGTGTCACCCCTTTCTTCTCTAACACCCACTAGATTATATCCTGAGGCGCACACCATATAAATGACTCTTTTCTTTTCTCTATACTTTCTTTCACTCTCCTCAAAAGATAGATCACTTCCATTATTGACTACCAGGCATAAACCTAAATTGATGCTCTAACACCTCTATTATATCTCGCAATCAACGTTCCATCACCCTCTCCCACACTTTCATTATATGACACATTAGCTTGATTCCTCTATAGTTGTTGCAATTCTGGATATCTTCTTTATTCTTATAGATTGATACTAAAATACTCTTCCTCCACTCATCTAACATGTGCCTAGTCAACAAAATCTTGTTAAACAACCTAGTCAACCAAGCAACCGCCTTCTTATCCAAACACTTCCAAGCTTCAATAAGGATATCATCGAGTCCTAAAGCCTTATTCGATTTCATCTTCTTAAGTGCAATCTGCACATCAAAGTTCATAATCCTGTAATAGAACTTATAGTCCTGGTTTTCCTTATTACTAACTATTTACTCCCCTATTAACGTACCTCCATGTTCCTCATTTAACAGTTTCTCAAAATAGTTCTTCCACCTTCCTTAACCTCTTTATCATTCACTAATACCTTAAAATCCTCACTCTTGATACACTTGATTAAAACCTTTTGTTTTCCTCTCCCTTATTTTAGCAAGTTTGTATACCCTCTTTTCTCCCTCCGTACTATCTAGTCTAGTGTATAGGTCATCATAAGCTTTCAACTTAGCCTCTCTCACTACTTTCTTGATCTCCTTATTAGCCAATTTATAGCTCTTAAGATTTTCCTCAGTTCTATTCTTGTAACGCCCTCAAAATAATACATGAAACCCATCACATTAGACATGCATTTATATAAAATAAGCTAACCATTTCTATTTATCAGAGTAGTTCTTACAACAGTATTACATGTTAACAACAAAAGCAAATGCCCTATGGGCTTACAGCTTTCCAAGTCAACACTTGGTTACACAAAAGAAGAGTACTATCTCTATACAAAATAAGCCCTTGGCTTGATGTACATGTAATACAAACAAAATAAACCAAAAAGAGTCTTCAACTCTCCTCATCATCCAAGCTATGTCCTTGGAGGTGGCATACTACTTGTACCTGAAAATAATGTCCCATATAGGGTGAGCCAACGCCCAGTAGAGATATGCTAAACACTGTATGAGCAATAACTAAGACATTGGTAATTGATAAATGTTTAATTTCCATAAATCAATTCATAACTCATTCTCATTACATGACCACTATGTCCATGTTTCATTTCATTTCATTTCCATTTCATTTTCATTTCCAATTCATAACCGTGGCTCAGAACCTGGCCACATACTCCAAACGAAATAATAACTCACATGAGACGTTTTCCATTTCACTTTAGATAAGCATAGAAGCTACATTATCAATTCAACAGATAAGCATATGAGCTATATCAACACTTCCATAGATAAGCATATGAGCTATATCAACACTTTAACTGACAAGCATATGAGCTGTATCAGTGGAGTCCATCCCCTATCTCCTCCCAAACAACATCCGGTTCAGAGGTCCATCCCCTATCTTCCCCTAAACCGTGGAGTACATCCCCTATCTCCTCCCACACACACAACGTATATACATATGGGTCATATACACAATCAATCAGTACATAACGTTAATGTATTCTATTCACCGTCATACTCTATGACGCATCCAACTGATTAATTTTAGTTTGCCTAATCATCATGCATTGTCTACAACAATCAAAACTACCCTCCACCGGTAGCCCAAGCAATTATTTCTAAATAGATAAATAAAAGCTCCAACAGATAAAATATCAATGTTTTCAATAGTGAGCAACTAATAAATCAAACTCCACCATTTTGCAATATAATGAGTCAATTTCATTATTTACAACTCAATTCCATAAATCCATAACTTTTCCAAATTTATTTTACCAATTAATATATATACAAATTAGGGCATTCCTCCCCATTTTTTTCAATATCGACCCAATGGTCTATATTTCATCAACCAATAACAATACCACTATTTTGAAACCCAAAATATACATTTTAGAATCAAAATAACAAACCCTCTTTTACACACTTTAAAACCCTAGATCTCAAAATCAAGCCATTTAACGAAATGCCCAAAAATCTATGTCAAAACCCATAGTAGTGAGTAGGAATCCCTACCTCAAAAGATGACACCCAATGGAGAAGATGATGAAAACGAAAATGCTCCAAATCACAAGTTTCCCGGATCAAAAGATAGCCCTCGACGATCAACAATCTTTTTGTAAAGGCCAAAGGTGAGGAAATCACTCTAGCTAGATCAATCCTAAGAGAAAAGTTAGGTTTTAGAGTGAGGTGCTCAACAATGGAGTTTTTGGAAAACTAAGAGAGAGAAGAGATGTGAAAAAGTGATTTTAAAAAGTCAAAACACGGAGTCTTAAACCAGTCGCCCCGCTCGAGCGTGGAAACCCCCGCTCGAGCGTCACTCACAGACTCCCGCTCGAGCGTCCAAACCGCCGCTCGAGCGGTGAATACGCACTCCCAGTACCTTTGCAGAACCAAGTCCCCGCTCGAGCGTCCAACTCCCCGCTCGAGCGACACACACAAACTCCCGCTCGAGCGCCCTAACTCCCGCTCGAGCGGACAACCCTGCAGAGGAGATACTGGAAGGGTGATTATCCCGCTTGAGCGCCAAAACCTCCGCTCGAGCGGACCAACAACAAAAGGGTCCCCGCTCGAGCGGACAGGCCAAAATCTGGGCAACTACTCTTGGTTCCTAAGCTCAACCAACCTGTTTCAAACCTGCCTTTAAGATTTTCAACTTAGCCTCTCTCACTACTTTCTTATCTCCTTATTAGCCAATTTATAGCTCTTAAGATTTTCCTCAGTTCTATTCTTCTGCCACTTTTTAAAGCACTTTTTCGCCTTAACTACCGCTTGAACCTCTTCCCTCCACCATCAAGTTTCCCTAGAGTTGGGTCTCTTTCCTTTTGATACTCCAAGAACTTCCCTTGAGATTCTCCTCATACAATTGGCCATCAAGTTCTACATAGTGTTAGCATCATCTTCCAAGTCCTAAGTACCTTCCTTACCCATTCTATTCTTAAATATTTCTAGTTTATTCCCCTTTTAGGTCCGATCATCTTGTCCTACGACGCCCACTATGAGGATTTTTTGTCATCATGTGTTGTTTCTTCTTGTGTTGGTTATTAGACTTATCAATATGTGTTGTTAGACTATGATTGTCCGATTTGATGCAATTCTTCTTAATCTCGTATCAGTTCACCAAAAATAAAATAAAGAAAGAAAAATTGCACTCGCAACAATAAAATTACTCAAAAGATAATCAATATGTGTAATTATTCAATAATCATATGACATTATCTATATAGTGCTCCCAACCAATGATATATATAATATTAAAAGCAGTGCTTATCTTTAAAATGTTTTTATCCGTCCTATGTGGAACCAACTTAGAACTCTATAGGGTTGTGTTTCTCTCATGTTTAAATTTGAACGTGTTGTCCAAGCCCATGGAGCCTACTACAGATCATGTTTCGACGATTCGAGCAGTTCATTTTGTAGGATTCTCCGCGTATATCATTTGTACAAAGAATTAAATTGATTCAATAAGCGTAGCCATTCTATTTTATCTCGCTTATATCTAAAAAAATAGATGATAAATAAAAAATAAAAAATAAAAAATAGATAATCTTTTATTTTATCTAGTATTTTAGAGACAAACAAAATTCTCATTGTTTGCTCTAAGTTCACGTGTCAAACGTTGTGTTCAATGCACAAGTCTTCCTTTGACAAATTTTTTGATAGACCTCTACTTTTTTGTATTAAACTCATGCCATAACGCTATGACAAATGCGAAAAGTTATTTGGTATTTATAGGATGACAACGTCTTCTAAAAATTAACAAAAAAAAATTGAGTTTTACTATTTTAATTAATTAAAAACATGTTACAGCACTGCTTGTATTTACTCTAAGATCACAATATAATTTTCCAACAAGTGGCACTTATCATTACACCAAGTCACGACCTAATGGAAGTAGGGATGGTCATGGGACAGATTTGTAATCTTCTGCTCATGTTTCATATCATATCGAGGGCGAGCTAAATCGGATTTGTGTCGGGGTGGGTTAATTTTGTTACCTAAAAAATAAAAATACTAATGATGATCAGAGATTATAAATATATTTTAGTGGTTTAATCTTATTATATTAAAAAAAGAATATATATTATTCATATATAAATATATTAAATAAATATGATTCGGGCGGGGTGGGTTAGAATAGGATGAGGGAATCAATACTCGTTCCCAATCCACTTTTTTTATCGGGCAGGAAAAATCCGTATAACGTGAGACAGAGGATGTGGGGGTGGAGCGAGGTAGGAGAAAATTGGTCACCTTAATTTGGAAGTACCCACACGTAGGGGTGGCCATAGGCACAATAGTCTGCCCAACCTATCCAACCCAACTTGATAATTTTAAGACTTGGGAAAAATATTCAGCTCGTAGGATTGGGTTGGACTAAAATTTTGAGTCCATTTAATTTTGAGGCTAGGTTTGGGATAAAGACTTTTAACTTAGCGGGCCCAACTTATCCATTTATAAAATTTTAATTTTAATTTTTATATTATTTAGATACAAATTAAATTTAAAAAATAATAAAAGATAAAGAAAGGGAAAATTTACCTGTAAATCCCTTTTGGAGGAATTGTTATCAATTTAGTCCCTTTTGATTTCTTATGAACCAATTAGTCTCACTGATTTGGTAAGATGGTTTTAATATATTATATTGTGTGAAATTTATGTTTATGGCTTTGTTCTACATAGATTTGACTTGATCCATCTGTTGTCGAAGGAATGTTGGGAGGGAGACAAATATTATTTCGTGTGGATCACATTGAGAGAATCATGCATTTGATTGGGGTGGGATTCCCATTTGGTGGTGAACGGAGGCAATATAACATTGAGGTGGTGGAACAAATCAATAAGCCGTCACATACAAAAACAAAAAAAATTCCACATCTAGCAAAACCACACCCCACAAAATATATACCATGAAAACCACACCTTCAATCTTTGACATTAATGTTGCCCACGATTACCACATTTGATGTGAAAAACACACCACATCCAGCAAAACCACATCCCTATGAATCCTAAACGCCCCACAAAACATCCAACAAAACCACATACTGATGAAGTATACATCCTACAAATCACATCCCATCACAAGTCCACATACCCATAAATCCCACAACGCAATCGTCTCTTTGTGCATATTCAAAATGGTGAAGATTCCAATATGGTATTTTCTTGTTTTGGAAAGCTGGATATGTGGGATTTTCAAAACATCCCATTAACGACTACAATAACCCTTAGTACGCTTTAGTTAAATGTGTCATTTCACAATATAGGTTTTTGGTAATTTGGATATGCCAACTATTAATGTGGGGCTAAATATATGGGTTAATTAAGTAAATTTCACATAGATGGGACTGTTGGTTTCATAAAATTTTAGAAAGGACTTATTGGTGTATAAGATGGGGATATGGGATTTATTGGTGCTAGCCCGTAAACAAAAATGCATATATATACTTTTTCTAGAGTTTAAATCAAAACAATTCTTAAAAGATTATATTTATTTTACAATTAAATTTTGTTAATGTTCCAAATTCAAATAATAGAAAATTTCAAAAAAGAAAGAAAAAAAGAAAAAAGGAAAACAATGGCTCAGGCTTTGAATAGGTAAGTTTGGTGTGATGTTGGGATCAAGCATGCTTGAAATGACACGTATATTCTTACTCTATAGTGTCTAGGGGTGTAACTGGAGCGGTTGAGACGTGGTTTAAGCCCAACCCAAGTTATGTTGAGACCTGCTCAGGTCCAAATTGTAACTCGAGGTTGTTTGCCCAAGCCCGACCAGACTTAAATCCGAATTGCCAGAGTTGATCGAATTGTATCCCAAGGTTGTTTGCCACTACAGTAGTCTTTACAATTTATAAGTGAAATAAAAAGGTAAGATTTTGTATTATGTTACTTGTATATATAATACATATTAATATAATCTAATGATCTAAATTACTTTAATATCATGCAATGGCTGCCAACAGGGGGTTGGTTCAGTGATAAGTGTCGTACCGAAAACTCTTTGACAATGGTTCAACACCCCGTAGCCCCTTGGATGGCGCTTTTACTTCTCAAGAGAGGTCTTAGCCTGGAGCTGGGGGTTGGCATAGTACCCCTTTTTTATATATAAAAATAAATATCATGTAATGGCTAATAATTTATATGTATATTTAATTTTTTATATATCTATATATATAATTCGGGCTTCAAGTTACTCGGATTATTGATGTTTTTTCCCAACCTGTCCAAATTTAATTCGAACTTCTAAATTTTTGTCCAAACATGTACCGAATTAAAAAAATATCTGCCCAAGCCCTAAAAAATTCGGGCTAGACTTAGTTTGCTCAGGTTTAACCCGGCCAAATTGCACTCCTAATAGTGTTGACCTGACTGACTTGATATTTGTACACCCCACACATAAGTTATTGTGAACAAACTTAAGCTTTAACCATTAGGTACAAAATACTCTTAAATTTAGGGACACTTACGGGCCAGTCCTATTAATCAAACTTATTTACCTATAAGTCCTACTCCTTTTTTTACCTATTAATATATCCAAAATACCATCTCCTTCATCTCCAAATATTAGCAACCATGTCTGGCCGCCAACTCCGATCACTGGCGACCATGTCCGACAGCTCCAATCACCGGATACCATCTCAGACCGTCAGCAAATCTCCGGCTGCCATCTTCAACATCCGATGATATTTTTCCGACAATGATTTTTCACAATTATCCGACCATTTTTTCGGGCAAAACAATATCATTTTTCATTATGTCACTACTCTCACCACTTCCTCAGATCTGGTATTAGTGATAAAATTTATCAGCTAATAATACTCATCAATTTTTTCAGACAACTTAATCAATTACTACGTCTCACTCTTACACTTCACTCACATAATACATGCTTATTCATTCACAGGAACACACAAACACTTAAAACTACAAAATAAAAGTAATGATAAATTTATCACTGTAAAATTATTTATTAATATACAGATATTACAAATAACATATTTAATTAGATCTTTCAAACAACGCGCGCACACATACATATATATATAGAAAGAGAGAGAAAGAGAGAGAGAGCGAAAAAAAGATCCGATCTCATTAGTAGGAGCTTCGGCAACCATGTCATGATCAAATCGGCATCCAAAAATGACTGGATTTGAAGTCACTAGTAAAAATATGAGTTGAAAATGGCTAGATCTGAAAGTCACCGGTGATAGCAACAAAGAAAGAAGACGATGGTAAGAAGTGTGCAGCGCTGACGACGGAAGAAGGTGGTGATGTCTAGATCGTGTAAAGTACAGATCGGCAATAATAGAGGTGATTAGTGAACGGTGGTTGTGGTCAAACAATGACGTTGGTGGTGGTGGCCAAACGGTGACGGCGGTGGTGGTGAGTGGATGACATGGTGACAATAGTAGTGTAGCGATAATGGTGGTGTAACAACGGTAGTGGTGACGTGAAGCTCTCTACAAAAATGGTAGAGAAAGAGAGATGCTCTCTAGAAAAATGGTAGAGAGAGAGGAAGAACGAAGAAGAAGAAAAGTTTTCTGAAAAAATGAAAGAAAAAGAGAGAAGATAAAAAAGAAAGAAATTTAATGAGGGAATAAATTTAATGAGGGCAACATATAGACATTGCAAGACTTATTGGTGTATTCAAAAAGTCAATAACACCTATTAGTATTTAAGTCTACTTAACAGGATAGTTGGTAATTAACCCTTAAATTAACCTGCAATCTCAAAGTTGTTGGACCAAATTGAAAGTACAGCGAACTTCAACCAAATATATTATAATAATTTAAAACAATCATCACAAGAGGCTTGTATTTGATGCCCAAATTAATACTAGAGATATTTACATGGAGACTCTCTAACTATTCTCAAGTATCATTTAACTCTCTGAACTTAAAAAGAGTGCAGTTAGACCCCTTAACTAGCAAAATGCATCACATACACCCATTACGCCCTTCAACCATGAGTAAATCGTGAGATTGAGGGTCACGCATCAAAATTTTAATTATTTTATGACCAAAGTACCATTTAACAATTGGTTAATTACATGGAGGCCCCCTGAACAGCCATGAAGTATCACTCTAACCCAGTTAAATTATAAAAATGTACAATTAGATGCTTCAACTATCAAAAATGTCAAACACCTCTTGATGTCGTTAAAGGAAACAATGAAATGATCAAGTTGTTCCATTTTTTTTTTAATATCTGACACAACCATTCTCTCTTTCAAGTCCATCAAAAATCATTAAAAATTAATAATAAATTTTTTTTTTTTTTTAAAAAGAGAGAATTTTTCATGGATTTTTTTGAAATGGAGTGGAGATATGTGAGGGGATAGGGATAGAGGGTTAGGGACTAAGATTTCTTCTTTTCTTTTCTTCTTCTTTTTTTAAATAAAAAATTTGTAATGGTTTCTAATGGGATTCAAAGAGAGAATGGGTGTGTAAGGTATCGAAAGGAGGGGGCAATTTGGTCATTTTACTATTTTCGTTAACAACATCAAGGTGTGTGTGACATTTTGATAATTTAAGGGTCTATTTGTATGTTTTATAGTTCAGGAGACAAAATGATATTCCACGATAGTTTAAGGGATAAAATGATACAAGAGGTGCAAAACATTTTGGTAATTAAACGTAAAGGAGTTTTATGTTATCAATAATTTAGGAGTCAGTTTGTACATTATTTAGTTTAAGTGGCCAAAGTGATTACTTGGTAATAGTTAGGGAGTCTCCATGTAAACTACCCCTTAATGCTAACACAACAGTGGCCATACAAAATGCAACTTCAGTAGCTTATGCTAGATATTCAATTAGCTTAGCCATATGAATGGAATAAACAATCAATTAGCTTTGCATTATGAATAGAATAAGCAAGTAATGGACTACAGTTAGCATTATTGATGTATTCAACTACTTGCCTAAAATTATTGAAAAGGGGAAGCTAGAAATTGAAGCATACCTCTCTTTCTGTGAACAAATGGTTATTGCAGGGTTCGCGATGGAGATGGAGATGGAGATGGAGATGGAGATGGAGACCTAAACATTCTATGTTTAAGAATGGGAATGCATTCTTTTCTTGGTTTGTTCACTGACGTATGTTGTTTGATCCTTTGCTTCAAGGAATTAAAGATGACAAAGCACATATACTAGCTCCTTTTTCTCTTTTGCTTTTCCATATTATTTCCTTGAGAATAGCGTTATCCTACGCCACTCGACTAAATCATCCATTCTTAATCCTCAACTCATCTAAAAGTTTAAAGTATTAGAGAACCAAATAACTTTTTTATTTATATTTCAATACATTCCTTGTGTATAACCAAGCTGTTCTTCATAAGTGGGCCAAACACGTGCAAATATTTTAATTATTTGGTAAGTGGTGAGGTTGGTTGGATTCGAACACAAAATCTATTGTTAGCTTTAATATTAAAATTGTTAACCACAACTCATCTAAAAACTTAAATTGTTCAAGAGAATGATATTTTATTATTTATATCCTCAACACTCTTGTCAGACTGAGTTTTCAGATCTCTTCTAAAATCAATTGGTATAGCTTTTGTGCTTAAATTTGAATTTATATGGTTAGTCCATTATCAACTGTTAGTCCACAGAGCCTACTAGGGTGGATTTCTCCTTTTGCAAGGAATCACCCTGGGTAACTCAACATAGGAGCTGGGATCTAGTACCACTTATGGTCCCAACTTTCACCAGCTCACCTAAAACCAATTAATGTTAAGAGAGATGGAGGAACTCAGTCTAACAAGTGATATTAAATCAAGTAATAAATCTAGTGTTCAAATCTCACTGCCTATTCGACAATTGAAAATACTTGCACATATTTTGTGTGCTTACGAATGAGATTTTGGTCACATATAAGGGGGTGTATTGAGGATATAAATAATAAAGTTGTCACTATTTCTAATGACTAAAACTTTTAGATGAGATGGTGGTTAACAATCTAACATAGCATTAGAGCACGCAATAGATCCTGTGTTTAAACCTCACTACCAACCCAAGAATTAAAATATTTGCACGTCTTTGGCCCCTTATGAAAGAAAGTTTGGCCACATGTGAGGGGTTTGTTGAAAAAATAATTAAATTTATCTCTTTCTCTAATAGTTTAAGCTTTTAGATGAAGGTGGTCAACAATTTAAAATCATGGTATTAGAGCATGCAATAGATACTGTGTTTGAATCTCACCGTTTACTGAAAATAATATATTTGCACATTGTTGCAGGGTGTTAGTCATGGCCTAGAAAGGGGGCCTTGAGCTTCCCCTAGGGTTAATCAGACTTCGACAAGTGTTTAAGGGCATTGAATGCTTATAAGACAGATTTGAGAGCTGTTTAGATTGTTGCCAAAAGTAGTAAATAGGATCTTACCAAAAGTAGTAATTTTTCGCAGTGAGAGTTGTTTATAACTGTTGCTAAATAGAATTGAAAAAGGGTTATATGACTGAAAGGAACTCAGCCAATGTGAAGTTGATAGCACATATTGTTAGCATATTATATTATTATCTGAGTTATTGGTTTGTGATTATTCTATGCCCTCAGGACTCATCTTGTAATTGTCTCATCTTGAAATTGTTACAAACCCTAATCTTCATTTATATAAATAGGGGATGATATCCCATCAAACCCTAAGCTGGTTACTCAAGCTTCATGGTATCAGAGCAGAACCTCTAGGGTTTCGGCTCACCCTTGTTGGTCGACCTGTGCACCAACGACACTCTAGGGTTCGAAACTTACCTAGGTTGATCATCTGCTACATCAATCTTCAGCTCGTCGATCCCTGCTTCATCTTCATCACTCAGTCGCCGTCGTCACTCAGTCACCTTCCTCTGTCGATCGTCACTCAGCCGCTTTCCTCTGTCGCCTTTGTCACTCAGCCGCCTTCCTCAGTCGATCTCCTCAGCTCGTCAACCTTCCTCAGTCGATCTCCTCAGCTCGTCGATCTCCTCCAGCTGTTCGTCAATCTCCTTCTCTGGTATACTCTCATCTCTGTTTGGTATACCTATGTCGTGTATAAACACCGTACCAAGACATATATAACTGAATACCTAAATAAATACAAAAACAAAAACAAAAAAAAATGGTTTCTTAATTTTGTTATGCTTTTATAGTGGTCATTGTGCCTGTTCTTTTACCACCAACTTCCGGGTTTGTGATTGCCACTAGTTTTGTTGCGGGTTCGGTAGTATAGTATCCATGGCAAATTCCACCAGTGTGTCCCCTACTTCTCAAACACCGAAGAGTGAGAGTTCCATTATACCCACTACCATGACTGAGAACCCCAACCCTAGTCTGAAAATCACCACCTCTCTATTTAATGGTCAGAACTACCTAGCATGATCTCAGAGTTTGACTATATTTTTGAAGAGCAGAGGGAAGATGGAGTATGTTGATGGCAGGATCCAGGCACCTAGTATCACTGACTCGGGTTATGACCAATGGGAGATTACCAACTCTTTGATTATGGGTTGGCTTATTCATTCGATGGTTCCTGAAATTGGTGAGGGCTACTTGTCTATGGAGACTGCCCAGGATGTTTGGGATGCTGTGGCTGCCACCTATTCCCGCAAAAGTAATTTCTCACAGGCATTTGAGTTGCGCCGCTCTATTGAGAGCTCACTTCAGGGGGAGCAGACTGTTCTTCAGTATTTCACTTTCCTTACCAACGGCTGGAAACGCCTTGACCACCTGCAAGACTATAAGCTTGTTTGCCCTGCTGATTCTGTCGGGTACAAGAAGTTCATCGCACAGGAACAGGTCTTTAAATTTCTGGCAGGCCTCAATGTGGAGTATGATCCAGTTAGGAGTCGAGTTCTGGGTATGGACACTCTTCCTTCACTTCATGAGGCATTTGCCTATGTACAGAATGAGGAGAGTCGCCAGTCTGCTATGATGTCCCCTGTCTCTACTGACCGCTCAGCATTACTGACTACTCCTCGAGATGGCCTCAGCCTAACTCTCATCCCTCCGTTTGCTGCTAAGGAGTTTGTATTTTGTGATTATTGCAAGAAGCCCGGCATACTCGTGAGACGTGTTGAAAGCTTCATGGGACTCCATCCGGGGGTCGAGGTGATCGGTCTGGTTCTCGAGGAGGTCGGTCAGGCCAGTCTAGAGGACGTGGTTCCTATTCCCGGGCTCATCAGTCTAGTGCCGTTGATACACTTGATTCTAATTCTGCTTTGTGTGGCCAAGCTTCTGATGCTGAGCTGGAGGATGCTTTGCGCCAATTGTTGGACCGCCGGTCTTCTACTGCTCTCAGTACAGCTTCCTCGTCCTTTGTCCACTCAGGTAACTTAGCCTCTTCTCCTTGTGTTTTCCTGTGTCATAAGTCTTTGCCTTGGATTATTGATTCCAGTGCCTCAGATCATATGTCTGGCTCCTCTGATCTTTTCTCTGCCTATAAGCCCTCTTCAGGTCAGGACAAAGTTAGGATTACAGATGGTACTGTTTCTTCCATTTCTGGAAAAGGTTTAGTCCAAGTCACTCCTACCATACATCTATCTTTTGTTCTCTATGTTCCTAATTTTTCTGTTAATCTGTTATCCTTGAATCGTCTTACCTAGGATTTGAATTATAGTGTAACGTTTTTCCTGATCATTGTCTTTTTCAGGACCTTGTCACGAGGAGGACGATTGGCAGTGGTAGTGCAAAAATGGTCTCTACTTCCTAGATCAACCGGACAAACTTGCTTATTCTTCCACCACGTCTTCTACTACCCCGCTGATTTATGGCTGTGGCATCGGCGTCTTGGGCATCCTTCCTTTTATTTACTTAAGCATTTATTTCCATCTGGTTTCGCAAATCATCATGTGTCTGACTTTCTTTGTGAGTCTTGTCAACTTGGAAAACAACACAGAGCTTCTTTTGTTCCCAGTTTAAATAAAAGTTTAGTTCCTTTTTATTAATACATTCTGATGTTTGGGATCCCTCTCGTGTTATGTCTGTGAAAGGTCATAATCGATGGTTTGTTACATTATTGATGATTTTTCTCTGCTACTTGGGTGTTTCATGAAAGATAAGAATGAGGTTTTCTCTGTGTTTCGCAATTTTCATAAGATGATTTGTACTCAGTTTGGGGCCACTGTCAAACTATTTCATTCTGATAATGGCGAGGAATACATAGATTTTGGGTTAGGACAATATTTTTCTACTCATGGCATTATCCATCAGACCTCTTGCACCAATACCCCTCAACAAAATAGGGTGACGGAACGCAAGAATCGGCATCTTCTTGACATGGCTCGGTGCATGTGTTTTTCTATGAGTGTGCCTCGGCCCTATTGGGGTGACGCTATTCTCACCGCTGCCCATCTTATTAATCGTCTCCCTACCCAGGTCTTGCAAAAACAAGCTCCTCTTCACGTCCTCCTAGGTTCCCAGTCCTTGTTTTCTATTCCTCCCAAAATATTTGGTTGTGTCTGTTTTGTTCATAATCACTCTCTTTCTCGTGGTAAGTTGGACCCTCGCTCTCTCAAGTGTGTTTTCATTGGTTACTCTCCTACTCAAAAGGGGTATAAATGTTACCACCCTTCTTCTCGTAAGTGGTTTGTGTCCATGAATGTTACTTTCTTTGAGTCCCAGTCCTATTTCTTGTCCTCTCAGGTGTCACCATCCTCATTTCCGAGGAGCCTTGGTGTAAGTGAGTCCTGTGCTTCCTATGATGGACCCATTTCTTGCACCACCCTCTTCTACTGGGACTATAGAACCCAATGTCACAAGGATAAGGACGGGCATGTTTATGTCCGGGACATAGACAGACAACAAGTTAACTGGATACAAGGGACCACTTCTGCTCCTCCACTGTCATCTCCTGCTTCTGATGAGAGTCTAGGTAACTTTGAATCTCTTGAGTCCATTGATCTTGATGTTCCTATTGCCAAGAGGAAGGGTGTGAGATCTTGTACTCAACATCCTATCTCACATTTTGTGTCCTACTCTCATTGTCATCCTCATATAGAGCGTTTGTATCCAATATTTCCTCTGTTAGCATTCCTAACCATTTCAAGATGCTCTTGCTACCTCTAAGTGGAAACTAGCCATGATTGAGGAAATGAAAGCACTTAGGAAGAATGACACTTGGGAATTGACTGAGTTTACCTACGGGCAAACAGACCTGTGGGATGTAAATGGGTATACTGGAAACACAAAGCAGATGGGTCTATTGAGCGTTACAAGGCAAGACTTGTGGCAAAAGGGTTACTCGGACATATGGCATTGATATCATAGACCTTCGCACCCGTGGCTAAGATGAATTCAGTCAGAGTACTTCTCTCTCTAGCAGCTAATCTAGATTGGCCGCTTTATCAGTTCGATGTCAAGAATGCCTTTCTCCATGGTGACCTCGAAGAAGAGGTATATATGGACATTCCTCCTGGTTTTGAAGATCATCAGTCAAAAGGCAAAGTATGCAAGCTTCGAAAGTCATTATATAGTCTCAAACAATCTTCAAGGGTTTGGTTTGAGAGATTCACTCAGGCTATGTTTAAACATGGCTTCAAACAGAGTCAGGCAGATCACACCTTGTTTGTGAAACATTCCTCACGTGGTAAGACTACAGCACTTGTTATTTATGTAGATGACATAGTTCTTACGGGCAATGATAGTGGGGAAATACCTCTGTTGAAGAAATATTTAGCTAGTGAGTTTGAAATCAAAGACTTGGGAAGCTTGAAGTATTTTCGGGGAATTGAAGTTGCTCGCTCCAAGGATGGGATATTTATCTCACAAAGAAAATATGTGCTTGACGTGTTGAAGGAAACTGGGATGCTTGGCTGCAAGGCATGTGCCACTCCACTGGAACCCAATCAGAAATTGGGGGATAATGAAGGAGGATAAGCTGTTGATAGGGGGAGCTATCAGTGATTAATGGGTAAGCTCATTTACCTATCTCACTCCCGTCCTGATATTGTTGTTGCTGTCAGTGTGATATTGTTGTTGCTGTCAGTGTGGTTAGTCAATTTATGCATGCTCCTCATCAGATTCACTTTGAGGCTGTCATGAGAATCTTTAGGTACTTGGAATTTGCTCCTGGTAAGGGTCTTTATTTTTCAAAGTTTGATCATCTTCATGTGGAAGCCTATACAGATGCTGACTGGGCTGGATCAATAACTGATAGGAGATCGACTTCAGGGTATTGCACCTTTATTGGAGGCAACCTAGTTACTTGGAGGAGTAAGAAAGAATGTGGTTGCCGGGTCAAGTGCAGAAGCTGAGTTTTAGCTATGGCACAAGGTGTGTGCGAACTTTTATGGATCAAGTTATTGTTGAGTGATCTAGGTATTGATCAGACAGACTCCATGCGGTTATATTGTGATAATAAGGCCGCCATCCATCGCTCACAATCCAGTTCAACAAGACATGTCACGATCACGCCCCTCAAAATATTAACATTAAACCCACATTATTGACATGCATTAATATATAAAAGATCAACATCCTTCTATTCATCAGAGTAGTTCATTACGAAAAGTATTACATGTTAACAACAAATAAATGCCCTACGGGCTTACAACTTTCCAAGTTAGCACTTGGTTACATAAAGAGTACTAACTCAATTACACATTAAGCCATGGCTTGAATCCACATGTAATACATCAAAAGAAAGAAAACAATAAAGCCTGCCCGCCTTAAGCCTCCCAAGCTAATCCCTTGGAGGTGGCATGCTACCTGTACCTGAAAATGATATTCCCGTATAGGTGAGCTAACAGCCCAGTAGAAATACACTAAACCAGCTATGAACAATGACTAAAAGATTAACAGTTTGATAGATGGTTAACACTTTTACATTCTTTCATAACACATTACAGTTTCATTTTTTTATTCCTTTTCAATTCTCAATTCATAACCATGGTTCAGAACCTGACCAAATAACAGATATGAGACAGTAACTCATATTAAACATTTCCTCATTTCACAATAGATAAGCATACTAGCTATATCAACACATCAATAGATAAGCATATGAACTATATCAACACTTCCAAAGATAAGCATACGAGCTATATCTACGGAGTCCATCCCCTATCTCCTCCCACACAACACCCGGTTTAGAGGTCCATCCCCTATCTTCCCCTAAACCGTGGAGTACATCCCCTATCTCCTCCAACACAACACAATGCATATAAACAATTATTATACACATCATCAATACATAAAGTTAATGTATTCTTTCAATCGTCATACTCAATGACACATTCCAGTGATTAGTTTTAATTTGCCTAATTATCATGCATTGTCTACAACAATCAAGACTATCCTCCACCGATAGCCCAAAGCAGTTATTTCTAAACAGAAAATAAATGCACAAAATGGATAATATATCAACATTTCAATAGGTGAGCATAAATAAATTTAACTACCTTTAATCCCATACATTCCCAATTCTAACATTTCTATGCTAAACATGCATATAGGTTATTATAAATAAAACCCCAACTTTTGTAAAATTGCACAAAAGCCCTAAACTTTCCCAAATTGCACAACAACCCCCAACATATCAAAATGCTAAAATTTAAAGACAAAGCTCATAAAAGGAGTAGGTTATCCCTACCTCAAATTCGAAGCTCAAACGGAGAAGATGAAAAGAGTTGAAACTCGATCTCCACCACACACCACAAAGCCCTCGAGAATAACACAACTTTGGCGAAGGAACTATGGCCGAAATCCCAATGGAATTATGGCCAAAATCCAGCTCGGCACAACTAAAATTTATAACTCAAGCTCGGTTCGTAATGGCTTATTAAACCAAGAAAGAACCATAGAAGTTGATAAGCTAACCCTATGCACTTGCACCTATATATAGGAGTTTGTCCACCTTAAAATGTGTCTCCCAACCGATGTGGGACTTCCAACAAACATATAGAAGTTTGTCCACCTAAAAATATCTTGCAACCGATGTGGGACTTCCAACAAACACACCAAAGGTTCCCAAAATAGAATGAAAGGTCCAAATACATTTACCAAAAGCCTTAAAAGCACAAGTGCTACAACCTCCCCACCTTAGGAAATTTCGTCCCGAAATTAAGGACAAGTTTTGAAAAATAAGTTTTTTTTTTTTTTAAACAATGTTAAATTTCACATTTAATAACGACCCATTACCGGTCATTCCATCTCTTGTTAAGAATAACAAATACATTTACAATGTTTTACAACTTAAGACATACTTAATGATCTTAAAGTCCGACAATACAACAATACATATATAACATATGTTCAAACATCCACAAATAGGTCCGGATACTTCTCTCGGACCTCCAACTCACGTTCCCAAGTGGCCTCCTCCACTCCGTGATGTTTCCACAAAACCTTTACCAAAGGAATGGTCTTGCCACGCAGGACTTGATCCCGCCTATCCAAGACCCGAACCGGTCTCTCCTCATACGAGGCATCCTCATCTACCTCTAAGTCGGTCCAATCCAATACATGTGATGGATCCGGCTCATACTTCCGAAGCATACTCACATGAAACACGTCATGAACTCCGGACAACTGCGGCGGTAAAGCCAAACGATAGGCAACCTCACCAATCCTCTCAAGGATCTCAAAAGGGCCAATAAACGAGGGGACAACTTCCCACTCTTCCCAAACCTCATCAATCCCCGCCTAGGTGATATCTTTAGAAAGACATGATCACCCATCTCAAACACCAAAGGTCTTCTCCTTCGGTCAGCATATGACTTCTGACGACTCTGGGCTGTAACAAGCCTCCTACGGATAAGCTCAATCTTCTCCGTTGTTTCCCTCACCAACTCTGGACCCAACAAAGGTGCATCACCCACCTCAGCCCAACAAACTGGAGACCTACACGGTCGGCCATACAAGGCCTCAAACGGTGCCATACCGATGCTAGACTGGAAACTGTTGTTGTAGGCAAACTCCACCAATGGCAAGTGCCTCTCCCACGTCCCACTAAAGTCAAGGACACAACCCCGAAGCATATCCTCAAGGATCTGAATAGTACGCTCGGACTGCCCGTCAGTCTGAGGATGGTATGCTGTACTAAAGGTCAACTTAGTGCCCAAGCACTCTGCAAACTCTGCCACAACCTAGCAGTAAAACGAGGATCTCTATCTGAGACGATCGTCACTGGGACTCCGTGCAACTCACTATGTCCCGAATATACAAGTCGGCAAGATGATCTACCGAATCTCTCACGCGCATAGGAATGAAGTGCGCCGACTTAGTCAACCGGTCTACAACCACCCAAATAGCATCACTACCCCGCTGAGTCCTCGGAAGACCTACAACGAAGTCCATAGTGACATGCTCCCACTTCCACTCGGCAATAGGCAAGGGTTGCAACAAACCCGCTGGCCTCTGATGCTCGGCCTTCACTTGCTGACAAGTAAGACACTTAGACACGAAAACTGCCACATCTCTCTTCATACCCCGCCACCAAAACTGGCGACCCAAATCCCGATACATCTTGGTGCCTCCCGGATGCACCGCAAGGCGCGAATGGTGAAACTCTCGGAGTACCTCCTCTCGGCAAGACTCCGGCACAAACAGACGGTCTCGGTATCTCACACTCAGGTCGGGATACACCGTCAAACCCTTCTCAACTTTCCCACTGGAGATCTTCTCTCGGAGGGATTCTACCTCAAGGTCACCTCTCTGTGCCTCCAACACTCGAGTCACAAGTGTAGGCTGCGCAACAACAGAAAACAAGGCCGCAGCCTCAACAGATTCGCCCAGATGCAAATCAAACTCGCCAAGTGCCCCCAACATCTCCCACTCCCGGATGGCTACACAAGCTACATCACTAATGGATTTTCTGCTAAGGGCATCGGCCACAACATTGGCCTTTCCCGGATGATAATGCAACTCGAAGTCATAGTCCTCAATAAACTCCATCCACCTCCTCTGCCTCAAGTTCAAGTCTTTCTTTGTGTAAACAGATATTTCAGACTCTTATGATCCGAGAACACCTCGAATCTCTCACCATAAAGGTAGTGCCTCCAGATTTTCAAGGCAAAGATCACAGCTGCTAACTCTAGGTCATGTGTAGGGTAATTCTTCTCGTGTATTTTCAACTGACGTGAGCCATAAGCTACCACTTTCCCTTCCTGCATCAACACACAACCCAAACCCTCTCGTGAGGCATCACAATAAACCGCATAACTCAACCCTCTCTCCGGAATAATCAAAATCGGAGCGGTGGTCAATCTAACCTTCAACTCTTGGAACGACTTTTCACAAGTCTCACTCCATACAAATTGGACTCCCTTCCGAGTCAGTCTAGTCAACGGTGAAGCTAATCTGGAGAAATCCTTCACAAACCGGCGGTAATACCCAGCTAATCCCAGAAAACTGCGATCTCAAACACACTCTTAGGCTGTGCCCAATCCTGCACTGCCTCAGTCTTGGATGTATCAACAGACACCCCTTTCCCGGATACCACATGGCCTAAGAACTTGACTTCCCCAAGCCAGAACTCACACTTCCCAAACTTGGCATACAGCCTATGGGCTCTAAGTAACTTAAGCACCACTCTCAAGTGTTCCTCGTGCTCCTCCTCTGAAGGTGAATAGATCAGAATGTCGTCCACGAAAACGACCACAAAACGGTCTAAGAATTCCCGGAAGATCCGGTTCATCAAGTCCATAAAGACTGCCGGTGCATTGGTAAGTCCAAATGGCATCACCAGAAACTCATAATGGCCATACCGCGTACGGAATGCCGTCTTCGGAATATCCTCCTCCCTGACCCTCAACTGGTGGTAACCCGATCTCAAGTCTATCTTAGAGAAACAACGGGAACCCTTCAACTGATCAAACAAATCATCTATACGGGGCATAGGATACTTATTCTTAACCGTAGCCCGATTCAACTTCCGGTAGTCGATACACAATCTCAAGGCACCATCTTTCTTTTTAGCAAAGAGGGCCGGTGCTCCCCATGGCGAAACACTAGGGCGAATGAAGCCCTTATCTAACATTTCCTGGAGCTGAACTTTCAACTCAACCAACTCTGCTGGAGCAAAACGGTAAGGTGCCATAGAAATCGGCGCCGTGCCGGGCACTAGATCAATAGAGAACTCAATCTCTCGATGAGGTGGCAAATCAACAAGATCCTCGGGAAAGACGTCCGAGTACTCACAAACTACCCTCGGCAATACAATCTGGGTCTCATCACACTCGCCACTCTCAAAGCTAGCAAGTAGACCACTAAGCTCACTCCGCCCTCGCGGATCATACCCCGGTGGCAAAACACTACCAACCCGGTCCCCCAAGAAATGGAAACACTCCCCGCTCACGGTACAACAAGTGACCCTCTGGCGGTAGCAATCAATAACTGCCCGGTATGACGATAACCAGTCCATACCTAAAATAACATCAAAGCCCTTCATGGGCATAACCACAAAAGGAAACGGAAGCCTATGATCGGCGACCTCTATATCACAACCTCTACATCCGTGTTTCAAAATCAACTCACCCCCGATAGGTGACACAACACAAATAGGAGATGCCAATAGTGCTAACTCCAACTCTAACACAGATGCAAATGCAGCAGATACAAAAGAATGAGATGCGCCCGTATCAATCAACACATCACACGCAACCGAATTGCAAAACAGAAAGGTACCTCTCACAACTGACGGAGCCGGTACTAGATCCTGCGCGGTAACAGCATACACGCGCCCTGCAGTCCCCTGATCCACTTGCTCACCTCTAGGAGCATAAGACTGCTGCACAGACTGGGACGATGAAGCCCCCTGATTGGCCCTCGAGGCCTGAACTGACTGAGCTGGCTGATGACTCTGAGTCTGCCTCAAACCAGATGCACCAGATGTGCCACTCAACTGCGGGCAAACCTCTTCATGTGCCCTGCTGACCACACTGAAACACGAGGCGCTGGTCTCTACCCTGACTCTGGTCTGAGATCGAGCCGAAGATGACGCTGCTCTCTGTCCTCCCCCTTCTGTGGGCAAACCGAAGCCTTGTGACCCAGCTGGCCACATGCAAAACAAGTCAAGCCTCCCTGACTACCTCTCCCGGAGCCTGCACTTGGTACCGGAAAAGTCGATCGAGACTGATGTGGTTGGGATTGGGATGAAAAGTTACCCCTGCTCTTCTTATTCTGTCTATAGTCTCCTTGAGATTCTTGGCCCCTAGACCTCGAACTCCGAAGCCTCTCCTCCTCAGCTTGCACAGACACCTCTACGTATGCCGCCGACTCTACAAGGCGGTCATAGTTTCGAATCATGTTCCCAACAATTTTAAAGAAAATTTTATTTTCAATTTGTTCTCAAATTCAATGCAACGGCGCTCTTCCGTTGCCACCAACTCCAGTGCAAATCTAGATAAACTAGAGAAAACTGCCTCGAACTCGGCCACCGTCATGTCGAGCTGTTTGAGGTCTTTGAACTCTTGCCTCAATCTCTCCCTAGCAGCGGGAGGTAAATACTTATCTTGGAAAGCAACTACAAAGGCTTCCCACGTTGGCTCCACTCTACTTTTGGCATACTTCCACCACTGACCCGCATCCCCTTTTAGGTAGTAACTAGCTAGGGTCACTCTTAGTTCACTATCCTCGATGTGAAGCATCTCGAATGTCTTCACTGTTTGCTCGAGCCACTCATCTGCTTTCTTGGGCTCGGGGCCACCATGGAATTCGTCTGGTTTGGCCCGCAAAAATTCCCGAGTAAGAAAACTAGACCTTGACTCCACGGTGTTCTCTCGGGCTTGATTCTCCGCCCTCAACAAATTCATAGACTCCCTCAAAGCCCCTGCCATTTCTCGAGCTAAAGCGCCCATAGCCTGCTGACCCGCTGGTTCGGCCACATTGGCCTGGCCAACTCCCTCCTGTACTGCCGGAATCTCATCCGGTATAGGCACCTCCTGCCTCCCAGGTCTACCACGCCTACCACGTCCTCGTCCCCATCCTGACATCCTAATAAAGGAAACGAAGAACATTAGCATATTCATAAACGTGTCGAAACTAAACACTCACGTCCTAATGCATGGACAACTTTAATTCACTCCATGTAAGCATATAAACACATAAGCACTTACGAATTTCCTTTCCGGATAATGATAGTCCCGAGGCGTTACTAGAGTTCCGGTTAGAAACAACATTGATCAAGTGCTTTTCTAACAAGACTCACAGAAACCCAAGGATCCAATCAACATCCTAGAAATTAAATCCCATACCCACATAATCACATAAGCATGTTATCACATAAGCATATAACAACAGCTAAGTCTCTATCAAGCGAGACAAACCCATTGTGATACTAATCACTTCCCACGTACCCAAAGTATTCGAACCCGGTACGCTCTGATACCAAGTTGTCACGCCCTCAAAATAATAACATAAACCCACATTATTGACATGCATTGATATATAAAAGATCAACATCCTTCTATTCATCAGAGTAGTTCATTACGAAAAGTATTACATGTTAACAACAAATAAATGCCCTACGGGCTTACAACTTTCCAAGTTAACACTTGGTTACAAAAGAGAGTACTAACTCAATTACACATTAAGCCCTTGGCTTGAATCCACATGTAATACATCAAAAGAAAGAAAACAATAAAGTCTGCCCGCCTTAAGCCTCCCAAGCTATCCCTTGGAGGTGGCATGCTACCTGTACCTGAAAATGATATTCCCGTATAGGGTGAGCTAACAGCCCAGTAGAAATACACTAAACCAGCTATGAACAATGACTAAAAGATTAACAGTTTGATAGATGGTTAACACTTTTACATTCTTTCATAACACATTACAGTTTCATTTTTTTATTCCTTTTCAATTCTCAATTCATAACCATGGTTCAGAACCTGACCAAATAACCGATATAAGACAGTAACTCATATTAAACATTTCCTCATTTCACAATAGATAAGCATACTAGCTATATCAACACATCAACAGATAAGCATAAGAACTATATCACACTTCCCAAGATAAGCATACGAGCTATATCTACGGAGTCCATCCCCTATCTCCTCCCACACAACACCCGGTTTAGAGGTCCATCCCCTATCTTCCCCTAAACCGTGGAGTACATCCCCTATCTCCTCCAACACAACACAATGCATATAAACAATTATTATACACATCATCAATCAATACATAAAGTTAATGTATTCTTTCAATCGTCATACTCAATGACACATTCCAGTGATTAGTTTTAATTTGCCTAATCATCATGCATTGTCTACAACAATCAAGACTATCCTCCACCGATAGCCCAAAGCAGTTATTTCTAAACAGAAAATAAATGCACAAAATGGATAATATCAACATTTCAATTAGGTGAGCATAAATAAATTCAACTACACCCTTTAATCCCATACATTCCCAATTCTAACATTTTCTATGCTAAACATGCATATAGGGTTATTATAAATAAAACCCCAACTTTTGTAAAATTGCACAAAAGCCCTAAACTTTCCAAATTGTACAACAACCCCCAACATATCAAAATGCTAAAATTTAAAGACAAAGCTCATAAAGAGGAGTAGGTTATCCCTACCTCAAATTCGAAGCTCAAACGGAGAAGATGAAAAGAGTTGAAACTCGATCTCCACCACACACCACAAAGCCCTCGAGAAATAACACAACTTTGGCGAAGGAATTATGGCCGAAATCCCAATGGAATTATGGCCAAAATCCAGCTCGGCACAACTAAAATTTATAACTCAAGCTCGGTTTGTAATGGCTTATTAAACCAAGAAAGAACCATAGAAGTTGATAAGCTAACCCTATGCACTTGCACCTATATATAGGAGTTTGTCCACCTTAAAATGTGTCTCCCAACCGATGTGGGACTTCCAACAAACATAAAGAAGTTTGTCCACCTAAAAATGTATCTTGCAACCGATGTGGGACTTCCAACAAACACACCAAAGGTTCCCAAAATAGAATGAAAGGTCCAAATACATTTACCAAAAGCCTTAAAAGGCACAAGTGCTACAAGACAGGACAAAACATGTTGAGATTGATCGCCACTTCATTAAGGAGAAACTCACTAGTGGTACCATTTGTACTCTTTTTGTTCAGTCTGGTGAACAACTTGCTGACATTCTCACCAAGGGGGTTGGGAATAAACCATTTCATGACATATTAGGCAAGCTGGGCATGAGAGATATCTTCACACCAGGATGAGGGGGAGTGTTAGCATATTATATTATTATCTGAGTTATTGGTTTGTAATTATTCTATGCCCTCAGGGCTCATCTTGTAATTGTCTCATCTTGTAATTATTACAAACCCTAATCTTCATTTATATAAATAGGGGATGATATCCTATCAAACCCTAAGCTAGTTACTCAAGCTTCACATATCTGTCCTAAGTATCCAAAAGTCTATAGGACAACTGGCTCTTTATCCTTTGTTGCCTCTACTAGATTTCATACCTACCAAACCAGTACTCAAAAAGTATCCCCCTTAGATATGAGTTGGCCACTTATCAACATATCTGAAGATCATCGCAATGGTCTAGTCCCTCAATTTTTTAGGGAGAAATGGGTCGAAAATGGCCTTTGCTGAATCAGGCTAGGCTGATCTCTCAAGGCCGAGTAAGGTTGGAGCAAGCCATGGGAGGTACTAGGCTCAACTCTAGCTTGTCTCCCAGGCTTTAGATTGCAGTTGGGCAGCCGTGGGGTACTGCTGAAAAGGTTGGAAAGCTCGTTTTGTTGGGGTGAAATGACTCTTGCGTTGCTTCAGTAATGAATTGTTTGCTTTGAGTTTTGTACCAAGTCCATGAGGCACTTGCCCATGTGTTTTGGGGTTGTTCCGCTGCTGAAATGAGCCAAAAGTGGACTGGTCTGGAGGCTTTTTTTCTTGGGCTGCTGCCAAGCCACCTTAAAGTTCTTTGACTTTATTTGGATGGTTGACCCCATGTCTTTGTGGGTTATTGTTGGCTGGACTGAGCTTGAAGAGGCTTGAATAGATAGAATGTTTGACACTAAATAACCGAACATCTTACACTTATTCTAACTTATAGGACGAACAAAGTTTAACTGTATGACAAGGTATGTCTTATCAGTGACTCTCTGTTTGGACTTATGTGTCTGAACATTTTCATGTTGTTCGGCCTTAGTAATGAGAGTCTCGGAGTCCCAAACGAAATACATAATGAAGATGCAGTTTCACAAATAACAGCTCAGTGGCAGAGTTGGCAGTGTTTCTGAAAGCATCATCCAATATAACAAGGATCCTGTTGACATCCTCAAGTCTTGCACATTATATAATTGATCTTTTAGTTTCATTTGGCCGATCAATTATTCTCAAACCCAACACGTCAGCTATTTGATCTTGAATATTTTTAATGTCTGGGTGCCAAGACACTATAGCCATCAAAAGCTTATCCAATTTAGCTTCTTTTTTTTCCGCTAATTTCTCTTACCAAAGTTGTCTTTCGAACAACCTCCAATACCATGTATTCCGAAGAAATTGATTTTGTCATTTGACATTGCCAAATTTGTGGTCTCATAAGTCAAGAGCCTTTCTAAGGGTATGAATTATATCCCCAAGGGACGTGTAGAGCTAGATTTTTATTGAAGTTGCTTTCTTTCCATAGCATTTACCCTCATCCGTTTTCTCTTTTGCTTCTTTTTCTAGCCGGAAACATGTGACCAAATCATCTGTCCAAAATAAATAAATAAATAAAATAAATAAGGAAAAACAAAAGTGTGACCAACTAAGAAAACCACCTATTAAACCACTCTCGTTCACATTGCTTCCACCTTCCAAAGACTCTTTAGCCCTTCCTATGAACCCATTAAGTTTTTCAATCTAGTGCTTGACATCTTCATGAATTTCTTCTCTAATCCTAATTGCTAGATAAATGAATCCCTGAACCCTATCTCTCGTAGCCTCTAATGTTTCAACATCACTTCTTAGACTTCCAACCTTTTTCTTTTGATAAATCAGACAATTGAATTGATGTTTAACTGGCTTCACAAACAATTTAACAATGTTAACTTTTCTACAATGTAAATCAAAATATCTGCCATGTCTGAGGAAAAATATTGAACAAGCAACACTGAAATTTGCTAGAATATTACCGTTATTAATAACAAGAAAACTTGTGTCTGGATCTACTTCTTACACTTCAAATCTTTGGATTGAATTTTTGACATAGAATCTTTGATATTCTATGGTAGCTAAAGGATATGGTAGGGTCATGGTGTCATTGGTAAGATTGGTATGTCTCGTTAGATCCATAAAATGGTTCTACAATGTTTTCTACTTTTAAAAAATGAAAAACATTTTCCATCCAAATTAGGTCATCTTCTTGAATGCTGAAAAACGTCTTCCATTGACTTCTATGTTCCATTGTACCAAACACTAAAATATGAGAACAACTTTTGTCGCTGAAACAAACTTACATGATGAATATTGAAGATGATTTATTTCTTTCTTGATCTTTCTTTCTTGCCTTTTATTTTTTATTTTTTGCATGGACAATATGGTGTTATTTGGGGCACAATTAAGAGCTATTTATACTTCAGATATAGGGGGAAAAAAAATTACATACTAGAAGGTCACTAAAAAAGAACTACTATTCTTGAGCTAAGTTGCTTTTTGTATGTTTACATATATGAATTGTGGGTCATGCTAATCGCAACTCACATGTCATTAAGGTAAAGAAAATGCCAAAATATTTAGATTTTCAATGCACCTTACGTTTCTGCATTATGAATAGAATGCAATGCAACTTAGCTCATGTAGACATACAGTTAGCTTTTACACAATTCAACTTAACTCAGACATAGTTGCCTTTGCATTATGAATAAAATAAGCAATGAGCATTATTTATATATTCAATTTCATAAATTATTGAAAAGGGCAAAGCTAGAATTCAAACCTTACCTCTCTTTCTGTAAACAATTACGGAAAGGCAAATAGCTGCTGCAGGCTTCACAATGGAGATGGAAACCCCAATATTCTATTTTTAAGAAGATGAAAATATTCTTTTCTTGGTTTGATGTATGCTGGCACAATGTTTGATACTCTGCATCCAGGGATGAAAGGTGGCAAAGAACATATACTAGCTCCTCCTTTTTCTCTTTTCCTTTTCCTTTTCCTTTTCCTTTTCCTTTTGATATTCTTTCCTTTTCTTGAGAAAAATGTTAAACACAGGCTTGACTCACTGAATTTTCAGATAGACAGACAAAGTCAATGAGTCTACATGTATAAATAATGATGATAATGATGATGATAGATATAATGATAAGAACTTAGGAGACAAGTGGGCTGTCCATTAAAGAACCTTACAACAGTTCAATAGCACAGTCAACAGTGTTTTTCGGTTACAGGTAAATGGAGTTGGCCTACTAATGTGTGTGTGCACACGCATGTAGACTGTCCTCCTTGAATTGGATGAGAACACAAAAATATAATTATTAAAACCCCAATTCTCAATCAATTACTCTGCCAAATAATTAAAAGATAAGCATTTCTGACTTTTTTTTCTTTTGGAATAGGAGTGAATAAAGTAATTTTTGCTAACACTATCCTTCTAAGTAATTTAATCGATTGGAATAGGAGCATTAGAGTTGAAAGACTTTCTTCTATAGATCACGAGGTATTATGAAAATGTACAATACAATCAAGTATATCGTAATGTGAATTCAGATGACTAATTCAAAGCCAAACTAAAATGTAACATGAACTTTATTTAAGTAGCATCCAATAGTGCAAAGTGAGGCTCCTGTTCAGAAACACTAAGGACAACAAGCACACCCCTGTACAATCTCAGCCTTCTTCACTGCTAGCAATACTTGCTGCAACAAAAAAACAAATTAATTATGATAATTATGAAGGTGAGTTCTATTGGTACTTCATCTAGCATCAAGCATGCACACACAAACTGAAATGCACACAAGCTAAAAGGAGCATTAACAGAGCTTCCATCAAGATAAAGTTAATTGGTTCTCAGATATTCAAAAGCAGTCCGTGCTTTCTGAATATAAGAGAAATATGTGAAACCATTTTTAAGCAAACAATAAACTGTGAAGTCATTGTTCACTGGTACTGAAGGTCTGAAATGTTTGTTTGATGGGTCTCAAAAGTCAACTCAACTCAGCAAGCCTTTATATTTCACTTCTATATCAAAACAGGGTCCATGTATCTGGGCTAAATATTCTGGGCAAACGCCGTACATTGTGTTCTTCAGCATTTCTTTTATTTTTTTATTTTTTTGATCAGGAAAAGGGAAATTTATTGATAAAATTGAATTCATTGCAAAGTAAACACAACAATGTACATCAATAAAAAGAGTTGGCAAGACACCAACAAACGGGAACCAGAAAACCAGAGAGAGAGAGAGAGAGAGAGAGAGATTACCTTGACATTGAAGTGCGTTTGCATAATCAGAAGATCTCCCGGTACAGAAACCATAGAGATGTGAAAGATGCTCCGATTTTTTTTTTTTAGATTTTTGATCACCATTTTATCAACTATAGCTTCTTGTTCTTCTTCCCTAGGTTTTTCTTTACAATAATGTCCTCCAACTTCTCAGTCATATCGAACCAAAATGTCTACTGAGATGTTAGCCTCCTAAGGAAACAAAACACAAAGCAACAAGCAGGACTTGGATTCCTCATCCGGCAGGTAATCATAGCTCAACATAAGACTTCCATACACTTATTGATTCACAAACTGAATTTCTATGGAATTCTTAAAATTTATACCTTCAGTCCACTCCAAATGAAATGTGGCGCCAAGTCGTACGAATAAAATCGTGGCATATCTAAAGTGTAGAATTTTCCAATTACATAATAATGTATGAAATAGAATTACCTCTGCTTTGAAATGGATTTGCACAAACTGATTCAAGTCCATTCCCCGTAGCGGTATTTTGTCGAAGTTATCAAATACAACTTCCTTCACACTATGTTTGGATTGAGTGATTTGGAGGGTAAAGAAAAGAAATGGATTGATATGTATTTCTCTTATTTGTTTGGATAATTTAAGTAGAGAGTAGGGGTGAGCAGCGGATATACCGATCCGTCAAAATCGACCGAACCGAACCGAACCGATCCGCCGCATTTTGGACGGATGCATGATGACAAGCGGACGGTTGCGGATTGATTTTCTCCAATCCGCCAATTTGGCGGACGGATGGCAGATTTGAGGTTCCTTTGGCCGCAACCGAACCGCCAAACCGCAAGCACCTTTAGTAATTTATAAAATTTTGTGTTTTCAATTTGTTTAAATATTTTGTTTGTGTTTTCAATTGAAAAAGAATTTAAATATTCTGTTGAAAAAAAAAAGTTTTCAACTTGAATACATTTTTTGAATTGAAAAAAATAAACGTATTATTTATCTATATTTTTTGGTTTTTAAATCTAACTCTAAAAGTAATAAATAGAAAATATGATATATGCTGGTTGGTTTTTGTTTTCAAAAACATATATAAATGTAACAATACAAAGGCATACAATCTCTACTACTGCTTTGTTCATATTTTGGTGGTTTGAATTGTTTTTATATTTTAAGAACCACATATTGTAATACTTTATGTGGATGAGGCATGTTGTGATTGTAATATGTGAATGAGGCATGCAGTGATTGTGATATTCTAAGTTTTAAACTTTTTCTTTGGATGAGGCATGCAATAATTGTAATACTTTTTTAAGTCATTGACTGTATTTTTTTTTTTTTTTTTTTTTTGAGGAACTGCACAAGTTAAACTATGTTGAAAATTTATAAAATTTCAAACCGCCAAATCGATTCGCATCCATCCGCCAAACCGCCAATCCGCTTAATCCACATCCGCTGGATTGACGGACGGATGTGGATTGATTTTCTCCAATCCGCCAATCTGGCGGACGGATGGCGGATTGGAGGTTTCGTGGCCGCAACCGACCCGCGCCCACCCCTAGTAGAGAGAAATAGAAAGAAATTGAGAGAAATTGAGAGAAACTCATTTCTCTTATAAGTTTCATTTTCAATCTTTTCAAAAGTGGAGAGATTGGGAGAGAAAAGAAACCACTATTTTTATAATACCAATTTTGTCCCTACAAAAATAAAAGAAATAAAATGATTGAAAATATAAAAAGGTTATTTTGGTAATATAACATAAAATAATTTCTTTTATTTTCTCTTAATGAAATCTAACCAAACAAGAATGAGAGAAATCACAATCATTTCTTTTCTTTTCTTTTCTCTTATTACTTAAGTAATTATTTCTTTTCTTTTCTCTCCTATGTTCCCAAACATAGTGTCAGTGTCGGTGTGCTTGGATCCCGCTAAAAGTACTAGCAGCGGCATCGAAAATCTTCATTTTGGGCCACTCTCACTCTAAGTTGTTCCAAGGATGACCATTCAAAAGGAAAGTCGTCTCCTGTACGAAAACCACTTACCTGGTTGTGGTTGGAGGATTTGGTGGGAGGATTTGACGAGGGATTTGGAAAGGAAAAGAGAAAAGTTAGGTGAAATGTGAATAAAATATATCTATATTTTACTTAATTTCATACATTTTTTTCTTTTCTTTTTTTAAATTCTTTCCCAAATCCCTCAACTAAATAAAGTTTTAGGTTTGGAAGGTATTCACTCTTGAACACCATTTTTACACTATAATCCTTAAGAAATATGAGAAGTAAAAATGTCCCATATCGGTAGAAGAGCAAAAGAAATGTCACGCCCTCAAAATAATAACATTAAACCCACATTATTGACATGCATTGATATATAAAAGATCAACATGATTCTATTCATCAGAGTAGTTCATTACGGAAAGTATTACATGTTTACAACAAATAAATGCCCTACGGGCTTACAACTTTCCAAGTTAACACTTGGTTACAAAAAAGAGAGTACTAACTCAATTACACATTAAGCCCATGGCTTGAATTCACATGTAATACATCAAAAGAAAGAAAGACAATAAAGTGTGCCCGCCTTAAGCCTCCCAAGCTATTCCCTTGGAGGTGGCATGCTACCTGTACCTGAAAATGATATTCCCGTATAGGGTGAGCTAACAGCCCAGTAGAAATACACTAAACCAGCTATGAACAATGACTAAAAAATTAACAGTTTGATAGATGGTTAACACTTTTACATTCTTTCATAACACATTACAGTTTCATTTTTTATTCCTTTTCAATTCTCAATTCATAACCATGGTTCTGAACCTGACCAAATAACCGATATGAGACAGTAACTCATATTAAACATTTCCTCATTTCACAATAGATAAACATACTAGCTATATCAACACATCAACAGAAAAGCATATGAACTATATCAACACTTCCACTGATAAGTATAAGAACTATATCACACTTCCCAAGATAAGCATACGAGCTATATCTACGGAGTCCATCCCCTATCTCCTCCTACACAACACCCGGTTTAGAGGTCCATCCCCTATCTTCCCCTAAACCGTGGAGTACATCCCCTATCTCCTCCAACACAACACAATGCATATAAACAATTATTATACACATCATCAATCAATACATAAAGTTAATGTATTCTTTCAATCGTCATACTCAATGACACATTCCAGTGATTAGTTTTAATTTGCCTAATCATCATGCATTGTCTACAACAATCAAGACTATCCTCCACCGATAGCCCAAAGCAGTTATTTCTAAACAGAAAATAAATGCACAAAATGGATAATATATCAACATTTCAATTAGGTGAGCGATAAATAAATTCAACTACACCCTTTAATCCCATACATTCCCAATTCTAACATTTCTCTATGCTAAACATGCATATAGGGTTATTATAAATAAAACCCCAAATTTTGTAAAATTGCACAAAAGCCCTAAACTTTTCCAAAATTGCACAACAACCCCCAACATATCAAAATGCTAAAATTTAAAGACAAAGCTCATAAAGAGGAGTAGGTTATCCCTACCTCGAATTCGAAGCTCAAACGGAGAAGATGAAAAGAGTTGAAACTCGATCTCCACAACACACCACAAAGCTCTCGAGAAATAACACAACTTTGGCGAAGGAACTATGGCCGAAATCCCAATGGAATTATGGCCAAAATCCAGCTCGGCACAACTAAAATTTATAACTCAAGCTCGGTTTGTAATGGCTTATCAAACCAAGAAAGAACCATAGAAGTTGATAAGCTAACCCTATGCACTTGCACCTATATATAGGAGTTTGTCCACCTTAAAATGTCTCCCAACCGATGTGGGACTTCCAACAAACATATAGAAGTTTGTCCACCTAAAAATGTATCTTGTAACCGATGTGAGACTTCCAACAAACACACCAAAGGTTCCCAAAATAGAATGAAAGGTCCAAATACATTTACTAAAAGCCTTAAAAGGCACAAGTGCTACAAGAAAAGTCATTGGCCGGCATAACTTAGTTTAAAAGTTCAAAAAATATATAATATATTATTATTAAAAAAATTAAAAAGTTTATAATCTATATTAAAAAGTTAAAAAAAATTAATTTTTTTACATATTTTTTCATAAAAAATTAACAAATCATTCCAAATATATATATTTTTTACTTCATATTTTAGCCAAAAAATTAAAATATTACTAAAATAGTATGTTTCCAAACGAGACCTTAATATATGTTAGAGGGGTATATGTTTAAGCCTTTAAGTAGATGCATGTTTGAAATAGCATGTATTGATTCTATGTATAGACACTTTGGATTCCCTAACATAAATCAAGGTATCAACTCTTTGGATTCCGTAACAAAAACTTGCTTTAAATGAATTACAATCTCCTCTTAACAAATTCAAGCAACAATTCCTTGTTGTACTCTAAATTATTATTAGTCAATCACATTTCAATAAAGAACAAATTGCAATATATTTTTTACCATAGATACAAACAAGCATGAAAACAAACACACAATATTGTTAATTGACATAAATAATTTTTGATACAAGCTTCATTACAATGCAAAGAGAGTAAAATTACACACATTGGGTACTTTTTTTTTCCCCCTTTATTCACTCTTCACATCTTTAGCACACACTAGGTAAATATACCTTTATTTTTATTTTTATTTTGAACAAATATACCTTTATTTAGAGTAGTAGTTTTGATATAGCAAAGTAAGACAATTATATAGAAACACAAATCATAGGAAGCATATGCCTTTACACAATGAAATCTGAAGTAAGATAGACATCACATAACCATAGGGAGTAGCTCTTTATGGTTGACAACTGCAAAAAGAAAATGAAAACTCAATAAGAAACTAGTAGTATATTTCTATCAAGGATAGATATCTATATTTTGCTATATAAAATGTTTGTTTTTTGTTTTTTATTTTCAGAAACAAAAGAAAAATGAAAATTTCAAAACACCATTGTTTTCATTTTTGCACAAAAAATAATTTTGACATCGCGGAAATAACTTTTTGTGTTTCTTAAAAAATGGGACAGATTTTAGAAAAAAATTCTAAAATAAGTTTTCAACAAAAAATTCACCAAGCAAGTCTATATGTTCTGTAATAGCAAATTCCTTTCAGATAAGAGTTGTATGATTTTTGGGATAGGTTAAGGTAAATCATGAATTGTTCACTTATGAGAGTTATTCTTAATAAATACATAATCTGGTTCAAAATCTAATTAACTTTCATCCTGTCTTGCCTAAAAGAAGAAAAAAGATAGGAAACATTATGATAGGAAACATTGATAATGACCATATATATATATATATATATGTGTGTGTGTATGTGTGTGTGTAAAAATCCTAATAATATTGTCTATGTGGATGGACATCAAGATATTTAAACAACCTATGCATGATTTCATAGGTTGACAAATCTATCAAGTGGTTGTTGAAGGGTTCAAAAAAAAATATGTAGATTTGAAGGGCAATTAATTTTAGGGGTACTTACCAATTAGTCCTATCACTAGACTTATTTACCTACAGGTCCTAACTAATAAATTTAACATATAAAAAAAAGAGTGATCAATTTATCACTAAAAATTATTCATAAAAAAAGAGACTGATAAATTTATCACTATAAAATTATTCAAAAAAAAAGACTAATAAAATTTGTCTTTATCACTTAATAATTATATCAAATAGGACTTAATGGGTAATAAGTCTCAAAGTAGGACCTTGGTAATAAGTCTCCCAAGTAGGACCTATTGGTAGTTACCCTTAATTATTTATTCCTTATGTAGTAAAATTTATAATGAAATTCACAGCATTTTTAGATTACCTATCGAATGAATAAAAAATCTTACACAATGTATAAGGACCACAATGAAAAAATCTTACACAATTATAAGGACCACACACTCCTCTGAGAAAGGTAGCAAATCTCTCCCTCTTCCACTTTTTCACAAGTATCATCACTCCAAGTCATGGCCTCTAATACTTTTTGATTGATTGAATATAATTTTTTTTTTTTTTTTAATGAAATATTTAATATAAATATATAGAGTGTAGCACAATTGACTTAATGACAACTCAATCATTATTAGGCCATTAAGGCAATGGCCTAAGGTCTCACTTTTGGAATTCGACAAATTGAAACAAAATAATAATAATAATATAATAAAATAAAAATAAAAAAGACCTCACTAATCAAAATCTAATATAAAATTTATTAAAAGGCATAAAAACAAAAGAAAATAAAAAGGAAAAAAAAAAAGAAGAAAGAAATCCATTGTTAGCATTTTATTTTTCCTTTTTTTTATTTATTTAAGGGAAGGCATTCTCTCAATGCACTAGGTCTTTTCCATCTTTATCCAAAGGCCTAAAAAAACATTCATTATTGAAAGGTCTTTATATTAAAATTTGATAAAAATCTTCCAAATAAAAATAGAACTATTTAAATGACCAAAATAATCTAAATTGAAATATCAAATAAAAAGTAAACAAACTGTAACAAAAAATCACTCAAAATCAATTTTCTAGCATTTTTTAACTGTAAAATTACTATTTAGTTCATATAATCTAACTTATAATTAAGCGAAATCATTTTCGATGGGTAAAATTGCTAATAGATTTAAATCAACTTTAATTTGAAAAGAGTAATTGCAAGTAAATAATAAATCATATATATAATCCATACATTGAAAAAAAACTATTCAATAATTTCAAACAATTCACCACATATAAGTTTTTTGGTGGTTTTTGATATTAAAAACAAACTATCTATTATTTTTAAATAATTTATCATATCAACCATCTATTAATTTTAATCATTAACTGAATTTTGTTGAAATCTTTTAAATTTCAATAAGATTTTTTTTTTATAGGTTAATATAATTTAACAAAAAATTTAGTCAATTTTCTGAGATCCAAAGGTGGCCGCAGAAGAAGGGCCAATTTCTTACTTTTGTAGCTAAATTGTTACAGATACATTAGGTTTATTCAATATGGGAAATATTGTCTTTCATCAACGTCAATGAAAGCTACATGAACTTAAATCGCACCATTAGATTTCTTTGGTTTAATATGAATTGGTAGCCCTTGATTGAAAACTGGCATTGGATCTCTACAGAAATAATCATCAATGCAAGAAAACTTCCATGTGGATTGGGTCACCAAGTAATGAATCATAGCTACTGTTTCAATTCTGGTGAACTCATACCCAAGGCACATTCTTGGTCCTCCTTCGAATGCCACAAAGCAGTACGGAGGGTGTACACACCCCATTTTTGACCGCCCCTAAGACTTGGACGCCTCAAGTTGATCACTCGATAATGAAAAGTTATGCTGTATAAACATTCGATTTTTCAATAAGAGAAGCTTCTAAATCCCAACCTCACACCCAATTTTAGACCAAAACTGTTTTATATCTTAAAACCCTATTTTTCAAAATACTTTTTCAAATGTTTCTACGATGTTTCGAGGCTCATATTTCGTTTAAAATATTGCACATTTCAGTAAACTGAGCAAGGACAAAGTAGAAATAGGTGGAAGGGAGGTGAAATTTTGAAAAATATCTTATTTATAGGTTTGGAGTTGAAGGAAATAGGAGGGAAAGGAAGAAAACTAGAGGTTGGGCATCAAACCGTTAAGAAAAAAATGAGCAGCCTTCACTAAATTAGGCATATCTCTTTGTACACTTAGAATTTATTTGTGAGGCCACCACCATTGGAAATTCGACTTCTGGGGCTTCAATTTAGGCTCGCGAATCATCTAAAACCAAGTCGGATGAGGGAGATATGGCTATTTCAAGTTGGGCATCAATCTATTAAGATAGAAATGAGCAACCTTCACTAAATTAGGCATATCTCTTTGTATATTTAGAATTTAGATGTGAGACCACCACCATTGGAAAGTAGACTTTCGGGGCTTCAATTTAGACTCAATAATCACATGAAACTGAGTTCAGATGAGGGAGATATACCCGTTTGAAGTCGGACTTGAGAGCAGTTTTTTGTGGCCGGCCGACCAACTTTTAGTGGTCGGCCGTCCCCCACTTTGTCGGGCACCTAGGTGTCCCGAGAGGTAGGTATTTACATCCAAGTGTCCCCATAGGCCAATTTTAGTGGCCGGCAGACCAATTTTCTCAATAAAACAAATATTTTGCTGCCAACTGTGCCAGTTGTCTCCACAAGTGCATACACTGCACCAGCTGTCTCTATACAGATATTTCCGAGATAATAACATGTTTTTCTATATATAGATGACCTTTCCTCTTGTTTTTACGATTGGAAAAATTATCAAAGGCCAAATACTTGCATAACACTCACTCTCTCTCTCTATCTTGCAACTTACGCACACTCTCTCTACACTTCCTAAACCAAAAATTTGGCTCTTCTTGTTGAGGTTCTTAAGCTAAAATTTTAGCTCTTGAGGGTGCTCACTTGTTGGTTTGTGAATCAAAGAGTAACCTCTCTTGACCATCTCTACACTACTTCTTTTCTCTATTTTCTTGCTGATTTCATGCTGTTTTTAGACTGTGTTTGTGGGCTGAAACTTGTGGCTTAAAACCATCAAATGTGGAAGGGTTAACTTTTGTCCTTGTGTTTCCCACTTATTTCTCAACTTTTTTCCAACTTTTTACATTATTTTTTAGAGTTTTTCAGAGGCTAAAAATATTGTTTTGAAGTCCCAAAAATGGAGAAGTTAGCCACCCCTCCTTATGCTTGTTTACTAGCTTCATTTCCTCATTATTTTAGCTAACTTTTTCAAGCTTTTCCATGAGAATTTCAGCATTGTTTTTGCTATTTTTAGGGCTGTTTTAGTGTGTTTATTTCATTTTTGCTTTATATAGTAAGCTTGTAGTGTAGTGGTCTTTATAGGTTTGGAGGTTTATGCCTTAGCCACTAACCTATTTGAGTCGATGGCATTTATTTCATGCTTTCCATACTTGTGTTCATAGCATAAACACCTCTGCACCCTCCCTCATTTTTCAACTTTTCATTGCTTTAAGAGTTGCTTCAAAATGAGTGTTGTTTAAGCTTGAGCCGAGACCTTATGCTTAATGGTTTAATCTCTCTAGAGGTTCATTACCAAAGGCATGATCCCTCTCTCATGCCCAAAACAGCCCTTTGTTTGACACTTCTCTCCATTAGTGGACTTAACTTTCATTTTGACTAAAATGGCTAAAGAATGGAAAGGTAATTAAATGAAGTAATAAAATTGGGGCTAAAATGGAACAAGATAATAATATCAACTTAGGTTGAATCAGATGTTCATTGAACCTCTTAAATCTTGAGTCATTTCATACTTGTTAGTGATGAAATGGTTCAAGTTTTATAGTCAACCACTTAACTTGATCAATATCATAATATGGAGAGGTTTTTGTTGGTCTTTGCTTTTCATTTATTAAACTTTGTCCTATCGACTCATTGATCATCATGCGATAACCTTGCGTATTGATGGTTTGTGAATCGATTCTACCTCTCATTTGACTTGCCAAATGATAAAGAGAGGCAGAATGGGCAAACACCTCTTAAAAACACTCAGTTTGTACTTTGTCTCTTTTCTGTTGCAGCAAGGTAGACCTTTAAAACAGTGGCCAGTTGGCCATCACTCAGTCAACAGACCATCTTCTCTTGGCCGACCGACCACTTATTTTAGACCAGCAATGTCCTTCTTTTAGCAGAACAGAGCAGAGGTTAGAGGCCTAAACAAATATTTTCTTTTAACTGTAAAACATAATGGTTCCAGCAGCGAAACAAAGGCGTTTTCAAGCGAAAACTGATGATCATGCATATGCGATTCTTACTTTCCGCAGCTCGTTAAACTTACATTAATAGTAGTATGTTGTACCTTTAGTCAATCAATTCCTTTGAATTTGTAATAATTAATCACTTAGTTAATTATTTTCATGTTGTAACTAATTAGGTAGTTTAATTTGGATTTGTAATAATTGGTTAGGTAGGACTGGCTAATTGATGTTGTCATAATTAGTACTTTTCTTTTATTTACTTGCTTACGATGGATAGAATAGGACATCATGTTTCTTTTAGCATTGTCCATGACTTGCATTCATTTGTCTTGTATGCATGAAGTTCGGCTTATCATGCTAACAAACATTGTTGTTTATTACTTCTTTGAAAACGTGCTTAGACCGCATGCTATCAAATTGATTCATATGCCACATCAGTAGCCGAGCCTGTTAAATTGCATATTGCATGTGTTGCATTAGTCATTTGCATAGTTAAGATCATGCATTTTTCTAACTAGTTTACTTGCTTTGGCTCGTCTCGGAGTACTAGGTGAGCGTTTTTGCTTTACCATATGGCATACGTGTGATTGTTGCCATGTCAAAACATGTTTACCATGAGGCTAAGTGCTTAAGTGATACAAATTGTTTGAATGCCTGTGGATGAAGGCTAATTGCTTAAATTGAGATAATTTGATTAAATGTACATATGAGATCATTTTTTGTCAAGTGGTACGTATTCAAACAATTTTCAAACAAACATGAAATCAAAAGTGTTCCAATTTTTGTAAATTAGTCTATACTTGTGTGCAACACATAGTAAAGTTAGTCTAATAATCGGAACAAGAGCATATAATGTAAATAAAAATCACATCATGATTAGTACAGGCCGATCTTTGGTCGGGTGAGTGGGGTGCTCAATTCATGACCTTCCCCTCTCATACCTAAGTTCCCGAGCCGAGACACTTTGTTGATGACGGATAAGTGGCCTTTGGCACAAGTCTCGGGTTTCTTAAATTTTTCAAAAATATTTAGGTGGTGACTCTGAAATCTGGTAAGGTAGTCCATTTTTGGCATTTGATTCAAACATCGATTTTTCAAAAGATTTGCTGGATTTAGACTTATTTGTGTTTATCTATTTCACATTGCACTTATGAAATCAGATTCAGAACCACGGGAGTCCGAACTGTAGGGCTAATCGTATCCGAAAAGGGCATGAAAAACAAGCTACAGAGGGGCTTGTGTTTGCTGCAAAGCGTATTGGATCGATCTTTGATGGGTTTAGGAAAATCGTTTCATCCGTATGGGTCATGCTTGCTATCCATACTACCTGTTTATCATAAATTTGTGTTACTTCTAGTTCTTATTTTATTTACATCACACACATTTGTTCCAGTAATTAATCTACAATAATAAAAGCATTAGCAATATTTACACATACTTGCCATCCATTTGGTATTAGATATCCTCCAAATTCTGTATCTTTAAGGACCCTCCCGAAGGAACAAAACCATGAGGGGTTTTGGTCGGGGGATTTAGGAAGGGATTTGGAAAAGAAAATGAAAAAAAATGTGTGAAACTAAGTGAAATGTAAGTATATTTTATTCATATTTCACCTTCTTTTTTCATTTTCCTTTCCAAATCTTTTCTCAAATCCCCTAACCAAATACAACGTTAGAGTCCCCATTGCTACTCTCCATGTGTGTTTCATCTTGGTAAGACCATCCCATGTGAGAAGCTTTCCCAGGGTCTTGGTTTTAGCAATCTTCTCTTGTTCTGCAATCTCAAAGCACATAATTTTTCAGTATGTTTATTTTCTAGTATTCTTTTATCTTTTCAGTTCTTAAATCTTTCTTATCAATCATGATGAGAGAGCTAGTTGGGGGCATACCTTCAGCAATAGCAGCATAAATGGATAGTTCGTTGGCTAAAAATCTGACCAAGAAGGTAAAGAGGGTAAAGGATGTGTCGTATCCTCCAATCATTATAATGACCGCGTCGTCCTCAATCTTCTCATCAAACAGTAGAGCTGAATTGTCTTCATTGCGGATGCAAAGTGAGCAAGCGATGAGATCTTGACAAACGAAAACACCATTCCTTTCCAAGGCTACCCTCTTCTCACTTATAAGGTCTATGAGTATGGTTTTCATTTTTGCCCTTGCTCAGAGGCTATCATTGATGCAAAGCCCTAAAAATATAGAGACCTGAACTATCCATTTTACATCTCAAGTATATACAATATTCATTCGACAAGTGAAAGCTTAATTAAATCCAAAAATTATTTTATATTCCTAACAATATTGTTAATATTACAAAATCGTATCACATGTATTAATACATTCACTGATTCTAAAACCTGAATCTATAGCATGTGATCGATAAGCATTAATATCTAAACTATTACAAATTCATGCCTTATTGGCTACAAGTTTCCAAGATTATACTTGGTTACAACAAAATTGGGTCTTAAGCCCAATGCATAAAAGCGCTAGGCTTATACAAAAATAAAACACAAAATGTGTGTTCAGCTCCAATGTCCTCCCAAACTATCCTCTTGGTGGAGGCATACCATCAACACCTGAAATGTTTTTCCACATAGTGAGAGCTAAAGTCCTGTAGAGACAAGTTTAATGACATGTATGATATTTAACCAAGCCGTATGGTGAATGCATATGAAATGCCATTACAAAACATGCGTTTTCCTTTTTTTGAAACAATGTTATACCAGAGTTCAAATCACAATTAATATCTTTGCTTCAAAACAAAAAACAGGGTAGTAAATACGCATACTGGTAATCTCTAGGTACATATTTGCAAGTAGGCTATAAAAGCACTACCAAAACTACTTTACCTGCAACTAACCGGAAGGAAAGCATCCTAACCGCGTGGATTTTTAGACTTCCACTACGAACATAAAGGCCAACTTAAAACCACACCCCCTAATCAGATTTGCCACGGTATTCACTCATTTTTATCAAACTAACACTTTTCAATTCATAAGTATGAAACAATTGATTAAATGGAATGCATGAGTGAATGGGTTTCAGTTAACCTAGCTCTCATGCAATTTCTACAATAGGCAATGCTATCTTCCATCGATGGTCAAAACAATTATCTCTATTCAATATATAAATCAAGAGCATAACTAATGATTTCAACAACATCAACACAATGATATATTCTCATTATTCCCTTAAGAATCCAATGTTCTCAATGTCCCATCTATTTTTGAATTGGCCCATGCTCTTGAATTCATCATAAAATTTCCAATTTCTCAATACACAAATAGTTTCTCAACGTAGAATAATTGAAGGGTTTTGATAAAAATTAGAGATTTCTCGTTTTAAAAGCAATTTTCCTCAAGTTCCAATACCACTCACCATCATAAACAGTCCAAAAACATTTCAAAGGAAATCATCTTGAAAACCCCTCTTTTATGAATCAAGTTATACTTTAATCAAATCCAAAGTTTTCCAAAGTATTAATTTACCCAACTAACACATAACAAGGCTAAATAACATGCAAATCATTAAAGAAATCCGTACCTCAATGCAAGAAGAAGAGATGAACAACACCAAAAAACCAACAAAGACGGAAACTCAAACTTTTTCTATTAAAACAACCCCCTCTTCAAGCTCAACCTTTAATCCCAAAGCACGAAGACCATGAAATTCACAAACCAAGGTAGATCGGAGGATTTTCGCAAGGTTTCTAGAGAGAGGTGAAAGCAAAAAGAAAAAAGATCTTTTGTAAAGAGAGAGATATCAAAAGTAAGTAAAAAGTGACTTTCCTCACAATTTTATTCAAATAGACTGCTCGAGCAATTAAATCTGCGCTCGAGCGTCGGACATAACATATTGCTCGAGCTATTAAAACTAGGCTCGAGCAAAGAAACCAAACTCCCAAAAGTTCAACCCTGCAGAACAAATTGCTCGAGCTACGAAACCTACACACGAGCGAAGAAAACAAACTCTCAAAAGTTCAGACTGCAAAAACCCAAAATTAGAAGAAAGGAAAGACTGCACAAGCGACCAAAACACCGCTCAAACGAACTCAAGTTCACACACACAGCCAAAGTAACCCTAGAAATGACAACCTCATCCTTTTTTAAACATAACTCCAAAACCTAATTCTCAACTCAAAGGACAACATAGGACAAGAATAGATGTCAACAACACCAACAAATGCAAAACCCAAAACCAAGGAGTATAAAGGATCAAGTCTTAACTTGGGCCGCCATAACCTCCCCCCTTAGGAAATTTTGTCCTTGAAATTGAACTACATCGCAGAAAACAGCATCCCACTATAAATCCCACAACAACAACATCAACTGATGTATGCTCAAAAGTATAGAAAACATGACAAACAACTCAACACAATATCCACATCAATCTCACAAAGTGTTAACTACGCTCATCTATCATAACAAAACATAATTATAATTACAAGGAAATGAAACTTAAACGTTAGCAAAAAAGTCCGGATACTTATCATGAACTTCAGCCTCACATTCCTAAGTCATTTCCTTGACTTCGTGATGTTTCCACAACATCTTAACCAAAGGGATAGTCTTGCCTCATAAGACTTACTCTCATGTGTCCAAAACCTGAGTTGGTTTCTCCTCATACGAGATATTCTCATCTACCTCTAAATTAGTCCAATCTACCTCTAAAACGTACAAATATGAAACAAATTGTGAACCTTGGAAAGTTGGGGTGGCAAAGCTAAATGGTAAGCTACTTTCATGATCCGCTCTAAAATCTCAAAAGACTCAATAAACCTTGGAGACAACTTTCTGTTCTTTTCGAACCTCAACAAACCTCGTCTTGGTAAAATTTTAAGAAACACATGGCCACCTGTCTCAAAAGGCAAGGGTTTCATTCTCCGATCGGCATAACTCTTCTAACAACCCTAAGCCGAAACTAATCTCTTACGGATAAGTGCAACTTTCTTTATCGTCTCTCTGACAAACTCTGGACCCAACATAGGTGCATTACCCACCTCAGCCCAACAAACAAGTGACCTACAAGGTTGGCCATAAAGGCCTCAAAAGGTGCTATCTCTATACTTGCTTGAAAGTTGTTGTTATAGGCAAACTCTATCAGAGGTAAGTGCCTCTCCGAAGATCCCTTAATGTCAGGCCCCTGAAATATGTATTTACTTTCAGACCCTAATGTTGAATTATTTTCTTAAGCCCTCGATTACTTGAATTATTTCGAATCTTGTCGGTTAGCAATTTTATTTTCTTTTTTCAAAACAAAATTTTCCTAGCCGGATTAGGTTCCCTAACCTAATTTAATTCTACATAAATTACATGTATTTAACACCAAGCCCATACTTCTTTATTAAATTCAAAATAAACCACAAAAACTATATACATATATACACCTAGAGGAGTGTGCCTAAACATAAAATAATAAAGAAATTTCCCTTCACCCTTCCCTATGGCTAGCCTTCCTAGAAGAAAGTGAGAAACCAATTTTCAAGAACCATGATTATGAAATCCTAGAGAAATACAACCTAGTGACCTACCTAGGATGCAAAATCCAAGAATTAGTTTTGTTTTAACTAGATGTGGCCTAAACCAATGGAACACACCTCCTAAGTCCCTTCAATTCCTTTAGAATTCAAGCAAAATCCTAACTTTCCATCCAATTCCAACTAAAGGGCTTTTATGTCCTTTTAACCCAATTTGCCTATATATCCCACCCTCCCTAGCTTGCAAACATACACACAACACACTCACTCACACACATTTTGGTTAGAGAGAGGGAGAGAGCAGGAAGAGAAATCTAGAGGAGAAGAAGGAGGAAGAAAGAGAGTTTCTTGTGCAAAGCTTGGAGGGTAAGCCACCAATACAACCCTCTCTTCATTTTCTTTTCTAATGCATGTTTTTAAAGATTCTAAATAAAGTTTCAGATCTGTTATTATCAAGTTCCTATGTTGAAAATACTAAGATTTGAGTATTTTTCCATCTCTCATGTATTTTACCCATTTTGGCACAAAACCAACTTCTTTTGTACACATCTCTCAACTTTTCATGGGTACTCTTTCAAACAAATTTTCTGAGTTAAACATGTGATAGTTAGCATATTTTATCCACAAAAGAAATGAAACTTTCCCATGGTGGAACCCTTTTTTTATATAAATTTCCTTGTTTTGGGCATTCTACCTTAAAACCTGTTTTTTTCAGTCAACTTTCAAAAATTCCAGGAAAATGTACAAAAATATTCTGAACCTCTATTTTATGTCAAAACCTTCCTTAAGGAGTTAGCTTTCAACTAAAATTGGTTTCATCGAAAAACATTGAGTGGTTTGCAAGAAAATCAAGTTTTTCGTAACAGTCAACAGATCTGGGCAGATTCTGGACAGATTCTGGAACAGTGCTGGACTATTTTCTAAATAACTTAAAATCGGGAAAAGCAATCCCATTTCCGAAAAATGTTCTAGAAACTAGATCAAATTCTCTACTAGAACCATAGGAAAACCGAGTCCGGTAGATGAACCTAAGTAGTCCTTCCATATTAACCTTCATGTGATGTTAATCTGGAAATTTGTTATGTTTGGATGTTTTTATGCCCTTGTATTCATGAAAATGTTTAATAGTTTATTATCACATCTTGGCATGATGTTGTATGGATATGTTATGTTATTTATCTTCTTATCTTAAGGAGGCATGCTTATGTGGATTTTATTATATTGTTTAGTTGGACTAACCTTGACTTAAAACACTTAATTCAACGGGAAACCTAATTGGGTGGGTATTGGGTTTTCGAACACTTGAGTAATGAAAGATGAGAAAATGTGATATATGGTTTGTTGGGATGCGTTCCCTATTCGAGGTTAAATCTGCGCAAGTGGTTTTCGGGACCCTTGAACGAGCGGTTGTATTCGACCCTATGTGGTTTGGTGTAAGGAGGGATTCGGGCAAGACCCTATTTTTACCGTCTCTTTTGAGGCCCTGCGGTTGGCGCTACGCGGAATTAACCGTTGGTAGGCATCCGAGGTTAGTTCTGCAACAAAGCAGCAAAAGAGGGGGCATACCGAATAATCCGCGTCCGATTCTTGTGGTCAGGAGGGCGGAATCTCTTTGGGGGATTTCTAGTTACTAACATCTGACTCAACTCTTAATGTATTTATTTGTTTATTGGAGTATCATGCTTTACTACTTGGTGCTATAAATGTGATTGTGTATTGCACTGGGAAAAATGGGTGGGGTGTGTGTGTGTTTACTGGGCATTCAAAGCTCACGGCGTATCATGCTAGGTGAAGAAGCGGAACTCATAGCTGGAGACGACGAGCCCGAAACCTTCGAGGACTTTTGGCTATCTTAGGAATAATAGAAATTTCCTTTTTGTTATTTTGTAAGAACTCATGTAGAGTTTAAACTTTCTATTGGGATGTAATGTAATGAAACAATCTTTTGAATTAAGTATAAATGTGGTTGTTATGTATTTATATTCTATGTATGAACCTTATTGTTTCTTATGAGACCTTGTGTCAATGCCTGGTAAGATCTGTCAAAAAGGTAGTGCGCTGCCTAAGAAAGTTGGACTTAGAAGGGAGGCTATTTTGACTTCTCCAGCGATCTGGGATCTTACTTGGTTGTTGACCATAGGACTCACTAGTGACTCTCCCTTGACTGCAACCTACAGTGTAGAATCGGGGCGTCACACTTAAAGTCGAAAACACAAGCCTGAAGCATGTTCTCTAGAAACTGGATAATATACTCAGACTGCCTGTCGGTCTAAGGATGATAGGTAGTGTTAAAGGTCAACTTAATGCCTAAGGCACTCTAAAGGCTTTACTATAATCGAGCCGTGAAATGCGGATCATTATCCTAAACAATAGTCACTGGAACTCCGTAAAGTCGAATTGTGTTCCTAACATATAACTCGGCAAGGAAATCCACTGAGTCTCCCGTGCGTATAGAAATAAAGTGAGTGGACTTAGTTAATTGATCCACAACTACCCAAACAGCATCATTACCTCGTTAAGTCCTCGGAAAACCCACAACAAAGTCCATAGTGGTATGTTCCCACTTCCACTCGGCTATATAGGTAAGGGTTGTAACAAATCAACTGGTCTTTGGTGCTTGGCTTTCACTTACTGACATGTAAGGCACCTCGAAACGAATAAGGCCATATTTCTCTTCATTTCCCTCCACCAAAACTAGCGACAAAGATCATGATACATCTTTCGTGCCTCCCCGATATACCGCAAGGTGTAAATGGTAGAACTCTCAAAGTACTTTTCTCGATAAGATTCTGGTACAAACAAGCATTCTAAGTATCTCACACTCGAATTAGAGTAGACGTTCAAACCCTTTTCTACTTTCCCATCGGAGATCTTTCCTTAGATAATTTCCATTTCATAGTCGTGTTGCTGTGCCTCAATAACTCGACTAACCAAAGTAGGTTGTACAACAGCGGTAAACAAGGTAACCAACTCAACAGACTCGCCAAGACGCAAACCAAACTCACCAATAATACCCAACATCTCTCATTCCCATACGATAATACTCACTACACTGCTCACGAACTTTCTACTCAATGCATTGTAATGTAGCTCGAAATCATTCCATCCATATGCCTAAAATTCAAATCTTACTGAGAGAATAGATGTTTCAAACTCTTATGATCGGAAAACATTTCAAACCTCTTCCTGTAAAGATAATGCCTTCAAATTTTTAAGGCAAAGATCACCACCTCTAGTTCTACGTCGTGCGTAAGGTAATTCTTCTCATGGGTTTTTAATTGGCGTGGGCCATAAGTTATTTCATTTCCTTCTTTCATCAACACACAACCCAACCCATCTTAAACCCTAAAGCCCTAAAACCTAAAATGAACTTTCTCTAATAACTTTTTGATTAGAAACAACTTGACTCATCTGATCAAAAACTTGACTAAAACAAGGGCGACCTAGTGCACGAAGCTCTTGCTAAAGTGGGATTTAGGGAGGGCAAGTTGTATATAGCCTTATTACCCTTATTTATGAAGAGGCTGAATAACAACTTCCATGACTTTAGAAAAAGACTTGGACAATTTCTGAATCTTTCAATTTTTTATTTTGAAATTCTCTTTGTAATGCCTGAAATTTGACATTTTTTACTTTATTACTTCCATGAAATTCTTGGCTCCTTTAGAAACTCCATTTTGAATTTTGTTGGGTGCACTAGCATTCATCCTTCTATTTGTCTAAATTTTTTCAGCTCAGACCGTGGAATCTTGGACCTCTCTCTATATATTTGTGTGTATGTATGAGAATTTGAACAGATAAAATAAAAATAGAATAGATAAGAAAAATAGCTTGGTGAATTTCAACAGATAGAAAATTCATTCTTATTCCGTGGATTTTAATGTGGAATTTTTATCTTCTATTTGTATGTGGGAATGCTTAATTTGAAAGATTCTTATATGAGAATTTTCAAATGTATCCAAACTAGGATTACAAGTCCTTAGTAAACTTGTAGCAAATGTGTCATTTTATTCAAAACAAGACAGATGGAATTATAAAAATATTTAAGAGACTAATTTAAAATTTTTAGATTTTTTTTCTCCCTAAAAGGCGAGTAAATTTTTTTTTACCTTTATCCAAGATAAATTTAAAAATATTAAAAAATATGATAAAAACATTTTTAATTAACTTTGATCAATCTTTTCTCCCATCACCTCACACTACTGCATCTATTATCGGCCATTGTTGCACACTGCCAATCAGTGATAATTTACCTTGGTTAAAAGCAATAAGAGAGAAAAGAATAGAGATGATTCCATATTAGGTAGATTTTCATGAGGCTTTTCCCAAAATAAGCCCTTTTTGCATTGGATTTCCCAAACTAGGCCAATTTCTGACGGAATTCCAAAACTAAGTTAAAGCGCTATTTCTATTCGCGCTTTTACTGTTAGGAGTGCAAAAATGGATGAACAATAAACTCGCTATTACAAATAGCGATTTTGATTAAGAATTCGCTATTACAAATAGCGCTTATAGCATGAAATTTTCTGCAGAAGAAAACGCTGTTGATAACAGCGATTTTAACCCAAAACTTTCTCGCCATGAAAACGCTATTAGTAATAGCGCTTTTAACACAAAAAATTTTTCCCAGGAAAACGCTATTGCTAATAGCGCTTTTAACAGGAACATGTTTTGGAAGAAAACGCTATTCCTAATAGCGAGTTCATTTAAATGAAAACGCTTTTTGAATCAGCGTTTTTAACAGGTTTATATACGAAGCCCCCCCTTCTCATTTGCATACGTTTCAGACTTAGGTTTTTTGGCTCTCGCCTCACTCTCCTCTCAGCCGATCAGCTCTCACTCTCCTCCATCTCCTCATTCTCCATCTCTCACTCTCCTCCATCTCAGACTCAGTCGATCAGCTCGGTCTGTGCTCTCTCTGGTCTCTGCTCTCTGTTTCACTCTCTGTCTGTGCTCCTTCTCTCCGTGGTATGATATAAACCCTAATTTTATGTATTGAGTTTTTGTGTTTGTGAAAATGTGACATTAACCCTAATTTTTGTGTTTTTATGTATTTAGTACTTAGGGTTTTACATGTGAATTATTAAATGTGTGGAATTTTGAAATTAGGGTTTATGAAATTAGGGTTATGAAATGTGTGGAATTGTGGTTATGAAATTAGGGTTTGGAATTATTTGAAATCAGAAATTTGAATTTGTGGACTTTTTTTTGCTTTTGAATTTTTGGATGTTGCTTGTGAAGTGAATATGGTTATGATTGTTTATGCTTTATCAGTGTGGTTTTGGTTATGAAATTAGGGTTCGATATCAGATTGTTCACATTATTTGGATTGTTCAAATTAGGATGACTTTTTAGGGTTTGATTGTTCACGTATATAAATTAGGATCACATTATCAGATTGTTCACTCTGTTAAATTAGGATATGGTTGTTGAATATGGTTTGATTGTTCACTCTGTTAAATTAGGATCACATTATCAGATTGTTCACGTTATTAATGGTTCTAATGCTTTTGAATGTTTATGCTTTTGAATCATAAATCAGGTTTGGAATTTTTTTAAATTTTAAAATTTCTCAAATAAATCATAAATATGAGAATTGAGAATTGAAATTTGGAATGATGAAATTCGTAATTCATATAATGTCATATTATGAAATTCATATAATTGAGAATTGAGAATTGAGAATTGAGAATTGAAATTACGAAATGTTTATATTTTAAAATTTGAAATAAGAAATTGGAATTTTGAAATTATGCTTGTGAATCAAAATGTCTATATTTTGAATATTGAATAAACAACGTACATTTTTGAATTGAAATTGTATTTTTTTTTTTTTTGCTTGTTAAGAGGAATAAAAGGAAATTAGGGTTTGAAATTGGTTTTAAAAGTAATTTTTTAATTAAGAATTGCGATTAAAAAATCCGAAATTCATATAATTGATAATTGTTAATGTCATATTATGAAATTCATGTAATTGAGAATTGTTGATTTGAAATTATGAAATGTCTATATTTTGAAATTTGAAATCAGAAAATGGAATTTTGAAATGATGCTTGTGAGTTTTTTTTTTTTTTTTGCTTGTTAAGAGGAATGAAAAGGAAATTAGGTTTCAAATTAGGTTTTAAAAGTAATCTTTTTTTAATTAAGAATATTAAAAAAATTGAAATTCATATAATTCGTATATTGTTAATGTCATATTACGAAATTCATGTAATTGAGAATTGTTGATTTGAAATTATGAAATGTCTATATTTTGAAATTTGAAATCAGAAAATGGAATTTTGAAATGATGCTTGTGAGTTTTTTTTTTTTTTTTGCTTGTTAAGAGGAATGAAAAGGAAATTAGGGTTTCAAATTAGGTTTTAAATTATGTTTTAAAAGTAATCTTGTTTAATTAAGAATAAAATTAGAAAAAATTGAAATTCATATAATTCGTAATTGTTAATGTCATATTACGAAATTCATGTAATTGAGAATTGTTGATTTGAAATTATGAAATGTCTATATTTTGAAATTTGAAATCAGAAAATGAAATTTTGAAATGATGCTTGTGAGTTTTTTTTTTTTTTTTGGCTTGTTAAGAGGAATGAAAAGGAAATTAGGGTTTCAAATTATGGTTTTAAATTATGGTTTTAAAAGTAATCTTGTTTAATTAAGAATAAAATTAGAAAAAATTGAAATTCATATAATTCGTAATTGTTAATGTCATATTACGAAATTCATGTGATTGAGAATTGTTGAATTCGAATTATGAAATGTCTATATTTTGAAATTTGAAATCAGAAATTGAAATTTTGAAATTATGCTTGTGAATGAAAATGTCTATATTTTTTGAATCAAATTATGGTTCAGAAATTGTTAATGTCTAATTTCTACAAAAATATAATTATTAAACAAAAAAATATTTAATTTTGAATGTATTTGATTAAAAAAATATTTAATTTTCTCTCCATGAAAAGATCATGTTCTCTCAAGTAAAAGATCATGTTCTCTGAAATATTTAATTTTGACTCTATTTTATTCAAAAGAAAATTTTTATTGGTTTCTCAAAATATTTAATTTTGACTCTATTTTATTCAAAAGAAATATTTTTATTGGTTTCTCAAAATATTTAAATTTGACTCTATTTGATTTAAATAAAAAAAATTTGGTTTAATTTCGTTTGGTTTATTTCACTATATTTGGGGTCAGGCACCCAAAATATGATTAAAAAATTTAATGAGCTGAATTTGTAATACATATAATAGCATTGTAGTACAAATTAAAATTTCCTCAGAAAACTGAACTAAATTTGAAAAAGTTTTTGAAATGGGTATTGAACGAACTGACTTATCGCCTTTTCCACTTTGTGATTGTCCACTACCATTGAAAAGGAAAATGTAAACATTATGTTTTAATAATTTTTATTTATATTTGTATAATTAGAAGTCATTATTAGACTAGTTACAATATATGCATGAAAAGAGTCTTAAATTATTTTAATTAATAGTCCATCGCAATTTCGTACGTACGAAGGGGAAAAAAAAAATTGGCACTTTGATGGGTAAGCCTGTGTTTTGTAATACCAAATAATTGGTACGGATGGCCCGATAGATTCACATGGATAACTATCCAAAATGTAGTCCATACATTTAACCACCAACTTCAATTTAATTATCTCTAATTTTTTGCCATTATAAATTATGTTTGTAATTATTTTTTTGTTTTTGTATGTGTAAGGAAAAAAAGGAGTAAATAAATTAAAATTTTCTTACTTTTCAGAACGATCAAAAATGATCCAAAATGAGCTTTTTGTTTTAATTTTATAGGAAAGCCTGCATGACCTCTACAAAATGGACGAGGGTTACTAGTTCACATAGGAAATAACTTTGTCATTAAGGTCGGTAATGACACATGTTTGAGCAAATCAAATTAACTTATATTTTCCATAAATCTGAACAATTACATCACCAGGTTGAACAAGTTGAGACACAAATATATAGTTGACAAAATACAAATTGAATTACTGTTTCACCTCTACAGTTCCTTCAACCCTGGAAAATATAAATTGACAAAAAATTAGAGGGTTACTTTTATTTGTGACTTCTGCAAATTTTAATGTTTTTTGTAATGTTTATTTTACAAGTAGAATTCGATATATGTATATTGTTGATATTTTAATATTTATTGTTTCATTGAAGCAAGTATATGGCAACTGTTCCAATTATCTTTTACTGGGGGGAAACATAATTCGGGATCCCGATGAAGGTGTGTCATATGATGCTGAGCCGAAAGGGATATATAGGGTGCAACTTGGCACCACACTTGGCAATTTGGAAGAGATGTTTATGTCCAAGGTCGCAAGTTACGGGGAAACAGTCCGATTGATCTTCAAATGTAGATATCCTTATCGCCAGTGGCAAGCAACCAGCAAATATAAAATATTACCGATAAATGACGATGAGGCGTTGAACACCGTTTTAAGTATCGGTGGAAATTTCGAACCACCAAATTGTTTGGAAGTGTACATTCAGAAAGAGGTTGTACAGAATCTTCCGAATATAACACAGATGGATTCACATCCGTTCACTACATTGCTGACACATGGGATTGACACGACAGCATTTCAGTCTCCTATGTATGAGTCAAATGAATGTTATGCAGCTGGCTACACACAACAGACATTTCATGGCCATGGTGGAGAATCAAGTTCACGTGGTGGATACGAGACTGAATTTCACAATAACACCCAAGATGTGTCCACCTATAGCCATCATACGACTCCAGTTGAAGTTGCTGGTAATATGGCTGAAACGGTTAATTCTGTGCAGTTTGCTGACAGTGACATGTACGGTCCTGATGTCGCCCTAGACAATGATGAGAATGAAATGTGTGATGAAGAAAATTTATTGGGCGGATCAGATGATGATGATGATGAAGAAGATGATGTCGACGCTCCCGTTGATATTCAGAATGCCCCCATTCCACCTAGACCTGAAATCCCTTTGTATGAAAACATTCACATGGGTGGTGATTTTGACATTACTAACCGCGATGTCGTTCCCCGTAACCGAATCTGGAATGCTGAAAATCCAGAGTTGGACAAAGGGATGGTCTTCGTTGATAAGAAGCAACTCATACATGCTGTGAAATTGTACCATGCAACAAATAATCGAGAGTATAAAGTCGTAACCTCCAAGCGAGACGTTTGGGTGTGTGCTTGCAAGCATGACTGTAGATGGTGGTTGCGTGCATCTCTTAGTAGGAGACATGGTCTTTTTGAAATAAAGCAGTATAGGGGTCCTCACCATTGTTTATACCCACGAATGAACAGGGACCACACAAATATTAGCTCCAGTTACATTGCTTCTCATCTTTTGGGACAAGTTGCGGTGAGTATACAAAATAAATGTTTACATTTATATACACATTGTTTGTTTAAAGTGTTCACACCAAAATTGTTTGTTTAAAGTGTTCACACCAAAATAATCTGACTCATAGGTATTGTTGTATGCAGAACGAACCTGATATGCCCATTAAGAATGTCATCGAAGATATAAAAAAGTCCATGAACTATACTATATCATACAAGAAGGCGTGGCATGCAAGGGCAAAGGCAATTAGAATGGTATTCGGGGATTGGGATGAATCATATATGATGTTGCCTAAATTCATGTATGCATTACAAACATCTAATCCTGGCACCATCGTGCAATGGAAGCATAGATATACCGGAAATACAACCATTATGCCCGTCTTCCACTTTGTTTTTTGGTCTTTCAAACCCGTCATCGATGGATTCAGACATTGTAGGCCTGTTATAACCATAGATGGTACATTCTTATACGGGAAATACACTGGTGTGTTGCTTGTAGCAACGATTGTCACTGCCAATGGCAAAGTACTACCGCTTGCATTTGCTGTTGTCGACAGGGAGAGTTTGGAGTCTTGGTCGTTCTTCATTTCAAATATCAAGGAACATATTGTCATGGACCGACAGGGAGTGACTTTGATATCCGATCGAGCTGAGAGTATTTTAGCTGCTGTTAGGCGGCATTGGTTGAATCCCTCGCTCCAATTTGTTGGATATCATCGGCACTGCCTTCGACATGTTTGTAGTAACTTTAACACTACGTTCAAAAATAAGGAGCTGAAACAACTTCTATGGAAAGCAGGAAGTGCTCATCAACGACGAAAGTGTAATGGTTACTTACAACAAATACAGGCTATTGACCAAGAAGCCATCACTTGGGTTTACAAGATGAATCCTGAGGAGTGGGCCCTTTCGTATGACGGTGGACATCGGTGGGGGGTATTGACTAGCAATGATGCAGAGTGCTTCAATAGCGTCTTGAAAGGTGCAAGGAACTTACCTATCTCAGCTATGGTTGAATTTACATTTCGGCGGCTTGTAAAATATTTTGACGAGATGGGAGCCCAAGCTGAACTAGATGTACGAAATGAGTTCCAATACCCTAGAGAGATGCAAAAAACTATTGAGGATGGCATCGCAAGGGCAAATACTTTCAAGTTGATATCATATGACAGGTTAGTTTGTAATATAAATGAAATTATTGTTATTATGTTGTCAATTTAACTACACCTAAAAACATGAACTTCATTAGTTTGTATTACAATTTTTTTAGGCCCCGCCGCGTGTTTGAGGTGCAAACATCTTTTCGCCATGGACGAGGTCGCAATACACAAATTGTGCGGATGAATCAACCCACGTGCAGTTGTGGGAAATATGAGATACGACACTATCCATGTTCTCATATGCTCGCTGTAATGTCTGAATGCGGTGACAATCCATTCGAGTACGTTGATTTAGTATATAGGCTTCATGTATACATGAGGGTTTGGGAAACTAAATTCAATCCAATACCGCATCAAGATTATTGGGCTGATCCGCAGTGGACTTTAATGCCTAATGTACTGCGTCTGCGACAAGTGAAACGGGGTCGTACATCTATGTCTCGTATTCCGAATGAGATGGACATATCAGATAGGCGTTTGACCGCTCGTTGCAGCGAGTGCCAGCAGACAGGTCATGACAGGCGAACATGTCCGGCGCGACTTGGTCGATGAAGACTATGTAATACTTACATTTTGTAATAGATCTTTTTGTAATTCTTTATTCGTAATAGATCATTTTCTTTTCTTTTGTAATTCATTATTTGTAAACGGGGTCGTACATTTAATAGAACATTTTTTATTTGTAATAGATCATTTCTATTGTTTAATTCTTTATATATTGTAATTGTTGATTTCCTTGACAAAATTTACAACTAACATAGTAAACAAATAAATTAAACTAAATGACAATGCAAAAACATTTAACTATACCACATAGCCCTATAGTTTTTATTCTCTACTTCATTGAAAATGTTTATTACAGAATTTTATTTAAAATCACATAGTTCTTCTATCATTTTAAGATTTTAATATTTCGACTGATGCAAGCATTTTGTACATTTACAATTTATGAATTACATGTACGTAATTTACAAATTTTATACTTTATTGCAAAACAAAAATTACAAATATATTAAGTTTTGTCGAATATGCCATAAATGTAACGAAGTTTTGTCAAATATGTCAAAATCAGTAATGAGGTTATGTCAAATATGCCAAAATCAACAATGAAGTTTTGAAAAAAAAATTATTTTATTTTGTCCATTTTTTTGTCCAAAATCAACAATCATTTTTCTGTAAATATTGACATACAAAAACTATCCACATGTTATTGGTCATTATTAAGCTTATGTAACGGAGATCGTAAAATGATTTTGTAAAAGATTTGTATATTACTCCGAAGCATAGATAACGATAGGTTATGTTGAATTGCTTATCATATTTAATGGCACATAATATGCAAAATTCAGATTTTAGTGAATTGCTTCCATGTTAATGGCACACAAATTTATACTTTTAAAATTATCGACCACATTTGTTTTCCAAGTCGTCATGTACATAATAATTTGAGCTTAATTGATATAGTTAAATTACATGCTCACCAATACAGTTTTTCAAAATGTATTTGTTTTTCAACTGTACAGGCTTCATGGCACATCTACCTGATGAGGTTCCCCTTTTGAGTCTTCCACATCGGGCTGACAGTATATGGGAGGACCCGGTATGCAATAACGTTTGTTGGACTTTACGCTTACAATGAAAATACACTGCATTTTGTTTTTGATTTCCTTGATAATGCTATAATTTAAACTACTCATTCTGTTATGCAGGACCAGGCACGCACCGTGGTGGCATGCCGGCGGGGAGATTCCGGCCTGTGGGATCGTCCATTGGACCATAGAGTCTTGCAGTGTCTACTACGCGCGGGATTCTATGGTGTATATCGTATAGGCCATATCAGACTAGACCACCCACTCATTACTGCTCTCGTCGAGAGATGGCGCACAGAGACTCATACATTTCATTTCCCGATCGGTGAGGCCACCGTCACATTGCAGGACGTATCTGTCCTATACGGTCTACGGATTGATGGGCGAGCAGTTACTGGACTTGACCCATCATTGACGACGGAGCAGTGGATAGCCCTCTGTGCTGAGCTATTGGGACTAGCACCTACACCTGCAGACTTACAGGCAGGTAGAGTGAGGGTGAGGTGGCTGTCCGAGCATTTTCAGGGCGATCTTCCAGATCATGCTCCAGATGAGTTAGTACAGCAGCATGCGCGAGCATATATTCTGTGGCTTATTGGGGGGGTACTTCTCCCTGATAAGTCACAGAACCTGCTCAAGCTGATGTATTTGCCACTGTTGAGAGACATTGACGACATCGGCCAGTACAGCTGGGGCGCCGCGGCTTTGGCATGCTTGTATAGGATGTTATGTCGAGCCACTCAGGTGGGTGTGACTCAGATCGGAGGACCCCTTGTCTTGCTACAGGTTAGTAAGAATTTGATTACATGTCAATTCATATTGTATGGCATATATCAGTATTGTAATTGCGTTGAAACTATTGCAGATTTGGGCGTGGGAGAGATTGATTCGCATTGCCCCGTCTAGGCGGCAACTAGTTGCTCCTGGTGAGGTTCCCATCGGGCAGGGAGACATGCAGTTGCCGGCCGGACCTCGAGGTAGCCGGTGGAGGGTTGACATGAGCCACGAGGTCGTGTCGACCCACGTAGTCGTCGTGTATAGAGACCAGCTTGACCGGATGATCGACGGCGAGGTATCAAATTTAAATGCCTAAATTTTAACTGTCATATGGAGTGTATATGTTTATGAGCGATTTTTAATAGACTTGTCGTTATTGTAGTTTATCTGGCAGCCTTATGCTGATGTCCTCCATACGCTCCCAGACTACTGCCGACTAGGTGAGGATATATGGATGGCGAGAGTACCACTCATTTGTTTTGACGTGGTTGAGTGGCATCTCCCTGATCGTGTCCTCCGACAGTTTGGTCGGGTCCAGGCCGTGCCGGATCGGTGTGACACCGAGTGGCGGTTGCATGCGACTGATAGACGTGGCCGAGCCAGCACTGACTGGAGTGTGCATCATATGCTATACATACAGTTGTGGGATGCCCGTCGCGACACTATTGTACAGGCTGACTGGAGCGATGGGGTCCTCCCCTCTCCCGACCCTTACATGTTGTGGTATCGGCGACATACACACCTACTTGTCGGTAATCCGAGCCACCTGTCCGAGGCCGGATATCAGGGAGTTGGGCCTTCTCTCGAGGCATTGGTGAGTATCGTACTATATGTCAGATAATTGTTAATATCATAATTGATTATTTTCAGTCAACTATAGCCTAATATATCTGATTTTTTGTTCAGGTGGTTCGAGCTGGGAGGTCATATCACTTGGCTGAGGACGCCATTTTCAGACGTGATGGACAGCTTGGTCTGCAGGCCCTTGTAGAGATCAGAGAGTTATTGTACGAGGGGATCCAGCATGCCCATCGGGTAGATCGTCTGCATTTTGGGGACTACGGTGTATCCAGTGCAGCAGCTGCTCCAGACACATCAGTCCCGTCCACGTCAGTGCCTCCCACCTCAGCGCCAGCCACAGCAGGTCCTTCGACTTCAGTCACCCCACCGCATGATACCCCATACATTTCTCCATATTCCCCACAGGTACATCTTACCCAGCATGCTGACCCTGACCCTGACCCTGATTGGTCACCGCCCCGCTTCATGCATGATGTTGTTACCCCACCCACCCAGTTACAGCCTGCTTTCCTGGGGAGTACTTCGACCGCGCCCCGGTTCATTGATGATGTTGTTACCCCACCCACCCAGTTACCACCTGCTTCTGGGGACTACTTCGACCGCGCCCAGGAGTACACATGATGCAGTTCTCACTGACATCTCCCACATTGATGATGAGGCCCATATTGAGCCCCCCCCAGAGCGCGAGTGAGAGGCCGAGGTTATGGTCGTGGGGGACGTCGCGGCCGAGGTCGGGGTGCGGGCAGAGGCAGAGGTCGGGGTCCAGCTGCAGATCGTGATACAGTTGCAGCAGATGAGGGAGTGGGAGTTTCACAGCTCACAGCAGTATCTGATCTGCAGGCACAGGCAGGATCAGGGGCATCAGATGCAGGAGAGGGGGGGTCACACTCACAGGCTCCACAGGCAGTCAGTGGAGGGCCGCATGCAGGGGAGGGAGTGCCAGATATTCAGAGAGTCTACCGTAGGAGACCGAGGAGGGAGATCCACGGTCGGGGTTGTGGGACTGGGGGCAGGTTAGGGCATTAGCGGTTGCGATATGGACTATATAGGTTTTTTTTTTCTATTTTTTTTTTTATGTGTCAAACTTGTTCAGCTGATGTAAATGTGTCATACTTATTTATTCGCAATTATAATTTCACAATTTTTTATTCTTATTTATATTGGTGAATCACACAAATCTCTTTCACATCTCTACCCCTCTCTCATTATCCGTAGTTGTGCATTATTTATAGTAATTTACGATTTTTCCTCAAATTTACAAATTGAGACAACCATTTATAAAATTGAAATTTAAATAAATTTGATACAACCATTTATGTTTATTTTTAGGAAAACATAAATTACAAACGCGTTTGGTTTGAACAAAACGTGTAAAGAAGCTATAAAAAATATGTTTGTTCAAGGCTAAAAATAATTGAAATATCTCGCTTCATTGATAAGTCATGATAAGCATTACAAATTGCATGCATTACAGAAATGCCCTGGGCGTTCATCCAAACAATTTCATTCATTATCATCATCATCTGACATCTCAATATCAGATTCATACATAACATCCATGCTCCAGGCGTAGTACTGGTGTGCATCATCCATTAACCCATCTTCGGCACGCTCATTTGCGGTCTTCATTAGTCCGGACCTTTGCAAACGTTGGGTCATGCATTAACCTCTCGCGGATACGATGCAATGCCCTTTGCAACAACTGTGAGTGTCAGTTGGCATACGCATAGCTAACCGGCGAGGAAATTTAAGATAACTTTCACGGCATAGCTCAACGAGACGTTTGCTCGAGTTTTGCAAATTCCCACTCACTCTCATGGTGTTGACGGTGGCACGTGAGTACGCAAATTTGGATTTAATGGGTATGAAATTCATCTCCATCTGCAACCCAATAGCGACCCATTGCTGAATATAGATCAACCACCGTATAATGTCATGATGATATCGCTAGAAATAGCTGTAAAACTTTTGTTGTGTATGCTACGATATTTATATCCATATATCCATGGTAGCTGTATGTATGCATGCAATTATTGTAAACAACTATGACAACTATGCATTAGAGTTGTCACGTCAACTTTGATGACCTGAACAACTATGCATCAACTTGATAGGAGTTGTCACTTCGACTTTTTGAATCGCATAATTTATTGTTATTTGAAACAAAAAGTAAAAATATTGGTGAAACATATTTCAACAATTAATAAATACATGAACGGTTGTTTTTTAAAATTTGTCAACCACCGTATATGTCATGAAAAATATTTTAGCAGTTGTTTTAAATAAATAATTAATTAATAAAATTTGTGAAAATTGACAAATATAACTGACACAGCCTGAATTTTGCTACAAGATTGCATTGAAATACTTACAATTTGAAGTACTCAAATATTTTAATTGATTATAATATTTTGTCTGAACCAATTTTATGAGCATTTCCTGTTCGACCACATGCATGCCACTGACCTTATTCAGTGCATTCGGCTGTCAGACTCCACTTTTGTCAAGTCATGAACGAATCAAAGGCCTGTAGGCATCGGCTATTGTGCCGCAGAAGCAGGGACTTTGTGCATTGATGCAATGATGCATGTCACTTTATGCAGTGGTGCAGTAATGCATGTGACTTTCTAACTTTGCCATGCTTGTATACGTTGTGACTTTTTCCCTCACATTACGTTATGCATGTGGACTTCTGCATTACAACTTACATCTTTTTTTTTTCTTTACATTTCAGGATTCATCTGAGTCACATTATTACGACTGTGAAAAGAAGCAGAAAATGCTATTATGTTGATAAAAAACATGATGGACGGTTGTGTAATGACAATGAAAATTGGATGACTGTGAAGTTAATTAAATGAAAATCAGAGAAAATATAGGCCACAAATTTCCAATCGTGTTTACGTAGCAAGTGACCATTTTATTATGTTGTGAAAAAACAATGATAATTTATTTAACAATGCATTTTTTTTATTTGACAATGCCTGCTCGAATATGAAGGGATTGCATTGTCATTCTGTGGGCCTGCATTATGATTTTATCTGACAACCACGTCCGTGATATAGCACAGGTACACAAAGTCACGGGTAATCAAAATTACATGAAATGAATAACAACAAAAATATCACGTGTATCACTTTATAGCCCACTATGATGTCTATAAATACCCCAGTATGATGTTTGTTGAAGTCATAACAAAAGTACTATATATACATTACTATTATTATTATTTTTTTTGTGTTATTAACAATGTCTTCAAGAGGTGCAGGAAGTTCACGCCAGCAAAGAAATCCGAAAGTGTGGCTGCTACCTCCATTTACGTATGACTACAAGAGCGAAAAGTACTCGAGTCCGAAGGATTATTAGCTGGGATCCGAGCAGAATGGGCGTTCAGGTAACGGAGCAAAAGGATTGTATAATGATCTACGTAACATTGGGGCACCGGTACCTCATCGTCGTTCATTGACCATGCCTAGACGAAATGTGAGTGACTATGAAAAGCAGTTACCAGAATTAAGAAGGAGAACAACAGAATGTTGATGCGGAGATGTCGACATTTCATGCTTCAGCTAGCCACTGAAATGGCAGAAGCAAGCAACAAGATTTGACAATGGTTGAGCGAAATAATGTCTTAAACAATGAAAAATATCTCTCTGACTACTACATGTCAGATGAGGAATAAAAATCAAACACCGTTATCTTTCATATGTTCGTTAATGGAGTGTAAGACAATGTTGTTGTTGGTCTAACGTACGGATGTATTTCAAGTATTTCTTTTATGAACCTGAAGTTTATGAAATAACTACATTTATAACTACACATTTATGAGTTCATGATTTTCTTTATTGAATTGCAATTAGTTAATGCATGTTCTGGATTAATGAATGGATGAATGTATGTTCAATTATGTGAATACTTAAAACACATAAAATAGATCAGGCAACTCGGACAAAATGTTCCCTTAACTGGGGCTGCTGAAATAGGCATGAATTTACAACGAATTTCAATCTCCATCGGGGAAGAAGAAAGAGTCACCTTCAAATTCTTGAAAGTTCAGTAAAAATGATGACTCTAGTAATGAATGAGGGGTTGACAGAAAGTAAACTCGGTGAAACGAACTACCGGCTTCAATAGCACAGAAAACATAACAGGTAGGTCGGAATAGCTTCCCAAATGACAACAACAATTCAAATAGTCATACTTTTCAATGAAATACAAATAGTAGGTCGTAACATTGCGTAGCTAAGTGAAACACAACATTGGCTACATAGGCCCTGTTTGGTAGAGCTATGGGAAACTGCTTATAGCTTATGTCCAAACAGCTTATAGCTTATAACTTTCAGCTTAAGCTGATTTCCAGCTTATTCTCAAAGCATCTCCTGCCCCACTCAAAGAATAAGCTGATTTCTGACTTCCACAAAGCTATAAGCTATAAGCATAAGCTAAACCAAACATATCAAAACAGCTTAAATTAAGCTGAAAGCTGAAAATAAGCAGTAACAAACAGGGCCATAAGCTTCATTTTTTCACACATTGAGTAGTCAAATCGTGGAGAGATTTGTCAGTATATGCAGATGGTGCATTGAGTAGTCAAATCATGTGACTTGGTGCACATGCTTTGGTTTTCTCAATTTGTTGCTCGTATTTTTTATTGTAGTGACAACTCATCTGTTATTGATAGATGTGGGATTCTCAACTCAGAAAGTCACATGGCAACAGTGAATTCACTGATTTACCTTACAGTCAGCATTGTTTTATTTTGTCTGTATACGCAGATGGATTGTCAAGCCATGTGACTTGGTGCAGAGGCTTTGGTTTTCTCATTTTTGCTCGTTTTTTTTATTGTAGTAACAACTCATCTGTTATTGATATATGTGGGATTCTCAACTCAGAAAGTCCATGGCAACAGTGAATTCACTGATTTACCTTACTGGCAGCATACCTTTATTTTGTCCTTATAATGCAGATGGATTGTCAAGTCATGTGACTTGGTGCACATGCTTTAGTTTTCTCAATTTTTGCTCGTATTTTTTATTGTAGTGACAACTCATCTGTTATTGATAGATGTGGGATTCTCAACTCAGAAAGTCACATGGCAACAGTGAATTCACTGATTTACCTTACAGTCAGCATTGTTTTATTTTGTCTGTATACGCAGATGGATTGTCAAGCCATGTGACTTGGTGCAGAGGCTTTGTTTTCTCAATTTTTTGCTCGTTTTTTTTATTGTAGTGACAACTCATCTGTTATTGATAGAAGTGGGATCCCAATTCATAAAATGACATGGCAACAGTGAATTCACTGATTTACCTTACAGTCAGCATTGTTTTATTTTGTCTGTATACGCAGATGGATTGTCAAGCCATGTGACTTGGTGCAGAGGCTTTGGTTTTCTCAATTTTTTGCTCGTTTTTTTTATTGTAGTGACAACTCATCTGTTATTGATAGAAGTGGGATTCCCAATTCATAAAATGACATGGCAACAGTGAATTCACTGATTTACCTTACAGTCAGCATGCATTTATTTTGTCCGTATATACAATGGATGTCAAGTCACGTGACTTCGACCACAGTATTTGCTTTTCTCTGTTTTTTCAATCTATTGACAACTCATACCTTTTCATATATGTGGGATTGTCATGCAGAGGCATCTTTCTAAAGTCGTTCATAACCAACTATATAAACGAGTAAAGGTGAAGACACAACCTTACAACTCATTTCGCCCTACGAAATTATATTTATTTGCTTTAAAAAATTAGCATGGCTACATGGTTCATAGGAGGGACTGGGAATCGCAGAGGTTAGGAACTTGCAAAGGGGTGAAAGTTCATGACGAGGAGGGGGAAGGGGAAGTGGCGATGCTGAAGATGAAACACCATTTCCTTTGTTAGATGCCTCTTGTGCTTATCATGATAGGTTTGGGAAGCGACATTTTGTCATGCCCAAGTACTATCGAGATCCATGTGGTTTGGTGGAGGCTCCATCAGAGAATCAAACAGGATATGGTTATGCAAATGCTAGACTTCTGAAGTGGCCCGCACTATTTATAGAGCGAGTGCAAAATGAAAGATTATGTCGGAAAAGACGACTGAAGGTGCCAAAAGCACGTTCTGTTGAGATCCAAAAGGAAGATCCTGAAAATGTTGATCGACTATGTGAAAGACTACAACGTGAGATTTCTCAAATGGGCCGTAGGTTGGCCCGCGATATGCAGCTACTCATAGTTAAGAAGGATGCCAGAAAACGAACAGAACCAGATGTTACGGCTTATCAAGGGTATCATGGAGGATCCTGAACTTGTCTCTGACACTGAGCTTTCGGATTGTTCAGACTCGGAGCCACCTGCTGATTTAAGCGCGAATTAGGTGTTATGTTATGTTTATGCTTAAGTCTATGTTTATGTATTGTGTCTGTCAAATGTTACGGCTATTAATATGCAATTTAGGTCATGAATCAAGTGTTTGACTGTGTAACTGTTATGTTTATGTGTTGTGTGGTCAGTTCAGGGTGTCCAGGATGTATGTAATGTGTGTTCAGTTCATGGTGTCCAGAATGTATTTTTGGGAGAATTATGTCTGTACTACCTATGTAACTGAAAACTATTACATTTGCAATTTCAGTTATGTTGTTTTCATGCCTATATGAGTATTTAGTAAAGTACTGACTTCGGCAAAATTATGTATTAAGTATTATTACAAAAATGTTGAAAATTATGTAGGAGCTCTCGCTGTGGCCTTCGTCTTCTTGGCCTACTCCGCGGTGTCTTCGCATCTCACCCTTCGTCGTTGCTCGTCGAGCTGCACAGTGTGTGGGTGTGCTTCGGACTGTAGAGCATGCATATCACATTCCAACCCATAACAAAGACGAAACAAAAAAATAAATTTTCTAAATGAAAACGGTACAACACGTTTTTACTAAACTGGTTTACTAATTGGTTTTCTGAATTACATTGTCACCTTCTAACCCAAAAACAAGACAAAAGAATAAATATATATGTATGTTTCAATGAAACGGCTTTCGTAAAGCCAAAATAATTTTCTAAATAAAACCTTCTAACCCAAAATAAAGACAAAAGAATAATATATATGTATGTTTAAATGAAAACGGCTTTCGTAAAGCCAAAATAATTTTCTAAATAATACATTCTAACCCAAAACAAAGACAAAAGAAAAAAAAAATTACATGAAAACGATTTTAGTAAAGCCAAAAAAAAATTATTTAAGTACATTATCACCTTTTAAACAAACAAACACAAAACAATAAACAAAAAAAATTTACATTAAAACAACTTCAGTAAAGACGAAAAAAAAAATTGAATTACATTTTCTAAATCAAAACAAAGACAAAGAAAAAATAAAAAATTTAACATGACAACGGCTTCAGTAAAGCAAATAAATGAACATGATTGGCTTAATAATATCTAAATCAATATGATTTTAAAATATATATATGAAAAATAGTATGTAAAATTAATATATGAAAAGAGGTTTTTTTCATATTATGTAAAATTTATGAATTACACATTCTAAATCAAAACAAAAACAAAAGAAAAAAAAATATATTTCAACATGACAATGGCTTTAGTAAAGTCAATTTCAATTTTATAGAGTGTAAACATGTGGCCCATTTATGTTTTTTTCTTTTGTTTTATATTGTAAATTGCATTTATTTCCAAAAAATTTTCTGTTAAAAATGCTATTACAGATAGCTTTTTCTTCCAAAAAATTATCGGTTAAAAGCGCTATTACGGATAGCGTTTTCTTCCAAAAAAAATGTTTCTGTTAAAAGCGCTATTAGCAATAGCTTTTCATGGGAAAAATTTTTTGTGTTAAAAGCACTATACCAATAGCGTTTTCATGGCGAGAAAGTTTTGGGTTAAAATCATTGTTATCAACAGCGTTTTCTACTGCAGAAATTTTCATGCTATAAGCGCTATTTGTAATAGCGAATTATTAATCAAAATCGCTATTTGTAATAGCGAGTTTACTGTTCATCCATTCTTGCACTCCTAACAGTAAAAGCGCGAATATAAATAGCGCTTTAAAGGGCTTATTGGCTTAGTTTTGAAATTCCGCCGAAAATTGGCCTAGTTTGGGAAATCCAATGCAAAAAGGGCTTATTATGGGAAAAGCCTCGATAACCACTTCCATGTGGCGACATTGCAGCATGGGACCTCACACACTCAGTCATCACCACCAACAACAAACACTCCTCAAAAACACCAACCCCACCACCAATCTCCACAAAACCCAGTTTCGATTTCTATTCAATTTGATTCAATTGGATTCGAGAGACAATGGAGAGCAAAAAGAGGCTGAGAAGGACAATCATTTGGAAGAGAAGCAATCGAAGCAAGAGAATCCAATGGAAAAGAGATGCTAACAACAACAACAATGCTGAGATGGGTTCTTCTTCCAAACCCTTGTTCTTGATATCCACCGTTTCCTTGGTTTGTCGATCTTGGGGACGCGTTTGTTTCGATCATTGGTTCGGCGAAGATGGTGACAACACCCTCGATTTTACCATTCTCAACTGCGATTGCTGTCGGAGGCTGTTTGGATCCAAAGTTACCCTTTTCAAGAAGGCGTTTCTGATGAAATTTCTTCGTGGTGTCATGGATGTGTATAGACGTGACGACGACGACGACGACGACGATGATGATGATGATGAAGATGGTATTAGGGTTACTTTGATTACCAGAATGGTGTTTCCGTCTGGGCTTCTTCAATTGATTCTTTATCTTGCGGAAAGGTACATCAATTTCTCCATATTCAGAATTTCCCAATTTTTTGGTGTCAATTTAGTAAAATTTTAAATAGGGAAAATTAGTGAAACATTCCCCTCTAACTTTAGGTAGTGAAGAGGTGAAATTTTTCTGAAAATTGAAATTTCTGTGTGTCGAATTTTGTGAAAATGTTGAGGGACTCAATTACTAAGAAAATATTGTATAAACTTTATCTTATAAAATCTTAATATCAGGAACTTAAACTAAAAACCCCATTTAAATACTGAGTTGATGCCAACGGCATAAAAGTGTTAATGAAATTAAAGATTTGGTCTTAAATCTGAATTTTGTGGAAATACGGTTGAAACCCGTTTAAGTTAGCTAATTTTTTTTTTTTTTTTTTTTAAAAGATCAGGTTGTCCAAATTTGTCTAAAAGCTGTAATTTTGGGAAATTCCGAATTTGGATAAAACTTTGAAAGGTATGGAATTGGGGTGTGCCCGATAGGCCCATTTTGGGGTTAGGGTACATTGAGAAGAAATACTTGCAAAAAATCAAGTTGATTAGATATTGATAGTCCTTTTTGTCGAATTGCATTTGTATCTAAAAGAAAAATAATGGTAAATGTGATTTAAAGTATAAACTGAATACAAATGCAACAGTGGCTATGGGTGCCTCCCACACAGCAGCCACCCCAATTCTGTATTAGTTTGTATGTGATGTATGTATTCATCTATTTGGTAGTTTGTCTGTCTGTGTATCACAGATACGGCGGCTATCTATCAAACTACAAGGCATGGAGTAAACAATTTTGCCACATAAAATTCATTTGATAACTTCTTTGAAAAAGTTTTGGGTGTAGTTTGAAGGACAATTAATATATTTGTTTGAGAGAAAACCAACAATTGAGAAAATTGAAAAAAATGAGAATTGTTTGGGATGTCAGAATGTTAGAGAATAATTTGGTAGTTACTGAGAGGCAGTGGAAAGAATGGGGTTTTCATCTTTTGGGGCAATTCTATAATTTTTGTTGCTCTGGTACAGATTTTTTACTTGTTCCTTATATGCATGTGTATGTTATACTTCCTGGTGTTTATTTTGTTACTTTGATGTGTATTTGTTTGTGATGTGGCAGGGTGCTACCCAATAATATAATATTGTGTACAATTCATTATGTGGAGTCCAATGAAACAATATTGCATATATAATTCATTATGTGGAGGGTTAGGGTGGTTGAAAGTTTGTTGGTTTTGGCTTTTGAAAATGAAAACAGATGGAGAAATTTTTTTAATCTGTGTATAGTAAGGAAAATTTGATTGTGATTATTTAGTTGAAATTCTGGAAAAGATGCTAGAGTTTATTTATTTTTTAATGTATTATTTATTTTTTATTTTTATTCAACAAGGTTGTAAGGGTTTTGGATGCTAGGGTAAGGGCCTTACGGCTTGTTGGAAAGAAATCCAGTTAGCTATGTGATAGTAAGCTTAGACTGAAATATTAAGCAGGAATAAGGATTGGTGATTAAAATAGATAATTCTTTTTTTAACGTGTGGGAGAATAAGCAGTTAATATTCTAAAGTCTGAATCCCCTCAGTTTCATATCTAAGAGTAGGTTGCAAAAAACACAGCCTCAAGATAGTGAAATAAATGAACATGATTGGCTTAATAATATCTAAATCAATATGATTTTAAAATTATATATATGAAAATAGTATGTAAAATTAATATATGAAAGAGGTTTTTTTTCATATTATGTAAAATTTATGAATTACACATTCTAAATCAAACAAAAACAAAAGAAAAAAAATATATTTCACATGACAATGGCTTTAGTAAAGTCAATTTCAATTTATAGAGTGTAAACATGTGGCCCATTTATGTTTTTTTCTTTTGTTTTATATTGTAAATTGCATTTATTTCCAAAAAATTTTCTGTTAAAAATGCTATTACAGATAGCTTTTTCTTCCAAAAAATTATCGGTTAAAAGCGCTATTACGGATAGCGTTTTCTTCCAAAAAAATGTTTCTGTTAAAAGCGCTATTAGCAATAGCGTTTTCATGGGAAAAATTTTTTGTGTTAAAAGCACTATTACCAATAGCGTTTTCATGGCGAGAAAGTTTTGGGTTAAAATCATTGTTATCAACAGCGTTTTCTACTGCAGAAATTTTCATGCTATAAGCGCTATTTGTAATAGCGAATTATTAATCAAAATCGCTATTTGTAATAGCGAGTTTACTGTTCATCCATTCTTGCACTCCTAACAGTAAAAGCGCGAATATAAATAGCGCTTTAAAGGGCTTATTGGCTTAGTTTTGAAATTCCGCCAGAAATTGGCCTAGTTTGGGAAATCCAATGCAAAAAGGGCTTATTATGGGAAAAGCCTCGATAACCACTTCCATGTGGCGACATTGCAGCATGGGACCTCACACACTCAGTCATCACCACCAACAAACAAACACTCCTCAAAAACACCAACCCCACCACCAATCTCCACAAAACCCAGTTTCGATTTCTATTCAATTTGATTCAATTGGATTCGAGAGACAATGGAGAGCAAAAAGAGGCTGAGAAGGACAATCATTTGGAAGAGAAGCAATCGAAGCAAAGAATCCAATGGAAAAGAGATGCTAACAACAACAACAATGCTGAGATGGTTCTTCTTCCAAACCCTTGTTCTTGATATCCACCGTTTCCTTGGTTTGTCGATCTTGGGACGCGTTTGTTTCGATCATTGGTTCGGCGAAGATGGTGACAACACCCTCGATTTTACCATTCTCAACTGCGATTGCTGTCGGAGGCTGTTTGGATCCAAAGTTACCCTTTTCAAGAAGGCGTTTCTGATGAAATTTCTTCGTGGTGTCATGGATGTGTATAGACGTGACAACGACGACGATGATGATGAAGATGGTATCAGGGTTACTTTGATTACCAGAATGGTGTTTCCTTCTGGGCTTCTTCAATTGATTCTTTATCTTGCGGAAAGGTACATCAATTTCTCCATATTCAGAATTTCCCAATTTTTTTGGTGTCAATTTAGTAAAATTTTAAATAGGGAAAATTAGTGAAACATTCCCCTCTAACTTTAGGTAGTAGAAGAGGTGAAATTTTTCTGAAAATTGAAATTTCTGTGTGTCGAATTTTTGTGAAAATGTTGAGTGACCCAATTACTAAGAAAATATTGTATCTTATCTTATAAAATCTAAATATCAGTAACTTAAACTAAAAACCCCATTTAAATACTGAGTTGATGCCAACGGCATGAAAGTGTTAATGAAATTAAAGACTTGGTCTTAAATCTGACTTATGTGGAAATAGGGTTGAAACCCGTTTAAGTTAGCCAATTTTTTTTTTTTTTTTTTTTTTAAAAGATCAGGTTGTCCAAATTTGTCTAAAAGCTGTAATTTTGGGAAATTCCGAATTTGGATAAAACTTTGAAAGGTATGGGAATTGGGGTGTGCCCGATAGGCCCATTTTGGGGTTAGGGTACATTGAGAAGAAATACTTGCAAAAAATCAAGTTGATTAGATATTGATAGTCCTTTTTGTCGAATTGCATTTGTATCTAAAAGAAAAATAATGGTAAATGTGATTTAAAGTATAAAACTGAATACAAATGCAACAGTGGCTATGGGTGCCTCCCACACAGCAGCCACCCCAATTCTGTATTAGTTTGTATGTGATGTATGTATTCATCTATTTGGTAGTTTGTCTGTCTGTGTATCACAGATACGGCGGCTATCTATCAAACTACAAGGCATGGAGTAAACAATTTTGCCACATAAAATTCATTTGATAACTTCTTTGAAAAGTTTTGGGTGTAGTTTGAAGGACAATTAATATATTTGTTTGAGAGAAAACCAACAATTGAGAAAATTGAAAAAAATGAGAATTGTTTGGGATGTCAGAATGTTAGAGAATAATTTGGTAGTTACTGAGAGGCAGTGGAAAGAATGGGGTTTTCATCTTTTGGGGCAATTCTATAATTTTTGTTGCTCTGGTACAGATTTTTTACTTGTTCCTTATATGCATGTGTATGTTATACTTCCTGGTGTTTATTTTGTTACTTTGATGTGTATTTGTTTGTGATGTGGCAGGTGCTACCCAATAATATAATATTGTGTACAATTCATTATGTGGAGTCCAATGAAACAAATTGCATATATAATTCATTATGTGGAGGGTTAGGTGGTTGAAAGTTTGTTGGTTTTGGCTTTTGAAAATGAAAACAGATGGAGAAATTTTTTTAATCTGTGTATAGTAAGGAAAATTTGATTGTGATTATTTAGTTGAAATTCTGGAAAAGATGCTAGAGTTTATTTATTTTTTAATGTATTATTTATTTTTTATTTTATTCAACAAGGTTGTAAGGGTTTTGGATGCTAGGGTAAGGGCCTTACGGCTTGTTGGAAGAAATCCAGTTAGCTATGTGATAGTAAGCTTAGACTGAAATATTAAGCAGGAATAAGGATTGGTGATTAAAATAGATAATTCTTTTTTTAACGTGTGGGAGAATAAGCATTAATATTCTAAAGTCTGAATCCCCTCAGTTTCATATCTAAGAGTAGGTTGCAAAAAACACAGCCTCAGATAGTGCGCCCCCCCCCCCCCCCCCCCCCCCCCCCAAAAAAAAAAAAAAAAAAAAAAAATTTTTAATACAAGAATTGGCCTTTTCTCTAAGTTCAAAGGATATTAAAGTCATATCACACCTATGACTTAGTGCTTATCAAATAGGGGTTTCTCATAATGCTACATGCCTTCTTCAACCTGCTTGTCTAATTGCAACGTTTATGCTACCATATGAATCTTGCGGATAATAATTCTTTTCCTACATAAGTTTTCTTCGGCAATTGATGATTCAGATAGACATTATATGTACTTTCCAACAGCCAACTTATGTTGTCCTTTTGTGCTCTGATTGCTGTCACTGATTTGGCTTATATTGTTTCTCTCTAAGTAAAATACATGGAATACGCCTTTAATTGGGTGGGGAAATTGCAGGAGTAGTGGAATAGTAAGCCACCATTACCTGGAGACAATTAAACAACTGTACTTTTAAATTATAGATAAATTACTTTCTGTTTTTCCATTTTTGTTTTGAAAAAAAAAAAAGGTTTAGAATTTTCTTTCCTCTATATTAGTTCTCAGACAACAAGGTGCCCTTAATTTTATTGACAAACAATCTCCTTGCTAATTTATTCAGTAAATGTTTCTGGTTTGATTTGAGCAACTAGTGAAGGACTTGGACTATTTGCAAGAGAAAGCATAAAAATCTTAACAGTGCAAGAGAATTTCTTTGTTCATAATTCATGTAAGTTATGTTCAAATTTTATTGTTCATATTGTTCAGAGAACTCTCCCTCCCTTTTGGGAGAAATATTAAACATGAAGGATTTTCAAGGGCAATCCGCTACTGGAACGGGATGGAGGAGATGTCAATTGGTCTAGTTATATGCAATAATGACATTTTTCGTATCATTGATGCGATAGGCATAAACTGCAGGCAGCTAGAAGTCCTAGAATTGTTAGGCTTGGTCTTAACTCAACAATTGCCTCCTGAAATTGCCAAGAGTCTAAAGGGACTGAAACTATTGAGATTAGAAATGGTTCATATTTCAAAAGTTAGTCCGAGGAATTTTCTATCAAAATGTAAAAAACTTCAGAAAGTAGAGATCTGGCATTGTCTTACTTTAGAAGGTACGGAATCAAATTTCTTAGCATCATGTGAGATAAAGAAGAGAGAAATGAATGGTGTTACTAAATGGTCCCTTAGCAGAGATGCAGAATTGTACGACATGAAGAATCTACTGAATTTACTTTGGCAGTGAAGTAATTGACCAAGCTTATGAAGAATCAAACATGGTAAGTCACACAATGGGTTCAATATGTGAGAGTTATAATATTTATGAGATTCTTGTTTTAGAACTTATTTTGTGCTTGTATCAGGGTTTGTGTTGTTTTCTGTGAACACAGTTTTATTTTTTACTGTCTGCCAAGTAAAAACCTTCTCATTTTGTCTTCTCTCCGTTGAATCAAGTTTTGTCGCTGCAGAAAAAAAAAAAACACTTATTTTTGGTTTCCCTTGCACATTTTTAGAAAAGTTCTTTATTTGCTTTCTATATCTATTTGGTTGGAACATTTCATTGAGGGCAGTGGTATAGTCTGGTGGTAATTACTCCTGTGGCTTGGTTACATGTTTCCTTGGAACCAAGAATGCTGTCTTTTGTTCTAACTTACTGTCACGCCCTCAAAATATTAGCATTAAACCCACATTATTGACATGCATTAATATATAAAAGATCAACATCCTTCTATTCATCAGAGTAGTTCATTACGAAAAGTATTACATGTTAACAACAAATAAATGCCCTACGGGCTTACAACTTTCCAAGTTAGCACTTGGTTACATAAAGAGAGTACTAACTCAATTACACATTAAGCCCATGGCTTGAATCCACATGTAATACATCAAAAGAAAGAAAAACAATAAAGCCTGCCCGCCTTAAGCCTCCCAAGCTATTCCCTTGGGGGTGGCATGCTACCTGTACCTGAAAATGATATTCCCGTATAGGGTGAGCTAACAGGCCAGTAGAAATACACTAAACCAGCTATGAACAATGACTAAAAGATTAACAGTTTGATAGTTGGTTAACACTTTTACATTCTTTCATAACACATTACAGTTTCATCATTTTTTTTTATTCCTTTTCAATTCTCAATTCATAACCATGGTTCATAACCTGACTAAATAACAGATATGAGACAGTAACTCATATTAAACATTTCCTCATTTCACAATAGATAAGCATACTAGCTATATCAACACATCAACAGATAAGCATATGAACTATATCAACACTTCTCAAGATAAGCATACAAGCTATATCTATGGAGTCCATCCCCTATCTCCTCCCACACAACACCCGGTTTAGAGGTCCATCCCCTATTTTCCCCTAAACCGTGGAGTACATCCCCTATCTCCTCCAACACAACACAATGCATATAAACAATTATTATACACATCATCAATCAATACATAATGTTAATGCATTCTTTCAATCGTCATACTCAATGACACATTTCAGTGATTAGTTTTAATTTGCCTAATCATCATGCATTGTTTACAACAATCAAGACTATCCTCCACCGATAGCCCAAAGCAATTATTTCTAAACAGAAAATAAATGCACAAAATGGATAATATATCAACATTTCAATTAGATGAGCGATAAATAAATTCAACTACACCCTTTAATCCATACATTCCCAATTCTAACATTTCTCTATGCTAAACATGCATATAGTTATTATAAATAAAACCCCAACTTTGTAAAATTGCACAAAAGCCCTAAACTTTTCCAAAATTGCACAACAACCCCCAACATATCAAATGCTAAAATTTAAAGACAAAGCTCATAAAGAGGAGTAGGTTATCCCTACCTCGAATTTGAAGGTCAAACGGAGAAGATGAAAGAGTTGAAACTCGATCTCCACCACACACCACAAAGCCCTCGAGAAATAACACAACTTTGGCGAAGGAACTATGGCCGAAATCCAATGGAATTATGGCCAAAATCCAGCTCGGCACAACTAAAATTTATAACTCAAGCTGGTCCGTAATGGCTTGTTAAACCAAGAAAGAACCATAGAAGTTGATAAGCTAACCCTATGCACTTGCACCTATATATATTAGTTGTCCACCTTAAATTGTGTCTCCCAACCGATGTGGGACTTCCAACAAACATATAGAAGTTTGTCCACCTAAAAAATGTATCTTGTAACCGATGTGGACTTACAACAAACACACAAAGGTTCTCAAAATAGAATGAAAGGTCCAAATACATTTATCAAAAGCCTTAAAAGGCACAAGTGCTACACTTACTGACTTCGAACATGGGCTTGTTTGGGAACATTGATTTTTGGCCAAAATGTCAAAAAGGCACTACAAGTTGTCAAATCATTCTCTATACTTTTTATGTATATCTTTTCATAAAAAGGCAAAAAGCCACTAAAAAAGCCAATTCTTAAACACCCAAATGGTTGTAATTATTGAGTGGATTTCAATTTTAGAAGCCATGGAAAACTGGTGCTGGTATAGCCCCTTGGAGATTGGAATAATTGGATTGACTCAACATATTTGTTCCTTGGTTGAATGTTCCAATCTAAAATTGTTCTTTTGTGGCCTGCCTGACAATGCTTCAGTTTGTCACACTTGGATTAAATGGGTTGATACACTTCTACCATTTATAACGAAAACGCTAAGTTGTTGAGTGTTTTATTGGTGTGTAGAACTGAAGATGTTTCAGTTTTCAGTATATGGACTTTAACCATCTTTGCACCGTTTATTTAAACTACCCATGCTCATACAATCTCAATGTTAAACTATAAAATATGGACACACACCTTTTAGGGTTTTAATTAGCCCATTGGACACCACTGTGTGGGATAAAAGCTGGTCTGGTGTGAAAAGACATACCCCTATTAAATAGAATCTGATTCTTTCTTCATATAAAAAATGAATTAGGACCATGAGAGTTAAACTAAATGCATCTAACTTAGTTTGCAATTATGCAACACTAATAGTTTCACCTTTTTCACCTGGCGTAGCGGTAAAGCTAACCCTTGGTGACCTGGTGGTCACGGGTTCGAGTTGCGGAAATAGCCTCTCGGTTTGCTGGGGTAAAGCTGCGTACATCAACCCTTCCCTCGTGCACTGGGTATGCTCTTTGGGCGTATCCTTTTAGGTGCTTATCGCCTATAAGGGGCGATTGAAAGAAACAAGATTGGCTTTGAGTCATAAAAGGTACAATGTTCCATCTTTCATTAAAGAGTTTGAAAGTTAATATATATGTACAGAAGTATATGAAAATTTTTTGAGCACCACATAGGTTATAATAAGTTTGCTCATTTTCAATGTATTACGTAGACGTGTTTGATGATGCATTGGTTGCACATGTCTTTATTTACAAATGCTAGTAATCGAGGAGATCTCATATAAATCAAAGTATGCTATCCATGCAATAGAGTCTAAAATGTCGAGGTTTTCATAACAAGTAATCCTTTTAAAAAATAGCCATTTGGAATTTTTGGACATTGAAAAGGTTGTGCTTTTTCCTCCTTTATTATTACTGTTATTTATTTATTTATTTTTAAATCCTAATCGAATAAAGAAAAGTAGGTTGGTTAATGGTTGAACATTAACTACAATAAGGAGCGTGGACTGGTTTTTTTGGCCCTTTTTCTATGTGCTGGTGTTCTATATGACCTGATCTAGTAAGTCGACTTTTCAGATGAGTTTGTCAGATCCTTTACAAGTAAAGGGAACTGAAGGCCGCTTTTTTGGAAGGTGGAGTACTCGTGTGATCGCAAATTCCATGGTAGCAATAGTTCTAGCTCAACTTAGGAGCACGGGGGCTCTGTGTATCTAAAGGAAATATGGAACCTCCCCACCCCACCATAGAATGTTTCTTCCCAAAGGGTCCTTTGCTGTACGGGTCCCGGAAGTAGGCTAGGAAGAACCTAATAGAGGAAACAAACAAGACAATTTGACTATTTTGTTAAGTAAATATTTTTCAAATTCTAGTTTACTTATTCCAATCTCATTTTGGTAAAATGGATATCCACATATGGTATATATGTACGGAGATATATGTAAACTTTTGGAAACTTTTTAGGCAAGTAAAAACTTTCATAAAGAAGGACAACCAATATAATACTCATGTAGAAACCTGCAGTAGACACTACTATGCTAAGAAACATAGACATTTCTAAGAAGGTAGCGTGTCATGTCTAACATCGTGTTGGACACTGACATGACACAATGCTTGATGAACAATTCCAAATATTTGTTGGGCAAATGTCCAAAATGTCGTACTATTTAAAAACGAAATTATGAACTTAGACATGTTTTAGACATTTGGGGACATGTCTATCATTTAGACACACGTGAAACACATTACAAGTTTGAATACAATAACATGAAATCCAATGTTTTTTTAATTTTTTAATTTTATTTTTTAAAAGCAATGTAAATTTATTATTTTTCTCTTTTTTAGACTTCAAAAAATTATTATCATTGAAGTAAATATTCTTATATATGACATATTAATTATTTCTTTTATATATGATATATTTAAATATATAAAACTATATATTTTGCATGTATCCCCTACGTGTCGTGTTCTACAATTTTTGAAAAATTACATGTAGGCATGTTCGTGTTGAGTCCCGTGTCCGTGTCCATTCTTCTTAGCTACTATGATACCACATGACACCATACGTGGCATGGAAGTGTCCAATATATGAATAGGTATTCTCATGTATATAAGCTATTTAATATATTGCCAAATGCACAAATGAGATATCCTATTACATGTACTAGAAATATCTCCAACCTTCCGAGAGAGATGGAATAAGTGAATACAATCTTGTATATGAATGTTTTGATCATCCACTAGAATGAATTGCTCTCTCTTGTTTTTCTCTTGCCATATCTACGACTTTAGGGAGACTTCTCTCCTTGTCTTATGTTTATTTTGGCAATTGAGGTTTTGAGTTGAATGGAATCAAGGATAGTCTAAAGACGATTTTATAGTGGATAGAATAGGAGGGGTATTTATCTCAAAGCCTCATTTATTGTATGTAGATGGCATGATTATTTTTTAGTGGAGTGCATGCGTAGTAGTTAGGTACTTGTGTCACTGATTGTTATGTTTTGCAGTTGCCTTTGTTAACTTTCCGAATAAAGCTGTATATTCAATTGTGTTTTAATACAATGTGTACATCTAATATATATAGCAATTCTAGACCTAATCCTAAATAGGAAACAAGAATAAACCTAAACTAATCCTAAACAGGAAACAAGAATAAACCTAAACCAATCTTAAATAGGAAACAATAACCTAAACCAATTCTAAATAGGAAACAATATTCACATATATAATACTATACTAATATTATTCTCACACCCTCGCTTAAACTCAAGATGTTTGGACAGAAAATACCGAGAGTTTGCCAAGAAAAAACTGAAATTGAAACCGAATAGTGTGTGTGAGTCTTGGTAAAGAAGTCAGCAAGCTGCAGAGCCGAAGAGACGAAAGGAAGCGAGATAGAGCCAGACTGCAGATGCTAAACAAAGTGACAATCAATCTTAATGTGCTTGGTCTGCTCATGGAAGACCCTGTTATGTGCAATCTGAATAGCACTGCGGTTGTTACAATAGAGGGAGGTCGGAGAAGACTGAGGGACGCCCAAGTCAGAGAGAAGACAACGACGCCAGACAACTTCAGCAGTAGCATGAGCCATAGCACGATGCTCAGCTTCGGCAGTAGAGCGAGTAACAATAGTTTGTTTCTTGCTTTTCCAAGAGATCAAGGAATCGTCAAGAAACATACAAAAACCAGACGTGGACTTGCGATCAGTAACATCACCAGCCGAATCAGAATCAGCATAGGCCACCAAATCTAGAGAGGAAGTAGAGGACAATAGTAAACCCTGAAATATAGTACCTCAGAGATAGCGAAGAATCCGAACCAAGGTAGCCCAATGTGTGGAGCGAGGAGTAGAGATAAACTGGCTAACCACATGAACAACATAGGCAAGATCAGGAGAGTAACCGTTAGATAGACTAAGCAACCCACGAGTTCTCGATATAGAGTAGGATCATCCAGAAGAACACCATCAGTAGTGTTGAGTTTTACATTAAGCTCAATGGGAGTATCAGAAATCTTAATGTCAGTAAGACAAGCACGATGAATAACCTCATTGGCATACTTGGCCCGAGAGAGAAAGTAGCCCTTGGAAGAAGAAGCTACCTCAATACCAAGAAAATACCGCAATGGGTCCAGATCCTTCATTTCAAAGGTGCGGAAAAGATGCTGTTTGACCTCAGGTATAGCAGAAGAGTCAGAACCAGTGATGATCAGAGTCTTAGGCACAAAGATGAAACCCAAGGGCGGTGAGAGGAGGAAGCTGAAAGTAAGGTAGACGTTCGAGAAAAAAAACATGACAGGAGACATAAAGACAACGGGAAACAGGGTCGTAACACCGATAGCCTTTCTGAGTAGGACTATAACCCAAAAAGACATAGAGGACAGATCGAGCACTAAGTTTGGTCCTATCTTTGCGGAGAAGGACAAAATAGGCAGACCCAAACACACGAAGGAGGGACCATTAAAAGTATCATTGTCCTAAGAAGGGATGTCTGTCTAGCTCTGATACCATGTTAACTTTTTGAATAAAGTTGGATATTCAATTGTGTTTTAATACAATGTGTACATTTGATATGTATAGTAATTCTAGACCTAATCCTAAATAGGAAACAAGAATAAATTTAAACTAATCCTAAATAGGAAATAAGAATAAATCTAAACCAATCCTAAATAGGAAACAATATTCACATAATATATACTATACTGATATTATTCTCAGAGCCTTGTGCCTTGTGCCTAGTTGTATCAATAAATTTAAAATTTCAAGTAACCTATCCCACTCCACTCCTAAAGTAATGTGAAGTGAAGTCCCACATTGCTCGAATACTAAAGTATTGTTAAGCATATAAGCGTGAGGGCACTCTCACCTCTTGGGCTAGCTTTTGGGGTTGAGTTTTACCCAAGACCGTGTAACAATTACAAGTTTAAATAAAATAATTTTAAATTCAATGATAAAAGAAAAAATAAGTATATTTATACCTATTCTTCATTTGGACTTTAGAATTAGTTTTACATTACATTTTATTATTATCTTTGAATTAAAAAGTCATATACATGACATATAATAATTGTTTATCCTTATATATAACATATAATAAACACACAAAAGTATAACCCTAAGGGGTTGGCCTGGTGGTCAAGACTTGGGGCCTGGGGGTGTGTTCACTCTAAAGTCTCAGGTTTGAAACCTCTTAGGTGCAAACAATTTCTTGGAACCAGTCCATATGGGGCTTTGGGCTCCTCGCTAGTAGATGGTGCGATTGGTCTTCCGAATTAGTTGGTCCAATAGATCGGATACCAAGTTATCAAAAAAATAAAATGAATAACTACATAAAACTATATAGTTTTTTAGTGTCCCTTAGATGTCATATCCTACATTTTTTGAAATTTATTGGGTCAATGTGTCGTGTTATGTCCATATCGTGTTTATATGTCCGTGTTCGTTAGGTGAGGACAAAAGAATGAAAAGAATTATTTGGCTACACCATGAATGAGGTAGAGGCTATATATATATAATAGATTCATGATACAATTTAGGAAACGATATAAATAAGGAAACAATATAACTAAAGAAATAATACTAAATCAGTGATTGACACAATCATAGATTATATACATAATACTAAAAATAAAAAGATTCTTTGTATTCTAATTTCTATATTCAACACTCCCCCTCAAGCTGGTGTGAAGATATGCAACAATCACAGCTTGCCAATGGATGACTGGAAGAAGTCGGAAAAAACTCAACGGCTAGTCTAAATAAATGCTACCAAACAAATCTGGTAGTTCACTAAATAAAAAAGGCCAAAAGTGCTTAACACATCAGCACTACACCCTAGAAAGGGAAAAAAACAGGGACTGAACAACCTAGAAGAGCTGCTGAAGCATCTATGGCCAGGAAACACCTTGATCGGCAGCTAACAAGATCCTGGTTGGCATCAGATACCGGAGCTATTGCCGGGAGATAGTTTATGGTTGTGCCGGACTGTTATATAAATTGGTTGGAACTAATGTCGGGACAGTTTAAGGTCATATTAGACCGTTGTAGAACCTGACCGGAATCAATGTCGGGACAGTTTAAGGGGTCATGTCGGACCGTTGTAGAGACTAAACCGGAATCAATGTTGAAACAGTTTAAAGGGGTCATGCCGGATTGATGTAGAGAATTAGAGGTTGAACTAGCCAGCGTGGCACACACATAACTTATGGTGTGGTATTGAACGATGATGGCAACAGATGATTGAGTGCGCCAAGGGGCGACTTATTAGAAAGTGTGCCAGGGGGCAGCTTAGGTGATGCGCTAAGGGGGCAACTTGGGTTGTGCACTAGAATGGGTGACTTGGGTTGTGCACCAGATGGGGCGGCTTAGGTGGTTCACATGGTATATCACCATGCTCACCATGATATAGGTATAATACCCCCCTCATACTCAAATAGGTTTGAAGATAGAAACCTATTTGAGGTTGAAATAGAGGGAAAGACAGTGAAGCAGAAACGCAAAAAAAAAATAGATTGCGAGTAAAAAGAAATATGATAGAGATATTTGGGATAAGAATAAACTAGTGGATAGAGGAACAAATCACCACGAAGTGATACTGAAAGAAAATATGATAGTGGAATGGGTTGAGGTCCGGCGGACAGCCAAGGTAAGGCTGCCGCCCGCCGGCGAAGCAAAATTACTAAAGTACTTAACCTAGTTCTGATACCAGAAAGAATGAAAAGAATTATTTGGCTTACCTTTGAATGAGGTAGAGGCCATGTATATATAATAGATTCATGATATAATTTAGGAAACGATATAAATAAGGAAACGACTAAATCAGTGATTGACACAATCATAAATTATATGCATAATACTAAAAATAAAAAGATTCTATGTACTATAATTTCTATATTCAACAAGGACCTTATTGGGATATGCTTGTGAGGGGAAGATTTGAGTGATTGGACTACTACTTCCTGTGGGTTAGTGTATGAAGGGTATGAGGAAAGGTTGGGGTAAATTTCCTTATTAGGAGAACGATGAAGAGACTTTGGGCATGGTGTTTGGTTTTGAAGTCATTGTCCCATTCTTAATAGGGTATAGTAGCACAAAAGAATGCTGCAATGGCAGATTATGAGATTATAATAGGCAAGAGAGTGATCAAGTGGTAGGAATGTCAGACATAGGATCTTGGTTTTGATTAGAAGAATAAGCTGGTGTGTCCTTTGAGACATAAAGTGATCTTTGTGAGAAGTGGAAATGATGAGATTTAGTGGCTCGCCACTAAAAATGAAACATTTGAGTTTAAATTGTTCTATAAAGTCTTGGTCGGTACCGCAAATATTTCATTGCCCTTAGAAAGTAGTTTGAAGTGCTAAATGCCCTTCAAGGTTGCATAATTCTAATGGTTGGCTGTGGCATATAGGAAATTTTAAGGGGAGAATTTCTTCACAATGGTGTAGTGTGGGTGAAGATGTAGGAGAAATGGTGAATCATCTTCTCATCTATTGTCAAGTGGTTTGACAAGACTGGTTTTCAATGTTTGCTATATTTGTGGCAGGGGTATTTTCTTGATTGGTGGCTAAGTTACTTCACACTTGGACAGGATGTAGAATTGATAAGAGAAGATGAAAGGCTTGCAAAGTAACTCCATTGTCCTTTGTTTCCATTAGTTAACTTTTCCGTAAGATCAAACAAAAAGAATAATCAATTTTGATATAATGAATCTAGAGCATAAATTTCACGTAAAATCGGGGAAATGGTTCAGGAGATTGAGAGCTTCATGTGTATAGAATAACTTACTGTTATGCTCAGTGGTGCATTCTGTGTTGTAAGAGCGGGGAATCCGTGGATCATCTATTCTTGCATTGTCCAATAGCTTTGAATCTATGGCATAGATTGTTTTGTGTTGGAAATGGTATGTGGGTGGCCCCAAAAAGGAGTGTGCATATGCTCTTAATTGATTTTCATACATTTGGAGGATCGAAGAGAGCCAAAACTTTATGGACTTATGCTGTCTTTGCAACTTTTTGGGTGTTATGGTGGGAGCGAAATCAGAGGTTGTTTGAAGATAAGTTTCGGGAGGTGGACTGTTTATGGGATCATGTTTGTCACTTATCTTCTTTTTGGGCGTCGGGAAACTCTTTATTTAAGGGAGTTCCACTCTTTTTGTTAGCCAGAGATTGGTTGGCGGTGTGTGCTTTGTAAACTTTTGCTTGTTTTTAGTCGGTTAGGGACTTTTTCCTGTTGTCTTTTCATTGTTTTGTATTTAGAGGATGCCTCATCCTCTTCCCTCCTTTTTCAGTTTCATTAATAAAGCTTTTGTTGTTGATCAAAAAAAAAAAAAAAAAAACTTACTGTTATGCTTTTACAGTCTATTCCAATTTTAAAAAATCTGAAATTAAATAGACAGATCTTGCTTTTAATGATAAAAATTATTTTCGTAACTATTTAATGGACAGAAAGATAGTCCTTTTTTTTATTTTTAATTTTTTATTTTATGGTAAGAAACAAAGATAGTCATTCTCAAGTTCAAAATTATCTGATCATGTTGCAACTATGTGTTCCTATTAAGCATATTCCTGTTGTACAACTTGAAGTAGGTGCATTGCATTCCACATTGTGGCTGTTTGTCAATACTAGACCCGCTGTCTTATTATACATTTTTCATTATGAAATGCATTTTGTATAACAACGATGCAACAAAAAGTTCAGTTTCGTCATAACGTTTAGTTTTCATTTGGAAAAGAGAGGATAAGTTTGTGAAGAAGGAATCTGGATTCACATGTCTTGTAATTGTAACCTTCTTTGTTTTGAATCATTCTAAATTGATTACCTTGCACAGTTGTGTATGGCAACTAAAGTATGCCTATATTTTGGTTCTTCTGTCAAGTAAGATCAGTCTGTCAGATATAATACAGATTTGTTTAATGGCAGGCCAAATTTTAAAATTCTATTGTAAATGGCTTACCTAATATGATTTGAACTTTAATTTTTGAATCCACTCAATTTTTTTGTTTTTTGCTCTACTTTTTAACAACGCCCAATTAGTACACATTAATGTGTGTTTGGAAGGGGAAAGATCAAGTACACACCTAACCTTTGGCATGATACACAAAGTGGTGGTCCTAAGACTTGAACCCATAACTTCAAGGTTATTAGGCCAAGTCTTAACTATTGAACCAATGGTCACCCCTATAACGACTGGGGAGATTGGATCGATTATCACGACGACTAGGGAGATTGGAGTGCATGTGGTCCACAGAATTAAGGTGGGGTGGCCTAAGTGAAGGAGTGTGCCTGAAGTACTGTGCGATAAACGAGTACCCATTAGATTAAAAGGGAAGTTCTATAGAACGGCTATTAGACCAATGATGTTATATGGGACGGAATGTTGGGCAACTAAGAAATAACATGTAAATAAGATGAGTATTGTTGAGATGAGGATGCTAAGGTGGATGTGTGGCAAGATTAAAAATGGCTTTGGATAGAGTCGAGTGGAGAAGAAGGATTCATGCTACCGACCCCATTTGATGAGACTTAAGGCTTGGTTTGGTTTGGTTTGGTGTACTTCACTTTTTAATTTGTTTTTTATTTTCCTCTTTACGATAAATTAGTTATCTTTCTTCTTGAAGTTATTTATTAATATCAGCTAGTTGATAAAATAGAAAGTTCATAAAATATTTCTTGATTAGGAAACTCTTTTCCTTATGATCTTCATAGCAAGTAATGGATCATGGATCGTTGTCATCTTTTAAGGGGTTCTTTGTTATAGTTAACAATATGATAGAGAGAGGATTTTATGCTGCAAATAAATTACTGCATTATCTAATTATCGGAACTTGGTGCAATTTTATATAGCTTCATGGAGCTAGTATCCCCATTTTATAAACAAATTGAAGATGCTTAAATGCTTTTTGATCCTTGAATGTTGTTCTGTATATGGCAGTTTCAGTCAAAGAATTTTTATGTGCATTTTATCTTATTTGGAATTAATTTGTGGCTGCACTGCTATGCTATTGGGGCTGACTCCATAGATATGGATAAGTGATAACTCTTGATCTTTTTGTCATTCAATATTCTAAGTGATATTTAATCTCATTGATGGACTGATGTTCCAGAAGCATTAGAAAATCTATTACCTAATTGTTTGCTGGTCTACAACTGTCAGAGCTCAATCACTTGTTTTGCATTATAGGTTGTGGAAAATTTGAAGAAAAGGTCGTAACATTCACGTCCCCATGACCGGCAAATCCAAGCAATGGTTGATAACAAGAACGCTGGTACTGGGAAAAGGAACATACACATCAAGATATCTCTGTTCAGGCCTTGTATTTTTCCCTATCCCATCTCAGTGTCACCAGCATTCTTCTCTTGTTGCTTCTCTCACCTTCAATTCATCTCTTCTTTCAACTGCTCTCCCTGCCATTGCTGGTTTGATCCGTAACTTAGCATGAAAAGAAATGTACATGTTCTGTCTCTGTGGAAGTTGGGACAAGTAGTCTCGAAGGAGGTAAGTTTTTTATTCGGTGGATTTTTTCCATGCCATTGCAAGTTTTTTTGATAAATAAAAATTTATTGAGAAAGCATCAAGGAGATGCCAAAGAATACAAAGCGAACCCCTCAAATAGGGACCTAACCAACTAAATCATCAATAAAGTCTAAAACAACAAATAAATTAGGATCAACTCTTCCCGACACCCAACTGTACAAAGCACCGCAAAAACGAGACTCTAACTGAACAATCGATTGAGCACTTCGCTGAAAAACCCGACGATTTCGCTCTGACCAAAGCAATCACATCAAACACAAAGGAGCTAGCGCCCAAGCTCTCCGCCATCACTTCCCAACTCAACCACCCCCCTAACAATGAAGCACATCCATAACCTGCTTTGGTTGAGCCCACACCACTCCAAACAAAGAAAAACCAAGCACCCATAAGCGAGAAGCAACCGGACAGTGAATAACCAAATGATTCACTGTCTCTACATCCGCATCCGCATCCGCATCTGTACAACACATGCAACACCAATTCACCAAAATATGATGTCAACGGATCAGATTATCAATAGTCAAAATTCTACCAAATGCTGTCGTCCACACAACGAAGGCCACCTTTGATGAAACACCAAAAACCCATGCGTGACGCGAAGGGAAAGACCTCCCACCACTGCCACACAAAGTCCCATAAAATGATGAGGTGGAAAGAACACCTTTCGCACATGGAACCCCCCAAACCAAAACATCCTCCCCCTCCTGGCCGACCTTAACCTCATACAAAAAGGCCAACAAATCCACCAACTGCCCAAACTCTCAATCTTGAGTTTGCCAACGAAGAACTATATCCTAAACCAGCCCCTCACCTCCTTCACCCAAATATGAAGCCACCATCACATCAGGATCTGCCGCCAACTGAAAGATCAAAGGGAAACGCTACTGCAAAGTAGTGTCCTCACACCACCGATCCTTCTAAAACCGCACACGCACACCATCACCCACTCGATACTGGATTTGATTCCAACACTCAACCCTACCCAATCAAATTCCTTTCCATAATCCGCACCCATGAGAACCCCCCACCTCCTTGGTACACCATTCACCCCTCCGTAACCCATACTTAGATGCCACCACCCTCCGGCATAACTGATCTCGTTCATTGGAAAACCTCCACAACCACTTTCCTAACAAAGCCAAATTAAACTTACACAACCTTTTCATCCCCAACCCCCTATCCTCCTTAGGACAACAAATCTTCTCCCAACTAACGAGATGATACTGAAACTCCCCATCATCACTTTGCCACAGGATATCCCGCTGCAACTTCTCCAAGCGGTGAGCCACTGACACGAGAATGACATAGACCGACATAAAATAAGTCGGAATACTGCTCAATACGCTCTTCACCAAAGTTAGCCTACCATCCTCAGACAAATATTGCCTCTTCCACCCTGTCAACCGACACTGCACCCTCTCTAACACCCCATCCCACTCCCTTTTCGCCTTATAAGGAGCCCCCAAAGGCAAACCCAAATAAGACATCGGCAAATGAGACACCTTACAACCCAAAATGGTTGCCAAAGTCAAAAGATGGCCGACCTCCCCTACAGGAATTAATTCCGACTTGGCCAAATTCATTTTCAGACCCGAGACCGCCTCAAAACATAGCAAAACACAGCACAAATGCCCTAATTGCTCCGAGTTTGCCCCACAGAAAATCAAAGCATCATCAGCATACAAAAGATGAGAAACACGAACGCTATCTCCCACTGAAAAATTTGCCAACAAACCGCCCTGCACCACCTGAGACAACAACTGACTTAGCGCCTCCACGACAAGAATGAACAACAAGGGGGACAATGGATTCCCCGGCCGCAAACCCCAAAACGTCTGGAACTAACCCGCCGGCGTCCCATGCACCAAAACAGACATTCATACCGTCGAAATGCAAAACCAAATCCACCGCCGCCATTTTCCCCCAAAATCCATCCGCTTCATGATAGATATCAAAAAATTCCAACTGACATTATTCTAGGCCTTCTCAATTTCCAACTTACAAATCACGCCTGAGTGCCCTGCTCGCAAATGAGAATTAGCACTCATTAGCCACTAACACTGCATCTAGAATCTTGTGGCCACCACAAAAGCGTTCTGTGATTCTGACACCACATCCCTTATTTGAAACTGAAGCCTATTGGCCAAAACTTTGCTAGAAGTTTGTACACCCTTCCCAACAAACTAATTGGCCGAAATTGTTGAATATCCTCAGTCCCTCCCACCTTAAGGATCAAAGCAATAAAAGTCGCATTGAAACTCTCCTTAAATTGGCCCGTCTGATAAAATTGCCCCATTATCCACGCCATTGCAAATTCATCCACAATTGTTTAACGCAAATGTTTTCAGGTCTCATAACTCCGAAGAAGTGTTCAAAATTTAGAATAATGCATTTATGATGCATTTTTATTTCAGTTGGACACTCCTTGCGCACTCTGTTCAAATTTCATTCACTTTTCTGCAACTTCTATCAAAATCCGGCGCTTTGTTGGTGAATTAGAATTGGAGTTAATTTTCATGATTTTGAATTTCTATGTATTGAGAAGTTTTGTTCATCTCTTTGTGTCAAACTTGAAGCACAAAATATTTGCGTATGAAAAGAAGATTAATTAGACTTGAAGCACAAAACTACCTCTATTTGCCACCCTTCGGGTTTTAGGTAGCTATCACGCTCAAAATCTTTGGGGATTCTTATGGAGGAACCAGATAGACGAAGGAGAGGTGAGATAATCATCATAGTCTCCCTTATTGCTTGCCATGTGTATTTTGTTAGGTCATCCCTAGTGAGAAGCTGTTTGAAACTGTTTTCCTAGCTCTGTCTTCTTGTTCTGTGAGCCCAGTTGTTGTGTAGTTTTTTGATAAATGTATTTACTTCCTATTCTTGTCCAGTTGAGGTACAATTAATTGTGTGCATATTCATGCATGTGTATGAGTTGTGCATGTCTTTTTTCCCGTGCATGAAGAACCTTGGCATGAATGCTGAAGCCATTGACAGAATTGCATTAGGACAGTTAGGTCAGACAAACCCCCGTATCATAAAATATAATACTAATAGCATTATCTACAATGTCTTCCCATCATTGTGAATGCATTATCTTCCCCATGTTTCTGAGTGTGCAAGTGATGAGCTCATCTTCTGTGATGCACAGCGTTATCCCATTCATCTACTTGTTTATGAGGTCAGGAACAACTTTATGGATCCTTCTGCTTGATTTAAGTCCAATGTTGAAACTAGTCAACGAAAGATGCAAAATTACTTGGGAAAATCACATTCCTTGCGCCATGAGGTGAAAATCATGAACAGGGTTAATTGTGAATAGTCACAGCCCACATCTCATGACGTTAAAATCATTACCTAGCATATGGATTTTTTTTCCTTGTTTGAAGGGCGTAAATGCTGTCAAATATGATTTTCTTCATCAATCAAATAGCCGGCACAAAAATAACATTAGTTGCCTTCTTAGTTTCCGAATTCTGCAGGATATGTTTTCTGACAAAGGGCATTTTCCTCATTTGTCTTCTTTGTTTTAGAAAACAATTATAACTCAAATTTGGAATTATATGCTTGTATCAGTTGAGAAGAAGTTAGGAATTGGGTATTTTTGAATGGGGTTCCGGCACCTTTCTGATGTGTTACCAATCACAACTAGGAAGATTCTATACTATTGGGTTATGTTTTCGTCCCAGTTTAAGAAATAAAACAGTCAATTTATGAGAAATGGTCTTTTTTTCTCACCCTTCTTCTGGGATTTAGCATTCCCTGAGCAAAATGTACAGTTTTGTCTTTTGTCATTAATCGGTACTTGTACTACTGGTGACTCCATGCAAATTTGAAGTTAGCATTGAAAGACAGAATACAACATTCAGCTTCTGGAGTTCAAAGGAATCCTCAACAACTATAGTCATATGTAATCATAGTTAGATGAGGTGGTCTTGAGGCTTTTCTGTGGTTTACATTTACTTTTTTGATATCTAATGGTTGGAGAGCTGTTTGTGAATATTGGTTTGTTTTCTTCGTTATATTTGATAGTGGTTTTTCTTTGTCTTTACTTCTAAGAGGACTCATTGCCCTCATCTTGTAACCTCACTTTGTTTATCAATAAATTCTGTTTTTGTTGTTAATAAAAAATTTACATTAGATGGTGTACTCCTGCTTCCTTTTTGTAAGGGTAAAAGATGGTGGGAGTGTGGGAGTGTTTCTTTTTGGGAAGATACTTATCTTAGGGATTCTTCTTTTGATGTGTTGTTCCCACATTTGTACTATTTGGTCTGTTCACATAATGTTCCATTGCATCTATAATGCTTTCCCAATCGGCACCGATTTCATGAAATTTCAATTTTTTTAATTTTTATTTTATAGAAATATTAATATGATCATGAATCGATTGAGTTGGAAACTTGGCATCCTTGTTGAACATCCTTTAAGGTTTCTCCTTGAGACCCAACGTCAATGATAAATGGGTTTGGCCACTTAATTCTTCGGGGATCTTCTGAGGCAAATCGTTTTTCAACAAGATCATTGGTAATCACAATGCTCGTCCTTTTCTCCATCATTCTAGGATTTGGAACAATTTGAAGCAAATCGTTAAGGTTTTTGTGTGGACTTGGCTCACAGGAGTCTTATGACCAATTACACATTTCAAAACTAGGCTTTGTGGAATTTTTTCTTTTGGGATAGAGTGTTTTTTATCCTCATTTGGGGATTTGCTTTCGTTTCCTTTTAAGGGGATTCAATTATTTTTGTTTTTTACAATCGGTGGGCGGTATGTCATCAGTAGTCTATAATCTTTATGAGTTTTGCTCTTTTTATTTTTTTTTATTATTTTTTCTTTTTTTGGTGGACTTCTTGTTTCCCACTTGTAATTTTCTTTATTTATGCTTATTAATATATTATTTTTGTTTCTGATAAAAAAGGATCCTGTAATAGGCATTTTGATAAACACTCCCCATTTGATTTACTGAAGTTAGTTGGTGACAAAAATATTTGTGTTTTATTGAGTTAACTCACTTTTAACTTACAGCTCGCTGCAAAGAAAAACTTTCTAGGAACACTCTCCATTAGTTTAAAGGGAATTTAATTCCTGTCACAAAAGTAGTGCTTTAGTGAGTGACCTTAGTTTCAACTTGTTGCTAATGATACGATATGCTTCAAAGAAATATTTTCCAGGTACATTGAGTGTTCTGTTAATGTAAGAAACTTTTTGTTGGACTGAGTGGGAGATTTTCTACTACCTTTGTCAAGGACATAGAGAGGCACATGTACAATACTAGTTTCTTGTTGATGTTCTTCCGTTCTTTTTTGGAAAGTGAAATTTTATTGCAATGGTTGGGTTAAGAATTTTTGTAAACTATATTTTGACCATGCATCTCCAGGTGTTACCTGATTAGCCCTTTAATCTTATTGTATCTTAAATGCTTCTGGTGTCTAGAACTGTCCACTTGCCTGTAATATTTCATCAATAAATTCTAGTAGAATTCAATTACCTTCCATCTTCATGTAATACTTTTGATGTGTGAGTATCGTGTAATTCAAAAAAGGTGGAGAAAACAAACAAGGTAGAGTGTAAGCAATAGGAGAAGGTGTATTCCAAAGGTTTGCACAACCTGCGGGATGTGAATGAAAGGGAAATGATGAGCACCTGATGTAGGACGAGTAGGGATTACTGTCCTACAAGTAGTGAGTCCGGTTTAAATATACTGGCAGCAGCAACAATAGATTTATAGGATTGAATTTTGTAGCTGCAAAAGTATTTAAAAAAATAGGAGTTTAAGGGTTTATAGAAGGGTAGGGTTTTGGGAATGAAAACACGAGTGTAGGGGCTGGCAGGTGGCTATTCTAAGCACTGTGAACAGTGACGTGAACAGTAATCTTGCTGGATAGAAGAGGAGGAGGAGAGAGAGAGAGAGGTGTTTTACCCTCACAAGGGATAGGCCAATCACACAAACACAATCTCAAATTTTCATAATATTAACTCTGCTATTGAATCATTGAGATTACACATATTTATTGGCTGAAGACTCTCCTAATTCTATAAGGACTATTTCTCAAATTTAGAAACTAAAAATATTTAGCAACTACTAGTATTCTAGACCAACTATGATTTCCAATTCTACTTTAATCATAATAGGAAACTTTAATGACTTCTAATTCTGTTTTAATACAAAATAGGAAATTTGGACTTTTGACTACTAAGATTATTTTAGACATAATAAAACCCATATATAATAACCCATTTAATAACTTGATCCAAAATAAAACCCATGGGTGACCTCTACAATCCATGTCCAACAATTATTGGAATTACTATTATACCCTTAATTACCAAAACCTACTGTAATGACATGAAGACTCAAAATTATTCCCAATCTTCAACTCTTGATGCCCTAAATGTGTTTCATGTGAAATTCCATATGTACTCTTTTTCTTCTTTCCATGATGTTCATCAGCACCCCTTCAAGGGAGGAGACTTTGGATGGGCTTGTCCTTTCTCAAAGTGTGGCTTCTGAAGATGTGTCTTCTACTCCTAGAGAAAAGGAAATCAAGGATGAACTAAAAGAAATATGGATTGCATTCTTTGTTCTAGAGATGAGTCCAAGAGGAAGCTAGACAAGAAGATTCTTAATCTAAAGCTTGCATGGACAAAATCCTTTGCTAAATTGTCTACCAATCCTAAGAACTTCATTGTGAAATTGCATGAAAGGGATAGTGGTTTTCTTTCTTTTTATGTTTTGTTTTTGTGTCTAGCTTCTCGGGTTGTGAGAAGTGTGTTTTGTGCACCTTTTTTTGGGTTGCGAGAGGCTTGTTTCTTGGTGGTTTGGGTTTGAGTGTCCTTTGTGCCTATTCTTCTCGGGTTGTGAGAGGCTTTCCTTTCTAGGTTAGGTCCTTTGTGTGTGCCTCTATAGCAAGGTGGCCTCTTGGCAGTGTTTTGAGTTCCGTTGTATATTCTTCTGTTTTGGGTACGTTCTTTTTTTGTAGTAAAAGCTTACTAAAAAAATGGTTTTGGCTGCTCATTGGAAAGTACAATCCTATCATTAATGAGTACAAATCTATTTGCAGCTGGCTTGATTAGAACCATAGGGCGCCAAAGAGGTTGACCTTTGAAATTGACCCATGTTCTGTATTCTCATTTGTAGCCACTGTTCCTTGGGTTGTTTGGTGCTCTCAGGAAGTTGAGGCTTTGGCCTAGAAAGTGGATCCCAATTAAAACAGAGGGCGGCAAGTAGAAGAGCAGGAGAAGGTGGCACAGCAGAAAAGTGAACAAATTGCATCACTCATGGTGGATACCATGAATCAAAGAAAAAAAGCTTTTAAAGTACCAAAACATGGTAATAGCCTCTATACTTTAGAAGTGCTTTTTACATTTAATATTATTGATTTGGTAATATGATCGTTATTGGTTTCAGTTTGAATTTGTTTCGTTCTATCTGTTGAAATAGTGTTCTTTTCTATGTTGTAAGGATTCCTAACTAGAAATAGTGGAAGTGTCTATATTTTATCAAATACAGGACTTTATATGATATATTAGGTTGCATGTCCAAATCTTACATCAACATAAAACATATGGGGATCAATAGGATTTGAAGTTTTAAGGCTTGAGGTGTTTTTACCATCGTAATCAGCTTGGAATGTTAGTAGAGTCTAATATGTTTTTGTCTTAGAATGAGACGCATTTGGATATTAAATAATTTTTTTTTAAAAAAACAACGCCCAATTAGTACACATTAATGTGTGTTTGGATATTAGATAATTTATTGATATAAAATTTGATTATGTTAGTGCCGGAAAAATTCCTGTGGAAGCAGGGATTTGAATGTGCTTCAGATGGTACTTCTGCAATATCACCTAATATTGAAAAAAGGGATCAGACATTATGCTAGTCTTGACAAAGATTAAATGCCAACTAACTTCTTGGTAGGATAATTCTAGATTCTGGTTTGATTGAGTGGGCAGTTGAATTGTTATTTAACAAACTTTATTTCTTCTTTTAAAGTTTATATTTGGCAGAAAGCAAAAATGAAGTTTTGACCAAATTTCATTATGCATCAAATTAGACAAATTGAACATTGTGGAGAAGTTAAGGTGTGCCAGATTACCTATAGATGTGTCACATAACCCCACTCATGAAGTGGAAATCATAAGTTCAATAAAAGTTCCTCTTTGATAAAATGAACTAAAGGCAACATAGCATTGAGACTTTAACTTGAACTTTTTGTAGTGCTACGGCCAAGGTCATCAAAATAACTGGCATTTTTATTATACACCATTTTCTTCATAAGGAACCAAAATGGTAATAGTGACATAAATGCGCCCACTAATTCCTTTTGAGTGCTTGGAAATGAAAATCAATCAAATTGTCAAGGAGTGATTCCCTTGACCTTGTGAAGAAGGGTCCTTGCAGCACGCAATTGCTGCAGCAAAATCTTGTTAATAAAGTGTAGAAAGTGATTTTTTAATTTATTTTTTACTTTTATAGCTGAATTGTTTCCACTAAACCAATACATTAGGTTTATTCAATATGGGAAATATTGTTTTTCATCAAAGTCAATGAAAGCTAAGTGAACTTTCGCACCATTAGATTTCTTTGGTTTAATGTGAATTGGTAGCCCCAGATTGAAAACTAGCATTGGATCTCTGCAGAAAGAATCTTCAATGCAGGAAAGCTTACATGTGAACTGGGTCACCAAGTAATGAATCATAGCTAGTGTTTCAATTCTGGCGAACTCATACCCAGGACACATTCTTGGTCCTCCTCCGAATGTGACAAAGCAGTAAGGAGGGGCTGGTGCTTGCTTCTCAAAGCATGTTGGATTGATCTTTGATGGATTTGGGAAAATCATCTCATCCATGTGAGTCATGCTTGCTGTCCATACCACCTGTTCATCAGAAATTTGTGTTACTTCTAGCTTTTATTTTATTTACATTACATACATTTGTTCTGGTAATTAATCTGCAATTATGGAAATATTAGCAATATTTACACATACTTGCCACCCTTTTGGTATTAGACATCCTCCAAATTCTGTACCTTTGAGGACCCTCCTGAAGGAACACAACCCAGGAGGGGTTATCCTTAAAAGAGTCTCCATTGCTACTCTCCATGTGTATTTCATCTTGGTAAGATCATCCCATGGGAGAAGCTCCCCCAGGGTCTTGCTTTTAGCAATCTCCTTTTGTTGTGCAATCTCAAAACAGATAATTTTTCAGTATGTTCTATTTTCTAGTATCCTCTTAGCTTTTCAATTCTTAAATCTTTCTCATGAATCATGATGAGGGAGCTAGTTGGGGGCATACCTTGAACAATAGCAGCATAAATGGATGGTTCATTGGCTAAAAGCCTGATCAAGAAGGTAAGGAGTATGGAGGATGTGTCATATTCTCCAATCATTATAATGACCATGTTGTCCTCAATCTCCTCATCAGACAGTAGAGCTGAATTGTCTTCATTGCAGATTCTAAGCAAGCAAGTGATGAGATCTTGATGAGGGAAGCACCATTTTTTTCCAAGGTTACCCTCTTCTCACTTGTAAGGTCCATGAGTATGGTTTTCATTTTTGCCCTTGCTCGGAGGCTAATGCAAATTCACTGGTACTGACAGCATTCCTTCAATCATGTTTTGAAATAAACCTCTTAGTGCATCTCTTCTTGCTCCTCGTTCTATTCCAAATATGAGTGAACAAATAATGTTGAATGTGAGGGTCTTCATCAAAGGCATCGCCTATATTATCAACAAATTGTTTCATACTATTAATGCAAGGAGGAAAAATTAATAGGTTAACATGTCTAAGGTCCAATGGAAATTGTCATTTCTCCATGTGTATATGTGGTTGGTTTTGTAGATTCTCAAATAGCTACTAGCCAAACAGAAACCTCATCTCTTGTTCCACTCAAGACATGATTTGCTTTTGTAAAGAAAGGACCATCTTCATTTCATTATAATTTTATTGACTCGTTACTAGATAAAACTATGGATTTAAATCTAGAGTTTTGAAATTTACATCAGTAGTTGCAACATAAGTTGATCTCATTTTTGCCATGCCAATGCATCTCCATGTGCTTTCTTAACTTCTTCATCCATCTTCCCAACATATTGTTTTAATGCTTCAGGCTTCAAAAAGGATACAAGTGCTCCCCTTATTCGCTTGTGATTTTCGCCACTCAACTCCAGTATATTTTTCTCACCACAGACTCTCCTCATTGATGCTGGTTGCTGGTTGGAAACCGTCTTGCTGTCACACGTGTATATAAATTTGTTTGCAGCCTGTCCATGGAGAAAAACTGTAGGAGTTCCAAAGAGGCTGAGTTTGGAAATGGGACCATACTTTCTTATTCTTTCATGGAACCATGCCTCACCCTTGTTCGCTTGCATCGCATGTAGAAGGCTGAGGCTATGGCCTATGATGGGTAATCCCATGGAACCTGGTGGGAGCTTGTTGGAAGTTTTCTTGGTTAGGAAATTCCATGGCTGATGGAAATAGAGAGAGTTATATATTGGTTTTGAAACTTTAAGATGGTGGAAGACTATACTTATATGGGTGATTTTGAGGTGATAAAGATGACCCTTCTTTTACCTAAACAAATGAGAGAGATTGGCCCTTGTTTGCTTTGTCACTTTCTTTTGTAGAGAGAGAGAGAGAAAGAGAGAGATTGGCCCTTGTTGTCTTTTTAGTTACAATCTTGCTTGTCATTTCTTTTGTATATACTTGTTGTCTTTGTAGTTACAATCTTGCTTGTCATTTTCTTTTTGTTTTCTTAGTTGATGATGTTGACATGAATAGATGTTGTCAATATTTGTTGGGCTTATAAGCTATATAATGGAGTTGCTTGGACATTTCCGTAGTGATTAAAGCACTGCCTTCTGAAATGGACCTGCAATGTTTTCCGTAGTTAATGATGTTGATATGAATAGATGTTGTCAATATTCGCTGGACATATACACTACGAAGGAGTTGCTTGGACGTTTCCATAGGGAATATATTGCTTTCTCTCTCCCATCATTTTTCTGTGTCACCCTTTTTTACACTGTTGATTTTGATAATATAGGAATTGATGATAAAATGATGTTGTTCGTCTTGCTCTTGAAGATTTTTTACTAAAAAAATAAGTTTTTCAAATTTTTTTTTGGGGTGCTTAATACGTCCTTAAGCAATTGAAGCTTCTTTCTGGTCTTTGTTTTTTGGATTCCTCGAAATTCAGTAAGTCTGGTTTAGGTCATAGGATGAGAAATAGGCTTTTTTTTCCCTTGAAAATGTGAAGTCCTCGGGGACATTTTGTCAAGAAAAAAAAATTGTGAGTATTAAGATTTTTACATGGCCATTTTATAATTCAATTCCCTATCCACTAATGGTGAGCGATTATAGGTGGGTTTTCATTCTATACCCTTTTTCCAAAGTAGAAACTTCATTTGGGTTTTGAAGTTTTAAAAAACCTTTATTAGTTGTGGTCTAAGTAGAAGGGAGAAAGACAAATGATGAGGGGGCGAGAGAATAATTGTTGAAAAGGAGAGATGATGAAGAGAGAACAAGTGGAGAGAGACAGAGAGTAAAAGGTGAATGATGGTTGAGCTAAGCCCTAGAGGAGTAACCAATCAGAGGAAAGGGTCTTAATTCATATTGAACAGAAGCACCACATACAAGTTAAAACAAAGAGTATCATGGTATGTCATCCTTCCCTAAAATGGAACTTTCATGCTGGAGCAAGAACTATCATGAAAATCAATCTCGACCTAAAGCAGACTTGAGGGCTCTTGCTATTGACAGGAATGAACCTACTTCTCAAGACCAGGTATGCAGCTTGTTGGTTGCATTGAGTATGTTGTGGTTAGTTAGGCTTAGTTTACTTTGTAATGAATGCAAATAAAAATAGGCCGCATTTATGCTAACAAGGGGAGCTGAAGATTTCCTTGCTACTTCAATACTAAGACAATAGTTGTACTTTTAAACAAAAATAGTTGTTTTACTATTAAGATTAAGTAGTTGTACAATAGAATACCGTTGGCCTTGACCTTAGCTAAGTTTTCAAAGTTGAACAGCCCGTCCTTTATAGAATTTGAACACCATCCCATTTCAACCAAAAATACAACCCTGTCCGGATTAAATATATGAAATTTCATGTAAGAACTCATTACATAAGTTGATTTTATTGTTTATATATTGCAAAGGCAAAATTGTCTTTTGCCACACATTCTCATGGGACAAATTCATCCCATGGTATTCCTAGTTCGTGCGTTTTTGGGAATTTATTGTTTAATGGGATTGTTTATCCACGAACTATGCGATTGTTTAATGGGATTGTTTAATTCGTGCATTGTCTTTTTTCATTTTTTTTTTTTTTTGGGTGTGCAACTAAACACGAACTATGCAGAACTTATCAAATTACCAATCCAATCCCAACTCCTACCAGGGTTATCAAATAAGACCTTAATGTTGGTAGATCCCAAGTATGTCTTTGCATTGAAAATAGGAATATTGTTAAAGAGGGATTCTCTGTGAAGATTGGTTCAGGGGTCTACGTCAAGTTATGTTTTGGCATGGTTTATGGTTCGGTGATAAATCTTTGAACGATGAGTTTCCTAAACTATTCTCGGTTTTATCTCAGAAATCTGTTATGGTTAATGATGTTCTTTTGTTCGATGGAAGCCTGAACAAGCGGTGTTTGCTATTCAGGAGGAGTTTATTTGTTTGGGAGAATGTCCTTTTGGATAATTTAATGAATACTTAATTCGCTTTGCTTGACTCTTGACATGGAGGATAAGCTGCAATGAAAGTGGGATAAAAATAATGGAACCTATTCGATTAGATCTTTTTATTATGTCTATGAAAATTTATCTTGTGGTTTTGAGGTTTCTCCTCTCAAGCCGCATCTCTTTTCTAGAATAATCTTTGCCCATTCAAAGTCAAAATATTTTAGGGGTGTTTGGGAAGAAACTTTTTTGGCTAAAATAGCACTAAAAAGACAAAATAGGTTAAAATAGCTAATAAGACAAAATGTCACATCAAACCCATAATCATTTCACTTTTTCTCTCACAAACATCACATCCAACTATAAAAAAATCCAACTTTCTTCCCAAATACAAAAATTTTAGCTTTCTAAAATAGCCAAAAACTGAAATAGCCTACTAAAATAGCAATTTCTCAAACACCCACTTTGTTGTCAAGCTATTCTAAGTAAAGTAGCCTCTCAGGAAATTTTTAGCCAACGGGTAAACCTAAATGAGTTTTAAGAGCTTTGTCCAATGTGTTTGAGATTTGTCAAATCTGTATACCATCTCTTCATTCATTGTTAGTTTGCTTGGGAACGCTGGTCCTGTTGTTTAAACTGGTGCGGGTGGTGTTTTTTCAGTCTGCCTTGCCTCTCTCTGTGATATTTTTATGTGGTGGTTTGATCCTCCTTTTCAGAACCTTGAGAAACAACTTTGGGTGACCGTCTTCTACATGGTTATTTGGTTAGCTCAAAATGCTACTGTCTTTAACCACTCAGAACAGCATGTTCATGACGTGATTCACCTAGTAAACTTGTGTTTTGCTCTTTGGGCAAAAGCTTGTTTTGTTATTGTCAATTACCCAATGTCTGGTATTATCAGCTACCTTGACGGGATCAGGAAACTTAAACTGAAGCTTCTTTCAAAGCCGCCTTGACAAACATTGAAGTGATAAGATGGTTAAGGTGTGAAGGGTGCTTGGGTCTTTTTTATTGTTCTTCTTGTTGCTGCTGATATGTTCTTTGATGTTGCTGGTAGTGTAGGGTTGCTGTTTTGCTGGCTAGGGAGGTCTTTTTTTCATGAAGAATATTTTTATTGCTATGGGAAGCCTTAAGTTATAACTTATAAGGCTGTGTTGTTGCTTTTTAAGGCTGAGGGTTGTTCTTGACACTACAAGAAAAAGTACTTTGCATGGTGTTTATAATATAGCGTTTTTTGAAACGTCTTTGTTGATTAGTCAAGCACAACGTTTTGTAAATGTTGTCTTACATCTAGGTCAGACAACGTCATTTAGCTATGTAGTGATCACGCCGGTTCATATTAAAACCTTCTCGCCATTTGAGACCTTTCAAAACCATCTCACTCCAAACTCTCTGAAACTCAGATCCCCTTTCAAAACCCTCTTCAATCTCAATCACTCTCTCTTTCTCTCTCTTCACTTCAGATTCATCAAATAGTACAACCACCATGTTCAGAAACTCTCAGTTTCCTCGATATTGAGTTTGACCAGAAGATATTGTGAAGGTTACTCTCGGTTGAATGATCTACGTTTCTCTCTCTCTCTCTCTCTCTCTCTCTCTCTCTCTCAGATCCATGAAGGTTGTCGATGATTTGAAGGTCGATTCTTGCAGATTTGAAGGTTGATTGTCCAGATTTGTGATTCTCTCTTTTGATTTTGTGAGTATTTAATTCGTTTATTTATTGTTTTCTTTTTTTTTTTTTTTTTTTTTTTTAAGATTGTATACATCCGAGAACACAAATCTGAGATCAGCCCCTGTCAAAACTGTCTTTCAATCAATTGATCGATCGATTGTTTTCGTTCAGATCTATTTCGATTAATCATTTGATTGATTTTTGTGAGTCTCGCTCTCTTTTTGCTTATAAATATCTGTTTCTCTCTTCGAGATTTAGATCTGTTCTACTTGCATTTCGGCACTACGCTTTGGCATACAGGTAATAAGCTTCATTCTCTCTCTCTTGAAACTTGCTCTCTATGTTCAATGCATATCCAGACTTAGGCTTTTTTTAGTATTGATGTTTTTGATAGTGTATGTTAGAGTTTTTGATTTTTTTTTTTCAAATTTTTGGTTTGGTTGTGAATTTGCCACTAATTGTTATATTGATTCCATGATTCTTTATGTAGTAACTGTTGCTGCAATTTTTACGAAGTGAATTCATTGAAGATATTTTTTGATTTTTTTAATGTGGATCGTTGGAAACAGTGTATAGAAGCCCAATGATGAAGACATGTAGATCTGCCCTCTCTTCGATCAGATCTGCTTTCTCTCTCTGACCTGCTAATATGGTAATATCAGATCTGCTCTGTCTCTCTCTAGTCTATTATTTTGCCTTTTTTAGGAATCTCATTCTGGCATTTTCTTTCTTTCTGACTCTCCTAATAATCGTTTCAGGGTAGTTCCCATTTAAATTGATAAACTACTATTTTTCATTGCTTGCAATTGCTTGGAAAGAAAAAATGTGATTTACACCAATAGCAACCAACTATATGTAGATGATCTGGTTTTTTATCTTGTGAAGCTACAAGAGATTATCTTAAAAAGATCATTCTGCATCTTAAAGTGTTTTGTGGTTTCTAACATTGGTCATTCAACTCTTGGTTTATTTTTTATTTTTTTGTTGAGTTACCTAGATCATGGTCCATCAAAAAAGGGGGAAAAGACACCCTTTGGCGGCCTAAAGTTTATTCTATTTAATCTTGTTACTTCTGCAGTCCATATAATATGCTTTATGCTTGTCACTAGTATATTTTGATACAATTCATGCTTGGGAGTTTATATCATGTTTCAGTTCAGAATTCAAATGTTATTTTGGAATTGTGGTTCATATCAAAATTTGATTTTGATGAGATGGTTAACAAAATTTCAAATTTCAGAAAGTATATTCATTGAAATTTATGAAAATGGGAAGTATGAAGATGGCCAATCAAATAAAAAAAGGGTCATATGTTTGAGGTGTATTTATTTTGGACAGCTATATTCTTGACAGTATTCATGATTGTTAGATATACAATATTTGATTTTTTTATTGAATATAAGGTAGAGCAATGATATTCACACTCCACTTGTGAGAGGCTAAAAGACAAAGTAGAGTGAAAAGTTTAAAAGAGAATGGGAATATAATTTCTATTAATGCCTTACTGAACAGGATGAACATGGTTGGTTTTTATTGTATTGCGTACTCACTCATACTTTGTTCCAATGTCTATTTTTCTTTCAGCTTGAGATCCTCTGTAATTTGGCGATGTGGAGAAGAAAAAAATGTTGTAAGAATCTTATCAAGTTACTCTATTGGTTATTAATATCATAGCAAAAAAGAACAAGAGGCTAATTTCTTTGTCGTTTATTCTCTCTGCAGCAGTGTGACTGCTAGGTTAATTACCAAACTCGTGGTTGGACTTGGCCTTGGGGAGGTAATAGTGACTGCAGTGTGAATGATTCTTTTTTTTTTTTTCTTGTTCTTTTTTAAATTCAACTATAGTGGCCTCAAGTTGTTTGGGCATTAATCTTTGTTTAAGGGATACCTTTAATGTTTGGGATTTCTTATTTTATAAGTGGAGAGATTATCTACTTGTTGAGACAAAGCGTTATATGTTAAAAGGACTAATAAATGTGAATATTTGATTAACTGATGTTTGGGATTTCTTATTGCATGTGAAAGATTTGTCATTGTCAACCAGAAAAGGGTTGTCCATTTCCAATTGGGAAGAACAACAAAATGTCATAACAGTTGTCAATCTCCTCAAAGCTTCTTCTCTTTCTTGATCTTTCTCTTTCCAAAAGTTTTTTTTTTTTTTTTTTTTTTTTCATTGTCCGCCACAAAAAGGGTTGCTTTCTTTCTTTTTCTTTCAGGTGTCTCCCAAATCTCCAAAAAAACCCACAAATCCCTGAAACGCCCAAGTTCAACTTCTCAACAAGTTTTCTAATTCTGGGTAAGCCTCAAATGAATCCCTTTTTAGCATTAATAACATTAGTCATATACATCTGCTAATATTTAATTTTGTTGGACTACTTGCTTCAATTTGTGATGGTTTGAATTTTTTTTTTTTTGTAGGGTAATTATTGTTCTAATGATTAAATTCTGCAAATTGGGTTGGGATTCTGCTATGGATTTGGCTTTGATTTTGAAAGTTTTTGATCTTTATGATTATAAGGGCTTTAACTGTAAACCCTCAGAGGGTTTAAGTGTAATTGTTGCGTTTGGGCATTTTATGGGTCTTGAATTCCAATTTGAATATCATGGAACGTGTACGTTTTCTTGTTAAAATCTTATTGCTGTCAAGTAGTTACTTTTTCATTGAATTCAATCAAAGAAGTGGTAGTCTTGTGAGTGATAGGACTTTTTCTTTTTTATTTTGTTTGTGGGATTATTTTTGTTTATGGAAACTTTACACATACACACACTGTGGGACAAGGATGAATCGGTGTCATCAATCTATCAATTTCTTTACTTCTTCTAAATTGTGCCAGCATTTAATTACTGTTATTGATGGGGAAAGTTGTTAGCAACATAAGGGTAGTCATTGCAGATTTATCAGTAGTTTAGTTTGTGCAAGTGTTTTTCTGTGTAGTTAACCGTGTTGGTTTTAATAGAGTGATATATAGAAATTGCTAACAAGTGTATAATTTCATCTGAGAGGGTAGAAAGCAATTGGGATAATTAGCTATTAGAGATTGTGGTAACAAGTTTCGTTGATCGGGTGTGCTCATTTATTGTTGTGGAAGTTGAAAATTTTCTCTCAATTATTGCTTTTCCAAACTGTGGTAACAAGTTTTGTTGATCGGGTGTGGTCATTTTCATTTTATTTTTGAACAGGGTGCTATGAAGATAGTTAGTGTCAACAAATAGACTTTTGGTGGTTGCAAAGTAAAGATTTGGATTGCAGATTGGTTTGCACAGTTGAACAACAAAATAGGGGGGTGATTTGAAAAAAAATTTGACTGTTGTATGATTGAGATTTGGAAAGTTGTAGGGTTAAATCTCAAAAGAGATAAAATGGAATTTTATGGTCTTGAATTTGGCGTTGTAATTCAAATTTGAGCCAATCTGTATTCGTTTATGTAAATTCTCAATTAATTCTCAATCTCTGTTCCTAGTTAAATGCTCAACCAAAAAACAAAAAAAAGGAGGCATTTTTTGGAAAAAAACACCACTAAATGATATCATCTTGACATCATATCTGAGGTAAGTATAAAAATGAAGAGGTAATGTATTTTTGGAAAAACGCCACTAAATAATGTTATCATTACATCATATATTAAGTGTGACGGAAAAGTAAGTGGATGTCAAAGATTTTGTGACACTTTTGAAACGTTGCTAAGTTATTGCGGTAGTCATATCTGTGACAAAAATATTAAATGTTGTAAAAGCCTATTGCGGTGTTTTTCAAGCCTATAGCGGTGTTTTTGAAACACCGGTAAAAGTCAATTTTCTTACAGTGTGATTTGGGAGTTTGGGAAAGTGTTTTTGTTGTTTTGAGTTGTGCAGAAATGATGAGTTCTGCTTTTGTTCTCTCTCTCTATCTCTCTCTCTCTCTCAGTTTGGTTTAGCTTTGATTCTTTCTGCACTTTCCTCAACTTGATTTTTTTGCTCATAAAAAAAAAAAGAAAGAAAAAGAAAAACGAAAGAAAGTGGAAGGCAATTATCATGTGCTTTTGGATGGTCCTTTGTGAACAAAACATGGAATAAGGTGGATACTTACTGCAATATATATATATATATATATAAATTGGTAGGGGAAGGGGAAGCTACATAACTGTAAACTCGAATTTAAATATTACATTTGGTAATTCATCTATCGAACTAACTCTTAATGTTAGCTACTTGTTACAATAACTATATATATTTTGGTGGGTGGCAAGGCAAGACAAGGTAGGTTGTACTCAATGTGGAGCTAGGAATTTGAAGATGGACAATAATTATCGTTTTTCATGCTATCAAAATTTGATGTGTTTCACATATAGCTTGTTTGTGGATTTAATGCATGTTTATATATATATATATATATTAAATTTTTCTCAATTTTGTGTTCCACATATATCTTGTTTGTAGGAGCCTTTTGAAGATTTTTTGGTTAGGAGAAGGAACATAAGTAATAAAATTAGTAAGCTCAAATAGCTAACAAATCCCATGGTAGGCAGACTTAGCTGTTGCCTTTGTAGTTACAAGTATGCTCACAAGGGTTTAACGGTTTGGTTTTGGAACTAATCTTTTGATTTTTATTGATTGAGAACTAAAATTGATCACATATTACGATTCAATTTGCATGGGTATTTCTATAGTAACTAAGAACTTCCTTCAAAATAAGGCCTGCAATATTTTCCTTAATTGATGATGTTGATATGTATGAATAAATGTTGTTTGTCAATATTTGTTGGACTTGGACATATAAACCATAAACTATACAGGAGTTGCTTGGACATTACCCTAGTGACTAAAGCTCTTCTTTCCAAAAACAGCATGCAATAGATTTCTATTTCTAAATGGAGATCCTATGTCTTCTTAATGTGTGTCATTTTACATTTCCTCAATATCATTGGTCCTCATGTTCACTTGAGATGAATATAAGAATCAATTGCTAAGGATTCATTGCTAAAGAAATATTCTTTCCCACATGTTTTTATAATCATCCTATGTTTTTGAAATGTTGCATAAGATAGTTCAACTATCTTTCTGGAGGAGTTTTCTTACAAACCTCATTACAAGCCATGAGACACAATGTTAGAGTAGTAAATTAGACTCGAGCAAAAACTTTGCCCACTGTATAAGTTTACATTTGAGGGAGAGATTGTTGGAACTTCTTAAAGTAAAATGGCCCCATATAGGAAAAAAATCAAATGTAAAGTCTTTAATATATGTCCGTTGGATTCACCTCATATATGTTTGAGCCTTTAAGTGGATGCGTGTCTGAAATAACGTGTATTAATTCTAAGTATTGACACTTTCGATTGCCTAACATAAATCTAAGTATGGACTCTTTGGATTCCGTAACATAAATTCCCTTCGAATGAATTACAAGCCCATCTTAACAAATTCAAGCAACGATTCATTTTTGTACTCTAAATTATTACTAGTCAATCACATTTCAGTAAAGAGCAAATTGCAATATATATATATATATATATATTTATCATAGATACAAACAAGCATGAAAACAAACATATAATATTGTTAATTGAGATAAATAATTTTGGATACAAACTCCATTACAATGCAGAGAAAGTAAAATTACACACATTGGGTACTCTTTTTTCCCCTTTATTCACTCTTCAAATCTTCAGCACACATTAGGTAAACATACCTTTATTTAGAGTAGTAGTTTTGATATTGCAAACGAAGACAATTATTTAGAAACACAAATCATAGGAAGCGTATGCCCTTACACAATAAAATCCTAAGGCAAACATCAGATAACCAGAGGGAGTAGCTCAACATTCTTTATGGTTGACAACTGCAAAAGAAAATGAAAACTCAATAATAATCTAGTAGTAAATCTATATTTTGCTACATATAATGTTCGCTTTTTTGGTTTTTTTTTTTCGGATACAAAAAAATGAAAATCTCAAAACCACCATTGCCTTCATATTGTTTTCATTTTTGCACAAAAAACAGCTTTTGAAATTTTGGAAATTTTTTTTGTTGTTTCCAAAAAAATGAGATAGGTTTTAGAAATTTTTTTTGAAAGAAGTATTCAAAAAATAATTCACAAAACATGTCTATTTTTCTGTAATAGAAAATTCTTTCAGATAAGAATTGTATGGTTTTTGGGTATAGCTTGGTTTAAATCATGAATTGTCTGCTTACTCATGAGAGTTATTCCTCATAAATTTATAATCCGGTTCACAATTGGATTTCATTTTCAGGAGCATCATTATGTCTTGCCTAAAAAAAACGAAAAGAAAAAAAAAAAAAAAAAATTAGGAATTACGATAGGAAACATTCATAATGATAACGAAAAGAAAAAAAAAATGTGAGAAACCTGATAATATTGTCTGTGGATGGAAAATAAGATATTTAAACAATCTATGCATGATTTCATAGGTTGACAAATCTATCAAGTGTATTTTGAATGGGCCTCAAAGAAAATATGCAAATTGAAAGGCCAATTAATTTTATTTATTCCTAATGTAGTAAAATTTATGGTGAAAACTCACAACATTTTTAAATTACTCATCGATTGAATAAAGATCTTACACAATGCAGAAGGATCATAGATTTTTCTAAGAGAGATAACAAGTAGGCATTCTTCTCCTCTTTCACTTTTGGCAAATAACTCTTTTTATCATCATTCCAAGTCATGGCATCTATCACTTTTTGATTGATTGTATATACATTTTTTTTAATTTTTTTTTTTTGCTTGGTCTTAGTAAAAATAAAAATATTTAATATAAATAAACATGTAGGGGGTGTTTGATAACCAAATTTAGCACTTAAAATTAAATGTATTAAGTGATAATCAATTAAGCTCATTAGATAATCATAATTGATATCACTTAAAAATTTGAAGTCTCTTAAAATGTGAGGTAAAACTTAAAAAAAAAAAAATTAAATCATATGAAACTTACTTAATTCTGACTGAATTTATAAAACTAAACATGAATATCGATATATACTGTTATAAACTCACCACCACCACCACTACCATCACCATCACCATCGCTACCACCACCACCACTGTCATCATAACTACAACTATTACCACCACCACCATTACACTATCATTACCACCACTTTCCTCACTATTGTTATTATTGCCATAAGTACTATCATCATTTTATTACCACCACCACCACCACCACCACCACCACCATCATCATAATATAAAAATTAAAATATACAATTTGAAAATAATATATTTAAATTTGATTTTATACATATCAAACAATTTATTTTTAGTCGGCACTTAAATTTTATCAAATAATTTTTTAATTAAAAAGATTCAATATTCAATTTTCAATCTTCAATTTTTAACTTTATCTAATACACTACACACATTTGACTTAATGACCTAAGGTCTCACTATTGGAATTCTGCAGCTTGAAACCAAAAAAAGAAAAAGAAAAATCCCTAATCGAAACTTAATATAAAATTTATTAAAATGCATAAAAACAAAAGAAAAAAAGAAATTGAGTGTTAACATTTTCTTTTTTCTTCTTTATTTAAGGAAGGCATAATCTCAATCCACTAGGTCTCTTCCATATTTATCCAAGGGCCTAAAAAACATTCATTGTCCAAAGGTCCTTATACTAAAATTTGATAAAAATCTCCCAAATAAAAATAGAACTATTCAAATGGTTATAAATTTTAAGCATTATAGGGAGTACTACCCTATGAGTGGTTGCTAGAATATTAAATAATTTATTATCTTATGGCCGAAGGTGATTTTTTATTTATTTTTTAGATAGTTAAAGGCCTTCGATAATAAAGGCATAAATGAATATTCATTGTAAAAGGCCAATAAAAACTAAAATTTCGTTAGCCATCAACTTAACTTAACACTCAAAAATAAAAATAAAACTCTATGCACGAAAGATGATAATATATTAAACTTTAACTAAATAATAAAAGAAAACAAATAAGTTTTACATTAAAAAGTGTAATCTATACAAAAAAAAATTAAAAATGTTATTTGAGTGTAATAAAGGGCCTCTCTATGCACAAAATTCATACACAAAAATATACCTAAAAAAATAATATGTGGTTAAGATTCAACTCTAATATAGTGAAGTCCACAATTTGAATGAATCTTGACCGTATATTAAAATTTTTAAGCATTTTTAAGTGTATAAATGTATGTAGTATTGCTATAATTTAATTTAAAATTATTAGAGATTTGTAATTATGTACAAACTAAATTATCAACTATGAGGAGGAGTTGATAATTTGATTTGTAATTTATTAAAAAATACAATGTATCATAAATTTTCATCTTGAAATTTTCTCCGAAACCGAAGTATATGATGTAAATTTAAAATTATACAAACACAATGAATATTTATAGTCCATTGATTTTTACTAGTTTATTAGTCAAAGACCCAATTTAATTTACTTTTATTAAATAAATAAAAAATTACCTCATAATGTAAGTAACTAATTACCTGATATATATTCACATAAAAACTAATTACCTGATATATATATATATATATATATGTTAAATGTGGTAAAATAGAGAAGTACCTTAGGTGGCTTTGAAATGATATGGGTTTGCACAAACTGATTCAAGTCCATCCCCTGTAGCGGTATTTTCACGGATCTATGCAATTCAAATTCAACTTCAACTTCCTTCAGTTTTGGTGTGCTGCCGGAAGTAGTGGCTGCGAAAGTCTTCATTTTGGGGCACTCTATCACTCCAAGTCGTTCCAAGGATGGCCATTCAAAAGGAAAGTCGTCTCCTCCTGTGCAGAAACCAGTTAGGTTTGGAAGACCTATTAGTTGGAGTTCTTTTAGACTTTTGAACATCATCTTGTGGTCCACTCTCTCTTCTTCTTCTTGTTGCCCTTCGTTTTGCTTCCCAGCAACAATTTCCTCCATTTCTTCACAGTAACTTACCCTAAGTTCTTCAAGTTGATGAAGAGCTTGAGCTATGGAAGGTTGGAAGACATATTTCAGTTTGCCACATGATCCGACAGTCATAGATGTTAGGTTGCAGAGTTGCACATGTTGACGACTGGAGCAGTTCAATGTATGCTTCAATCTCGGCAACTTCCATAGCAATAATTCTGTCAAACTAGAAAGCAGCTTCATGCCTTCTCCTTCAGAACCAAAATCAAATACTTGTTCCAATTTCTCACATTCAAATACCCGAAGCTCCTCCAAATGTTGTAGCCTTTGAAGCAAATTGAATGGAAGAAGAACAGTTGATAGTGAAGGACAAGAACCAACTTTCAAGCGTCTGAGCTTTGGGAAGCACACCCAGCTGGAAGTAGTAAGTGCACTTGCTACACATATCCCTTTGAAACTATCCAAACAATAGAGTGCCAATTCTTCCAGGTTGAAGAGCAATTGCAGATCACGTGGTTGTGCTTGTGATGAAATCCCCCATTCCTCTGTGTTGATCAAGTATTCCAATTCAGAACAATCTTCAATCTGTAGATGTGTAGCTCTCTTCAACAACATCTTTAGCCATTTACTCCAATTAACCATAGATCCAACCAAATTTTTAACTTCCAAATAATTTGGGGAACGATTTTCAACCATATACCCAGAACTCGATTTTCCAATAAAAATAATAAAACTTTCCAGCTCAGAAAAAACAAAGTCCTTGGGTATATACGCAATGTCAGGTATGGAAATGGTTAGCACTTTTAGGCGAGGCAAAGATCTTAATGCAGCAACTACTTCCACTTCAGGGTATCCGATACTCGAAGATGTGATGCCAAACAAGTACAACTCCTCCAAATGGGATAAAGGCGATACCATTGTGGCCGGAATCATAAATTCATGATGGCTTTCAGTCATGTCCAACAACCTTAGATTAGTTAACTCGCATGTGGGATTTGGTGCCTCAGAAAAGAAGGCATGCCTGAGGCTAAGGAGTTCAACAGTCTTAAACTGTCCAAGAAATTTAGTGTCCTCAAACTTAATTCCGTCAAGAACTAATGTTCGAAGACACATTTGGTTATTGAAAGCATAAGGACTACGAATTGGATTGTCAAAATCGTAGTCAAGTTGTTGGCTCAAATCTAAAACACTAAGTGCATTCATCCTTGAAAAGAATTCATGTGAACATGACCGTGCAATTTTATTGTCTTGTAATAGTAATATTTGGAGCTTTGGACATTCCAAGACCTGAGGAAGGTTACTAATTTGATTTCTCATCAATGATATGGCAGTGTATTGATCCAAACTATACATATTTGGCCAATCTTTCAAATTGCAACCAGCTCTTACAAAATGCTTTTTGGATCCAATATCTATGGCAACATCACGTACAACATCATGCATTTTGATGCAATCTTTTTTATTATCACTAGCTAATAACAAACAGGAAGCTATGAGATTGTTGATCACTGACTTTGCTCTGCCCCTAGCTTCTTGCATTGTATCAACATTTTTGAATACCCTCAACCCCATCCCATATCGTACCAAGTCTTCTATTAAGATGTTATGATCCTCAGGAAATAGAGAACAAAGCAAGAAGCAAGCCTTTGCTTCCTCATCATGCAGGTAATCATAGCTCAACCTAAGACTTTTGTACACTCGTTGATCAACACCTTCAATGTTTGTTGGCATTGATTTTCTCAATTCTCGAGCTGCCTCGTTCCATAAATTAGGGTCATCTTTACCTTTCATTGCACTTCCAACCGCAACAAGTGCTATTGGCAGACCTCCACATTCTTTACAAACCTCATTAGCGACAACATTCAACGCATTAGAGTCAACAACATCGCCAACATTCTTTTTGAACAAGTCCCATGAATCTTCTTCAGATAAAACACCGAGACGAACAATCTCTGTCCCCAACCTTTCCATTCCCATGGAATTGCATACTTGCTCCCGCCGTGTTGTGATTATGATTTTGCAACCCTGGTGATCATTGCCAAATGGAATGCCCACGGCTGCCAAATCAAGTTTGGCCCAAACATCGTCCAATATAACAAGGATCTTCTTCACATCCTTGAGTCTTGCACACAACATGCCTGTTCGTTCAGTTTCACTTGGTTGATTAATTAAGCTGGTGAAACCCAACATGGCAGCTATCATCTTGAATCTTCTTAATGTCTTGGTTCTGAGACACTACAGCCATCACAACTTCATCAAAAAACTTATCAGATTTTGCTTTTTTGCCGATTTCTTTTACCAAAGTTGTCTTTCCAATGCCCCAATACCATGTATTCCAATGAAGTTGATCTTGTCGTCAATTAATGCCTCCATTACATTCGTCATTGTCAACTTTGTAGAAGCATAAGGTGCAAGCGGTTCAGAGGGTATGGACTCTATCCCCAAGGGACGTGCAGGCTTGGATATGTTATTGAATTTGCCTTTTATTCCCAGCTCTTTAGCCTCCTCTGCTTTATTTTTTGCTTCTTTACCTAGCCAGCGCCATGTGACCAAATCAGGAAACCACCCATTCAAACATTTTTGGTTCACATTGGTACCACCTTGGAGAACTCTTCAGCCTGTAGAATGAACCCATTAACTTTGTCAATCCAATTCTTGACAATTTGTAGAATTTCTTCTCTATTCCTTTTTGCTGCATCGATGGATCGAGCACATCTGTTCTCTGAGCCTCTAAATTTTGAACTTGCTCTTGCAGATCTGCAATGTATTTCACTCGATGGAAGACATAACCGAATTGACGCCCAACTGGCTTCACCAATACTCCAACTACACTTCCTCCAGTGGAAATCAGAGCACCAAGCACACTCATGTCTAATGACAAACAAAGCAGTACTTTACAATGGTCCCCAATCTCTAAAGTTTTCTGAGTTGAATTTTAATGGAGAAATTATCCATTAGTGGTACTATTAGAAAAAAAATAAACATCTAATTTTAATCATTAATGTTTATAAAATGTACCACTTATTTATAAATTTTTTTTTTTTTTTAAAAGTCCAAACTAAATTAAAATTTTTCCTATTTTAATCACTAAATCAATGACCCCCTAAGAAGTATAGACTGTGTACACAGTCAAGCTTCAACCATTAGTTACTAATTGATTGTCTTAAATTCACACCCACAATTTCAATGTATGAAATTTGTTCTTCTAAATAATTCACAACCACACATCGAAGCTGATCCCATATAACAATAATGATTGCATAGACGCATAAATTAATATACACACAACTGTGTCCATGCAAAATATTATGGCTGTTCTCATGGAGTACAATGCAACTTTAGTAGCTCATTATGAACAGAATAAACAATTAGTGGACTACATTTATTTAGTGTTTAGATATAATTTTAGATAGGAATTCTCAAAGAAAATGTGAAATTAAAATATAAAAAAAAAATAGCTTATATTTTATTTGTATTTGTCCCACATATTTTCTTTCTTTTTTTTAATCTTTACCAAATCTATGATTCAAACATAGTCTTAACACTATTGAAAAGGGGAAGCTAGAAATTTATTCAATTTTTGTTGAGTTAATTACTTAAAAGTCCTATTTACAAATATTATGGTAACTCAAGTCTTATTTAAGATTTTTTTGAACCAATAAGTCCTATTTAGTAAAACCAAAAATATTATCAGTTTTTCTCAATTTTTAAAATTAAGAACATTATCAACTTTGCATAGTCATGTTTCAAATAATTATTTCACTAACTGATAAAAAAACAGAGCATGAGATTAGACGTTTTTGCCTTTCTATTTATTGGTTTGATTCAACTATCAATAACATCGAGAACATTATCAATTTTTTCATTTTTAAATTTTTTTTTCCTTCGATTTTACACATGAATGTTCCATCATCATACTTCTTTATAGACACAAAATTTTCAATTTTACACAAAAAAATAATTTAGTTTTTTCAAAAAAAATTAAAAAATATATTATTTTTTTTGCACATAATTTTTTTTAGTTTTTTTCAATTTGAAAATTGATATTTTAAAGTTTTAAAAATCAAAATAAATGTCAAATTGCTATTTTTTTTTTAGATAATCATAAATAATGAACAATCATTATTTGAAAAACAATTCCGATTATTAAAAATTTAATAGGACTTGAAAGTCCAAAAAATCTTAGTTATGACTTAATAGAGTATAAGTTCATAAATTAGAATTTGTATGAAATGCCCCATATTTATTTGGATAACTTACACTTTTCCCCCTTTATGTTTGGCCACTTTTTTACTTTGACCCTTAAAATTAGCAGTTCATGTTTCAATTTTTTATTTTTTATTTTTTTATTTTTTATTTTCTATTTACTTATAAAGCTAACTTCCATTAAAAATTAAAAAAATAACACATTGACAATCTCATGGAATAATAATATTTTATTATATATAACTTACACTACTAACACAAACTCAAACACTAATATAATAATATATTTTGTATGTTATGCGACAACTATCGTGATATTTTGTATCTAATTTTGAACAGAAATTAATTTTAGAAACAAATTAAAAAAAAACTTGAAACATAAAGAATCAAAGTGTAAAAAATAAATTTTTAAGGACCAAAGTTTAAAAAGTAAATAAGTATAAAAGAGACAATGCCTAATTTACCCTTTTTGTTTAGATTGACATATTGAAGAACATTGTATGAAGCCAATTAGTCAGGGCAACCAAATCTCAAAAATTTGAAAACATTTTACATTGTATTTTTATGTTGTGTTTGGTTTGGAGATTTAGAGAGGGATTTGAAAAAGAAAAGAGAAAAGATGTGTGAAACTAAGCAAAATTTAGATATATTTTATTCACATTTCACCTATCTTTTTTATTTCTCTTTCTAAATCCCTCTTTAAAGCTTCCAAACAAATATAACATTAATGATTAAAATAATTCCAAAAAAATGGGTGCGCCTTGCATTTGTTGAGATGTATTTAACTTCTTTTTTATTTAGATAGAAGATGTCTATTAAATTTGAAAAAAAGAAAAAAGAAGCTATCACCGTCATATTAAGGGCTCAACAAAATGGTAATTTGGTACATAAAATTATCCATTTCTTTCAACTTTTCTCTCCCTAATTAGGTGTGAATAATTCTTTTTTCTTACTTTTTGTATGTTTCTTATGTTTTGCTCGTAATTTTCATTTTTGCTTATGTGTAATGAGTTTTCTTCATTATCTATGTTTATCTAGTATTAAAGTTGTTGGCATCTGCTACCTATAGATTGATTTGTCCTGTATTAATACTACTTTGTGGGTTAATTTGAGAAGATAGTTAAACGTTGATTTTTTATTTTTTTATTTTAAAAACGTATAAAAAAATATGAGAGGTGATGTGATCAAAATAGATTAAAAGCTAACTTTTAACTTTTTTTTACACTTCCTAAATTAGCCTTGTATTAACTGTATTTTTAAGTATGAAATTTGTCAAGCCTAAAACTGTTCAGTAAGATAGATTATAATTTTGTAAGGATATGGATTTTTCTCAAATTTACTTGAGAGAATTTGAGGAACTTGTGGGATTCACTCAAATTTTATTTTAATAATTCGAATGGTTCATTTTGTAAAATTTTCAAATTTATACTCCCTTCGTTTTAAAATATTAGTCCTTTATTTCATTTTTTATTATCCCAAAATATTAGTCCCTCTTCAAAAATCAAGTACAAAAATAATATAAATATCTTATTTTACCCTTTTTTTAAATTAATAAACAATATAAAAAGTACAATTATGACATTGATATTCTTAAAAAATGTACTATCAAAAGGATAATTTTAGAAAATCAATTTTTTTCAAATGCAATAATTGTACTATCAAAAAAGTTAGATTCCCCAAAATGGACCATTATTTTGGGACAGAGGGAGTATTATTCTTGAAAAAACTTAAATTAATCCGATAATCTGTTCTCCAAAAAATTAAAAGATGAATTACAACTCAGTGTATTATTTCAGAAAAAATAAAAAAAAATCAAGTGGTTATATTCATAAATTTTTTCACTAATCAATAAATATTTGACAAAAAACCATCGATATGTAATTTTTTCAAAATTAAAAGGTCTATTTTGAAAAACATGTCATCTTTTTTTTTTTTTAGACAAATGTAATAAAATGAATAAGTCATAATTATTGAATAAGACTAATGTTTTTTAATGAATGCTATACTGAATTTTTTTTTATAAATGATATATTCATGATTCTATAAAATCAACAATTTAAATAATAAAAATAAGAATAATGGTGGACTTAACGAAGCACTTACGTTCTTTCGAGTTTAGATTTAATTGAATTTGAGTGGATGACTAACCCATTTGTAACTAGCTATGTTGAGAGAGAGAGAGAGTACCTGTGGATGGTGTGAGTGTGTAGGGAGATTGGGGCAGCGGTAGGTTGGGCTGAGCGAGGTGAATTGACGGAAGGGAAGACCAGAGACAGGAGATTTCTAATCTTCATATAAGGTACTTTTTTGCTACTCTCTACAGCCTGCTTTCTAATCTTCATATAGCGTGATTTGGAAAGGATAGTTAAAAGTTTAAGGATCCGTTTAGTAAGCCTCTTAAATGATAGTTTCACTTATTGATTTGAGTGTGGTGTTTATTTTGAGCTTTTAAATTATAATTCTATACCTATTTTTCAAAACTCAATTAAAAAATAATCATTACTTTTCAAAACTCATAATCAAACACATAATTCAAAATTCTCTTCAAAACTTAATTCAAATCAATATTTTAATTTTTTAAATATTTTAAAAATATTTTAATTTTGTTAAGATTTAAATATTTTAAAATTTAAAATGTTACGATTTTTTAAATTTTTTAATTTTCTGAATATTAATATTACGATTTTAATTTAATTTTAAAATATTTATAAAATAAATTCAAACTCTATTTACAAAATATTTAAATATATATATATTTTTTTGTTATGTATTTGATTACAATTTGAGTGTAGAGTTGTGAAAGTAGTATAGAGTTTTGAGTTATGTGTTTGGGTTATGAGTTTTAAAATAATTTCTTAATTGATTTTGTTTATAGTTTTGGTTACGATATGAGTGTAGAGTTGTTTTTAAATTTAAAATATTAAAATTTTAATTATTATTTAAAATTTTTGAATATTTAAATTATTTAAATTTTTACGATTTAATTTTTGAATATTTATTTTAATTTTTACTTATTAAATTTTTTAGATTATTTAAATATTTATGATTTAAATTTTTTGAATATTTATTTTGAAAAAATATTATTTCCTTTGTAGTATTTCAATTAAAAAATTGATTAATGTTATTTTCTGTTAAAATAAATTTTTTTAATGAATTTTAAAAGAGTTTGGTTATGTGTGTTGCTCAGAATTTCAATAGTGTGAAAGTAATGTGTTTTGTTATGAGTTATAACAATTTAAATTAAGTTGTGAAAATCTTTTAAACTCATAACCAAACAAATTTTCTTACTTCACATGTCAAATCAAACTTTCAAAACTCAATTTCATACTCAATTCAACACTCTATTCAAAATCATAACCAAACAAATTTTTACACTCAAATTATAATTTCAAAACACACAAACTCAAAATACAACTCATATTCTCAAATCATAATTAGAAAGTCTTACCAAACAGAGCCTAAGATTGCGTTTGTTGGAGTTTTGTAAATATGATTTGAGAGTATGAGTCGTATTTTGAGTTTGTGAGTTGTGGAATTATGATTTGAGTGTAGAAAATTTGTTTGGTTATGGTTTTTAAATAGAGTGTTGAATTGAGTTTTGAATTGAGTGTGGAATTGAGTTTTGAAAGTTTGACTTGACATGTGAAGTAAGAAAATTTGTTTGGTTATGAGTTTTGGAAAGAATTTTCAAAACTTAATTCACATTATTATAACTTAGAACAAAAACAAACTACTTTCACAGTATTGAAAATTATGATCAACACTCATAACAAACTCTTTTCAAAAATTCAATTAAAAAAAATTATTATTAACAAAAAATAATATTAATCAATTTTTTAATTGAAAATACTACAATGAAATAATTTTTTTTCAAAATAAATATTCAAAAAATTTAAATCATAAATATTTAAATAATTTAAATAATCTAAAAAATTTAATAAGTAAAAAATTAAAATAAATATTCAAAAATTTAAATCGTAAAAATTTAAATAATTTAAATATTCAAAAAATTTAATAATTTAAAATGTTAATATTTTAAATTTAAAACAACTCTACACTCAAAGCGTAACCAAACACATAAAACGAAACTCAATTAAGAAATTATTTTTAAAACTCATAACCAAAACATAACTCGAAACTCCAATTACTTTCACAACTCTATACTCAAATCGTAACCAACTATATAACAAAAAAAATTAAAATATTTAAAAATATTTTTATAAAATAGAGTTTGAATTTATTTTTATAAAATATTTTTAAAATTTAAAAATTTAAAATCGTAATATTTTGAAATTAAAATATTTAATAATATTCAAAAAATTAAAAAATTAAAAAAATCGTAACATATTTAAATATTAAAATATTTAAAAAATTAAAATATTGATTTGAATGAGTTTTGAAAAGAGTTTTGAATTATGTGTTGGTTATGAGTTTTGAAAAGTAATGATTATGTTTTAAATTGAGTTTTGAGAAAGAATCCGGATCCTCCGTCTGGGTGTAACATTATGATTTGAAAGTTCCAAACAAACAACGCACTCAAATCAATGGGTGAAACTATATTTTAAGAGTCTTACCAAACAGAGCCTAACTTTTTATCTTTATTTGATTTTTTTTTAAATGTATAAAAAAATATAAAAATAATGTGATTTAAAATGAGTTAAAAGTTGATTTTTAGGGGTTGTTTGAAATGATCTAAATAAGTGCACTTTTTGACTTTTTATGAAATATGAGTTGGATTTGGGTTGAGTTTGAGGTGATGTGTTAGAGAGGTGATGTGACTTGAATAAAATGATGTGACTTAAATAAGATAGTGACTTTTTAACTTTTTATCTTTTTTCAAGCACGTCAAACTTAGCCTTAATGTTTTTTTTAGCTCTTCCCAAATTAGCTTGGAACTTCTATATAAGTCCTTTTTTTTATTAAAAAAAAAAAAAAAATTAGTAATATTTTTTAAAATTATATTAATTTTTTTTTATTTTTCCTGTCTGTTTTGTTTAAACGAATTAAAAAAATATTTAAAAAATTAAAATAAGCAAAAAAAACTTCATTATTTTGTTTTTTTTTTTTTTTTTTTGTATTTTATCTTTTCTGCATTTTTTTTTTTCTAAGTTTCCGACTCATTTCATCTTGATAAATCTACAAGTCTAAATTTTTTTGAAAATTTTAAAAAGAAAAATTTACTAAAGAAGAAAAAAAATCTAAAATAAAAAAACTACTAAACAAAAAAAACCGTAAAATAAGCTATAAATACCCGTGTTTGGTTTACCTTTTAAATTAACTTTTGGATTGAAAAATTAAAAAACATGTTTGGTTTATATGAAAAATTTACCCATAAGTACTAGTTTCTGAAAAGTTGAACCATTTAGTCCTATAAATTTTTTTATGTTCCGTTTAGTCTCATTTGCACATCAATCTAATGTTCGAAACATTAATCTGATGTTCGAAATCTAATGTTCGAAACATTAATCTGATGTTTGAAACATTGTAATAGGACCTTTCAGTCTATAAGAAAACTTTTAGAACTAAACAGTGTATAATTATTAATTTGGGATTTATTGGTACATCCCCTTACAATGTTTCAAAATTATTTTTTCGCTCCTCTCTCCTTCTCTTTATTTTTTTTATACATCATTTATTTTTCTCTCGCTTCTCTCTCTCTTTGTTCTCATTCTCTCACCTTTTACACATTAATTAATCAATTTTCTCTTACACTTATCTATTTAACTAAAAAAAAATACAAATCATCTCAAAATTATTTTCAAAATATATACCAAAAAAAATTTTAAATTTTAAATTTTGGAAATTCTTTTCAAAAATTATCTTTCAAAATTAATTTTTAAAACCAAATTTAACGGAGCCTAACTTATTTTGTCTTTTTGTAGGTAAGTTATGTGAGAGGTAATGTGACCCAAAATGAGTAAAAAGTTGGAAGTTGATTTTTTACCAGCTTTCCAAAAGACTCCTCAGCTCTCATGTGAGATGTTGACTATTTTAAGTTAGTTTTAAATTTTTTTTATTATTATTTTAGTCAAAGAAAAAAAAGTTATGTTTAGGATGGTTTGCATTTTTTTTTTAATTGAATAGATTATTGTGAGAAAAAAATAATTAATTGATATGTGAGATGTGAGATGTGATATTTTATATTATTAATTATATTAATTATTATTATTTTTGTACGATTAACTTTTATTAATTATTTTACATGATACCTCATTGATTAAAATAATTTAATTTTAATTTTAATTTAATCTTCAAAAAATTACTTGATAATAAACGCTCCTCCTGGACCACTCATTATAATTTTTATTTTTATTATTATTATTTTGTTAGAGATAAGAGTGACTCCGATTGGATAATTTAAAAAATAGGGTTAATTACACTAATAGTCTCTATAGTTTGGAACTTGTGTCACTTTGGTCCCTGACTTTTCAATTGTGACACATTTGATCCTGAATTTTGAATCTTGTTCCAAATAAGGACAATTGAAAATATTATTAGATTTTTCAAGGATAAAATCGTCAATTTGATAAAATATAAACTAATTTGACAAAAATAAATGTCAAAAAATATTTTTTAATTTTTTTAAAATTATTTCTATCCACCAATGATAAAATTATGTAAAATTAATAAAAATTACATAATTAATTTTTTAAAATTATTTCTATCCACCAATGATAAAATTATGTAAAAATAAAAAATTACATAATTAATTTTTTTAAATTAATTTTACATGATCATCATTCAAACACATAATAAAAATTAATTTGGTAAAAAAATAAATAAATGTCTAAAAGATTTATCAATTTTACGTAATTTTATTTTTAGTAGGTAGAAATAATTTTTAAAAATTTAAAAATATTTGTTTGACATTTATTTTTGTCAAATTAGTTTATATTTTATCAAATTGAATTTTACCCTTGAAAAATCTAATTATATATTCAATTGTCCTTATTTGGAACAAGATTCAAAATTCAGGGTCAAATGTGTCACAATTGAAAAGTCATGGACCAAAGTGACACAATCCCCAAACTATAGGGACTATTTGTGTAATTAATCCTAAAAAATATTATAGCTTCAAATTTTCTATCAAATAAATAATTAAATATCTTTCTAAAAAATTGTAAATCTTATTTAATTTTTTATTTAATAGAAAATTTGATATCTCTAATATTATTTAGTGCTCTTTTGAAAAGCTGGTAAAAAATCAATTTCTAATTTTTTATTAATTTTAAGTCATATCATCTCTCACATAACTTACTTATAAAAAGACAAAAAATTAAAAAAAAATTAAAAAATTAACTTTTTACCAATTTTACGAAAACAAATTTTCCCGATTTTTTGTCCATAGTGCGCAGCAGCTGGCACATACTTTTTGACCCATCGGTCAGATTTGTCTGCAAAAGTCGTAAAGACGAGATGAAATATCAAATCAATGGTACAGCAAAAAATTAGTGCACTTTAGAGATAAACAAAAGGAAAAATGATTTGAAGCCCTAAAATTATTCCTAATCTCCCTAATTTTTAATTTAGGCAATTTTTTTTTTTTTTTTACTTGATATGAAAATTAGGGGATTAGGGGGGATTTTTTTAGGGGGATGTAGCATGATTGTAAACAAAAACGGCAGTGCTAGGTCCCTCGAATGGGGGCCTCCGAATCCCCCGAAATGCCTAATCAAGTAAAAAAAAAAAAAAAAAAAAGAAAAAAAAAACAATTTCCAAAAATGAAAAAATTAAGGGGATTAAGGGATTATTTTTAGGGGAAATCATTTTTGAAACAAAAATTATGATAAATAACTTTAATATACAGTGAAAATTTACACCGGGGGGTGTTTGTTTGGTAGAAGGTTGAATTTTATGTTTAATAGATTGGATAGTTTAGTCGGATTAATAATCCCTCGTAAATGGGATAATTTAAGGGTTGTTTGAGATAAATAAAATAAGTATATTTTTTTGACTTTTTATGAAATATGAGTTAGGTATAAGTTGGGTTTGAAGTGATGTAATAGAGAGGTGATGTGACTTAAATAAGATGTGTGACTTAAATAGGATAGTAACTTTTTAATTTTTTACTTTTTTTAGTTATGCCAAACTAAGCCTTAATTCCATGGAAAGGTGTGAGATAGAAATGAGTAAATTGAGCCAACTTCGGAATTAATTAGTTAAATGATAAAATTAACTCTCCAGTTTATATAAAATTTATTTATTTTTTTAAATTTTTTTTTAAACATGTTGAATTATTTTAAACTTATGTAAATTAATCTTATGATATATAGTGCCTGTTTGGCACAACTTATTTTCAATTTAAGTCAACTTATAACTTAAAATAAGTTATTTTTGTGTGTTTAGTGTAGCTTAATGTTGGGTTGGTTTGGGAAGTGGGTTGGCTTTTTGCCTTTTTGGCTATTTTAGCCTGGGCCAAAAAGCTTAGTTTGGGAAGGGCTTTTTGGCTTTTTAGCTTTTTTGACTTTTTTTCAGAGAAGAGTGTAATGATTATGGGTTGGATGTGATGTTTTATTTTTTGTGGCTAAAATAGTCTATTTTGTCTTTTGTGGCTAAAATAGACAAAAAAGCCTTATAAACTGATTTTCAGCTCTTTCTTTGAGTGGGGAATGAGCTGCTTTTCGATTTAGCTTAAACGAGAAGCTAAAAATCGAGGGGCAAAATTACTTAAATGCTCCTCGTCAATTTCAACTATTACGAAAAAAACCCAAGTATATAAATTCCCTTTCTCAAAACATTATTCATTTGCTCGCTGGAGGGAGAGAGAGAGAGAGGGGCAATTTCCGGCGTGCTGAGGCGATTTCTGGCAAACCACTATCTCTCTCTCTCCTCTCTCTCTCTCTCTCTCTCTCTCTTTCACGATCTGCTTCGTCATAATCTCCTGTCACCACTGCCATCGCAATCGCGATCTGAAACCTAACCACTGCCATATCTCTCTCTGTCTCTCGCTCTCTGGCTGCATTGTTCTCCGACATTGTTTGCCACTGTTAGGATCGACCCGTGCTCTCTCTCTCTCTCTCTCTCTCTCTGCGATCGCGATTTGAAACCCTAACCACCGCCATCCCTATCTCTCTCGATCTGCGTTGTTTATCTCCATCGTCATCGCCGTCCCGATCACGATTTACGTTGATCTGCATTGAAACCCTAGCCACCGACGGTTGTTCGCCAGCGATGTTGAAACCCTAGAAAAAAAAATTAAGAAAAATAATATAAAAAAAATAATCAATATTAATTAAAAAATAAAAATTATATATTTTTGAAGAAAAAGAAAAAAAATCAATATTAATTAAAAAATAATATTAATTAGTATTAATTAATAAATTAATATTATATATTTTGTAATGAATTAATTATTAATTATTAATTGATACTAATTAATAACAATTGTTGATTATTAATATTAATTGATACTAATAAAAATTAATTATTAATATTAATTGATACTAATTAATAATTTTAATATTAATTGAGATTAATTAAGCCATTAATTGATACTAATTAATTTATAATGGAAAAGATTTGTTACAATAATACTTCCATTACATTTTTAACAAATGTATTAATTTTTGTATTATTTGATACTAATTAATACTAATTATATTAACTTTTATTAATGAAATAATTTTTTAAAATTAAAACTAAAAAAAAATGACAAAATTATCATTTTTATATCATATAAGAGTAAAGAGAACAATAGTTGCAAAATAGGTTAACTGCTTATGTTCACAGTTATAAGTTATAATATATAATCACTTTCCTACAAGTCTACCAAACGGGACTATAATTGTCTTTCCTACTTTTTTTCCCTTCCTTTTGTATTAGTATAATCATCAATGCAAACATATTTCTAATGTCCTATTTAAATAAAATTATGGGGAATTGACTGGTAAATCCCCTTTTTTGAACTTATGGTGTGGATAGTCCCAAATGTTTTCTTATGCACCATTTGGTCCTAATGTACATTGAATGACTACAATGCCATTAAGTTGAAACTCGTGCGTGGGTTGTACTAGCGTAACGGATGGATGTGGTTTGGTGTCATGTTGATGGTACTTTGTAATATGGGAAGGAGCCCCGCGTTGCCCGACCCGTTAACGTTTCAACTCCCCCAAATTGGAAACACCACTGAATATGGTATGTAAATGAAAATTGCCCTAAAATTGAGGGTTGAGAAGCGGTGGTTCAAAATTCAAATTCAGTCAATCGTTACCCACATTATAGATTTGGTGTGGGTTTACATAGATTTGGAGATTCAGAACGTCGTGTCTGGATTCGCGTTGGTGTTTCTGCAAGATTTGTTGTTGGGTAAACCCTAAGAAGTGGTGCGACGTGACGACCGTGCGACGATTACGGGAATATTACGGCGAAGGAATTTCTTACTCACACTCGTCAACGATGACTGGTAAACTTGATTACATGATTTTGTTTACAGAATTTATGTTCCGTTTCGTGTTTGAAAAACTTTTTAACAGTCATCGACGATGAATGGATTCTGCCGTTGTGTTTGTTTATATATGTTACGTATGACATGTTTAAGTGCTGATTATGTTTGGGAAAATCAGAAGGTTGTAGTGCGTAGTTCTTTACGTGGGTAGGTGTGTGGTGTCGCTATCATGAAGAACAACTGTATGTCCTAGTGAAAAGCTGAGAGTGGTGGGGTGTGTTAATAATGCGGTGTGTGTGTAAGTGGTCCTTCATTTTTTGTTGATGTGGTTGTAGTTAATATCTGTTATTGACTTTGAGTTGGGTGTGGGGCATCTTTTTACAGAGTTATGTGGATATCAATGTGTCGTTGGTTGGAACGGAAAGGGTTTGTCGTCACACATTTAATTTGTCTTGAGGTGAAGGGAAAGATGTTGTGGGGTTACGTCGTCTATTGAATGTGGGCATTTTGTTAATTGCGATGTGTTACGTTAGGTTGACGGTGGTATGTCCATTCCATTATAACTGTGTTATATGTAATTTCCGTACATTATACAGTGAAAAATTAGTATAAAAATGTTTTATGTGAAAATATCGTAATGTTGTTATTGTTACTAGTTGGAAGTGGTAATTCGATTGTTTTTTTTAAATAAGTACCTGTCACTGTGAAGTTTTTTTTTTTGGTAAACTCTGTGTGTGTTCATTTGGGACGTCTTATAATTTTGTGAGCTTAATACGAACTTTTTTTGTTTTGAAAGTTTTGAGTTTGAAACGGATATTTGATTGGATGTTTGAAATGCAGGTGGTAGGAGGACAAACAGTCCTTGGACGCGTTCATGTGAGCGTAAACGTCAAGATGCAGCCAGGAAAACATTGGCAAACGAATTTAGGGTACGTAAACAGGGGCGGATCTTGTTCAAACAGACCAAAATCGTTAATCGGCCAAGTGTGACACCGAAGCTTAAGCGTTCGAGGCTCAACTTCCGGTCGAACATTGCAGGCGTTGTGAAGTTAGTGTACGTGCTGAATCTGCGAGACGAACATCTAGTTCACCTTAAGAGGACACCGTTCTGGTTGATGTTTGAAGCAATATTGGTAAATCAACTTGACTACACGGACTTCCACAAAGGGGACGACCTGGTAGTAAATATCATCCGGACGTACAATGCGCGGGATGGGATGTTTCACATTGGTGGACGACGCGTGGGCATAAGCGATGAAGACATCAAGCTGATATTTGGGATACAATGTGGGTTTGGTTGCCTTGATTTGACCCCCAGACCTAAGGCCCCGTCAGATTTTGTACAACGTAGATGTGATAACACGAGTCGAATAACCTCGAAACTGATACGGACCCTACTAGTCGAAGCTGCGGAGGGCAGCACTGCGCGTGATGTGGAAGACACTGTGAAGCTGCTATGTTTATATGCTTGTGGGAAATTATTCTTCTCAAATTCTGGAGAAACAATCAGCTGGGCTCTCATTCGGTATGTGGATAATTTGGATGCAATGAAAACCTACGATTGGACGGGGGCAATACGTAGCTCGTTGATGAGTTCGGTGAGGGAATTTTATCGAACACCTGAAAAAGTCACCGGATGTGTTGTCGCGTTGATTGTAAGTTTGTTTTTTTTTTTTCCCCGTATGGGTGTGCCGTTAATTGCAATTGATTTATTATATGTTGTACATGGTGTAGTCATGTTGCTAATATGGGTATTATTGTTTGTTATGTATGATGTGGGTTACAGTATCGGCTCTGTGAACATTCAACGATCATAGCGCCGAAATCTGCAGTCGCACTCCCCAGGTTCATGAAGTGGGATGTTGCCACATTAGTAACAGCGGCGCGTGGGGTCAATCTGTCAGGGCATGTGGATTTTCAGGTAATAGTAAATTGTAGTTGTGATTGCATTATACGGACATTGTTTTATAATTGTGCATACATTTGTTATGTTGTGGTTACAGGTGAATGTTGGACGATTGATTAAGGAAGACTATGAGGTTAAGATTTTTGAGGTGGATGGAGTAAACTGCGGTGGGAGTGTTGGAAATGCGAATGAGGAATTCGGTGGTGGTATGCATGAGGATGATTTTGTTGATATGGGATTGGATGGTAATGTGGAGGGTGTCGACGGAAGAATTCGTGGTAAAAATGTTGAAAGGGGTTCGTCTTCGGTCCGTTTTGAGACACCAACCAGGGATGTTCCACGAAACGCTGGTAAGCAGGTAATGGATGTTGGGATACACGTTTGCTACGCTACGGAGAAAATTGTGGAGCTTGAAATGCAAATCAACGAGAAAGACAAGCTGGTTGCAGAGTTGCGTGCAGAAGTGGACAGACTGATTAAGGCGAATGAGGTGCAAACGTTGCATCTTGTTGGAGGTTTTGGTAGCTTGATGCAAGTGAAGGACGATGAGGTGAAGAAACTGAACACTGAAAATGCTGAATTGCGGAGGGCAATGAATGTGTTGGAGGATCAGCTGGCGGAGCGCGAAGTACATAATGTGACACAAGTTTTCCGTAATGTAGGCGTGAATCCTGAAGGTGTGAATGCCACTCCCGGCAGAGTGTTTGCAGACGTGAATGCTACCCCCAGCCGAGTTTTCACAGTGACTGGGGATGAAATTCCAGTTTGGGATGTCACGCCGGTAAGGGAACAGACATTCAGTGTTAGTGAAATGCAGCGTGGTGTAATGCCTGGAACAGAGGTGGTGGTTATAAGTCCAAATATGGCAGAAGGTGGTAGGTGTAACGTTGGGAGAAGTTCATTTATGTTGGATGTGAAATTCAAAGAAAGGAAAGGGTTAACATTTACGGGGTTTGATTGCGTGGGTGTAAGTGGTCAGAAGAGTAAAGCGAACATTGTGCCACTTCATTCGTCGATGAGTAATGTAGTCATCAATCCCAGAAGTAGTGGTTGCGCAGACGTAATTGATGTGGACGAAGTTGACGTACAACCGCCGAAGAAGTCAGGGTTTGACATGAACAACAGACACACGGTCTGGAAAATGTTGACAGCTGCGGAGAAGAAGAAAATAACCGACGCGTACAACAAGGATGGTGATAGGTATTTACAGAGTAATTGGTTTGGATTATCGTTGGTAATGTATTATGTTTTTTTGGTGTAATGACATGTGTTGTGTGTTGTATGCAGTGCTGTGATGTGGGACGGGCAGGGTTATGGTGTTGCTGTGTATTTTACCGATGTGAAATCACTTGTGCGCCAAACTGAGATACGGGGGAATGTAAGATGCGATAAAGGGGATTCATTCAAATGTGTTTGATTTTTATTGTTTTTTCCAAACCATGCAATAATCCAACATGTGAAAAATGTTGCAGGTGATTGACGCATATGCTGTTCTGCTAAATGCTGAGCAGGAGAGGATAAATGAGGGAGTTGATGCTGCAGACAAATCTTATTTCTTCAGTAGCATCTGTCTTGTAAGTTTGTGACTGTAAGTGTTATGTTTATTTATGCGATGTAATAATGTATAACATGTTTGCTAGTGATGCAGGACATGATGAAGAACAACAACGTACAGTCAAGGAATAGGTATGTGTTGGACAACCTGCGTGCAGCTAAGCTCTTCCGTTACGTGCATTTCCCGCTTTGCAAAGACTCACACTGGACGCTGGTCGTGTATGACACTGACGATGGGAGTTGGAAGCATTTTAACTCAATGAGGCCGAGGAGCGGAATTGTGGATGTACACTACATTGAGGCACTTTACCTGGTGAGATTTCAAAATGTTAAACTGTATGGGTGTGTATGTCCACATGACTACTGTATTGACTGACTTGTGTATGTGGTGGTGTAGAAAAACATTGTGTCAGAGGTGCAGAGGCAGACCATCAGAAATGACTCGATTGATACCCAGGACTGTGACCCCCCGTTAGAGTCAGTGGCGGACTGTCCACAATAACGTCCCGAATCGTAAGCACGTTTTAATTTTCTCGACGACAAACATTTTAAGCACAGTTCATGAATTGTGATCATTTTTATTTATGACATTAATAACATGTGATGTGAAATTGTTGGACAGGCTTGACTGTGCTATCCTTGTGTGTGCTGTGATGCGCCAATATGTGCGCCATGTGGAAGTAAGAAGATCGCTGCATGGGGGCAACTGCAGTGTGTTGCGGGCAATCATGGTGAAGTCTTTCGTGAATGATAAGGTGCGTGGATTGAAGAACGACGTGGACTGAGTGAGGTTTACGCACATGTGACGTGTTGACAGTGTGTGGGGTTGCACATAGAATGATTTTTTGGTATAATATTAAGCTAGACTATGGGTTTTGCAGGTTGTGTACGCTGTGGTGTGCAGATGTTTAACTTTTGGGTTATGCACATTATATTATTTAGCACATATTATGGTTTGTTCATGTAGGTAGTTTAGTGTGGTGGATGGTTTGTCATGAATTACCGCATGACGGGCTTACACAACATTTTGTCTGAAGTAAGTGCGATTTTTATTTGGGGAAATGTTATGAAATGTGTTTCTGGCAATTCTGTGTTATGTATGCGTGTTTTTATGAATGATGTGCTTGTATGCAAAGTGTGTTTCTTGTTTTGTTTATCTGAGATATTTGTGAACATTAGTCAGGTGTAAATGAGTGGAAGGGGATGAAAATATGCGTGCAATGGTTTTGGAGTGATGTGGGTTGATGTTACATTGGTACGTAGGACTGTACAGAGGTACTGTGAACAGTGTAAGGGGGATGTGGGATGAAATTATTTGAGATAGTTTCATGTCGTATGAATCTCGGAATACAGGTGTTTTATTGTAATTTGTTGATTGCTACAGTGGTGATGTTGATTTTGGGGAGTGTGGTGTAAGTGGGTGTTGTAGTAACTGTTAATTGGAGTTAGGGAGGCATTTGTTTTTATGTGGGATGTAGTTTGTACGTAAGTTTCATTGTTGTGTGTTTTTTGCAATATGGCATGTCATGTACGATACATAAACTTGGGTGTGACGTGAAGGTATACAAGTAGTTGAAAGTAGGATGTTAATGGTTGGTGGATAATGTGTCAACCAAAACGGGTTGGCATTGGTTTACTAGTTGAACAAGCCACACATTACAATCCGTTGTGTGGGTGTGAACATCAGTTACGTGACAATGAGTTTAAGGGACTGACTATATGCATGACGCGTTTGCCATGATGTGGGATGCTGTGTGAAGTTATGGACACCACGTTGTCATAAATTTGTCTTTGAGTGTACGGTTATATGTAAGTAAGCTTACAGGCAGAGGACATGTATGTTGTGTTGAAACACAAAAACTTTGATAAAATTGAAAATATGGCTTAAGCAAAGGTATGCAAAATATGTTTGAGGCAAGAATGAAACATAACAAAAACTGTAAGCCAGTTGTAGTTATAGGCGAACACAAAACATTCATGTAATAAGCTATTAAAAAACTAAATTGTATGTGAGTATCACATGCTTATTTAATGGTATGCACGAAGTACACAACCACTTTAAGAACGCAGTAAATATAAATTGGGATGTCTGTCGGATTGGGATTTCGTCTAAATTGGTTCTTTGCAGGTCTTCCTGTTGTGGTTTCCCATACGACCACACCTTCCACACCGTATTTGTTGCACATTCTCACATTTCGACGGTATTCTCTTCTTCTTCGGCCGCCCGGGCGGACGTTTCACGTTTGGTGGGTAGATGACGTAGTCGGTCGGGTTGAACAGTGGTTTTTCAACTGTTGGTATTGGGTATATGGTGGGCGCATACGTCAGACGGTATTAGGACACATGGTACCACGGTACGACAATGTCGTCAAGGTTTTTCCCGCTTTTTCGCACTGCGACAATAGTATGCGCACATGGGAACTCATTTATTTGCCACTGGAAACACGAACATGTACGGCTGGCGATGTCCACCATAACAGATGGGAATGAGTGGACCTCGTACACGTCGTTATTCGCCTGACTCACTTTCCATGCCCGACTTTTGTTGTAAGCTGCTTCCAGACACGATTCCATTGTGGGACAAATTGCGCCAGTCCATGTGTGGGCCGTCACCCTCCGCTTTGCCATTTGTCGCATAATCTGTCATCTAATGCTGTCAACTATTCTGGTTATGGGTAAATTCCGTGCTTTGCGAATCCAAGAGTTGAATGACTCAGCGGCATTGGAGCTCATTTCGCCGTATCGTTTACCTCTGCAAAGCCGAATGGGGAAAAATGTAAGAATGAAACATGCTTGTTTGTTGTTGGGTATGTTCACGTTCGAGTCGGGTCCGTACCTGAAAAATGCATTAGCCCAGTGTTGTGGATGTGCATCCGCAAGGAATTTCGTGGCAATGGCTTTTCCAGATTTTTGAAAGTCGTCGGCCTTTTGATTAAATGTTGCTATGGTGGGTGCGTATGCACACTTACGGAATTTGCTGACTAGCCCAATCCGATGCATACTGTGAACGTAACGTAATTTGTCCCGCAGATTTCTCTGTAAATGTTAGAGGCAGAATGCGTGGTGAGATGTTGGAAAAAATGTAGGCATTGCTTCAATTAGTCCCACGTTTCTGTCAGACACAAACGTGAGTGTCCTGTCACTGGGTACCACATTGGCAAGATGTTGTAAAAACCAACCCCAGTTGGCGTTGTTCTCGGAGTCCACAATGGCATAAGCAAGTGGGAACAAACCTGTTATGAATGATGAGAATATAAGTATCCTGTACAATATATCCAACCATACAATAAATTTGTTTTGAAAATTACATGGGTCACACCTTGATTACCGTCTTTCGCTGTGGCGGCTAACAAAAATCCTTTGAACCTGCCTTTCAAAAAAGTCCCGTCGAGGAAAAGTAATGGACGACAATGACGAAACCCATCAATGCACGCTTTGAACGAAATGAAAAAACGGCGGAACCGGTAGTTGTTTTCATCGTAATCAATGTCTACATAACTCCCAGGATTGTATTGCATGACGGCATCACGATACCAACGTAATTGGTCGAATGATACGGAATGGGCTCCGAACAATTCCCCCCTTGCCTTCTCAACCCCTAACCACGCAACCCGGTAGTTGACCTCCAACCCGTATTCATCTTTCAAATATAAGACGACATCAGTTGGACGTGTGAGTGGTCTGTCCCGAACACGAGCTGCGATAATGTCAGCAACCATATCAGATCCAACCCTAGGATGATTTGATGTCCGAACGGATACACCGCAACTATGCACACTGTTCAATTTCCGAATGTAGAAAAATTGATTCGTTTTCAACACCCGAGCATGTACAGACCACGTGCATCCCTTATCCTCCAACATGGAGCAGACTGCTGTGACCCGTACGGAGTCGTTCTTAACGTATTTGAAATTGAAGCCGAATTCGACGGCGTATTTGCACAATACCGTACGAAATTCGTGTGCACCACCCTCAAAGCATTGACCAACGTGGGTTACTCCCCGCGCCCATGATTCAGTCAGTAGTACTTTATTTTTGTGTGGGCAGAAATCAGGCAACAAATCAACCTCGTCATCACTTTGTCCTTGATCAGTGACGACTATTCCGGGCACCGGGTTGGGTTGCATATTATGCTGTTCGGTGGCAGCACTTACAGTATCCACCCTTCCATGCTGATCAACCAACACACAAACGTGTTGCAACCCGAACGATCGGGCAAGACTACCAAGGTTTTGCAAATCAACATCATCTTGTAAAGTAAAATTGTTCAAACCTGGAATGTTGTACGACAATCCCACATTATGGGGACCTAGCCCGCTGAACTTGGAACACAGAAATTCAACTAATTCGGCAAACGTGACGTGATCCCGGAGATTGTAGGCTGCGTTAATGTTACGATAAGAACACAACAACATCAATCCCCCTTCCATACCGTCGAGCACACACTGCCATGGGTGAAAGCACATGTTATACCCGTAAAAAAACAGGAAAAAATTACCAACAAAATTAATACAATAATAAACTGGGAAAAAACTTAAACCTCTCACCCCACAGTAACGGTGTGGGGGGAATAAAAAACAAAGGCAGATACATCAGAATGAAACATCATTAGAACAATTGTGGACCCTTTGTAAACGTAAAAACGTGACCATGGCCACACGTTTTGAGCAGGGCAATGGAGTGTTAACTATGGAAAAGATATGAACGTAATATGTACCTGCAATGATAACCAATATTGACGACTGCAACAGCTCTCCCCAGCAGCAAAGAAGACAATGAAACCCTACTTTACTAACTCACAAAAAACCCTTCAGCCCGACCCACGAAATTATCACCCACCAAAAACATATGATCCATCTTGTCAACGTGACAGAGCAACGTATCCACAAAATATGGAGTGAATTCCATAAAACACGTACCTGCCGTAACAAAAAAGGGTAAATCAGTCTCCCCACACCACACAAATTTTGAAATGGGACTTTATTGTCTACCAAACGTGTAAAATAGGACTCCCCAAACCAAAAGATTCAATTTAGGACCATAAAGAGTAACAGTTTGGCACATAGGACTTTCTGATAATTTTCCCTAAAATTAAAAGTGTTTTTATAAACTAAAATAAAATATATTTCAAATAAAAATTAAATTAAATGTGCTTTAAATAAAATAAATAAATTATACTTAAAATTGAAGTATTGTCATTGTAAACCATTCAAACAATATATTTTATAATTTTTAAACCAAACACGAGATTCATTAAAATAATTATTTTCATATATTTAGTTTCATAAAAAAAAAAAAAACATAAGATACATATCATTTTTAATAAAATAGTCCATAAATTGTACATCTCAAAATTATCAATCTATTATATTATAATCCCCCTTGTCCTTGCAAACAAACATGGCCTATCAAAATAAAGAATTTATACCATCATATAAATAATCTTTGTTTGTTGTATTTTTTTTTTCCAGTAATGCAACAGGCCACCGGAAAAATTATCGAAAATGCCCTTTTGACTGCCACCTTAGCAAATGGTCCTACCATTTCACTCAAATTTATCTCTCTTACACATCAATCAATCACTTTTTCTCTCTCCTCTCCCCTTCTCAATCATTTTTTCTCTCACACACATCTACTCAATTCTTCCAAAATATCAAATCAACCCAAACTCCCACAAAAAATTTCTCTCTCAAAATATACAACCAAACAAATCAAAAAAATTTCTAAAATAACTCTCTCAAATTTTTTTCAAAAACAACTCTCCTAAAAACAAACCAAACAAGCCCGTGATTGTGTATTTGATCTCATGGAAACCTGTGCCACAATTCTAAAATTATTTAGGTAAATTATAATGACATTTCTGAGATTTGATCTAATTACATCTTATTTTCTGACGTTTTAAAAATTATATTTTCATCTTTGTGGTTAATAGTCTCATTTTACAAATTCCTTACTTATATAAAAAGTAACAACTCTTAATAGAAAAACAAAAGAAATTATATTGAAAAAAAAGTAAAGTAAAGCAAAGAAAAGACAAAAAAAAATTAGAGGAACTAAAGCAAAGTAAAAAAAGAGAGAGTGTATGAGTTCAATGTCTTCATTTTGTTTAAATAATTAGGAAGACAGGAGTTAGTATAATTCTCCAAACGTTAGAGAGTGATATTTATTAAATTCAAATCTCAAGAGATATAAGTGTAATTTAGGCGTTGTTTGGCATAAATTAAAAAATTAAAAAAGTCACTATCTTATTTAAGTTACAACATTTTATTTAAGTCACATCACTTCTCTACCACACATCACTTTAAACCCAACTCATATTCAATCCATATTTCATAAAAAGTCAAAAAGTACACTTATTTAGATCATTCTAAAAAACCTACTCTGAATATTTTAAGTACGATACTAATAAAGGAGCTAAACCAATAAAAGAAATATTTTAAGAATTTTCGTTCCAAATTTGTATTTTAATTGGATAATAGAAAAATAAATTTATTTTTAAAAGAAACTACATATTAGTGGTGTCAGGAAAAATAAATTATAAAAAGGTAATAAATATTATAAAAATTAACGATAGTATTATATATACCAATTAGTATACCAACATATGTTATGACATTATTATTTCAAAATTATCACCTTATCCATTATACAAATTATAAAGATACAAAACTTCTAAAATTATGTCACATCTTCTGTTAGTACACTAATTGACATATCAATTGATGCATATAACATTATTTAAAAACTAATGGCTTTTGTTAAAGAATGTATTAAATGAGTAACAACTCTTAATAATAATAAAAAAGAGGAAATTATATTTTTTTTTTTAAAAAAAAGGTAAAGCAAATGAAAGGAAAAAAAAAATAGAGGAAGTAAAGTAAAGTAAGAAAAGAGAGAGTGCATGAGTTTAATCTTTTTATTCTGTCTAAATAATTACAATGACAAGGGTTAGTGTAATTCTCTAAATGTTATAGGGTAATATGTATTAAATTCAAATCTCAAGAGGTGTAAGTGTAATTTATCCTAAATGAGAGGGTAATTTGTGAAATAATTTGGTCGAGCTAGGACGAGTCTTCTTTGGAAGTTGGGCCGCATAATGGGCCAATGAGGTATTTTGTATTTCGGCTTTGGATCGGGGTAGGTACGAGGACGGTTAGATGTGTTGTTGGAATTGGGACCTATCTACCTTTTGACCGAGATGATACCAGAGCGATGGCCCGAGTTGGGTGTAGCTCGGCAGGATGCCAACCTGTAGCATGGTTATCACGGCTCACCCATGTTGAGCACGGAGCCGAAGTAACTTGGTTAACCGCAGTGTCAACCAAGGTAAAGGGTTTAGCTATCTCACTTGGCTTGCAGTGATGAGACTGCTAGGAGTACTCTGCTAAGGAGAGTAGAGTCCTACTATGATTGTGCAAACCATCTCATTTGGTTGGTAGCGAGTGGGGTGTGTGATTCTTAGGAGGACTCTTATAAGGAGAGTTGGAATCCTACTAGAATTGTGCCAAGCAAAATCTATAAAAGCTCATAGCAGGACCTATGTATAGGTATGACAATTCTTACTCTGAAATACACAGAGCTTTTGTGTCTATAGTCTATTTGCTGACTTAGGCATCGGAGAGGTTTCCGGCACACACCCGCCGGCTAGCTTACGTTTGTATTTTCAAAAAGTAAAGCGACGACGTTTGGAGGAGTGCAAACTTGATCAACAGGATTATACGAGAAGATTATTTCGTACTCGTACACTAAATATTTTAAGTACAATACTAATAAAAGAAGCTAAACCAATAAAAGAAATATTTTAAGAATTTTCATTCGAAATTTGTATTTTAACTGGATAATGGAAAAATAAATTTATTTTTAAAAGAAACTACATATTAGTGATGTCAGAAAAAAAATAAATTATATAAAGGTAATAAATATTATAAAAATTAACTTTAGTGTTATATATACCAATTAATATATCAATTAGTGTACAAACATATGTTATGACATTAGTACTTTAAAATTATCACCTTATCCATTACACAAATTGCAAATATACAAAACTCTTAAAATTATGTCACATCTTCTGTTAGTACACTAATTGATATACAAATTGATACATGTAGCATTATTCAAAAACTAATGGCTTTTGTTAAAGAATGTATTAAATGAGTATAATTGCTCCAATTTGTATAGAAAGTAGGAAAAGCTTTTATGCCTTGTTTGGCATCCCTTAAAAAAGCTAAAAATTCAAAAAGTCACTATCCTATTTAAATCACATCACCTCTCTACCACATCACTTCAAACTCAATCCATACCCAACTCATATTTCATAAAAAGTCAAAAAGTGCACTTAATGTTGTTAGGATTAATAATTTTCTTTTCATAGAGACCAAAATACCCTCCTTATATTTCCCTCAATTTCATTCATTAGATTGACTTCTATTATTTTATTTTATTATAATTATATATAATTTTTAATTTGCAACACATACAATGATTGCATAATTTTAAATAAAATAATTTTATTTATTTGGTTTATTATTTTTTGGAATAAATGGAAATGTAACACTTTTTTTGTTGTAATATTATAGTATGAATGAATTTTTTTTATTTTTTATATTCTAATATTATAAAATTAATAGATCAAAATCTAATTGTAAATGAAATTCATCAATCTATTTCAATGAATTGTTTCAAGTTAAATGAGTTTCCAAATAAAGAAAATAATATTATTTTATGTGGTTTATAAATTTATTTTTTGTTTATAGTAAAATATTAATGTTTTTTATTTTTTATTCAAGAGGGTACTATCAATTTATTTTTATTTTTTTACATTTTTTTTTATTATAAATAAGTCAATTTCATTATTTCAAATGTGAAGACATTTTCGTCCATGTACGGAAATATCTAAGGGTTTAAAAATCATCATACTTGATGATACGGTTCGTTCACAGTATATGGACCGGACTGATCCAAGCCCCTCAAGCCCACGTCCGAGTGATGAAGCCCTCTGGAAGACCTGCAAACAAGTCCAACGGGGAACGGGGTTGTTGCGGAGGTCGGTCGTGGCCTTGGTTATGTTGGGCTGGCGGCCGGGGCGGGGTGCGCCGGTGGTCATCTCTGCGGGTCTCGGTCCTTTGCCTCTGCTGGGGGCGGATATCTGTGAACCGGCTGAGGCGTCCCTGACGTATGAGGGCCTCCACCTAGTCCTTGAGGTTGATACAGTCGTCAGTGTTATGGCCGTGATCCTGGTGAAAGCGACAGTATTTGCTCTGGTCTTTCCGATTGGAGGGGGTCCGGGAAGGTAGTGGCCACTTGAGAGGGTAGTCTCGTTGGATCTGATGAAGGACATGTTCCATGGGGGAATTAAGGGGCGTGTACCGCACGAACCGACCGGTCGGTCGGGTCTGTGCCGATCGGTCGGCACGGGGGGTCGGTCGGTATGGTGGGGTGTTTGGTTGGTGTAATGGGTGTTTCGGGGTTCCGAGTCCTTTCGTTTGTCTCTGGGGGTTGGCTGTTTAGTGAGCGGATCCTACCGGGCAGCTAGGGAATCCTCGGCATTCATGTATTTCTGGGCTTTGGAGAGTAGGGCAGCCATGGAGGTCGGGGGGTTTTTGGAGAGAGAAAAAAGGAAATTAGATGACCGCAGGCCGGCCATGAAAGCTGTGAGGATCACCTTGTCGTCATTTTCGGCAACTTGTAGGGCTTCGGTGTTGAAGCGAGTAACGAAACTGCGCAGCGATTCCCCCTCGGTCTGACGAATATTGAGTAACTGGGTTGCCGGGCGTCGTTGGCGCTGAGCTCCGATAAAATGGCTCAAAAAGGAGTCACTGAGATGCTGAAAAGTGGAGACCGAGTCCGGTGGTAACTGGCCAAACCACAGCCGAGCCGACCCCTTCAGTGTCACGGGAAAGGCTCGGCACATGATTTCGTCAGGGAAGGCATGGAGGATCATGAGGGTGCGGTAGGTCTCTAGATGGTCGACCGGGTCGGTTGTGCCGTCGAAGGAGTCGATGGTGGACATTTTGAACTTGGCGGGCAGGGGTTTGTCGCGGATGGAGGCGACAAAAGGTGAGTTTGCCGTAGTGGAAGGCTTATGTTGGATATTCTGCATGACCCCTTGGAGCTGAAGTTTCATGGCTCGGAGTTCAGCGTCCCAAAGGGGAATGTTGTCACCACCAAAGGGAGACAGGTGTTGGATGCTGCTGGCCTCTCCCTCGGGGGCTGGTGCTATGACCGATGGGTGTGGGGGTGGTGGTGGTGGATTTATATGTGGGTGAGGAGGTTGCAAACCCCCCGAGTTGAGAGGGTTGGGTTGTGGGACAGTATGGCCCGGAGTTTGTACTGGATGGGGTGGAATATCTGGAGGTGGCGGTGGAGGAATAGGGAAGTTTCTTTGTAGCAAAGCATTGATTAGGCCCTGGTTTTGTTCGGCCATGCGATTGATGCTGTTGGTAAGCTCTATGAAGTACTGTGGTGGGTTGTTTGGATTGGGAGGGTCGGTTTGGTGATCAGTAGCATTATGGTGGGAAGCCATGGATCTAGTCGTGACCATACACTTGACGGGCGAGATGAAAAGGTTACTGGAACAGGGTCTCCGGCGGCAATGAACACAACTGGCGCAGGGACAAACCACTTCCCACAGACGGCGCCAACTGATGATACGGTTCGTTCACAGTATATGGACCGGACTGATCCAAGCCCCTCAAGCCCACGTCCGAGTGATGAAGCCCTCTGGAAGACCTGCAAACAAGTTCAACGGGGAACGGGGTAGTCCCCCGGCGAACCCTCCGGTGTGCGAATTAGAAAGAGAAAGTAGACAACGTAAAAGGAGAGAGAGAGAGAGAGAGAGAGAGAGAGGATTAGAGATAGAAAAGCTTAACCTTCTTCTTGTCTTCCATGCTTGCTTATATCCTTTGGTAATCATTTCACTGTCCCTTCCGACGTGCCTCTCACGCCGAAAGTCTGTGTTGTAGCTTGTCTTGTACAGGGTAAGGTGGCGCTGTTCCGACGGGGAGGTGTTGTTGTAATAAATGCTGTGATGGGCTGCATTAATGATGATGTATTGTGGCAATAACTTTGCAGATCTTTGTCTACTGACGTGTCCTGTTCTGCACCTGCCATGTGTCCTAGTATCACTGGCCTTCCCTGCTTAGTTGGCCTCTAGCTGTCCTCGGTTTCACTACCCGGGTTATGCAATGGAGTCTAAATGGTGGGCTTGGGTTTGTTCACTGTGGGCTGTGGTCCTTGTGGGTCTATCCATGTCAATACTTATGTTTTGCAATCTCCCGTTCAAGTGCAGGTAATTACAACTTATAATACAGTAATTTTTTAATTTTTTAACTAAAATATATAATTAACAAACAATGCCTTAATCGGTACTACACTACCCCATGATGCTACTTAACCCTCATTTGGGATGTTGATTATTTTAAGTTAGTTTTTAATTAATTTATTTTTTTGATTATTTTAGTTAAAGAAAAAAAAGTTATGTTTAGGATGATTTGTATTTTTTATTTTTTAATGAAAAGATTATTGTGATAAAAAAAATGATTGATTGATATATAAGATATAATATTTTATATTATTAATTATTTTAATTATTATTATTATTTTATGAATAACTTTTATTAACTATTTTACATGATATCGTATTGATTAAAAAAATTTAATTACTTGATAATAAACGCTCCTCTCGGACCACTCATTATAATTATTATTATTATTATTATTATTATTATTATTATTTTTTGGTTAAAGATAAGAGTGACTCCGATTGAATAATTTAGAAAATGTTATAGTTTCAAATTTTCTACTAAATAAATGACTAAATATCTTATATGAGTAGAGTTGATAAAATTATAAACTCCATATTTATATTTCATCATTTATTTTAATAGAAAATATTTTTAGTGCCGTTTTGGGAAACGCTCGCAGAAAAAAGCTAGCTCAGCTTTTTGGACAATTGTTGTATTTGGTAAGTGATAAAAAAGCCAGGCCGGCTAATTACGTAAATACCTTCTAGGTCAACAAATTGTGTAAAATTTTAAAATTTGATAAAGGTATTTTGGTCATTTTAATTTGATTTGACACTATAAATAAATATTAAACTAAAAAGTAAAAAGTTAATTTTTTACCAACTTTCCAAATCATTTTTCAAAAAACTAAAAAACTTGATAAAAAATCAAAAGTCAATTTTTTATCAACTTCTCATAACACCCTTTAATATTATCCGAATAATTTTTCCGATTTTTTGTCCATAGTGCGCTGCAGCTGGCACATACTTTCGACCCATCCATCGAGCAGATTGGTCAGCAAAAGTTGCAAAGACAGAGATGAAATATCAAATCAATGGCAAAGCACTTTAGTGATAAAAAAAATTGATGATATAACTTTAATATACAGTGAAAATTTGCAGTAGGGGATGTTTGTTTGGTAGAAGGTTGAATTTTATGTTTAATAGAATGGACATGTATGAGATAATTCAATTCCATGGAAGGGTGCGAGATAAAAATGGCAAACTGAGTCAATTTTTGAATTAATTAGTCAAATGATGAATTAACTCCCAAGTATATATAAATTTTATTTCTTTTATTTTTTAAAATATTTTTTAAACATGTTGAATTATTTTAAACTTGTGTAAATTAATCTTATGATATATAATTGTCTTTTCTTACTTTTTCTTTCTTCTTTTTGTATTAGTAAAATCATAAATGCAAATAAATTTCTAATGTTGTATTTAAATAAAATTAAAAGTGTTTTTATAAACTAAAATAAAATATATTTCAAATAAAAATTAAATTAAATATACTTTAAATAAAATAAATTAAATTATAATTAAAATTGAAGTATTGTCATGGTAAACAATTCAAACAATATATTTTATAATTTTTAAATCAAACATGAGATTCATTAAAATAATAATTTTCGTACATTTCTTATAAAAAACAAACAAACATGAGATAAATATTATTTCTAATAAAATAGTCTATTATATTATAATCTTTCTTATTTAGTCCTTCCAAACAACCATGACCTATCAAAATAAAGAATTTGTACGATACACACATTAAAGTTATACCATCATATAAATAATCTTTCTCAAAAAAAAAAGAGAGTGTATAAGTTTAATGTCTTTATTCTGTTTAAATAATTACGATGACAGGGGTTAGTATAATTCTCCAAACGTTTGAAGGTGATATGTGTTAGGTTTTTATTGTTGGCAACTCCGTTTGACAAAACTCCTTTCAGTTGTATTTATTTTTGCACTTTTATTTCAGTGAGGCTATGAGTTTATTAGATGCGAATCCAACCCGAATCGAGCCATGCAGAGAAGTTTGTGATGTTAATGCTTTCAAGATCGCCACTTCGCTGCTCGCGGCCGAAACAAAATGCAAAATTGCATTCAAAATTGCATGTCCGTCATTGCTCGCTCGAGCTAAGGTTTTCTCGCTCGAGCCAAGGAATGCTCGCTCGAGCGAAGGATTGCGTCCACACAAAAAACCTGAAAGAAGTGATTGGTCGCTCAAGCCAAGGATCCGTCGCTCGAGCCAAGGCACTAGTAGAAATCATGAAAAATACACTCCTCGCTCGAGCCAGCAAAGCTTCGCTCGAGCGAGCCTCAGAATCCGGATTTTTCAAGGAGTTTGTTTTCTTCCCAATCTAGGATTACTTTTGGTTCTCTATAAATACTTGGTTTTCTCCCAAAACTAAGGGATTCATTGAATTCCTCCAGATCTTCTTTTTGGCTCTTGAAGGTTTATATCTGGGGATATTTTGTTATTTTTCTTTGATGTTTTATTGAGTATTCAACTCATGGTTTAAAGAGAGTACATCAAAGGTTTGTTTGTTATACACAAAAGAGAGAGTTGTTCTTCAGTTGTGGATTCTGAAGAATTCGAGCCTGAAGTTTTGGTGGAATCCAGAGTAGCTCATCAGAAAGACAATTCCGTAGTGAAGATGGGGTTGTAAGAGGCACATAGAGGTTGGTTCAATCAGGCGTTGTGGATTCGCTAGGTAATTGAGAGTATACCTATGTAATTTCTTTAATTCTTCTTAGTGGATTGTCTTGTGACAGTTGCCCGTGGTTTTTTTTATCACAATTGGAGGTGTCCAATTGTGGTTTTTCCACGTAAAAATCGTTGTGTCTCTTTGTCTTGATTATTTGATTGGGATTGTTATATTCTGCTTAAAATTGATACATAATCACAAATCAACATCTAGGAGGTTTCTAGATTTTTCAATATGTATTAAATTCAAATCTCAAGAGGTGAAAGTGTAATTTACCCTAAATATTTTAAGTACGATACTAATAAAAGAAGCTAAACCAATAAAAGAAATATTTTAAGAATTTTCGTTCCAAATTTGTATTTTAATTGGATAATAGAAAAATAAATTTATTTTTAAGAGAAACTACATATTAGTGGTGTCAGGAAAAATAAATTATAAAAAGGTAATAAATATTATAAAAATTAACGGTAGTGCTATGTATACCAATTAATATACTAACATATGTTATGATATTATTACTTTAAAATTATCACTCCATCCATTATACAAATTATAAATATACAAAACTTCTAAAATTAAGTCACATCTTTTGTTAGTACACTAATTGATATACCAATTGATGCATGTAGCATTATTCAAAAACTAATGGCTTTTGTTAAAGAATGTATTAAATGAATAACAACTCTTAAAAATAAAATAGAGGAAATTATATATATATTTTTTTAAAAAGTAAAACAAAGGAAATGGAAAAAAAAATAGAGGAAGTAAAGCAAAGTAAGAAAAGAGAGAGTGCATGAGTTCAATCTCTTCATTCTGTCTAAATAATTACACTGACAGGAGTTAGTGTAATTCTCTAAATATTAGAGGGTGATATGTATTAAATTCAAATCTCAAGTGGTGTAAGTGTAATTTATCCTAAATATTTTAAGTACAATACTAATAAAAGAAGCTAAACCAATAAAAGAAATATTTCAAGAATTTTCATTCCAAATTTTTATTTTAATTGGATAATAGAAAAATAAATTTCTTTTTAAGAGAAACTACATATTAGTGGTGTCAGCAAAAATCAATTATAAAAAGGTAATAAATGTTATAAAAATTAACATATACTAATTAATATATCAATTAGTGTATCAATATATGTTATGACATTATTACTTTAAAATTATCACCTTATCCATTATATAAATTACAAATATACAAAAATTTTAAAATTATGTCACATCTTTTATTAGTACACTAATTAATATACCAATTGAAACATATAGTATTATTTAAAAACTAATGACTTTTGTTAAAGAATGTATTAAATGAGTATAATTACTCCAATTTGTATAGAAAGTAGGAAAAGTTTTTAATGTTGTTGGGATTAATAATTTTTTTTTTCATAGAGACCAAAATACCCTCCATATATTTCCCTCAATTTCATTCATTAGTTTGACTTCTATTATTTTATTTTATTTTATTATAATTATATATAATTTTTAATTTGCAACACATACAATGATTATATAATTTTAAATAAAATAATTTTATTTATTTGGTTTATTATTTTTTGGAATAAATTGAAATGTATATTTTTTTTGTAGTAATATTATAGCATGAATGGATTTTTTTTTTCTTTCTAATATTATAAAATTAATAGATCAAAATCTAATTGCAAGTGAAGTTCATCAATCTATTTCAAAGAATTGTTTCAAGTTAAATGAGTTTCCAAATAAAGAAAATAATATTATTTTATGTGATTTATAAATTTATTTTTTATTTATAATAAAATATTAATGTTTTTTATTTTTTATTCAAGAGGGTACTATCAATTTATTATTTTATTTTTTTAACATTTTTTTTAATAAATAAGTCAATTTCATTATTTCAAATGGGAGGACATTTTCGTCAATGTACAGAAATATCTAAGTGTTTGAAAGGCCTATTTTGGAAAGATGGTAAAAAATGATTATTTGGCTTTTAACCAAGCTTTTGGCTTTCTTAGACAAATGATTTGGAAAGTTGGTAAAAAGTTACTTTTGACTTTTTTTGATTAATATTTATTTATAATGTCAAATCACAATAAAATGACTAAACTATCTCTATTCAATTTAAAATATTTATAACTTCACCCATATAACACATTTTAACCAATGTGGGATAGAATTGTAATTTCATAAATGACTAAAAATCAACTTTTCAAATGAAAAAAAATACAAAAAAACTAATTTTTGACTTTTACTACAAACCTTAAAAAACGGCTAAAAGTCAAGTTCTAAAGCACCCCAAAATCATCGTAATTGTTTTGCAATCTTCCGTACAAGTGGAGGTAGTTAACATGTTAACCAGACCCAAAATTAATAATTAACATGATATTTTTTCATTAATATATAATAAATTTTCAAAATCTATGCTGAATAGTAATTTCTCCTTTTTTTTTTTAATAATAGTGTAAATCTCTTAAGTAAAGTTTAAAAAAAAAAATCTTATACGTAAATGTAAATATTTTCTATATTTTGTATAAGTATTTTTGGTATATCAAATTTGAAAACAAATTTACATGCAATTATTTTAAAACTTCTACACTTATTTACAATTTTTTTTGGGTATAATATACACATAAAAAAAAAAAAGAAAAAAAAGAGAAAAAAAGAAACAAAACATCTGTTATGTTGGTTTGGTTTTGAGATAGTAGTTTTTAAAAATTATTTTGGGGAGAGAGTTTAGAAATTTTTTTAGTTTGTTTGGTTGTGTATTTTGAAAGTCTTTTAGAGTTTCGGAGTTTGGAATGATTTGATATTTTGTTTTAGAAATTGTTTTAAAAAAATTACAAACCAAACAAGTTTTTAAATTTTTTTTCCCTAAAATCACTCTACAAAGCCAAACCAAACATACTAATGTCTCAGGCAGTCACCACAACTGTAACAAATTATTGCTTCTACATATTATTCAATTAGGCAATTTGCTTCTAAATATTTTTATGTCAAACGTTAATCAACTGATAATTTGAGATAAAGTAAACTAATGTAAATAGTTTAAGAAAATAATTGTTCAAATTGTTAGTTGAGGTACATAATACAAGTGTGATAGTTAGCCAATTAAGCCTAACTTAATTGGTCACCATAACTTTTTTTAAAGGTTTAATTTTAAAATTTTTGAATATTTGTAATTTGTATAATGAGTAGAGTCATAATTTTGAAGTAATAATGTCATAATATATATTAGTACATTAATTAATATATTAATTGGTATATATAGTATTATCGTTAATTTTTATAATATTTATTACCTTTTCATAATTTATTTTTCCTCACACCACTGATATGTAATTTCTCTTAAAAATAAATTTATTTTTCCATTATCCAATTAAAATACAATTTTGAAACAAAACTTCTTAAAATATTTCTTTTATTAGTACATCGTACTTGAAATGTTTTTGGGAGTTGATGACACAGATTTTCATGAGACCAAATACTATCACGCGTAGGGATGAACAAGAAATTCGTATAATTAGGCACGGTTTGGGAAGGAAATGTTGGGCTATTTTAGCCAAGTGAGGACAAAATAGGCTAATTAGCTAAGTGAGGACAAAATGTTGTTTTGGTGCTGGGCAACAATCAAGGCAACATAAATTTACGAAATTACCCCACATGAATTATGGACAACGCCTCAGCACATGAAAAGTAAAAAAAAAAAACTTTTTCCCAAAAAAATTCTTTTCCCAGGAAAAAACAAAGAAAGTTGAAAAAAAAAATTAAAAACATTTTCTTGTTTTTTGTTAAAATATTTTCTAAAAATAAATTCAAACTCTATTTGTAAAAATATTTTTAAATATTTTAATTTTTTTGTTATGTATTTGGTTATGATTTAAGTGTAGAGTTGTGAAAGTAGTATGGAGTTTCGAGTTATGTGTTTGGTTATAAGTTTTAAAAATAATTTATTAATTGAGTTTTATTTTATGTGTTTGGTTACGATTTGAGTGTAGAGTTGTTTTCAAATTGAAAATATTAACATTTTAAATTATTTAATTTTTTCGAATATTTAAATGGGGAAATTATTGGAAACTCCCATTTTGGAGAGTTGTAGTCTACCAAGTCCCATTTTAAAATTAATAGACGTCCAAGTCCTATTTTTTTGGTAATGTGATCCGAAGGATCCCATTATGTAATTATGGAATGATTTTTCTGACTAATATACCCTCTTTTTTGTGGTTGAAACGTGTGGGTCATAAATAACGTGGACACCCCTACATACACTACTAAACCCAAAAAAAGCTATAGTAAGCTTTTCCCAAACGTTACATACTCACACATCATAAGCTTTTCCCAAACGTTACATACACACACATCATAAATGTGGGCTTTAGTTTCCCAAACGTTACATACACCCACACCCACATCATAAATGTGGGCTTTAGTTTTCTAAACGTTACATGCACCTACATCGTAAAAAAGCTATAGTAAGCTTTTCCCAAACGTTACATACACCCACATCATATAGTTTCCCAAACGTTACATACACCCACATCATAAAAAAGCTATAGTAAGTTTTTCTCAAACATTACATACACCCACATCATTCAAACATAATAGCACCAAACCCAAAACAGTAAGTTCATGGACAAAACTGTCCACCCCCAAATAATGGGACCTTTGGGTGTACAAAATTAAATATGGGACTAATTAGATTACAATCCCACCTTTTAGGATTTATGAGTCAATTCCCCTATTTAAATTATTTAAATTTTTACGATTTAAATTTTTTGAATATTTATTTTAAATTTTTGCCAAGGTAAATTTTTTAGATTATTTACATTATTTAAATATTTAAAATAAAATAAAATTAAAATTAAAATAAAATTTAAATTAATATTAAAAATTAATTAAGTTTTGTTTTATGTGTTTGGTTACAATTTGAGTGTAGAGTTGTTTTCAAACTGAAAATATTAACAGTTTAAATTATTTAATTTTTTTGTTAAAATTATTTTTTGAATATTTAAATTATTTAAATTTTTACGATTTAAATTTTTTGAATATTTATTTTAAATTTTTGCCAACGTAAATTTTTTAGATTATTTACATTATTTAAATATTTAAAATAAAATTAAAATTAAAATAAAATTTAAATTAATATTAAAAATTAATTAAGTTTTGTTTTATGTGTTTGGTTACAATTTGAGTGTAGAGTTGTTTTCAAATTGAAAATATTAACATTTTAAATTATTTAATTTTTTTGTTAAAATTATTTTTTGAATATTTAAATTATTTAAATTTTTACGATTTAAATTTTTTGAATATTTATTTTAAATTTTTGCCAACGTAAATTTTTTAGATTATTTAGATTATTTAAATATTTAAAATTAAAATTAAAATTAAAATTAAAATTAAAATTAAAATAAAATTAAAATTAAAATTAAAATTAATTAAGTTTTGTTTTATGTGTTTGGTTATGATTTGAGTGTAGAGTTGTTTTTAAATTAAAAATATTAACATTTTAAATTATTTAAAATTTTTGAATATTTAAATATGTAAAATAATATTGAATAAAATTAAAATTAAATTATTTACAGTACACAGGACAATTATTTAAAACCTCACTTTTTATCATTGTATAGAAAATGAAAAACAAAAATAAAAATAAAAATAAAAATAAAAATAAAAATAAAAATAAAAAACACATGAAAAAACCATTTGCAAAAAAAAAAAAAAAAAAAAAAAAAAAAAAAAAAAGACCTTAAAATACACAGGACAATTATTTAAAACTTCACTTTTTATCATTTTACAGAAAATTTAAAAAAAATAATTTTAAAATCAACATAAAAAAACACATGAAAAAACCAAGACCAAAAAAAAAAAAAACAAAACCAAATTAATGTAATAAAAAAAATAAATATTAAAATGACCAAAAAAAACCATTTGGGTCAACAATTCCATAGCACAGCCGCCGAAATAAAAATAAAATTAAAAAAAAAAAAAGGGAAAGTGAGTGGTGACGTCACAGTTGGACAAAATTAGTTGCAGGGGCAGTTTAGTAATATTACATATGGACACCTCACAAAAAAGTCAAAAAGTCAAAAAAGCCAAAAAGCCCTTCCCAAACCAGACTTTTTAGCCCTAGGCTAAAATAGTCAAAAAAGCCAAAAAACCAAAAAGCCAACCCACTTCCCAAGCGGAGGCATAATTTGATCTGGTTCAGTCTAATTTAATAAGTTTGAAATGAGTTTTTGAATCCGTGATTTAATTTCGGATTAGAATTTAAAAATTCATAAGTCACAAGATTAGAATCAATTCGGACTGTATACAAATAGTCTATATTTATACTATAGACCCTCTCACATAATATCATTTCTTATTGCTTTTGTTTGATACTATGTTTAGTTTTAATACAGAGAATAACTCTACTTTGTGTAATGTGTATCTACTCTTATTGCTTTTGTTTATTATTTTTATTTGATACTATGGTTATATTTTTTGAAATTAAAATGTTTTATATTTTTTTGTAATTTAATTATCTGAATTTTTTATTTTAAACCGATCTAATCCGTATTTAAAAGGATTAATTTGAATTAATTCTATGATTTAAACGAATTAAATTACTTCTAATTTTTTAAGAATTATAAATAATGAATTAGATCTGATTTTACTCCCATTCAGACCATGGTCACCCTTAATCACGCCAGGAGTGAGCTGATGGGACCATTTGCTAAGATGGTAGCGAAAAAATCATTTTCGATAATTTTTCCATTTATTCGCTTGTGCTTGTAGCATATATATATATATATATATATTTTTATTTTTTATTTTTGGAACAATCTCTGGTCTATTGATTTGAAATGCCTAAAGCAGATTGGGAGTGGGCGCTGTTAGCACCCATGCTTTTACAGCCTGTATGATTTATTTCGATTATATTTGGATAATTTAAAGGACTTTTCTTAAGTGTGTAATTGCATATTATGTGTCATTTACATAAAAAGTGTAAGTGTAAGATGTAAATATAAGTATACGGTGTAAGTGTAAGGTGTAAGGTGTAAGTGAGTTGCATATGGTGTGTAACCTCAAAAAAGGTGTAAGTGTAAGGTTTAATTTTTCACAAAATGTGTAAGTGTAAGGTGTAAGTGTAAGGTGTAAGGTGTAAGGTGTAAGTTGCACACCATAACCAAACCCTAATTTAAATTATTCATATTATAAAATTTATTAAGTAAATTATCTTTATAAAAAATAAAATTAATCGAACAAATATAATCACATGATCAAGACAAATAATAACCCTAAAAATTATTAAAATCATACTAACCATTATTTTTTTAAACATAAATATAATTTTGTTATAAGTTACAGATATCTAATTAACTTAAATTTTTTTTATGAATAACTTACCCAACGAATCTTACATAATGAACATTTGAATTATTAAAATAAATTCAAGACATGGTTTCATAAACTCACAGTACAGTATTATGCTTATAAGGCACATCACTACCCTTATTTCCCCCCTAAAGCCGACAAGATAATTTGAAAATCTGATCCAACAACCAAGTGAAAGTGGACATTCATACAAAACATTTTTATATTTTGGATAAATTATAAATATAATTCGTAAGATTAGATTAAAATATGAATTGTTCTTTTAAAATTTTAAAAATTATATTCTTTCTCTTGAGATTTTTAATTTCATAATGAATTATTCTTTTTATTAATAAATTATCAAATCAATTAACAGTTTTTTAATGATATTATAAATATATTTCAATTAATAATTTAAGTAATTTTATTATTGTATAGGAAAACAATTATGAATTTTATTTTTTAATTAATTCTGTTAAATAAAAAATCCTAACAAGGGGATATTTGTAATTTTTCAAATCACAAAGAATAATCTATACTTTAGTAAATCTCAAGAGGTGTATTTGTAATTTACCCTTTTATTTTTTTTTCAAATAGGAAAAGGTTTCTCAACTAGAAGTTCTGTTGGGCTTCTCTGTCCATATCATGAAATTTATATCGATAATTTAAATTATTTAATATGTAAAACTTATTAAGTATTTTATTTTTATAAAAAATCACGTTAACTAGATATTAAAAATCAAGTCATATTTATGTCAATAATTTATTTTTAAAATTATACTTATCGTTGACATAAATTTAATCTGATCAAGTGATTGTCGATATCTGATCAACGTGATTTTTTTTAGAAATGAAATACTCAACTATCTTTACACATTGAACGATTCAAATTTATAGATTCTGTGGTACGCCTACAGAGGCCCAGCAACACACTCCAATAAGATTAGCAACACACTCCAATAAGATTACGAACTAGAGAGTGCCTTTTCAAATATCCAACTCTTGAACAAATTCAAAAAATATTGGGTTAATTTTTTTTTTTAAAAAAAAAAACAAGGTTTCACGCATTTTTTATTTTAAATCTTAGCGTTTTAATTTTGATAAATTAAATTTTGAAATTTCATCCGTGTTTTATTATGTCTTCTCTATTTAACTCCGTCTATGTAACGTAACAGAAAATCGTTTTGGGGCTTAAACTGAAAATCACTAAAGTTTAACGTGAAAAATGCATGAAACCTTGAGCTTCTTTTTTTTTTTTTTTTTTTTAATTAACCCTAATATTTAATTTTTTTAATGTATATACATAATTGATATATTTTATTGTATATGTATATGTATATTTGTATATATGGTGAAATTTTTTTAGTAAAGTTTTGGCTCTTCCGATGATAAAATTTTAATTTTGCCTATAATTTTGATGACTAAAAATAATATTGATCCATTAAAGTACTGATAAGTCTCTCTTACATTTTAGGTAATCTTAATTCATTAAAGCACTAATTAGTGTCTCTTACATTTTAGGCAGCACTTCTTAAAAATAACATTAATTCATTAAAGTACGGATAAGTGTCTCTTACATTTCAAGTAGTTTTAATCCATTAAACACTGATTAGTGTCTCTTATGTTTCAGGCAGCCTTTCTTACATAGTCATCAAAATTAGAGATAAAATTAAAATTTTATCATCGAAATAGTCAAGATTTAAATAAAAAAATTTCACCATAACTACAAGCACACATGTGCATATACAATAAGATATGTAAAAAATAAAAATAAAAATAAAATAAAAATAAATAAATATTAGTGGTTGATACCCCATTTTGCCCCATCTGGCCCAATTTGGGAAGACGGTTAAACCAAAAGTCAGCTTTTAACTTATATTTAATCACATCACTTCTCATATTTTTTACACATTTTTTTAAAAAAAAATAAAAAAAATTAAAAAATCAATTTTTAATCATCTTTTCAAATACCAAGAAATGCTTTAAATATTAAAAAAAAAAAAGAAGCAGACGAAGAAGGAGGATTTTATTTTATTATTTTATTAGGTGTGGTCTTTTAACCCGGAACTTTGGTATTATGATTGTGGGCTACCACTTTATGATTGCAGTGGTGGATTCAACACTAAGGAGTTTGATATTAGTGGGACTTATTCCTTTGCCATTGTTAAGGATTGCATATAGTTTGTTTAAAGGTTTGTTATACTTTATACTCTTAAATTATCATTAAATTATTTATTTAGTTTCTGAACTATTAATTAAATTAATTTAATCTCTAAATTATCGATTGAATCTATTAAATTCTTAAAATATTTAATTCAAACCTATTTAGTCCCTAAAAGAATTACAAAAATAAAATATATTCTCTTACGTATTATAAATTAGTAAAAAACTCTCTCCAATTAATATTTTATTATAAAAAAATCTTTTAAATTTTTATTTTATCTTTAAAAGATATTTTATTTCGTTGTGTGTTTAAATTAATATTAAAATCTGATTTTTCAGTCTTACCAATAGATTATATGAATATTAAATATACTGAAAAAGTAGAATTGGATAGTTTAAATAATAACACTTCTCTACAAATAGTAATAGAACAAAATAATACATTAATTAAGTAATAAAAAGAACTTAGCGAAAAACTTAAAAATAATTAATTAGAAATTATAAGCTATCCAATTCTACTTCTTCAATATATTTAATATTTATATAATCTATTGGTAAGATCATAGTTTAATATTAATTTAAACATATAATGAAATAAAATATCTTTTAAAAACAAAATAAAAATTTAAAAGATTTTTTTGTAATAAAATATTAATTGGAGAGGTTTTTTTTTAACTAATTTATAATACGCATGAGCATATATTTTATTTTTTTTAATCCTTTTAGGGACTAAATAGGTTTGAATTAAATATTTTAGGGACTTAATAGATTCAATCAATAGTTTAGCGACTAAATAGACTTTGATTTATATACTTTAGGGATTAAATATATTCAATTAATAGTTCATGAATTAAATAGATAATTTAATGATAGTTTAAGGATAGAAAATGTAATAAATTTTTTGTTTATTTATTTTTTCAGTTTGGACTAATTGTGGCTATGGGGCTAGTCATCAGTTTGGTGAAATATTTTATATATTTTGTAATTACTCTATTATTATTATTATCATTATTATTATTTAACAAAAACAAAAAAATAAAAATAAATATGTTGCCAAAGCATAGCAGCTTGCAACCTGCCAAGGCGAGATTCGTGCATTGAGATTTGGTGAGATTTGCTTGGCTTGCTTCCTATTGGTTGGAACGGGTGGTAGCATCTCTTATATACGGAGTTATTTTTTGGGTAAATTATATTTTGCACTCCTATGCTTTATATAAAATCTCATTTTGATTAGTTAAGTATCACATTAGCTCTTCTGTTACTCCTATTGTTAACTCTTTAATAGAAGTTTAGTCACATGAAAAACATGTCATCACTAAATGACAGCAAATGTAGGAAAACTTGCTGCCAGTATCCATAACTACATTGCCACAAATGAAGCCAATATCCACATGAACATGCAAATGGCCATAATTCATTTCATAAAATATATTGTTGGTATCCACCAAGTCAAAATGGCCACATATTCATGATGCTAACATGCTGGCAGTATCCATAACTATATAGACAAAACATGCCACATTGTCAAAAGAGTTTGATAATCAAAATAAACAACCACCCTACTTTGGGTTATTTTCCTTAGAGGCAGATGCATTCTGAAGTGAGGACAAGATCACAACATACCTCCCTCTCCATGTAAATGAGGCTGTTGTTGGAGTTGATGTTGCTCTCCTTGATGCTTCAAATGTTTGTGACAATGTTGCATTTGTTGTTGTTGCACTTGTTGTTGTTGTTACTGTTGTCCTTGTTCTTGCTGCTATTGTTTCTGAAGTTTCCCTTTGTGTTTGTGAACTTGCCTTTCATACAGATGGATTTGGTGCCCTTGGAATTGCTGAAGTTTCCCTTGGAATGACTGAAGCTGGATTTGGTGTTGAAGCTCGATTTGGTGTTGCCATTGGTATTGGTGTTTGGGTTGCACTTGGTGTTGCCGTTGGTGCTGATGCTCGGGATGATGTTGATCCAACCTTAGGACACTACAATTGGCAAAAAATATTTGGTCCAATCAAACATATATTTAGTTGTATTAATTTAAAACATTAACAACAAAGTATGCACTCACCCTTTTCCTTTTATAGCCTAAGCTCTTCCATCTTGGTTTATTTTTTTTGTTGGTACTCCTTGTTTGGTCATGATAAGTAATAACATGTAGATATGATGAGTGTGACTGAGATGAGGATGCTAAGGTGGATGTGTGACAAGATTAGAAAATACAGAGGTTGGAATGAGTATATTCGTAAATGGGTAGGAGTAGTACCGATAAAAGATAAGTTAAGAGAAATAAATTGAGACCAACAGAGGTCGTAGTGAAGAGATGAGATACAATGACGGTAGATGGAAGTACTAGGAGAAGGGGCAGACCTAGATTGACGTGGGTTAGTACAGTAAATAAAGATATGAATATCTTTAATTTGACTAACCAAATGGTCGTTGATAGAGTTGAGTAGAGAAGAAGAATTCATGTAGCTAACCCCATTTGACGGGACTTAAGGTTTGAGGCGATTTTAATAACTTTTTAGCTTTTTACGAAAAATGTATAAAAACGTAGAGAGAGTGATGTGACAATTTATAGTGAATTTTTAACTTTTTGGCTAAAACTGAAAGTTGCCAAACGAGGCATTAGTTTGGTTTGGTTTTACTCCCTGTTTGGTGGATTCTTGCAGTTCCTATAGTTATGGCCCCATGTCCCACAATTACCACACCTTACTGTTGTATTCTTCCTTGTGACTTTGGTAGGTTTGGTAGGTTCATACCTTTTGTTTGTCTATAATAAATGTCCATCTGTAGCTCGGCTTTTCGCGCTCCCTTTCGGAAGAATGAAATAGCCCTTACAGTTCGGACTCCACTAGTGTGTTGGTTCTGATTCTGATTTCACAAGTGCAATGTGAAACAGTGGAAACACAAAAAGAGTCCAAATCCGGCAAATTCGTTTGGAAAATCGATGTTTGAATCAAATGCCAAAAATGGACTGCTTTGCCAGATATCAGAGTCGCCACCTAAATATTTATTTTGGGAAATTTAGGAAACCCATGACTCGTGCCAAAGGCCATTAGTCCGTCGTTACCAAAGTGTCTTGGTTCGAGAACTTAGGTATGAGAGGGGAAGGTCAATAATTGAACACCCCACTCACCTGATCAAAGATCGGCCTTTACTAATCATGATGTGATTTTTATATACAGTATATGTTCTTGTTCTATATGTAACATACAAATATAGACTAATTTCACGAAAAGTTGGAACGTTTAATTTCATGTTTGTTTTGACAAAAGTGTTTTGAATATGTATCACTTAAAATAGTGATCTCATATATACATGAATCAAGAGTCCCAATTCAAGTGATTAGCCTTCATCCACAGGCATTCAAACAGGTATATCAAATAAGCAGTTAGCCTCATGGTAGTATGTTTGATATGACAGCAATTACACTTATGCAATATGCTAAAGCATAAAAACTTACCTTATGTCCGAAGGCGAGTCAAAAGAAAGTAAATAGTTAGAAAAAATGCATGATCCTAAGTAATGGCTAATGCAACACATACAACGTGCAAATAATAAGCTCGGCTACTAGCATGGCATGCGAGTCAATTCAAGGCATGTGATAGGCATGTATTCAAGTAAAGAGTTTGAATTTGACATTTGAATAATATGATGAGCCGAACTTTTATGTATGCAAACGAATGGATGCAAATCATGGAAAATGCTAATTAAACATGATGTCCCTAATCTAACCATCATAAGCAGTGAAATAAAAGGGAGAAAGAATGGGGGTTGGAAGACATACCACTTATTACATATTTGTCCTCGCGAAGGAGGTTCTGAATGTCCAAATGTCTGAATAAATAATTATTACAAAACCGAATGAATAATAAATGAAAGGGGCTGTCTAATTTATTACAATAATTGATGTAAGGCAAGCCTTGACACAATAAATTCGGTATAACGTCCGACCGAATTTAATTAATCATATTGGTTCTTTATGTCGGTTGTAATCCAATTTTAACCAATTTTATTAGCCTTTTTTATTACCTTTCCATTTCTTTATCTTTTCTCCTGTTTGTGCAAAAGTGATATTTACGTCCACTAAGTCCAAAATGCAATAAAGAGAAACAAGCATCAACTTAACCCGAGAAAATTTTCTTCGGGGGAAATTACAAAGGAAGAGTCAAACTTATTTACAAGCGATAAGGGATTCCAAGTCAAACTCAAGATGTGCAACAAGAACTAGTCAAACTCAAAAGAGTGATAATGACTTAGAAAAACCCAAACTTGAGTGATAATGACTTGAAATCCAAACTTAATAATAAGTGATAATGACACTTTCCTTGGTGATTTCCAAGGGTCCCTTAAAAGTAAACACACTGATGAATAAAGAGAAATGAAAAATAAAAGATTGTGCTTTAGTATAAGAACATGTATACATTTGGGGTAGTGAACCTCCAAAGAATTTAAACCGTTAAGTATAGAATATTTTATGCTTTTGGTAGTAAATCCCCTAAGAGATTAAATCAGTAAGCATAGAACATTGTATACTTTTGGTAATGAACCTCTTAAGCATAAAACGTTTTATGCCTTTGATAGTGAATCTCCAAAGAGATTAAACCATTAAGCATAGAGCGTTTTATACTTTTGATAGAACCTCCGAAGAGATTAAACCATTAAGCATGGAAGAGTTCCTTTCTTATACTTGAATCACAATCTTAATTTTTCGCAACTTTTTAATCGAAATAAGTAAAGAATGGAGGGAGGTTGCAGAGATGATTATGCGACATTGATTAATTGGTTAGTACAAACAAACTTGATATTTGAAACATAAATCATTGAAATAAATTAAACAGCCCCCTAAATAGCATATAATAGTGCTGGAATTAAGCTATAGAAAGCGAGCAAAATTAAATAGCCGGAGGTGCTATTCACCGCCGGAGGTACTATTCATCGTCGGGATTACTATTCACCGCCGGAGGTACTATTCACCGCCGGGATAAATTATTTAAAGTAATAAATTACAACAATTTATATACAATATTTAAATTACAGCAGATATGTGGGTGGTGCAGCCATCCCATTAAAGCGATAAAAAAAAGTTATAAAACGAAGTAAATAAAGTATTTAAACAAATTATATCACATTTTTAAATTAAATGAAAATTTACGAAAACACTACACTAATTAATTAACAACGATTAATTAATTAAATTCTAATTAACTAAACTAATTAGCTATTTAATTACACTAATTAATTCATTAGAAAATTCTAATGTACTAACTATTCAACGAAAACTACTTACTTAATTGAACTAAACTAATTAATTAAACAAATTATATTACATTATTAAATTAAATGAAAATTTACAAAAACTCACCTTTTGGGGAAATGATGAATTTTCTGAGTCACAAACTTTCTTTTGACTACTCTCAAGTCTGTGGAATATGTTCTCAATTCTCAATCCAAAATTTGGAATTATAACTTTAGTGGTTGGTTTTTGAATGGTGTATTGATGAAATAGAAATAAAAATATCAAAGATTTTATTTTCCCTCTCTCTCTCTCTTAAAAAAACTAATTTTCTTTTTTTTTTCTTCCCCCCAATTCCTTCTGCTCCAGAATGCTGAGCCTCTCCCAGAATTCCTCTCAAACTCCTCCTCCTTCAAACTTCTCCTGATTAGCCTTTATATAGGCAAAGTAATAATATAATATAATAATATAATATATATATATATATATGTGCGCCTTGATTTGAATGTCGGAATGCCGACATCAAATTGTTTTTGTTTATTATTTTTATTTTATAATATAATATAATTATAATAATATATAAAATATATAATTTATACCAAAATACTAAACGTATAATATACTAATATAATTTTATATAAAATACTAAACATATAATAATAATTTCAAACACATAATATAATTTGTTTTATTATTTTCTTTTATATAAAATACACTAAAAATATGAACAAACACATAAAATTATGAAAAATTACAAAAATACTAAATTAATGAAATATTCAATATTTTAAAATAATTTGGCCATAATGGTGAAGGTTGGGATTAAAGTTCAAATTCTATCTCTTTTACTGAGAATTCTATGAGAAACACATTCTAATTGTCATCATCGGGTAATCAAAAGAAAGCGCCCAAGTCTTAGGGCCAGTCAAAATGGGGTGTCTACAGTTGCCCCTCTTTGACAGAGCTCGAAGTCATTTCATGACGTGAGTGAATGTCAAAGCCCGAAGACGACCCTTTTGACAAGGCCGTAAGACTTGGGCAAACAAACAAATGTGCAAATGCAAGTGGTTGAACCAGAAGGTTGCCTACGTATCCCGTTTGCAAGGAATCAAACCAGCGTAGTTCAGGGACAAGATGTAGAATGATATGTAAAACATAACTTATGATTATGCAATGAAATGCAAAACATAACTTATGATCATGCAATGAAATGCAAAACAAGACAATGATGTGACACTGAATGAAAGCATAAATGTTGGATGTAGTGAATGTAAGATCCAAACGCTTCGTCCGCGAGAGGAGAAAAGTGAACTTGAGATCCAAACGCATCCTATGCGAGAGGAGTATGTGAACTTGAGATCCAAACGCGTCTTACGCAAGAGGAGTATTTGAGATTGAGATCCAAACGCGTCTGTCATACGCGAGAGGAGTATTTGAGATCCAAACGCGTCTGTCATACGCGAGAGGAGTATTTGAGATCCAAACGCGTCTGTCATACGCGAGAGGAGTATTTGAGATCCAAACGCGTCTATCATACGCGAGAGGAGTATTTGAGATCCAAACACGTCTGTCATACGCGAGAGGAGTATTTGAGATCCAAACGCGTCTGTCATACGTGAGAGGAGTATTTGAGATCCAAATGCGTGGTACGCGAGAGGAGTATTTGAGATCCAAACGCGTCTGTCATATGCGAGAGGAGTATTTGAGATCCAAACGCGCGGTACGCGAGAGGAGTATTTGAGATCCAAACGCGTCTGTCATACGTGAGAGGAGGTGGCGTGGTGTAAACAGACAGGTGCACCTGCTGTTTTTAACCGATTTGCAATCCAAACGTGTCTCACACGAGAGGAAAGGGGGAAGGTTTTAACTAGGTAAACATAAAATCTAGCATCATTCATATGAAAGGTAAATTCGAAGTCCAAACGCGTCTTACACGAATGGAAGAAGGTATGGTAGAATGATTTCTTGCTGACAAGGGATAACCTTCACAGATGCCCCTTTTCTTCCTGATCATATTCACAACTTTCCCTATTCTCCAACGGGGTGACAGACTAGGTTGGTTCAGTATCCAGAATTGAGGTGCATATACGCTACCTCAACCTATGGGGCTACCATACAGATTTCAAGCCGGGGATACACCCCTGGGTATTTAAACCAGACTTTAGTCTTGGAAATTCCAAACCTTTTGCGTTCTAGGCTTTGCCATTTGAACTCTAGTTTCTACCGTCGTAGTTGGTCTCATAGGAACTCATTGCAATCACAGGCAGGTGGCTATACCAGACTACCTGAAGTTGTTTGGGCACGACAAACACCAAAGGAATTACACCTTTAGAGGATTTAAGGTCTCCTAGACCTCTGAAGTCGTTTGGGCACGACAAATACCAAAGGAATTACACCTTCAGAGGATTTAAGGTCTCCTAGACCGGAAAAAGAACACTAGGCGCACCTGTTGTTTTTAACCTATTGAATGGGCATGAATGCCACTTTACTTTCTGATCATATTTACAACTTTCCCTATTCTCCAACGGGGTGACAGACTAGGTTGGTTCAGTATCCAGAATTGAGGTGCATATACGCTACCTCAACCTATGGGGCTACCATACAGATTTCAAGCCGGGGATACACCCCTGGGTATTTAAACCAGACTTTAGTCTCGGAAATTCCAAACCTTTTGCGTTCTAGGCTTTGCCATTCGAACTCTAGTTTCCACCGTCGCAGTTGATCTCATAGGAACTCATTGCAAACACAGGCAGGATAATACACAGATATTTACATGCACACAGATATTTACTTCAATAAAATGAGTTTCGTTTTTTTGCACATCAATGGCGTGACTGGCGTGACTGACATATCACTTTGAGAACATTTTTGTTTGATTGAATTTGAGAGTGATTGAATTTTGAATTCTGAATTGAACATTGATTCTATACTGATTTGAATCAAAGAATGACTTAATGAAAGAAGAACGAAGCAAAACGTTCCAAACACACTTATATACACTGACTAGTATAAATACACCGACTGGTATAAATATACTGGCTGGTATGAAAGGAACACCCTTATATACACTGACTGGTATGAATACCCTAATTGGTATGAATGCACTGACTGGTATGAATACACACTTATATACACTGACTGGTATGAATACCTTAACTGGTATGAATACACACTTACATACATTGACTGGTATGAATACCTTGACTGGTATGAATACACACTTATATATACTGAATAGTTGACTCGAGCGGTGGAGAAGACAGAATCTCTAACTCGACTGTGCCCCTAGTTCATTGCCTTGACCCTTTGATTTTTTTGTAAACATGTTTTGATCAACAAAAGAGTTAGATTAGCATACTTCTTCCATTTTCTGTTTTGAAATCATGTAAGCTGAGCTGTGAGCACTGAAAATTTTCCCTTTTTAAATCCAAAGAATGGTCCAACTTTTGCAAAAATGGAATAATTTTTGAGAAAATCAGTCAACTTCATTCAGATTAATCAAAACCTATTTTTACAAAATGGCCACTACGCAACTAACATGGAATCAATCATTGAGGTGCATAGCCCTAAGCCAGATAACCCCGAATTGGTTCTGTTGTAGCAACGATGATAACCGAACCGAGCTGATCTGAATCGAATGAAACCGAGCAGAACTGGACCGAACTGAACTGCCAAGCCGAACCGAACTGAACCAAGTTGAATCGAACCAACTGAACTGAGTAGATCGAAGATACACCAATCAAATACGAATAGGACAACCAGGTTGACTAAAGAAACACCAATCAAACATGGACGAAATGAATGAGTTAACAAAAATTATTGGGGCCGAACTTCAAGATGAAGCTACCTACGTATCCTCAAGATAGGAATCAGGCCATCGTAGTTCCGGCCAAGGTTCACTCGGGTATTAACACTCTCCTTTTTGTTTCATCATCATTTCATTTTTTTTATTTTTTCTTTTTTTTCTATATATTTTTATATTCATTTTTTTTTTTTTTTTTGTTTTTCTGCTCTAACTTTTGCCTGGGTCACCCTTTCGGGTTTTCGGCCCAGCGAGCCTCTTAAGGGTTACTTTCATTTTACTTTGTCCATGTTGATTGGGTGTGAAATCTCTAGGCCATCTATCAGAACAACTACTACACTTGACCAGTAGATATGATGATGTAGGGACTAGGCTAATTGGGTCTGCATTTGCCCCTAGTGTAGTGGATAGGAACTCGACTATCCTTCAATAATAAAATTCATTCTCTCACATTCTGGGTTTTGCCTTTCTGGGCGGTCTTCATTGGGAAACGATTCAGTTTTAACTCTTTGATCACATCTAACCTTTTGCCCCTAGTTCAAGGACTGCTTCAAATCTTAAATCACATCCGACCTTCTTGCCCCTAGTTCAAGGGTTGTTTCCAATCTGAATCACAGGCCCTACATAGTTTTGGCTAAGGTTCACTCGGGTATTGACACTCTCCTTTTACGCTCTAACTTTTGCCAAAGCCGCCCTTTCGGGTTTTCAACCTTGCGAGCTTTTCATTTTTCTTTTTATTTTTCCTTCTTTTTTTTATTTTTTATTTTTTTATTATTTTTTTTTATGCTCTAACTTTTGCCTAGGTCGCTCTTCCGGGTTTTCGGCCCAGCGAGCCTCTCAAGGGTGGTACCTTATTGCCCCTAGTTCAAGGGTTGCCTCCATTTCAGCTATGCAAGCCTCACACTTTCGCCCCTAGTTTAAGGGTTGTTTCAAATCTGGAATCACATTCGACCTTATTGCCCCTAGTGGAAGGGCTGCCTCCATTTGAATCACATCATTGCCCCTAGTTCAAGGGCTATTTCCATTTGAATCATATTCGACCTTATTGCCCCTAGTTGAAGGGATGTCTCCATTTGAATCACATCATTGCCCCTAGTTCAAGGGCTATTTCCAATTTGAATCATATTCGACCTTATTGCCCCTAGTTAAAGGGCTGTCTCCATTTGAATCACATCATTGCCCTTAGTTCAAGGGCTGTTTCCAATTTGGCTATGCAAGCCTTACACTTTGGTTGATCATTGAATACTTCGAATCATGGTTTGAAAGCTAAGGAGCTAAGGAGGTCGGACCTTGAGTCAAGAGGGACCCTATGCTGTATAATCAATTCCAGACATGTTTTCGTAGGATCACGCAAAAAACAGTTTTTTGAAATCTTTTCACAAAGTGACTAATCACTCATACTCTTACGAAGACAAGATAGAACCAATTTGGACCAAGCTAGGATCCTTCTCAGTACCTACATTAACAACAATGATTTTATTCATCAAGGGCTTAGTACACCTCTCTTTTTCTTAGTTGATCAAAATACGTAAATCCTGAGGAAATTCTTCCTCTTTGTTTTTATCAGAGTTTTGGAAAAAGTTTTGAAAACTTTGGTCAATGCAATGATTTAAAGACACAGAGAAGTAGGCAGACTCTATGGCATTTTGTTTTGTTTTTGTTTTTGTTTTTTTGTTTTTTTTGTTTTTTTTTTGTTTTTGGTTTATTGGAAAGAGACTATGACTCAGCAATGACAACAGACTCAAAAGAAAAAGACAAAGAAGATATAGACAGGACATAAATGTCTAGATTTAGCACTCTTGAAATCAACAGACTTTGACTCACTAGAATGACTCGAGTCTGATCCCAACTCTACAAACTTGGTGGAATCAAACTTAGACTTAATACTCAATTCAGAACTCAGAATAAAACCATTCTCAAATTGCCAGTCAACATGTGGGCCATCCACAACATTCAAAATAAAGCTCGTGTAATCAACAAGTGGTCACTCCCCAATTACAGAAATGGTCGGATATCCCACAAGTTCTATTTATTTACACTGGTGGACTTGTGGGATATTAGATTTTTTTTTTAATATATATACTCAAAAAACAAAAACACATTTTATATGAACAAAAGAAAACAAACCCCATTCCCATTTTTTTTAAAATTTTTTTTTTTTTGGAAAAACAACAATTACTAAAACGACACAAACAAAATGATTTGATGATTTTTTTTTAATAATTTTTTTTGGTATAAAATAACAACATAAATAAAATGAGTTGACTTAGTATTATTTTTTTCCCTTTTTTTTTTTTTTTTTTTTGAAGCCATGTTTGCAAACTAAAAAAAAACAATGGGGCCCCCAATCAGAATTTTAGTAGCGTTTCGACTCAACTGATCACTAATTACTGCTAACTCATACTGACACACTGAACTCAACCCCACAAACTGAAATGCCTGAACCACTGTTCAGAATTTGAGAACCCCTGTATAGATCCAATAAATTGCACAGAACACATAGCAGGAAAGAGAACAAACACCCCTATGGAGGGTGGGGTTATCCTGTCCTAGCTTTTGAAATGATCTAGGGTTCACTATTCAAACAAGCGGCTTCACAACATCCTACAAATGGGTGGCATCCTGTCCTAAGTTGGAATAGTCACTATGGCTTTACTATATGCAGCTAGGCCGATTGGTCAAAAAGGGTACCTCAACAAGACTACCTAATACACCTCTCACACCTAACACCGAGAAGTGAAAGGAGGATCAAACGGTACAGTGGTAATCCAAATCCAAGGGTTGTGTTCCCAACTTGACAGAGCCCATGACCGGTCAGCCTTTTGGCAAGCTTTGTAGGCAAGCCTCCGGCAAACCGTCCAGGAATAACAGATGGCAAACACAAGGACTTAGGCGCACCAATGCAAATGCAATGCAAAGAACATATAAATGTAGATAAAAATTCACATCATGAAGTTTGAGTCAAGTTCTCTAAGTCCCCAGCAGAGTCGCCAGAAACTGTAGCTCGGCTTTTCGCGCTCCCTTTCGGAAGAATGAAACAGCCCTTACAGTTCGGACTCCACTAGTGTGTTGGTTCTGATTCTGATTTCACAAGTGCAATGTGAAACAGTGGAAACACAAAAAGAGTCCAAATCCGGCAAATTCGTTTGGAAAATCGATGTTTGAATCAAATGCCAAAAATGGACTGCTTTGCCAGATATCAGAGTCGCCACCTAAATATTTATTTTGGGAAATTTAGGAAACCCATGACTCGTGCCAAAGGCCATTAGTCCGTCATTACCAAAGTGTCTTGGTTCGAGAACTTAGGTATGAGAGGGGAAGGTCAATAATTGAACACCCCACTCACCCGATCAAAGATCGGCCTCTACTAATCATGATGTGGTTTTTATGTACAGTATATGTTCTTGTTCTATATGTAACATACAAATATAGACTAATTTCACGAAAAGTTGGAACGTTTAATTTCATGTTTGTTTTGACAAAAGTGTTTTGAATATGTATCACTTAAAATAGTGATCTCATATATACATGAATCAAGTATCCCAATTCAAGTGATTAGCCTTCATCCACAGGCATTCAAACAGGTATATCAAATAAGCAGTTAGCCTCATGGTAGTATGTTTGATATGACAGCAATCACACTTATGCAATATGCTAAAGCATAAAAACTTACCTTATGTCCGAAGGCGAGTCAAAAGAAAGTAAATAGTTAGAAAAAATGCATGATCCTAAGTAATGGCTAATGCAACACATACAACGTGCAAATAATAAGCTCGGCTACTAGCATGGCATGCGAGTCAATTCAAGGCATGTGATAGGCATGTATTCAAGTAAAGAGTTTGAATTTGACATTTGAATAATATGATGAGCCGAACTTTTATGTATGCAAACGAATGGATGCAAATCATGGAAAATGCTAATTAAACATGATGTCCCTAATCTAACCATCATAAGCAGTGAAATAAAAGGGAGAAAGAATGGGGGTTGGAAGACATACAGCTTATTACATATTTGTCCTCGCGAAGGAGGTTCTGAATGTCCAAATGTCTGAATAAATAATTATTACAAAACCGAATGAATAATAAATGAAAGGGGCTGTCTAATTTATTACAATAATTGATGTAAGGCAAGCCTTGACACAATAAATTCGGTATAACGTCCGACCGAATTTAATTAATCATATTGGTTCTTTATGTCGGTTGTAATCCAATTTTAACCAATTTTATTAGCCTTTTTTATTACCTTTCCATTTCTTTATCTTTTCTCCTGTTTGTGCAAAAGTGATATTTACGTCCACTAAGTCCAAAATGCAATAAAGAGAAACAAGCATCAACTTAACCCGAGAAAATTTTCTTCGGGGGAAATTACAAAGGAAGAGTCAAACTTATTTACAAGCGATAAGGGATTCCAAGTCAAACTCAAGATGTGCAACAAGAACTAGTCAAACTCAAAAGAGTGATAATGACTTAGAAAAACCCAAACTTGAGTGATAATGACTTGAAATCCAAACTTGATAATAAGTGATAATGACACTTTCCTTGGTGATTTCCAAGGGTCCCTTAAAAGTAAACACACTGATGAATAAAGAGAAATGAAAAATAAAAGATTGTGCTTTAGTATAAGAACATGTATACATTTGGGGTAGTGAACCTCCAAAGAATTTAAACCGTTAAGTATAGAATATTTTATGCTTTTGGTAGTAAATCCCCTAAGAGATTAAATCAGTAAGCATAGAACATTGTATACTTTTGGTAATGAACCTCTTAAGCATAAAACGTTTTATGCCTTTGATAGTGAATCTCCAAAGAGATTAAACCATTAAGCATAGAGCGTTTTATACTTTTGATAGAACCTCCGAAGAGATTAAACCATTAAGCATGGAAGAGTTCCTTTCTTATACTTGAATCACAATCTTAATTTTTCGCAACTTTTTAATCGAAATAAGTAAAGAATGGAGGGAGGTTGCAGAGATGATTATGCGACATTGATTAATTGGTTAGTACAAACAAACTTGATATTTGAAACATAAATCATTGAAATAAATTAAACAGCCCCCTAAATAGCATATAATAGTGCTGGAATTAAGCTATAGAAAGCGAGCAAAATTAAATAGCCAGAGGTGCTATTCACCGCCGGAGGTACTATTCATCGTCGGGATTACTATTCACCGCCGGAGGTACTATTCACCGCCGGGATAAATTATTTAAAGTAATAAATTACAACAATTTATATACAATATTTAAATTACAGCAGATATGTGGGTGGTGCAGCCATCCCATTAAAGCGATAAAAAAAAGTTATAAAACGAAGTAAATAAAGTATTTAAACAAATTATATCACATTTTTAAATTAAATGAAAATTTACGAAAACACTACACTAATTAATTAACAACGATTAATTAATTAAATTCTAATTAACTAAACTAATTAGCTATTTAATTACACTAATTAATTCATTATAAAATTCTAATGTACTAACTATTCAACGAAAACTAATTAATTAATTGAACTAAACTAATTAATTAAACAAATTATATCACATTATTAAATTAAATGAAAATTTGCAAAAACTCACCTTTTGGGGAAATGATGAATTTTCTGAGTCACAAACTTTCTTTTGACTACTCTCAAGTCTGTGGAATGTGTTCTCAATTCTCAATCCAAAATTTGGAATTATAACTTTAGTGGTTGGTTTTTGAATGGTGTATTGATGAAATATAAATAAAAATATCAAAGATTTTATTTTCCCTCTCTCTCTCTCTTAAAAAAACTAATTTTCTTTTTTTTTTTCTTCCCCCCAATTCCTTCTGCTCCAGAATGCTGAGCCTCTCCTAGAATTCCTCTCAAACTCCTCCTCCTTCAAACTTCTCCTGATTAGCCTTTATATAGGCAAAGTAATAATATAATATAATAATATAATAATTATAATATAATATATATATATATATATATATATATATGTGCGCCTTGATTTGAATGTCGGAATGCCGACATCAAATTGTTTTTGTTTATTATTTTTATTTTATAATATAATATAATTATAATAATATATAAAATATATAATTTATACCAAAATACTAAACGTATAATATACTAATATAATTTTATATAAAATGCTAAACATATAATAATAATTTCAAACACATAATATAATTTGTTTTATTATTTTCTTTTATATAAAATACACTAAAAATATGAACAAACACATAAAATTATGAAAAATTACAAAAATACTAAATTAATGAAATATTCAATATTTTAAAATAATTTGGCCATAATGGTGAAGGTTGGGATTAAAGTTCAAATTCTATCTCTTTTACTGAGAATTCTATGAGAAACACATTCTAATTGTCATCATCGGGTAATCAAAAGAAAGCGCCCAAGTCTTAGGGCCAGTCAAAATGGGGTGTCTACACCATCCATGTTGATTCTCTATGCCAATGTCTTCTATGAACCACAACCAAGAGCTCTTCATTTCACCCTCAACCACTCACTGCATATGCTACTAGGAACATTTGGTTATTGGCATCATTTCCTACTGCACATAGTAACTATCCAGTTTGTCCACCTTTCAAATGGCATCCACCTAAACCAATCAGTGGCCTATATCTTGTTACAAAACCCCTCTTGCAAGCTCTAAGGCAAATGTACAATCTCTCAAAGGTAGATTGATTAGTAGGGTCCTCAGGGTGTTCAGGAGTTGACTTTATGATGATGGTTGTGTCAGGATTTATTTTCCTCAACTCTTCACAGTAATCCCAAAGTTGATTATATTGTTCATTGTTAGTACCCTGTATGATGGTTAAAGCCTTTCTCTTGGCCCTGTATAACTGACTCCTAGATGCTTCAACCACATAATCCTCTTGAACTTGTGCTTGAAAATATTCAATTGAGAGTTTAGGGTTTCTCCTAATGCTATCCATATACTATTTTGACAGCCACCTGAAGTTAGCATGCCTGTTGTGAAACACCCTTCCACAATTATGTTCTTTCCTATATGTCTTCACTTGCAAAGTGTTCTGGTTCTGCATACTAGAAGCAAATATGATCCATCTGCATCCCTCCCTACACACTGCCTTCACCATTGTTTTCTCATTCTTGACAAACTTTACATTCTTGCCATTCTTTATTGCATACTCTCTCACAACAGCCCTAAATTCTGTTGCAGAACCAAACAACATGCCCACTTTAAGTTCAACATTGGTCAGGTCAGTGTCAGGATTAAACTCTAGATACTTTAGACCTCTTCTATCCTCATCACCTGAGTCATAAATGCTTTGGAGCTCATCAGATGATCCACTATCTTGCTCAAGCTCTACACCCTCTAGTTCAATGTTTGTAAACCTATATGTATACTCATATGCTTGGTCGTTAGTGTTCCCTCTATTGCTCCCAACCCACTCAACACCTTTGTCAACATTGTTTTCAAACAACACATGATCATCACTCATGCCATAATCACTATCATAAAAGTCTACATCCTCACTGTCATTGTCAACCTCACTGTCATCACCATCATTTTCGACCTGAACATCATGACTCTTATCTACAGAAACATCAATATTATCAACAATTAATTCCTCTATATGATCACATTCAATTTGACTAATCACTTCTCTAGGTTGACTACTCCCAAAAACGTCACATGAATCCACTTGGTTGTCCCAACAATCCATTACTGGAACATTTTCTAAGTACACTTCAATGACTCTACTAGGAGACATTTGAGCAATTATTTCAACCAAATTAGCATCAGTTGCTTAGCAACCTTAAACCATAATCTAAGTCCATCTTATGGATTCTGTAAAAGTAAATAATTAAACCATCATACCCAAATTTCTTCACATCATCATTAAAGTCAAGTAAAGAAAATTTAGCAGGATCACCAATGTACATCTTTCTTGGAGACTAAACAAAGTCACCCCCATGGTAAATCTTAGTAGTAAAACAATAACCATCCCCCGTAGAAAACAGTTTGGAGACCACAAAGTCATAAATAAATTTTCTTCAACCATTTTAATTAAACAACTCATAAACAAATGAGTTTAGGGACCACAAAGTCTACAACTGTCCACTGTGAACTAAAAGTGTATTTGGTTTATTGATTCGGGTAGGGATTTGAAAAATAAAAGGGAAAATGAGTTTGAAATGTACATATATTTCATTCAAATTTCACCATATTTTCCCCTTTTCCTTTTTAAATTTTTATACAAATCTATAAACCAAACACAATACAAGTGTTAATACAAACAAACAAAGACTAGCCAACATACTCGGGACCACATTTTTCTTCAACCAATAAAGTAGTAAATAAAAAAATCGAACAAAAGTTACACTTGATCCAAGAAATTGTTCTAGAAACCCACAGACAGAACCAAACAAACAAACAAAATGATAAATTAATAAATCATTGTAAAAATCCCCCACACACAAACAAAGACAATCAATTGTTATAAAATATTGCGAAGTTATGCTTTACCTGATGGATGCGCACCTCTATCTTCCATTCCCTTCAATTCGTGACTCACTTTTTGCATAACCGTAATAGTTCACCATCTGCATTTTGGTTTAGCCCTAAATTGATAGAAATTTTGGAACAATCACAAGCTGTATTGACGGGAAATAATTTCCGACCTTCCCCTATTTAGTGGCCACATACTTCTATTAAAGAGTCAAACTGTGGAAGTAACATAAGGGTACTTGACCAAAAGTGCAGAAGTTAAAGTGTCACAATTTAATATGTAAAGATCAATGAGACTTTATGTAAAATATAGGAATGCAAAGTGTAATTCATCGTTGTTTGTTTCATTTGTGGGGAGGCTCTAGAGGGGCCAAGAGAAGACAAGGAAATGCAAGGCTCACTTCTGTTTCTCTCTCTCAATTAAATGAGTTCTTTCTTTTTGGTTTCTTTCATTCTTGAGTTACTGCTCAATTTTTTATTTTTTATGTTTTATTTTGGTCGAGTTAGTTCAAAAGAAATTAAAGAAAAAAAAATGTAACAGAGATGTTGGGAAAAAGCTGTCAAGTTCTGCACACAATTGTGGATTAAAAATGGTGAGTGTTAGTGTTGTCATATCTTTTATTAGGATATTGGTTTAATACTATGCCTTATGTTAGCTAATATTTTAATATTATAATATGTTATAGGTTTGATTTTCTTTTCTTTCCCTCCAAGTTTTCATTTTCTTTCTCTTCAAGTCTCCAAGTCAAGTCAAGTCTCCAAGTCTTCGAAGGAAATTGCCCACCAATTTCCTTTCCTATTCTTATCCACCAAGTCTCCAAGAAACTTATCCACTAAGTGTCTTCTCCTCCAAGACACTTGCCTACCAAGTTTCATCTTCTATAAATTAATCTAACTTCTTATCTTGGAAGGAAGAAGAAGTTTTTGTTGCTTTATTATGTTTTGTGTGAGATTATCAGGCAAATAAAAAAAGGTGTATGTGATAAAACTTTGAGTTCAACCAATTGTGCAGTATTGGTGAACCATACGACTTAGTCGGGCTGTTGTATCCTGGGGGGGACAAGTCCAGGTTTTTTCTGCTGCACCGGTGTGAGGCTTAACCTAACCGCAGAGGGCTTGAATCTCCTTAAAGAGAGAGAATTTCTCGCGCCTCAGCCCTTACAATAGTTATTGTAATTTTTATTATTTGTATTTTCTGGTGTTTTATTTGTAATTATCACCAACAATTTTAAGGAGATTCAATTAGCAAAAATTCATGGAGCCAGTACTGGAGAAGCCCAATGAGAATACCGGCAATCTTAACAAGCCCTTCCAGTTCAAGGGAGCCCATTTCAAGAGATGAAAAGGCAATGTGCTTTTTTACCTCAGTCTCTTCAAGGTGGCCTATATCCTGACCGAGAAAAATCCGAACAAAGTCCCCACTGAAGAGATGACCGACAAGGAGTATGCCGCTCATCTTGAAAAAATCGAGAAATACAACACATATGAGTATAAATGTTGGTATTATCTTTTGAATTGTCTTTCGGATCAATTTTATGATTATTATAATACTACTTACACCACTGCCAAGAAAATTTGGAAAGCCTTGCAGAATAAATATGACACTGAAGAGGCAAGTGCTAAAAAATATGCTGCAAGTCGTTTTTTCTGGTATCAGATGATAGATGGAAAATCAGTGGTGGAGCAAGTTCAAGATTTTCAGATGCTAGTGGTTGAAGTTAGATCCAAAGACATCAAAATTGGCGACAATCTTGTTGTAGCAGGTATTGTTGACAAACTACCATCATCTTGGAGGGTGCTTCAGAAGTTAATGTGTCACAAGCAAAAAGAGACGTCCTTGGAGACTCTAATCACATAGATTCGGGTGGAGGAGGAAGCACGAGGACAAGATGCGCTAATGACACAAGAGCATTCCACTGCAAAGGTAAATTTAACTTCTGGAAATACTTTACCTAAAGGTCGATTTCATAAAAATAGTTAGTTGAAGCCAGTTAAGAAAATTTGGAAAAAAGTTGGAAGGTCACAAAATAAAAATTACCCGAGGCAAAAGAAATGAAACCAAGAACCCCCTTTACAAGATCTGACAAATGTGACATGTTTTGTATGTGGCAAAAGTGGGCATATTGCTCGAACTTGCAAATTTCAGAAACAACAGTCTCGACCACAGGCTAATGTTACCGAGGAACCATTTGTGGCTATGATCACAGATATTTTTATGGTTCAATCTGTGGAAGGGTAATGGGCAGACTCTGGTGCCAATAGGCATGTCTGCTATGATAAAGATTGGTTCAAAGATTTTACTCATTTTAATGAGGAGAGGACTATTATGCTTGGTGACTCCAGTTTAACTAAGCTGCTCGGGTGTGAGGATGCTGAGTTGAATTTTACCTCTAGACGTGTGCTTGTTTTAAAAGATGTGTTGTACACACCGTCCATGAGAAAAAATTTGATGTCGAATTATTTGCTCAACAAAGCTGGTTTTAAGCAGACTATTGAATCTGACCAATATGTAATCACTAAAAAAGGCATATTTGTGGGGAAAGGGTATGCCTGTGATGGAATGTTTAAATTAAATGTTGAGAATAAGAAAGCACATGTTTCTGTTTACATGTTGTCTTCTATGAATTTTTGGCATGCTCGTTGTGTCATATTAATAGCCGATATGTGGAGTCATGAGTAGTTTAGGATTAATTCCCAGACTAACAAATAAGTTTGAGAAATGTGAAGTTTGCAGTCAAGCAAAAATAACTAAAAGGCCTCATAAAAGTGTGGTGAGAAATACTGAATTGTTAAAATTAATTCACGCTGATTTATGTGAATTTGAAGGAATTTTAACACGTGGTGGAAATAAATATTTTATCACTTTTATTGATGATTTTTCAAAATACACTTATTTATACTTGTTGAAAAATAAAAGTGATGCTCTTGAAAAATTTAAAGATTTCCTTCTTGAAGTTGAAAATCAATTCAGTAAAAAGATTAAAAGATATAGAAGTGATAGAGGCCGAGAGTATGAATCTTTTGGATTTAACTCGTTTGCTCAGTCTTTGGGAATAATCCATGAAACTACTCCAGCATATTCACCTGCATCTAATGGTGTAGCAGAAAGGAAAAATAGAACTCTAACTGATTTAACAAATGTTATGCTAATTGAAGCAGGTGTTCCTTCAAATTTGTGGGGAGAAGCAATTTTAACTGCATGTTATGTTATGAATAGAGTGCCACATAAAAAACAAAAGTTACACCTTTTGAGTTGTGGAAAGGGCATAAGCCAAATTTGAGATATTTGAGGGTTTAGGGTTGTCTAGGTTAGACTTGTGGATGACCTAAATTAGGTGTGAAAGCTGCCACTTGTGCTTTTCTTAGATATGCAACAAATAGTACAGCTTATAGATTTTTTGATATTGAAAACAAAATAATTTTTGAATCAGGTGATGCAATTTTTCATGAAGAAAAATTTCCTTTTAAATCTAAAAATGGTGGGGGTCAAAATTATCAAGAAAATATTTTATCTGAAACCGGTCCTTACTCCTCTTTTACAAAACCAAGATACTGTAGTTTTTGAACCTAGAAGGAGTAAAAGAGCCAGATTAGAAAAAGATTTTGGCATGATTATCATGTTTTTGTGTGGAAACTCCATTAACTTTACAAGAAGCTTTGGCATCTCCTGACTCTATTTTTTGGAACGAGGCTGTAAATGATGAGATTGAATCATTATTATCCAATAAAACTTGGGTATTAGTAGATTTACCACCAGGTTGTAAAACTATTGGCTGTAAATGGGTTTTGAGGAAAAAACTTAAACCGGATGGAACTATTGATAAATATAAAGCAAGGCTTGTTGCAAAAGGTTTTAAACAACAAATAGATCTTGACTTTTTTGATACATTTTCTCTGGTTACTAGAGTTACATCCATTAGATTATTAATTGCAGCGGCTGCAATTCATGATTTCAAAATTCATTAAATGGATGTTAAAACAGCCTTTTTAAATGGAGACCTGGGTGAAGAAATCTATATGGATCAACCTGAGGGTTTTGTGGAACCCAGTCAAGAAAGCAAAGTGTGCAAGCTAGTTAAATCCCTATATGGCTTAAAACAGGCCCCTAAACAGTGGCATGAGAAATTTGATTCCTGCATGATTGAAAATGGCTATAAAACGAATGAATGTGATAAATGCATCTACTATAAATCTGAAGAAAATTCACATGTCATTATTAGCCTCTATGTGGATGATTTACTTATATTTGGCTCTAATTTGCATATCATCGTGGAAACTAAAAATATGCTTAGTAGCCATTTTGATATGAAAGATCTTGGTGAGGCTAATTATATTTTGGGAATGAAAATTACCAAAACCTGTGATGGTATATTTCTTGATCAGTCGCATTATGTTGAGAAAATATAATTTTTATAAGTGCAAGCATGTTCTTACTCCTTTTGATCCTCATGTGCGTTTATTTCCTATTGAAAATGATGAGGATGTAATTAATCAAAAGGAATATGCTAGTATGATTGGTAGCTTGTGTTATGCGACTGACTGTACTAGACCTGACATTGCCTATGCAGTTGGAGTACTTAGCAGGTTTACTAGCAAGCCTGGCAGTGATCACTGGCTAGCCATTGAGCGCATTATGAAATATTTATCTGGTACCATAAAATATGGCTTGTTTTATAATAAGTATTCTACAGTACTTGAAGGTTACAGTGATGCTGATTGGAATACCTTGTCAGGTGATTCATTATCAACCACTGGTTACTTATTTACATTGGGAGGTGGTGCTATAAGTTGGAAATCGAAAAAACAAAACATTATTGGTAATTTAACAATGGAGGCTGAGCTTATTGCTTTAGCTACAGCCAGTGAAGAAGCAAATTGGTTAAGAGATTTGTTAAATGAAATCTCTTGTTGGGAAAAACCGATTCCACCTATATTGATTCATTGTGATAGCACCGCAGCAATTGGTTGAGTTAATAACCATTATTATAACGGTAAATCCAGACCTATCAGAAGAAAACACAGTACTGTGAGATCTTATATGAATAATGGCATCATAAATGTGGATTATATTAAATCTGGTGATAATCTTGCAGATCCATTAACTAAGGCCTTAGCAAGAGATAGAGTCTGGAATACATCGAGGGGGATGGGGTTGAAACCCATTGAATATAGCATGAGCCATGTATGAGGATACTCAACCAAGGGACCAGAGATCCTGTAACTGGATTCAATGAGGAAAACGATCATATGATGGCCGTGAGAAATGCACTAAATTACTTTTTACCCATCCCTATGATGTAAGTGCATTTATCCTGTAACGTTGTAGAGGTTGAGTTATTAAAAAACTCTTAATGAATTTCTGTAGCTCTTATTGAGTGGGGTGTCATAGTTACAGGAGCACCCTTGACAGAATTCACCTATGTGAGTGTGGTAGTGGGGCCGCTACCTATGAGATTTGGGCTAATTCTCAAACACACTCATGAATCCTGGGATCGCACAAGGCCGTAATGTGCTGGCTCTTAAAGCTTATGTGAACACCTGGAATATTATGTGTGTGCAATAATTATTTATTTCCCTTAAGCAGTCATAGTTCAATGCTGAGCATTATATTGGCTCTGGAGTAGATATTATTGTTTCACTAATGGAGGTTCAATGCAGAGCACACCTACTATGATGCATAATATCCTTATTTGCCTAATAATCTCAGTTTTTTGTTACCTATAATATTAAAATAGGTGGGGGAATGTTAGCAGATATTTTAATATTATAATGTGTTATAGGTTTGATTTTCTTTTCTTTCCCTCTAAGTTTTCATTTTCTTTTTCTTCACGTCTCCAAGTCAAGTCAAGTCTCCAAGTCTTCCAAGGAAATTGCCCACCAATTTCCTTTCCTATTTTTATCCACCAAGTCTCCAAGAAACTTATCCACTAAGTGTCTTCTCCTCCAAGACACTTGCCTACCAAGTTTCATCTTCTATAAATTGATCTAACTTCTTATCTTGGAAGGGAGAAGAAGTTTTTGTTGCTTTATTATGTTTTGTGTGAGATTATCAGGCAAATAAAAAAAAGGTGTATGTGATAAAGCTTTGGGTTCAACCAATTGTGCAGTATTGGTGAACCATACGACTTAGTTGGACTGTTGTATCTTGGGAGAGACAAGTCCAAGTTTTTTTTGCTGTACCGGTGTGAGGCTTAGTCTAATCGCAGAGGGCTTGAATCTCCTTAAAGAGAGCGAATTTCCCTCGCCTCAGCCCTTACAATAATTATTGTAATTTTTATTATTTATATTTTCTGATATTTTATTTGTAATTATTACCAATACCTTATTATTTCACTTTCTCCCTTGTTAAAATTTCGAGCCATCACATTTGAATATTGCAAGGTTTGTCTCTAAACTTTATGGATCCATAAAAATTGAAGACCGTCTAATCTCTTCATATATATATTTTTATTGGTTTCATATGTATATATATTTAAGGACTTGCCACGCCAGCAATATAACATCAAATAAAAAAATAAGTACTATCTTATCAAAAAATTTATACATAATATGTAACCAGACTGATGTGGTAATGATATCAATGAAATGAAAATTGCTTTAATAAATATTTTGATTTAAAATAGTAAAATTTACATTTACCACATCATTCTGTATAGACTATTTGTATAAATTTTCTATTTCACCTTATAGCATATATGTATATATAATATTTGTGTGGATATATATTTACTTGTAGCTATATATACATATCCATATATGCATATTTTTTTTTTTATTATACTTGTATACTACTTGTATCTATATATATATATATATATATCTGCATATGCATATTTTAATTTATTATAGTTATATACTACTTGTATATATATATACATCTGCATATTTTATTTTATATTATTTGGATCAACCTCACATCCATTCTATACTACCCACATCCCCTTTTTATTTTCAATGTTACCTGTGTGTATTAAAGAAAAAAAAAAAAAAGGATGAGCAAAAAAACAAAAAAATAAAATTCCAAATTTTTGGTTTGAATCTATAAGAGAGAGAGAGAGAGAGAGAGAGTTTTCCTTAACAAAGAAAAGAAAAGAAAAGAAAAGAAAAGAAAAAGGCTAAAAAAAAAATGAATTTCAAAAAAGACTTCTTTAAAAAATCGAACTACAATTAGACCTGATTCCTACAACAGGATACATAGGCAGCCATGTGGCTCGGTCCGAATCTTTCTAATTTTCATTTTTATCTTTCTTTTATCGTCAAGTTCAAAAAGGGGCATTCTATTTGAACCCACAAAATATCTACGTACGCCCAATTTAAATTTATAAATTTTAATTTTTATTATATGTTAATGTGAATTTACTAGTAAGGATAATCCATATTAATCCTAAAATAAATTTTTTTCCCCCTCATGGTACACCCTAATCTATTATTTCTATTCAAATCTCTACATCTTCTTCCCCAAGAATCAAAGTTAGTTTGTCTTCTTCTTCTTTCTCACTCCAAAACTCCAATCCACCTTACCGAAACTCACCATTATCATTAATATCATTGTTTTTATTATTTTGAAACCCTAAACTCTATAAGAAAGTTTGAACAATCAAACAATGGAAGAAAGTGATAATCAAGATAATATTATCAAGCAACCCATGAAAATATTATATAAATGCTTACCTCCTCTTTGATGGGTTGCTTCAAAATATTATCTTGATTATTACTTTCCTCCATTGTTTGATTGTTCAAACTTTCTTTAAGATTTAGGGTTTCAAAATAATAAAAAAACAATGATGTTAATGATAATGGTGAATTTTGGTAAGGTGGATTGAAATTTTAGAGTGAGAAAGAAGAAGAAGAAGAAGAAGAAGACAAACTGATTTTGATCTCTTAGAAAACAAGATGAAGAGATTTGAATTAAGAATAATGGATTGGGGTGTGCCATGAGAAAAAAAAAATTTATTTTAGGATAGATTGTCCTTAGTAGTAAATTCCCATTAGAATATAATAAAAATTTAAATTGGACATATTAAGATATTTTTGGGTTCAAATAGAATGCGCCTTCAAAAAGGCTTCTTTCAAAAATCGAACTACAATTGGACCTAATTCCCATAACAGGATACGTAGGTAGCCATGTGGCCCGGTCCAAACTTTTTCTGTTTTTATTTTTGTTTTATCTTTGTCTTGTTACCATTTTAATATCATAATAGTGCTAATCAATCTCTTCAAAAAAAGGTTAATTTTCGAAACCACACGTTGTTCTTATGAGAAGATGAAATCACACTTCGTCATTACTACTAAGTCATTGAAATCAAAAGTGATTTAGTAAAATTCAAGGATCAACATCTAGGCAATTTAGTATCAAAAGGGTCAAGTGAGGTGCCTAATACCTTCCCTACTTATAACAGTAAATTCTTGAACCCGACTCTGGTTTTCACAGGTCAAAAATGGAAGTCATTTTTCAAATAAGGCCCATGCCAATGTTTGGTTTGAGTTTTCTGGATTAAGTTTTTTGAAAATTGAATTTTTTATTTTTCATGTTTTTAGTGAATATTTTTAAAATTTTAAGCATTTTTTTTTTACTTTTTTAGATGCACCTTACTTAGATATATCTAAAAAGTAAAAAATTTGTGAAAAAATATTTTAAAAAATCAATAAATACATAAAAATACAAAAAATGTACCGAATTCTAGTATTTTTTTTTATATTTTTTGTATTTTTGGTATTTAGTGAATTTTTAAAATGTTTTTTTCACAATTTTTTTTTTTTATTATTTAGGTATATTTATGTTAGGTATATCTAAAAATTAAAAAATTGCTTAAAATATTAAAAAAATTCAGTAAAAACAAAAAACACGAAAGTAGAATTTTCTGAAAACTATTTTCAGAAAAACGAAACCAACTTACTCAATTCTAAAATTATTTTCTTTAAAAATAATATTCCCTCCATTCCAAAATATTAGTTTCTTATTCCATTTTTCGTTGTCTCAAAACATTAGTCCTTTTCAAAAATCAAGTACAAAAATAATATAAATTTTCTATTTTGCCATTCTTTTAAATTCTTTAAGAACATAAAAAGTACAATTATGACATTAATATTCCCTAAAACATGTACTATCAAAGGGTAATTTTGAAAAAATAATTTTTTTAAAGTACAACAATTGTACTACCAAAAAAATTAAATTCCCCAAAAGGATCATTATTTTGGAACGGAGGGATTAATTAAAACTATCTTCTTTGAAAATAATTTTTAGGTGACCTAACACACTTGAAACCCCATGTTAGGTGGCGACTCCTACTTTTTAAAATTTCAGGACCTAAGTCACAGTTGTCAATTCCATTTCAATTCCTTGCATTAAGCTAAAGATTTTCTAAAACTCCTTTTTCTTTTTGTAAAAAGCGAGGGATGAAAAATTTGGACGCGATAGCTGGCGACTTCGCTGGAGAAAACTTCGAGGATTTGGGCTATTTTTATTCTCTTTTATTTGATCCATTTTTGGTTTCATGACTCCTCATGTTTTTCTATATATATATTTTGTTGGAACACTATTGAGTTATTTCTTATTCTTTTGTAGCATAAATAAATGATGGAAGGCATGATCAAATATATAGCTTCATGATTGTTAAGACAAGAGGGACATTTGTAAAATAAAAAAATATATAAAGGGATTTATTATTATTGTTGTAATTATTATTTAGGGATGGAACCCCGTCATTTAAAAAAAAAAATAAATGCACGCACTCTCACAGCATGTTCATATGTGCATAACATACTCGCTTGTAACCTTTTGGGAAAGTATGAAGGGAGGTCGTTATCGGATGTAGCTTCTACACCGAATCTTTTCCTACTCAAATCACCAATCTGTGAAGGTTCCACTTGTGGGACTGGAGGTTTGAAAATTTGGGAACCAAACCTCTGTTTAGGAGCTGCATTCGTTAACCTACTCATGTTGCACATCTCTTTTGCGAAGGACCTCCTAAACTTTGTATCATTAGGAACGCTTGGTTTAAAAAAAAAAAAATTAGAATAATAACGAGGGGTGCCATTGTGTACTTTTTTTGTACTTACATTTGTCATCATGCATTGCAAAGTCATCTCTCTGACAGGTGTTTCAAGTAACTCGAGCCATTGTATTTCATGCATTGTTAGCCCTAATTGAAATGGCCAAGGCCACCTCACATAGGACAACCTACCAAATATTCTCAACGGTACACATATCCTAGACATGCATTGACTGTACACCCATATGAGATAAGCCATGTCTACGTCTCAAGATTGGGTCAGAGAGTTCCACCACTCTAAATATCATCAGGCCACTTTTCTGTGCAACAGTTGAATGACAAGACCTTATCCAAATTGTGACCGAAACAAACTTTATGCTAATTTATGTTGTATATATCATTCATCACCCCATTAAGATGATCATGGTGCACTAAAGAGAGTGCAGCACTTAGTGAAGAAGTGGCCAACAATGGAGGTGGCTCACCAACTCCAACCACTAGAGAGTGGAAGGAGGTTGGTGATGGCCAATCAAATCCCTCCCCATTTGTGTATAAATGGAGGAGGTGTTGGAGAGAGTGAGTAAGAGAGCCAACTGCCAAAGAGGTGTTGAGATGTGAGACGGAGAGACCCGTCTCCCTCGGTGTGAGCGAGGGAGACGGGAGAGTGGGTGAGTGAGGAGAGTGTGAGCTCCTCCTCTGTAATCTTTCTGTAATCTCCAAATTGGTATAGTGAAAACTGGCTACTCTCCCGTGGACGTAGGCATTGAGGCCGAACCACGTAAAATATTGTGTCTCCTTGTGTGTGGGTGTGTATTTCTGCTTGGTATGGTTTCTATAAGGTCTTGGGCGGGATCCCCGATCCCAACAAGTGGTATCAGAGCCTCGTCGGTGGCGTTTCGGAACAAAAACCCGTGCTGTTTCGAATCTGCCCAGAAATCGAATTGCTCGAAATCGAGTTTTGAGCATACCAGGAGCAAGGGCTCGGCGAGAGGATCACAGAAATGCAAAGAACACCCCAAACGGAGCACGGACGCGCCCTCACGCGCCCCTAGAAGGTGGCGCGTGAGGCCCACTCTCATCCACGCGCCCCACGCGCTGAGGAGGGACCCGGCGCGTTATCTCACGCGCCCGCACGCGCGCCACGCGCGGCTGAAGGAGGAAGACGAGTGGGGAGGAGCGCGTGTAGTGCACGCGCGGTGCCCACGCGCAGTCCACGTGGAAGGACACGTCAGCAGATACGCCACGTGTCAGTCAATGGAGCGCAGAGTCAACGCCACGTGGCAGCCAGGTCAGCGCCACGTGGCCGGACACGTCATCGACACGTGGCACAGTTGACCAGTCACTGCATGCCACGTCATCTGCCACGTCAACACAGAGGAAGGGATCCAGTGTGACGCGGCTAAGGTGCAGCCGCAGGGAAAGGATCCGTGCTTCGCGGCTATGGTGCAGCCGCAGATCTGAGGCGTACAAAATGTTTTGGCTAGATCGAAGCAATTTGGAGTCCGTTTTTGGCGATCCAATAGTGGTTTCCGACTATTTGGAGTATTCCGGACACATCCGTACGGTCAGATTTTGGAGACGGGGTTTCTGTAAAAAGAAGGCAGAGTTAAAGGGACGGATGGCAACAGATGCAGTGGACGAAATATTCTGTTGGTACACGGAATATTCCCTGAACTTCTGAAAATTGCAATTTGGCCTAGAATTTTCAGAAAATTGTGGTGTGGCCCAGCTTTCGGGGATATTTTTCAGTGAGGTCCCCGGAAGTGCAGCGAAGGTTGGTCCTAGCTAATCGGACCGTTCCGGACGCAACCGCGAGGTCAGAATGGTGAAATTCTGAACGGTTTTTAAAGATTGTTAAAACATGGGAGTTTGTCATCTTTAATACTCGAAGGGAGGTTGCCGGATATTGTGGAACGCTGCGGAGTCACTGAAGAGGTTAGAATGGATAGATTCTAACCAGATTGAACAACCAGGTACAACTCGAGATAGATCATTGAAGACCAGAGGAGATCAGGCTTGATGGCAGATCGAGGGAGATCAAGGTAGGTCAGGGGCGATCAGAGGATTGCAGACCAGGCTTGATCAAATGGCAGATCGAGGGAGATCAGGATTGGTCAGGGGCGATCAGAGGATTGCAGGTATGATTATCTCAAGATCAACAATGTCTAGGAAAGTTCTGTCAAAAAGACAGTGTCTAAGGAGACTGGTTCTTAAGTGGGACCGAGTGTGACCCCACCAGTCTTTCCTGGGAACTTTCCTGGTTGTTGACATCATCGGAGGATCTAGTTCAATCAAAAGAGAAGACCATTCATCGACGGATAGATGATTTGGCAACACCTAGTTCAGGCTCAGGGAAATGCTGTGGCTGTTGGAGCTACTGTATACGAGTAAGTACTGGTGATATGTGGACGTGTAGAACAATAGTTGCACAGGAGCATACTAAGCGCAGGGGCACAAATGCAGACGTGCAGTAGTGCAAGGGTACGGTAGAGTATCGTACAGAGGCGCCAGAGGAGTGTGCAGCAGCGGGTTGTTGAAAGTTCACAGGAACTTCCAGACAGAGAAATTGAGACAAACGCAAGAGTGCGCGCCAACGAGTGGCAAGTCTTTTTTCTTCTATGGTGGTTTCTTCCATGGCAGCGGAGGATAGAGTTGATGCGGATCTCTCAGGCGAGCTCGACGCAGGGAGACCAGAAGCCATGGGTACGGGCACTATGCAAGGAATTGCATAGCTGACGATGCTTTGACAGATGGAGCTATTGTCAACCATCAATCTACTGGACAGTACATCAAGGATTGCACAGGCACAGACAACAAGCGTATGGAAACGCTAGGAGGTTGTTCAGCAGTGCAGAAGGCAAAGGCCGATAGTTCAGAGGAAAAGCTCCAAGCAAAGAAGACAGAGGACGTTGATGAGATAAACGACAAGTTTTCTAGTTGCTCCAGTGTTCGTCCTGCAAGGTAATGCATGACAGTCAAGGGCATCCCAGCAGGGGGTGCAGGACATCCAATCAGGGGGTGTCAGATATCTTGGTTACGCAAGTTCAAGCATAGCAAGTGAAGGCATCCGAGACAGAAGCGTGGAAGAGATCTGTGGGAGATGGGAGCAGAGGCTCTCTCCAAATCAGAGAGTGGTGTGAGTTGAGTTGAGGATGTAGGATTCCCTCCTCCTCTTGTATCTCTGGTGTATTATCTCTAGCTTCAGGGGATGCAGCGTCTCAGTGAGGAGATGAAGACTATGTTGAAATTTTGGACGTAACAAGATTAGCAGCAGTGTGTGCAGTGGATCACCTTACATGGGTTGAGGGGGTGATTTGTTGTATATATCATTCATCACCCCATTAAGATGATCATGGTGCACTAAAGAGAGTGCAGCACTTAGTGAAGAAGTGGCCAACAATGGAGGTGGCTCACCAACTCCAACCACTAGAGAGTGGAAGGAGGTTGGTGATGGCCAATCAAATCCCTCCCCATTTGTGTATAAATGGAGGAGGTGTTGGAGAGAGTGAGTAAGAGAGCCAACTGCCAAAGAGGTGTTGAGATGTGAGACGGAGAGACCCGTCTCCCTCGGTGTGAGCGAGGGAGACGGGAGAGTGGGTGAGTGAGGAGAGTGTGAGCTCCTCCTCTGTAATCTTTCTGTAATCTCCAAATTGGTATAGTGAAAACCGGCTACTCTCCCGTGGACGTAGGCATTGAGGCCGAACCACGTAAAATATTGTGTCTCCTTGTGTGTGGGTGTGTATTTCTGCTTGGTATGGTTTCTATAAGGTCTTGGGCGGGATCCCCGATCCCAACAATTTAAACTATCACTGATTAATTGTAGTATGGTGGAGGGTTTGCCCAACTCATAATCAAGTTACTGCAACATTAAACTTTGTTTAGGACACTATGACATGTCGTTATTAGGCAATTATACAATTATCTTTGGTCAGGTAACAATTTTTGCCAAATCACAAAGCAGTCTTGACTTAACTACAATCAAATCATTGTCATTTTTTTGTTGTTACAACGAGAACTAAGGTTTTTCTTGACAACTTTTGAACAATACGTTGCCTGACTACATTTTCAAGCTCTTGATCATTGGAGTTCAAGGTTGGGGCTCATGAGAATGTGACTGGGTCAGAAGAAAGGTTGGGCCTTATGAGAACCTGACTGCGAGTGCATGAACATCATATGCTCATGTCACCATGTGAGTAACGGAAGTCATTCCTCGAAAAAAACATGCAAATGTTTCTCCAAGGAAGAAGAAAGGACAATTCATTTGAGACATCAATAAGATCTTGAGATGGTTCTTCCGAATTTAATGAAGTCCATAGGTAGGTGAATGAGCTCATGAATGTTGTCCAGACTTGACTGCTATCCGGAGATTGCCAACTATTTCATCCACCAGAAACAACTACTGGAATGAGGCAAATACCGCTACCTGGAGGTTATTCCTGTGGCAAGGCCTAGTAATACAACAGTTCCTTATGGTCTTTTGGTACAAAACCCACAAGCTCCTTTGACTGCACTAGTATAATTTGTGCTGCCCATTGTTCACATTCCACAAGCTTAACTGTTACCACCCATTATACCAATTGAATGTCATGCTTACAAGCAAAATGAGTCTGATGGAGAGGACATTTCTCACTTGCTTGATGTATCATGGAAAGTGGAAAGAGAAAATGTTGGCCTAAAAATTTCATGCCCTTCAAAGCACATCCTAGTCAATGCAAAGAGCCTTCCATGTATTCAATCATCTATACTTGTATCCAGACCATCCATCGCTTAGAAAGTTCAAAATCCTTGGCTTCGCCTAGTTCAATGGCACGGAGAATGAAATTTCTTTGATTAACTCAAACTCTATGTTGGGGCCATTATGTTGAGATGCACATGATAGTACTCTTTGTTCTTAAATTTTTCGATGCTGCATTACAGGGTTAGTCTTGCTGTAGTTTGCCCGCTTAAATGTATACAAGATCCACACATGGATGAGTTTTCGAACTTATTCTTTGCACAATGCTAGCATAATTGCGAGCTCACCATTGACCATTGCACCTTACTAGGCATGAGCTGTAATTCTGAGGAATCATTTCTGGAGTATGCCCTCAGGTTTAGGGAATCTACCGCTCAAGTGCATCCAATATTGATTCTGCCATAGCATGTCTACAAAGGCTTGTGCTTCAACAAGTTGTGTATCAGTATCAGGCATACTTTCACCCAAATCACCCTCCAAGGTGAACTTATTGAAGCCAACATTAAGTTTGGTTGCATAATTGATATTGCTACATGAAGTCACAGAGAGTTCTCATCCTCTATGGGAAAGCTTGAGACCAAGGAATCTGAGCAGAATAAGGGGCAAGTAGCCATCATCCATCCTACAGTTAAGTATGGGAGAGGCCAATATGCCTCCATTACTTCAACCAACATCAGTACAACCAAGCTTTGCTTCAATGATCATGGATATCATAAAGAAAAGAAAAGAAAAGAAAAAGAAGTTAGGAGTATAATCTTTGGCTATCAATAGAGCCAAGACAAGTCATCATCGGCTCGTATTTGGTTAAATTACACCTTCTGAAGCTAAGCCCATTCCTACTTCTCTCCCCATAAGGGTTCTTGGGCTTAAATGTGCATATCATTTAGTCCAAGCAGGACACTGATGGCAAGTCTTGTTTCACTACAAGACATAAAGATGGTGGTGACACAAACAAGTGAACCTAATTAACTAATCCCATGTCAATGATAACCGCATACCTCTAGGTACTCAGGTACACATGAAGGTTGGTAATCAAGGAAGGGTGAACTCATGCCCACATGTAATGATCCTAGTCAATATACCACCCTGGCAAATCAATCTGACAAGGCAAAATGGGAAGTCAAACTCAAGCTTGTGGTCTTGATAGAACCAGAATTATTTTTCTTTTGAATCACAATCTGCACAAAGATTAGTCACTTCATATGGTTATCAAGGTGTACAACTACTATGAGAAACCTTTCTGTTGCAACACATGATGAACATAGTAGAAAATAGGCCTATGTCTAAAGTCCTTTAAGTTACCAGCCCTTCCCATCAGTCATACCTTGGTGTGCACCCTTGCTTACAACCTCAATGAATACAAGAAGGGCTTAATTAAATAACTCTACGTCCATTAGTGCTAATTATAGGCTCATCCTCAGCCTATTCAAGTAAAGCAATGGATCAAATTTCGAGGCAGCTTGAAAAGAAGAATATAGTTTTCACTCCCTTGATAGTCATTTGAACTTTTCAATTGACTTTGAGCTTCTGGAAAAGCTCTAGTCAAAGCGTAACTACCACCAATTTCACTGCACAAGAGTTCAATCTACACTTTCATTGCACCTACAATTCTGGGGCATCAGAGCATGACATGGAGAATTGCTACTCGCTGTATCACAACATCCAAGCCTTTATCAATGTTGGGATCATTGGTACAAGGGCTAAAGACCAACAAGGATGCATCCAATCATTCTTGAATGACGCACCCTGGAGTGCAACCATCAAGTTGACAGTGACAAAGGATTGATAATCTTTTTGGCAGATCAATTGCACTTGTAAACATGATGAAGGGTTGACTACACTTGACATCATCAGGTCAATAGTGACAAAGGATCAAAAATCCACAATAGTAGATGCTTGGATCACACATGAAATGAAAAAAGGATGATTTCATAAAAGGACAATCTTTATCATTACAAATGATAAGAGCAACTCTGTCAAAAAAATTTGTCAAAAGCACCAAGATCATCCCGATCAATAAGTCATTCAGTTTGGAACCAGTTGGAGCACTCCATAAGGACCGATTCTATCCCTACTAGAAAAATAACTTTTTGCGTCTAGTTTTTTGCAACTGATTATTTGACCGTCGCAAAAAAAATTATTTAAAGCTTATAAACCACTCAGTCTAGTTTTTCTTGAACTCTCATTTCCCCCGAATCTGATTGTGTAAAACTTCCCCTAGACTCTCATTTCTCCCAAATCTGATTTCCCTCTCTCAATTTCCCTCTATAGATCACCATGACCGTCTGAAGAAGAGATCTCCAACGGTATGAACTCTCTCTCTCTTTCTCTCTCTCTCTCTCTCTCTCTCTCTCTCTCTCTCTCTCTCGTATTTCAACTTATTCATCTCTACTTCGATCACTTGAACTCACTGAACTCACTGTAATTCGTATTCAACTTCTTCATCTGAACTCACTGTAATTGATTGTGATCGTATTCAACTTTTCGTCAATCTATTGATTTTTCCACCAAGTAGTCTGGTTTTGGAAACAAGCTTTGGTTTGAATCAATCCTTCCTCATCCGCTACAGGTACAAGTTGAACCATTCAATTCTTAATTGTTATCGCTTCACCTTCCAATTCTCACCTCTCTCTCTCTCTATATATATATATAGCATTGCTCTCACATACTTGCTTGATTTCACCTCCTTGGTTGTAATTGATTGTGATCATATGCTATCTAGGAATTGAGCATTTTTTTTGTATGATTTTATGATATCTTGCTAGTTGTGTGCTGTTTTTTTATCAAGACAGTAGAACTGTATTTCCATATGTATGTATTCTATGGAGCTACAACTAAATAGAAATAGACGCTTGATTGTTCAATTTCTTCTGTATAGTTGAATTGTGCCCATCCAATAAGGTTAGATATTACTTTAGTCCCAATGTCAGAGAGCTTGCATCCATGAGGGCTAGCTTGAAAGGGTAAGTCCCTAGGTAAACAATCAGAGCTCTTAAATTTGAATTCCTACTTCTCTATATATAAGGTTAGTGGATGGTCATATTTGGAGTTTTATCCTGGGTCTCACCGAAAGTGGGATCAAGCGTTCCTCGTTATCTATACTATTATTAATATTATTATATACATACAACTCTGTTAGTGTGAACTATTACACTTATTTCCAAATTATTCCAGTATAACTATCTCATATTTTGATTTTGAGTTTCAAATTTTGATAGCCATTTTTATATTTATTTATTTATTTTATTTTACATTCAACTGGTTGATTTCATAACACAACTATATCTATGGTAACACATTCACAACTCTGCTTGCATCTCTAATGTCTATTGGTTATGAGCAGAGCACGTTTGCATTTCTTGATTCTTGGTGTCTTAATGATAGAAACATGCAATTTTGCTCTATGTTGGGCTGGAAGCCTGCAACTAAAGAGATTGTTTAGACAATCCAATTTTTTTTTTTTTTTTGGGTGTCCTTTTCTTCCCTTTCTCAATCCTCTTGCTAAAAAAAGAAGAAGATCATTTTGCAGTTTTTATAGATCTTTCACTTTCACTGACAAGGACCAACCAAAAAAGAAAGAAAAAGAAAAAAAACTTAATAAAAAAAGGGGCATTCTGAGAATTGAACTCGAGACCTCTTGCACCCTAACCAAGAATCATGCCACTAGACCAAATGCCCTTCTACATTAAGTACTTTATCTATTTTATGTATCATGTAATTAATTAGGTTTGAATAAACAATGTTGTGCATCTATAACAGATTTGCTGCTTCAAATAATGATGACAATTCTAGAATGCAGTAAATAGCATTGAGGAGTGTTTTTAAGCAAACTTTTTCAATCCCAAGAATGACTTCTAAAATCATAAAATATCAACGATGATAAACTATGCATATTTAAATGTATTGTTCATCTGTTAACATTATTGATCTAACAACTATAAGCAGTGATCTCTAATTCATGTTAAACATTGGGTTGGGCATTACATTTTATCTCTCATCTGTTTTTCATTTTGTAAAATCTTTATGTGCAATTAATTGATTCTGTTAATTTGTTAAATATTGATGTTGGGCACTGCCATATGTGTCCTTGTTACAATATCTATAAGGGAACACATTGTTTCCATACACCATAATGTTTCTAAATACTTTTTAGTGTTCTACAGAAATGTAAACATTGATATTTATGATTCTGTTTTCCTCACAATGTTTCTGAAATATGCACTAATGCAGGGGATCACTACCTAAAACCATTTGTAATATGAAACCATCTACATGATAACAAATTGAAAGAGTGTTTCTCCTAATTAGTCAGGATTGAACTGCGTTTGAAAGTTCTTGTTTTTGAATTTGAGTTGAAGATGCTTTTATTGGAAGAAGGTGGTTTATTTTAGTTCTGTGCTAGTGTATGGGCAACAGATATCTGCATGTTACTTGAGGATAAAGTAAGTTTTTTGGTCCCATGACTAATCTGTAGCTTTGTCAGTGATATTTTTCCTAATTGGATGGTGTTATTTTTGTTTTCAAGTCTGTATCACAGGAACTTAGTGCTGTCAGGCCATTTACATGTTTGTCGGGTCATTTTTGCATGTTCTTCTATGCAGACTTATGCTTGAGTAGAGTTTGAAAAGAGAAGTTTTCTTGTGGTAAAAAAAAAGAAGAAGAAAATGGCCGTGGAAAAGCAATGAAAAATAAGTTTTTGAAATGTACTTATATTCAATAAGATTTCGTATATCTATTCTGTAGATAAATTACAGGTGTGGAACATTTTATGGAGCATCAAGTAGCTTGAGTTTCATACCTAAAGTACTTCATTTTTCACTTCCAGAACTCCATTAAAAAAATTAGGAGCCACTTGATTTTTTATTTTTGTTACCAAAAATAGTAAAGAATTGTATATCATATCAGATACTTTGTAAAATTAATTTATTGACAAATTGTGCCAAAAATATATTCTTGTCACTGACTTAAGTTATCTAATTAATGGAGGAATATATTGAGGAAGGGCCTGAGGAGGTAAATGTTCCAATCCAGATGATATAAAATTTTAGGAGGGAGGTGGGTTTTCAAGGGTGGCCTGTTCCTTAGTGAAAATAAGATTTTAATGTAACACGGTCTTCATAAATTGTGACCTTGGTTATGAAGTTGGCAATGGACATCTATGGCCATATTCCTCTTCTCAACGTCAAATAACTTATTTTACTTGTTTGTGTTTTTCCTTTCTCACAGGAATGGTAATTTGCCTGTCTCATTTATCCAGAAGTACCTCGTGAAGAAACTTGATCTTACAAGTGAAGCTGAGGTGAGTCTATTCAGCTTTCTTTTCCACAATAAATAGGCTAGTAGTTTTGTTAAGGAATTAAGATGCACATCTCTTCAGCATGTAAGGTATGGAAATGTATTCTTATTTTAGCACATATTTGTAGTTTTTCTTGATTTTTTCTTATTTGTTAAGCAAGAAATTGGACAAATTTGATCTTTTTTCTTGTCCTAGGTTTTTACTGGAGAGAAAATCATGTGAATTGCTTTTTCTTTTCTTTTTTTCTTTCTTCTTTCTTTCATTTTGTAATATATTTAATTCATTTCATATTATAGGTGCCAGGGTTCTTTCTGGTTTGTTTTGAAGTCTATCCAACCCGAGTGAAAACAAGACTAAACAACTACTAGACCTTGTATGAATTTTGAACCTAGAACTATACTGCAAAATGCTACTGCATTTTCTTCCCTTTCCTTTTATTTTCTCTCTTTCCTTTTTTTTTGGTGTTATCCAAACTCTACCAAAACCATTGTTTACTGAACTGAAGGATCCAACATGGTTTCTTTGCTTGATGTTGTTCCTTTAGGTTGTCACTGTGGTGAGTTATTTTAGAACTAAAAACAAATTTTAAGTAACGAGTAATGCTAATTGAACATGTAATATTTGATATTGATATGGATTATTGAAATATTAATCATGCGGTGAGTAGGAGCATTCATCCATCATGTAGGATTTATAGTGGGAATGAGGGGCAAATAGAGAAGTGTTAAGGGATGCTTTCATCCCATTGTACAAATTTACGACGTTTCTTCATCTTAGGGAGCTTCTTCTTTGGAATTCACATATCTCAAACGTTGAAGCTGATCTATTAGCTAAACAAGGACTCTCTCTCTCTCTCTCTCTCTCTCCATGGGAAAGGAGCTAGTATCATGGCACTCCATGTTTTTCCTTCTTTTCCCCTTTTGCTATATTTTGCAGGTAATCTTTATTTACTTCATTTTCTCCAGATTTATGCACAATCGTTGTCATTTATTATCAAGAATAATTAACAGGGTGAAAATATCACAGTATTAGGTGGTTCTTCTAAAGCTTTTTATCTGTTAGGCTTCAACTCATAACTTTTTTCTGGTTTGTCTGAGGAAAAAATTAAGGGAAAGTAATAAGGATGAGACATGTAAACAGTTGTTTATTTGTAAGAACTATAAAGGCCATTCCTCTTGGGTTATGTTATGGATCACATTGAAGTCGTGGTCCTTCACTGCATTGTGCTTGGACCATCATCAATAAATGACTGGTAGTTTCTTGCGAGCATCCCAGCTTTTGCAAGCCTAGGTGATGCAGATAGTGCGCACATTAAGTTTGGCATGCAATTACCAGAAGCCCTTTGCTGTTAATCAATTCTTTTTCCCTTAGTTCATAGGTAAATAGCTACCAAAAATAAACAAACTACCATAAGCCTTTTCTGCTGCTTTAGATATGGATGGCTTGGTCTTTTTAATCATCCTGTCCACCAAGTATTTATGGATTTAGTCAAACTGATGGGCTGTTCTGATGAATGGTTGATTTTGAACTATATTTTCTTACGCAGTGGTGATGATATGTACGGTATTTATTGTTGTAGCCTTTGGCAGGGTCGCATAATTCATATCTCCACCTGGATTGGGTGGGCCATCAGTTGGCAATAAATAACTCTTTCCATCAGGTTACCCCTGCTCAATAAATAATTGTATTTAGTTGTGCCCTGCTACAAATGTTCATCCCAAGCCCCTAATAAAACCGGCTAGCGGTCTCCATTGGCTACCAAGCCGGTGTCCGAACCCTAATTTTATGGTGATACCTCGAGTATGGTTTACAGAAAATAGAATAACATTTCACATCTGCTATGAACATTTTGTAAGCATGCTAATATTTCTTTTTCCTATGCTTCATGTGGAATTTGTCTTTGCTTTCAATGTACCATGATTTTGCATCTATTAATGAAAACCTCCTTTCTCCAGTCTATAATTGAGCATGGTGCACTTCCGTGCTTGCTGAATCTGGTAACCCATGATCATAAGAAGAGCATCAAGAAAGAAGCCTGTTGGACAATCTCAAACATTACTGCTGGAAACAAGGAACAGATACAGGTAAGCATTTAACTATTTGCAACTGAAGTTAACTACTAGAAATACTCAATTGACTACTCCCTGGAATTTTATATCTATTTGTTACACCAAGAAGTTGATAATCATGACTTTATTTTATATGAATTTACCTCATTTTACTCGGTTATAGTATAGTATCGCCATTTTAATTGTTCCAAATTAAAGTAAAATTCCAAAAGCAATGTATTGTCAGAACCTCAGGAAAAAAACATTGTGAAATAACAAAATAGCACATTATCACCTATTACCTTGAAGATTTATTTGTTAGCTTGGTAGTAATTACACTAAGTGGCTATTAGCTGTTTATTGATGCATCCATCTACACTGACAAGGAAATTGTCAAATTTACATAATCTAACATGATACATGTTAGGTTATACATATGCATTTGGCTTCATAAATTCAGTTGATTCAACACAAAAGAGCACATTAATACATGTTTGCATTTCATGATTCATATTATAGCTAATAATTTCTGGGACAACTTAATATATACAAGAACTAAAATGAATTAAGGAAAAGGAAAGATAAAAGGATGAAGAAAAGAAACATACACCGATAGTGCCAAAGCCTTCCCCAACTATTCAATAATTGCCCATTGTACACTAAAGATGGTCTTGGTTTGATGAAAGGTTTCCAAAATTTTTCATTGCTAATTCTTGAATTACATAGTGAAGTCAGTAACTTGATGTGAACTTCTAAATAGTGAAGTCAAATTTCTTCTTGTTGTTTCCTTTTGGTATTAATCTATGCTAGGACAAAGATTATGTTAATCATGTTCATTTTCAAATTCTTTGGTTTATTCATTAATCTGATTGGATTGGGTGACCATTTTCTTGTCTATTTATTTGTGCAAATTACGAATTGGCATCTATATTTTTGTAATTTACTCCAAGCGAAAGAATTTAGAAAATGAACTTTTTTTTTTTTTTTTCTCATGACAATTTCTTTTGAAATAGTTTTATTTTTATTATTTCAAGTTAAACTGTATTAAATTTTTAAGTCACGTGTATATGTTTTTGCAGGTTTTGTTGAGGGAGTAGTTGATATAATCGAGCGGGTGATGTTTGGAAGCCAAACTGAGATTATGTTGCTCTTTCTTTCTTTCTTTTTTTTTTTTTTGTTTTTTTGTTTTTTTGTTTTTTTTTTCAGGACTTGAATCTTTTAGTATAATATATTTTAAGGGTGGTTGATAGATATTTGTTTTGCATGTATGAAAGTTTATATTTTGTTTGCACACTTACATGTGAATAGGTTAATATTTCTATTATGAGCTTAAATGAATTTGTTAATTTTGTTATTTTTTATTAAAAAAAATTGTTAGGTGCTTGCAATTGATTTTTTTGTTGTAGCAAATGTATATATGATTTTATTATAAAAATAATGATTTGTGACGGTAAAAAAATAGTCGCTAAAAGTGTTTTTGATTTTTTTTTTTGTGACGGCAAAATAGCTGTCGCAAAAAGTAAGTTAGGCAGTCGCAAATATTTTGCGGTCACAAAAAGTATTTGCCACCCCCACATTAGCGTCCCTAATTTGCGGTCGCATAGACCATCGCAATCTTGCCATTAGATATCAGGTCTATTGCTTCAATAAAAATGATAGATTGACATGACTTGCACGCTAACAAACCATTTTGCCTCTCAAATCTTATTTTCAGGATCTCAAAGATCGTATCCTTTGATTCAACTGATATTGTGTCCTTAGTGCGTAAAGATTGTGGAATTGACATCAATTTTGAAAAAAAATGATGTCAATATGATCGAACAAGTCTCAAAACCAAATTCATCAACACCTATTTCGCTTCAACCAAACCTTCTTTGCATCCACTAGAGTTCAAAAACCAAAACTCAACTTCCAGCCCAGTCTAGCTCCAAAAAAAAAAAAAAAAAAAAACCTAGCCACCACAAATAAGCTGTCTAATTCCCTCCCAACCTACCATAGAGCTTTCCATTCCAATATTCCAGGGCTTTTCCAAATCAAACCAAAGGACCACCAAACCCAACCTCCAAACAATATCCCCTTCAAGCCTTCAATCCAATAACCTCCAACACCAAATAAACCTAGTTCTCGAGCAACGAGCCTTCAACCCTCATTTCTGCCACCATTAGTTCTTTTAGGATCAAAATCCCCTTGTTAAACCCTTTGAGCCTGCTATGGTCATTTCTAGTAAGGCCCCATAGAGGTTATCCCCTACACTAGGGAAAATCCAAATAGAGCATTCAATTGAAGAAGAGTCCTAGAACCGGGGCAATTCCCAAGTGAAGTGTCAAAAGAACACCGGGTCAACAAAAAAGAAGAAAAAAAAAAAAGAAAAAGAAAAAGAAAAAGGAACGTTGGGAACAAAGTGAAACCCCCAACTCATTCTAGTTATGAGAGATACACACACAAAATAAAGAAAAAAAATTAAAAAAAAAAAAACAAGAAAATGTGTTCTCTCAAACTAAGTCAAACAAGTCAAATCAAGGTCTTGCAGAGATTCAGAGTTCATCACAGCCCAAGTTCAGGGACAAGTGTTAGGAGACCATTTGGATGAGATGACACTGGGACACAAAAACACACAAATATTATTTTGGCCTCCATGCATCCCTTTCTTTCATTACCCTAACCTAAATCCTACACTACAGTCCAAATAAAAGACCTTTAAGATTGGATCAAATTCTCATTGCTCAAAAGAAAAAAGTTCTTAACACTAGGATAGTGTTTTGATAGTTTGGGATTAACTCTCTCATATGAAGGTGCTATATGGATTGCATTAGCATCATCAATTGACGAGAGCTGCAATAGCCGACGAACCAACCAATGCAATTTCAGATTTCAACAAGTTCAAAGTTCAAACCCCGAACTGTTAAAGGGTTTCACTCATACCTCAAACCCAACATCCCCACCCATACCTCCAGTTCATACAGCCTTTCCTCAAGCTCACAAATCTTCTTTTATCCATAACATTTTAGCATCCAAACCATCTCGGGCAACATACAATTCAAAAGTCTCACTCAACTTGCCCACAACTCAAAATCTGGATGCTTTTGAAAACATCCATCTTTGGCTAGCCTCAGCATCTCGATGGCTCAGACCAACTCCAAATTTGTTTGACTAATGAACCGATAAATCATGATCTATGTGTGCTAAGGGCAAAAATATGAGATTCAAATCAAAGGTAATATCTTCTGAGAACCATATGAACTCAATTTGTCTTTTATTAACTGTTACAAAAATGGTTTGCAAAAGCATACATTTCACTTTCAAAATGTTATTGCATATTGAAAAACTTGTATTGCTTCGTATCTATTGACAAAATGTTAAAGCATAAGTACAGGAGCAAAAGATCGCCATTATGCAATTCTGTGTCAAATTCATCCTGGAGTTTAGAACCCACCAATGGAAAGTATTCAACTCGAGAAGATTTTCAATAGTCAACTCATTCATTCATCAAGAGAGTCAATTAGAAACCAAGCTTGATGTCCGACATTCAAGCACCCAGAGCATGTTATTTGTGTTTGTCAATCTCACTCCCGTCCAAATCATTAAGGGTATGAGTTTTTTTTTCAAAGCAACCACCAATTCCCTTCAAACAATATCTCCCTTGGCCCAAGACTGGTCTCTATCCAAAAAAGAAACCTACTTATCACTACCACAAAGAACATGTTGCAAGGAAGCTATTCTTTGGATGCTATCCTTTGCTGTAAAGATGACTTGACAGGTTGTTAAAGGCTGCAGTAAGTCTCTACAATTATGGCAAGGATAATGGTGTGACCTTCATTCATTCTTCTCGTTAGAACTCCCAGTCAAACATCAAGCTTCCTATCGTCCCGACCGCTGATCAGAATAAAGGCACAAATTTTGCTTCCATTAGCAAATCTAGTCTTCTATGGGTGCACAAAGTTAGTCTCTCATGATGTCGAGAAAGAGAATGCGGGAAAATATTCCATTTACTCATTAATTGCCTCATATGGTTTATCATGTTTTTGCAATTGCTTGGAAGGACATCCATCCACACAAATGCTTGTTACAAAGCACAAAGATTGCCCCATTACAAGAACATCATGGTATTCATGGAGAGAATGGGTTAATTCAAATAGGCTTAACATTGGGTACCTACATGCATTAGGTGCAAAAACAATCAACCTCGGATCAAAGTTGGGCCTCTTCAACTATAAAAAATACATCTCCAGAATGAAGGCACAAAATTTCAAATTTCAATTTTCAAGTCCCGTGGTGGGACGGATCCACAACCCCATGGTAGGACAGATCCACAGCTTCACTTTGACAGAAGGGTATGTCGGACCCAGTGACCGGGAAACATCAAAATTTCAAATTTCAATTTTCAATCCCCATGGTGGGATAGATCCATGCCCCGTGGTGGGATTGATCTAACCCAATCATGATTGGTTCCAAGTTTTTGAATCCAAAACCAAATCAATAATGCATTAGAACTAATCCAACCCAATGTAACTTGGGTTGGTTAGGGTTGAAACAACGGTTCTACTATATTAAAAATAAGTAAATTAATCAATAATAAATAATTAAAAGAAACAAATCTTTTAACATTTAAACATAACACAAACAAAAAGCAAAATATTGTTGAATGCAAACTAATACAAATTAAATCGAACTCAAGTTTAAATATAACCAATTCAAATTAAATCCATTGATACAACTAATGCAAATTAAATCAATTGCAAAATCTAACTAGAACTTCTAGTACTTCCTTCGTTTATCTAACAATTTTTCACATTGTTCTTTCTTCGTTCACCTAATAATCCTTGTATGTAAAAAATTATTCGCTATAATCAAATCCATTATAATAGAGTAATTAGGTGAAGATATGCCAATATAAATAAAATTTAAAAAAATATATATAAATAGGTTCGGTTTTCGGGTTGGTTGAATTTAGGCAAGGCCTAAACAAAGAACCAACTCAATCCTATTGGTTTGATGATTTGAAAACCCAAAATCAAACTAATACACTCAAAAACCAACAAAAAAAAAAATGGTTTGATTAGATTCTTCAATTCATCGCCATATAAAGGGCTCAACAAAATGGTAATTTGGTGCATAAAATTTTCTATTTCTTTCAATTTTTCTCTCTTTAAATGGTGTGATTAATTTTTTTTTCTTACTTTTTGTATGTTTCTTATGTTTTGCTCCTTGAACACGACGAGCCCTTATTTTTTGAGCCTTAAGATGAACTCAGAAAATAGAGTTTGAACTCTCATATATATTTTAAAAATATATATTTGTAAAATAATAAAAAATTTCAATTTATTTTTATTTTTTACTTGTACTTTCTGTAAATTTATTACATATGGTACACATAATTATTGACGTAAATCATAATTATTGAGATAAAATTGAACATTTTTTATTGTTAACACTATAAATTTATTCTCATTTTTTTTTCTGATGTAATAAATTAAATTGTAAAATTTGATTAACTTTAACTTAAAAAAATTATTTCTCTAGAAGCAATTGTAACTTTTATAGTGAAACAATATTCTATAAATAATTCATACATTTGACAAACAACCATCCATTATTTTTAAATAATGGACCAATTTAATTGTTTCTTTAAATCTTAATTTTTAAACTATTAATACTATAATGTAGTGTTTGGTTCACTGAAATTAAATTAAATTGAATGGAATGGTCATTCCTTAGTCTCTTTGTAAATTACTATTCCCCCACAATGATGAATTATGATTCCGTTTGAAATATTTTTTAGTAAATCAAACGTGAAAATGGATATTATGATGAAATGATTACTCTATTCAACTTTATTTTAATAACCAAATTTAACTTAGGGGAATTTTTTTTAAGGTCCCTGATATTAATATTTTATAAGAAAAAAGACATATAATATTTTCATAGTAATTAAGGTCCCTCAACATTTCTATAGAGAAAATTTGACTTAGAAAAATTTTGCTCAACTCAGTGAAATTTCAATTTTCATAGAAAAAATTCTCTGATTTCATAGAGAAATTTCAAAATTTCTCTAGTATGATCACAGAAAATTTTTGAAATTTCTCTGGGTCGGGCAAAATTTCTTTAAGTCAAATTTTCTTTGTAAAAATGTTGAGGGATCTTAGCTAATTTAAAAAAAAACATGTTGGACTTCTCCTACTACACAAAAGTGGAGATGGATGTTTCATTAGTTTTCCCTTAACTTCAAACAGAAATAATTAAGAGGAAATATCATTTTGCCCTTCAAACTATTACACATTTTTCAATTTGGCACGTAGACTTTGTATTATTTTAATTTGACTCCAAAACTTTTTAAATTTGATCAATTTAACTTCCGCCGTCTGTTTTCCTCTACAATCGAACGGAACTTATAGATGTGGTACCAAATTTCATTTGAAACTTTATTTTATCCCCCAAACTATACCATAAAAATCAATTAACCCCTCAAATATAAAAAAAATTAAATTTAAATATCTAATAAATAAATTTTTATCTCAATAATGAAATAAATAAGATACTTTGCAAAAAAAATAATAAAAAATATAAAATCCTCATTTAGAATTATCTCTTTAAGCTCAAATTATCTCTAGTCAATCCTAAAGAAATTAATTGAGCCAAAAATTTCCGCAATTGTAACTAGTTTATTCCCCCAAATTAATTTATAGCGATCCCGGGTTTTACCCCTTGTTGTATAGTGATCCGGACTTGGTTCCGTGGATGTTAACAGTTGTTTATGTCTTGTTTCCGTCCTTCAATACTTATTAATTGAGTTATAGGATGTGATAGGCAAGTTTGTTACAGGTTGGTTGTGTTTGGGAGTAAATGGTTGCTGCCCAGAATTTTGATCCTTCGCTCGAGCGAGCTCCTTGTTTTAGATCCTTCGCTCGAGCCAGGGTTCCTTCGCTCGAGCGAGAGTTGAGTTCTTGTGTCTGGTGGCTCGAGCGAGAAGTCTTGCGCTCGAGCGTGCGTCTGCGTCTGTTTTTGACCTGAGGGCTATGTTTCTTGGCTCGAGCGAGGTTTCCTTCGCTCGAGCAAGCGAGGTGTATGTTTTGGGTTTCTTCGCTCGAGCGAGCATTCTTGCGCTTGAGCGTGCTTCTGGGTTGTAGACTTGAGGCTTCGTATTGTTGGCTCAAGCGAGGCTTTCTACGCTCGAGCGAGTATTCTTTGTGTTTGGTCGCTCAAGCGACCAATCCTTCGCTCGAGCGAGCCTGTGTTATATCAGCAGGTAGCAGCGGGGAAACACTTCACTTTTGCATCTCTTTTGTTTCTCAAACCCTAGAACCGTTTTCTTTCTCTCTCTACACACCTTCTCTCTAGGGATTCATCTCCTTTTAGTGTGTTTCTACCCTAAGCTCTTTGTATAAAAGATAGAGGGTGACTTGGGCTTCGTTTTAATCTGAGCAATAGTGGATTTGGAGCACCTTGGGTTTTCGCCATCTTCTCCATTTGAGTTCTTCACTTCGAGGTAGGGATACCCTACTCCATCTTATAGGTTTTGACATAAGTTTTGGTCATTTTGATATGTTGGCAATGTTGGGTAATTTTGGGAAAAGTTAGGGTTTGATTTGTAATTTGAGCTATAGGGGGTTTTTCATATATTAAACTCCATGTGTTTGTAAGACTTGAAAAATGGCATTAATAGTGTCAAATAGAGAAAATTGAACCTTAGGGTTGATTTTGATGAAAGGGAAAAAATGCCCTAATTGTTGTAATAAATTAATTGGTATAATTAATTTGGGAAAAATAAGGGATTTAGTTGAAATCCATGAAATTGGAAAATTATTGATTGAATAGTGTGGTTGGATTAATTTATCACCCACTTATATAAATGTCGATATTATATCCGTTTAATGCATTTATTTTCTGTTTAGAAATAACTGCTTTGGGCTATCGGTGGAGGATAGTCGTGATTGTTGTAGACATTGCATGTTGATTAAGGAAAACTGAAACTAATCACATTGAATAAGTCATTGACTATGACGGTTGAATTAATACAGCAAATACATGTATTGATTGAATATTGTATATGACAAGTGTTGAATACATTGTATATGCATATTGTTTGGGGGGAGATAGGGGATGTACTCCATGGTTTGAGGGAAGATAGGGGATGGACTCTCAAACCTGTTTGGGAGGAGAAAGGGAATGGACTCCACTAGTACATCAAATATGTGTACTTATTGATGTATGGAAGTGTTTTAGTACAGCAAATATGTGTACTTATCGATTTATGGAAGTGTTTTAGTTTGAGCCTTAGTCTCACTTAAATTGTTGATATTGGAAGTAATATTAATATGAGATGTAGTCTCATTTTATTGTTTGGCCAGGTTCTGAGCCATGTTTGTATAAATGGAAAGTTGGGTAAATAATGGAAAGTGAAACGTATCATGGACATAATGGTCATGAAACTGTATTGTGTTGTAATTGATTTATAAGTGTTAACCATCTATCGAATGCTATTTCTTTAGTCAGTGCTTATATTTGGTTTAGTATATCTCTGCTAGGCTGTGGCTCACCCTATATAGGAACATCATTTTCAGGTCCAGGTGATATGCTACCTCCAAGGACTTAGCTTGGGAGGACTTGGAGTTGAAGACTCTTTCTTTTTAGTTATTTTGTCATTTTGATGTTACATGTAAATCCAAGCCAAGGGCTTAATCTGTAGTTCAGTTAGTACTCATTTCTTTTATGTCCAAGTGTTGGCTTGGAAAGCTGTAAACCCGTAAGGTATTTACTTTCATATTACATGTAATATCTTTTATTAAGAATACTCTGATGAATGGAAGAATGTTTATTTCTCTTATGTCAATGCATGTTAATATTATTTATTATGGGTTTATTTTGAGGGCGTGACAACTTGGTATCAGAGCGTACCGGGTTTGAATACTTTAGGTGCGTGGGAAGTGATTAGTATCACAATGGGTTCGTCTTGTTTGATAGAGACTTAGCTGTACTGTTATATGCTTATATGATAACATGTTTATGTGACTATGTGGGTATGGAATGTAGTTTCTAGGATGTTGATTGGACCCTTGAGTTTCTAGTAGTCTTGTTGGAAAAGCACTTGATCAATGCTGTTTCCAACCGGAACTCTAGCAACACTTCGGGACTGTCATTATCCAGGAATGAAATTCGTAGGTGCTTATGTGATTATGTGCTTACGTGGAGTGAATTACTGTTGTCCAATGTATTAGGACGTGAGTGTTATAACTTCGACACATTTGTTAATATGCTAACGTCTTTGTTACCTTTATTAGGATGTCAGGACGAGAACGAGGACGTGGTAGACGTGGTAGGCATGGTAGGCAGGAGATGCCCATACCGGATGAGATTCCGGAGCAGTAGGAGGGTGTTGGTCAGGCCAATGTGGCCGAACCAGCGGGTCAGCAGGCTATGAGTGCCTTAGCCCGCGACATAGCAGGGGCATTCAGGGAGTCCGTGGGCATTCTCAGGGCTGAGAATCAAGCCCAGGTTCATGTTGCAGATGCAGGGCCTTCTTTTCTGAAGAGGGAATTCTTCCGGTCTAACCCGGACGAGTTTTTAGGTGATCCAAACGAGCCACTTAAGGCGGATGAATGGCTCGAACAGACAACGAAGACATTTGAGATGCATGGCATCGAGGACGGGGTGTTGAAAGTGACCTTGGCATCTTTCTAGCTAAAGTGGGATGCGGGTCAGTGGTCGAAGTTCACGAAGGGGCGCATAGGAGGGACTTGGGAGGCCTTTGTAGGTGCTTTTCAAGAGAAGTTCTTATCTCCAGCTGTCAGGGAGAAGCTGAGAGACCAGTTCTACCAGCTTTTGCAGCTGAGTTCTTCAGTAGCCGAGTTTGAGGCTGCATTTACCAGTTTGTCCAGGTTTGCACCTGAACTTATGGCGTCAAAGGAACGCCGTTGTATCGAGTTCGAGAAGAAGTTGAGGCGCGGCCTCAAGATGAGAGTTGGCGGGTCTATGATTCGAGACTATGGGCGTTTGGTTGATGCTGCAGCCCATATGGAGATCATGATGTAGGAGGAGGAGAGGCAGAGGGGCTCCAAGAGGAGTCAGGATGGCCAGGGTGATGGCAGGAGACAGAGGGGTTCTAACCCTCAGCAGTCTCAGGGTGGTTTTACTGGATCGACCTTTCCAGTGCCGAGTGCAGGTTCTGGGAAAGGCAGCCAGGGAGACATTACCTGTTTCAAATGTGGTCAGCTGGGCCACAAGTCTCTAGTTTGCCCGCAGAAGGGAGAAGGACAGAGAGCAGCATCATCTTCAGCTCGAACTCAGAGCCAGAGTCAGGGCAGGGGCCAGCCGCTCTCTTGTTACCAGTGTGGTCAGGCAGGGCACCTGAAGAGGTTTTGCCCGCAGTTGAGTGGCATATCTGGTGCATCTGGTTTGAGGCAGACTTAGAGCCATCAGCCAGCTCAGTCAGTTCAAGCCTCGAGGGCCAATCAGGGGGCTTCATCGTCCCAGTCTGCGCAGCAGTCTTATGCTCCTAGGGGTGAGTAGGTAGATCATAGACCTTCAGGGCGCGTGTATGCTGTTACCACGCAGGATCTTATACCGGCTCCATCTGTTGTGAGAGGTACTTTTTTGTTTTGCAACTCAGTTGCTAATGTCTTGATTGATACGGGAGCATCCCATTCTTTTATATCTGCTGCATTTGCATCTGTTTTGGGATTGGAGTTGGCACAGTTAGCATCTCCTATTCATGTTGTATCACCTGTTGGGGGTGAATTGGTTTTGAAACAAGGGTGTCGGGGCTGTGATATAGAGGTCGCCGATCGCCGACTTCCATTTCCTTTTGTGGTTATGCCTATGTCGGGTTTTGATGTTATTTTGGGTATGGACTGGTTATCGTCATACCGGGCTATTATTGACTGTTACCGCCAGAGGGTCACTGTATGTACCTTGAGCGGGGATTGTTTCCATTTCTTGGGGGATCGGGTTGGTAGTGTTTTGCCACCGGTGTATGATCCGCGAGGGCGGAGTGAGCTTAGTGGTCTCCTCGCTAGCTTTATGAGTAGTGAGTGTGATGAGACCCAGACGGTATTGTCGAGAGTGGTTTGTGAGTACTCGGACGTCTTTCCCGAGGATCTTGTTAGTTTGCCACCGCATCGAGAGGTCAAGTTCTTTATTGACCTAGTGCTTGGCACGACACCGATTTCTATGGCACCTTACCGTTTTGCCCCAGCCGAGTTGAGTGAGTTGAAGATTCAACTCCAGGAGTTGCTAGATAAGGGCTATATTTGCCCTAGTGTTTCACGATTGGGAGCACCGGCCCTCTTTGCTAAAAAGAAAGGTGGTTCCTTGAGACTTTGTATCGATTACCGGAAATTGAATCGGGCTACAGTCAAGAATAAGTACCCTATGCCTCGTATAGATGATCTGTTCGATCAGTTGAAGGGTTCCCGCTGTTTCTCTAAGATAGACTTGAGATCGGGTTATCACCAGTTGAGGGTCAGGGAGGAGGATATCCTGAAGACGGCATTCCGTACGCGGTATGGCCATTATGAGTTTCTGGTGATGCCTTTTGGGCTCACCAATGCATCGGCAGTGTTTATGGACTTAATGAACCGGATATTCCGGGAATTCTTGGATCGTTTTGTAGTCGTCTTCGTGGACGACATTCTGATTTATTCACCTTCTGAGGAGGAGCACGAGGGACACTTGAGAGTGGTGCTCGAGTTGCTTAGAGCCCATAAGCTTTATGCTAAGTTTGGGAAGTGTGAGTTCTGGCTAAAGGAGGTGAAGTTCTTAGGCCATGTAGTCTCCAGGGAAGGGGTGTCTATTGATACATCCAAGATAGAGGCAGTGCAGGATTGGGCACAGCCTAAGAGTGTTTTTGAGATCCGCAGTTTTCTGGGATTAGCTGGGTATTACCGCCAGTTTGTGAAAGATTTCTCCAGGCTAGCTTTACCGTTGACTAGATTGACATGGAAAGGGGTCAAGTTTGTATGGAGTGAGAATTGTGAAAAGTCGTTCCAAGAGTTGAAAGTTAGATTGACCATCGCTTCGGTTTTGATTATTCTGGAGAGAGATTTGGGTTATGCTGTCTATTGTGATGCCTCACGAGAGGGTTTGGGTTGTATGTTGATGCAAGAGGGAAAAGTGGTAGCCTATGGCTCACGTCAGTTGAAAATACACGAGAAGAATTACCCTACACATGACTTAGAGTTAGCAGCTGTAATTTTTGCTTTGAAGATTTAGAGGCACTACCTTTATGGTGAGCGGTTCGAGGTGTTCTCGGATCATAAGAGTCTGAAATATCTGTTTACACAGAAAGACTTGAACTTGAGACAGAGGAGGTGGATGGAGTTCATTGAGGACTATGACTTTGAGTTGCACTATCACCCGGGAAAGGCCAATGTTATGGCCGATGCCTTTAGCAGGAAATCCATTAGTGATGTAGCTTGTATAGCCATCCGGGAGTGGGAGATGTTAGGTGTACTTGGAGAGTTCGATTTGCTTTTGAGTGAATCTGTTGAGGCTGCGACCTTGTTTTCTGTCGTTGCGCAGCCTATACTTGTGAGTCGAGTGTTAGAGGCACAGAGAGTTGACCCTGAGGTAGAATCCCTCCGAGAGAAGATCTCTAGTGGGAAGGTTGAGAAGGGTTTGACAGTGTATTCCGACTTGAGTGTGAGATACCGAGACCGTTTGTTTGTGCCGGAGTCCTGCCGAGAGGAGGTACTGCGAGAGTTTCATCATTCACGCCTTGCGGTGCATCCGAGAGGTACTAAGATGTATCGTGATTTGGGTCGCCAGTTTTGGTGGCGGGGTATGAAGAGAGATGTGGCATCTTTCGTGTCTAAGTGCCTTACTTGTCAGCAAGTGAAGGCCGAACATCAGAGGCCAGCGGGTTTGTTGCAACCCTTGCCTATTACCGAGTGGAAGTGGGAGCATGTCACTATGGACTTCGTTGTAGGTCTTCCGAGGACTCAGCGGGGTAGTGATGCTATTTGGGTGGTTGTAGACTGGTTGACTAAAATGACGCACTTTATCCCTATGCGCGTGAGAGATTGGTAGATCATCTTGCCAACTTGTATATCCAGGACATAGTGAGATTGCACGGGGTCCCAGTGACGATCGTCTTGGATAGAGATCCTCGTTTCACTGCCAGGTTGTGGCAGAGTTTGCAGAGTGCCTTGGGCACTAAGTTGACCTTTAGCACGGCATATCACCCTCAGACTGACTGGTAGTTCGAGCGTACTATTCAGATCCTTGAGGATATGCTTCGGGGTTGTGTTCTTGACTTTAGTGGGTCGTGGGAGAGGCACTTGCCCTTGGTGGAGTTTGCCTACAATAACAGTTTTCAGTCGAGTATCGGTATGGCACCGTTTGAGGCCTTGTATGGCAGGTCTCCTGTTTGTTGGGCCGAGGTGGGTGATGCACCTTTGTTGGGCCTGGAATTGGTGAGGGAAATGACGGAAAAAGTCAAGCTTATCTGTAGAAGGCTTGTTACAGCCCAGAGTCGTCAGAAATCTTATGCCGACCGTAGGAGGAGGCCTTTGGTATTTGAGGTGAGTGACCATGTCTTTCTAAAGATATCACTTAGGCGGGGATTGATGAGGTTTGGGAAGAGTGGGAAGTTGTCCCCTCGATTTATTGGCCCTTTCGAGATCTTTGAGAGGATTGGGGAGGTTGCCTATCGTTTAGCTTTGCCGCCGCAGTTGTCCGGAGTTCATGATGTGTTTCATGTGAGTATGCTTCGGAACTATGAGCCGGATCCATCGCATGTATTGGATTGGACCGACTTAGAGGTAGATGAGGATGCCTCGTATGAGGAGAGACCGGTGCGGGTCTTGGATAGGCGGGATCAAGTCTTGCGAGGCAAGACCATTCCCTTGGTAAAAGTTTTGTGGAAACATCACGGAGTGGAAGAAGCCACTTGGGAACGTGAGTTGGAAGTCCGTGAGAAATATCCGGATATGTTTGTTGATGTGTAATCATGTATTGAGATTTTGCTGTATTATTGAACTTTAAGAGCATTATATATGTCTTAAGCTGTAAAACATTGAAAATGTTTTGGTTTAATGGAAGAATTTTGAAACTTGCCTCGAAATGGAAATTTAATGTAACATTGCATATGTTGAATATATTGTAGAAATGGAAATGTATCATGAACATTAGTTATGATATGAAATTGTGGATCATGTATGTTGGAAATTGTTGAAATTGAAAGGAAATTGGATAATGATAATGCAGGTTGAAATATATGTTATTTTACATATTGTGAGATGCCTCTTGATAAGAGATGGAATGACCGGTAATGGGTTAAGTTGTTGATTATTGAAATGTCATATTGTTGGAAATTGAGAAAAAGATCTATTTTTGAAAACTTGTGCTTAATTTCAGGGACGAAATTGTTTAAGGGGGGGAGGTTATAGCGATCCCGGGTTTTACCTCTTGTTGTATAGTGATCCGGACTTGGTTCTGTGGATGTTAACAGTTGTTTATGTCTTGTTTCCATCCTTCAATACTTGTTAATTGAGTTATAGAATGTGATAGGTAGGTTTGTTACAGGTTGGTTGTGTTTGGGAGCAAATGGTTGCTGCCCAGAATTTTGATCCTTCGCTCGAGCTAGAAGTTCTTCGCTCGAGCGAGCTCCTTGTTTTAGATCCTTCGCTCGAGCCAGGGTTCCTTCGCTCGAGCGAGAGTTGAGTTCTTGTGTTTGGTGGCTCGAGCGAGAAGTCTTGCACTCGAGCGTGCGTCTGCGTCTCTTTTTGACCTGAGGGCTGTGTTTTTTGGCTCGAGCGAGCTTTCCTTCGCTCGAGCAAGCGAGGTGTAGGTTTTAGGTTTCTTCGCTTGAGCGAGCATTCTTACTTTTGAGCTTGCTTCTGGGTTGCAGACCTGAGGCTTCGTATTGTTGGCTCGAGCGAGGCTTTCTACGCTCGAGCGAGTATTCTTTGTGTCTGGTCGCTCGAGCGACCAATCCTTCGCTCGAGCGAGCCTGTGTTATATCAGCAGGCAGCAACGGGGAAACACTTCACTTTTGCATCTCTTTTGTTTCTCAAACCCTAGAACCGTTTTCTCTCTCTCTCTACACACCTTCTCTCTAGGGATTCATCTCCTTGTAGTGTGTTTCTACCCTAAGCTCTTTGTATAAAAGATAGAGGGTGACTTGGGCTTCGTTTTAATCTGAGCAATAGTGGATTTGGAGCACCTTGGGTTTTCGCCATCTTCTCCATTTGAGTTCTTCACTTCGAGGTAGGGATACCCTACTCCATCTTATAGGTTTTGACATAAGTTTTGGTCATTTTGATATGTTGGCAATGTTGGGTAATTTTGGGAAAAGTTAGGGTTTGATTTGTAATTTGAGCTAAAGGGGGTTTTTCATATATTAAACTCCATGTGTTTGTAAGACTTGAAAAATGGCATTAATAGTGTCAAATAGAGAAAATTGAACCTTAGGGTTGATTTTGATGAAAGGGGAAAAATGCCCTAATTGTTGTAATAAATTAATTGGTATAATTAATTTGGGAAAAATAAGGGATTTAGTTGAAATCCATGAAATTGGAAAATTATTGATTGAATAGTGTGGTTGGATTAATTTATCACCCACTTATATAAATGTCGATATTATATCCGTTTAATGCATTTATTTTCTGTTTAGAAATAACTGCTTTGGGCTATCGGTGGAGGATAGTCGTGATTGTTGTAGACATTGCATGTTGATTAGGGAAAACTGAAACTAATCACATTGAATAAGTCATTGACTATGACGGTTGAATTAATACAGCAAATACGTGTATTGATTGAATATTGTATATGACAAGTGTTGAATACATTGTATATGCATATTGTTTGGGATGAGATATGGGATGTACTCCATGGTTTGAGGGAAGATAGGGGATGGACTCTCAAACCTGTTTGGGAGGAGAAAGGGGATGGACTCCACTAGTACAGCAAATATGTGTACTTATTGATGTATGGAAGCGTTTTAGTACAGCAAATATGTGTACTTATCGATTTATAGAAGTGTTTTAGTTTGACCCTTAGTCTCACTTAATGTCACGCCCCGAATTTTAATTACACGAAAACATTACCAAAGCCTGTAAATTTAGGTCCATATATATATATATATATATTTTTCTACATATACAAATATCTATTACACTTGAGTAACAGAAATATGATAATACATGTTCTCTCTCTCAATGAATACAACAACAATAATACATGCCAATGCTTCTGCCGTGAAGCTACAAATAAATGAATACAAATACAAATCCACTTCTTTTACAACTACCATGAAGTTATACAAATGACTCAAGAACTCCGTACATCTTCAATCAAATAATCCAAACATTCTTCCTGTAAAAAGATACAACAACAACGGGGTGAGCACTAATGCCCAGTAGGAATTTCACAGTTCTAAATCAATAACTAACACACAGATAAAAATGATCATGCATGCTGGGTGATACCATATAGTAGGGTAACATTTCATAATCTCAAAATATCATAAGTAAGGTATCTTTTTCTCAAAAATAATTTAAACACTTGTAAGAAAAACCTTCAGCCATTAAAAATCATCCCTTAACTTTAGAAAAACCATAGATCCTTGTGAAACAACCGTATTTAAGAAACAACATCATTTAAAGGTTAATAACCCATTTCCCAAAATATTTCTCATTTAACTTCCATTTTTAATGTTCATCTTTTCTTTCATTCTACTCTTTTACTCTTCATTTTTAACTTAAAACCCCATAACTTCAAGTTCAAGTTCCTTTTTGATTTGCCAACAATTCTTCTATACTCAATTCATCCCGTCAATTACACCCGCAAAGTTTCATTTCAAGATAACACAATGTTAATAAACTCTTCCAAGCCAATCCTTTATTTAATTAAGGAACAACTCTCACAATTTACTTTTATTAACACAACTACTTCGTTAAGTTTATCATCATAATCTATAATCCTCATATCTATTTTTTTTTGGTTCCCATTATTTACAAATAATGCCCATACACATTTCCTCTTTAAACCAAATTATACATCAATATGAAATTTCACAAATTCATCACAAGCAACAAAAAACATCATCAACTCAACTTACCTCTCAACACATAGCTTAACACAATCCACCTTTTGTCGGCTTACTACGGCGGGATGTGAACTCCCAAAAACCATTTTCGAAAACCAACCATTCTTTTAAAATAAATTTCCAAGTTCTGTAGAGTATTCTCACAAAGTATATACATAGTTATGCTTTTTCCTCAACACAAAAGTAAATGTAAATGCAATGCTATGCCAAGATAAATCAATGAGGAAAAACATCCGTTCCAATGCATTGTTTCAAAATCACCACGTTCTCAATGTCATCATATGATCTCATCAATTTCAAACTTCCATCATTACTTTAAAAGGGGCGGTAAATACGACACTGGTAATCCCTAGGCTGGTGTCTGCAAGTAGGCTCAACAAGCACTACCAAACTGTCATTTTTACCGGTGCTAACTGGAAGGCTCAACACCTATCCGCGCGGTTTTCGGGTCTTTCACCCTGGACACTCATGGCCAACTTATCAAATCAACTACACCTCCTATCCGGACTTGCCACATATTTACCCCATTCACATTTCCATCATTCTCATACAAGTCATCTCCATGAAAACAATTTTCTTTCAAAAACCATTTTACAACTTTTTAAAACCACCATGCACAATAATAAATGAAATGATATGCAAATGCAACAATTTTCATGGTTCACAATATTCCTTCTCAAGTCAACCATATATCATCAATTTTTTTCATTTCATAAGTCATAGCAACATGATCCCATCAAGGACTACACATGAAGTTTTCAAAACCATTTCTCTAACTCAATACATTTAAAAGATCACCATTCTTGCAAAACACATTATGAGATTTACATCCATTCATTTTCTATTCAAAGAAAGAAAAGAGTTTTATGAACATTTCCATGTTCCCCAAAATCTCTAAATTTCTAGTGTTTTCACCAAAAACCAAGAATTTCCATCCCCATAAAGAACCCATTAAATCATCCTCTTGATTTTCAAAATAACTAAGCAAACCCACTAGGAATTTAATAAATTGATTTGAGATTAAATCCATTTTGGAAACTCTACATTTTAGATCACAAAACTAAAATCAACATGATTCAACTCAATACCATTAAATATAATTCAACATAATTTCGAGAGGAACTCTCAAATCCCATTTCGACATTCCATAACCGAGTTTAAGTCATTTATATCATTAACAAATCATTTCCCCCAATTTCATTTCTCATTATAACATGATTTACAATGCTCATAGCAAAGTTCATTCGCAAATTTTAAACATAATTTTCAAGTATAACCAAATTCCAATTAAACTTGTACATATATAATTCAACCTACCAATTTCATGATTCAACTTTCAATTTGGGCCAAATCATTGACTATCATCATAAATCAACCTAGGGTTTGAAGAAAAATCTAGAAATTTCAAGAAAAATCCAAATTTCTTAACCCATTACATTTTGTTCCAATCTTTCCATTTATTATACACCCTAGGTCCATAATCCATAAATAATAAACTAAACCCCATAATAGAACCCCAACATTTCAAACCCTAACCCCAAAATTTCATGATTTACGCTATATGCTCAAAATATAGATTTTGCATTTATATATTCCAAAATACCACAAATTTATCTATCAATGTAAGCATTGAAGGAGAACTAGGACCCCTACCTCAAGATTCAAGCAAGAAAAGCAAGCTTTGAGAAGAATCCTCCACAAATTCGAATTTCAATCGGTTGAAAAATGTTGATCCTCTCTTGTTCTCCATCCTTGATGCAAGATCCATGGTGGATTTGTTGATAAAAGTGGAGGAAATCAAGGTTTTGGGAGCTAGGGTTTCGGACATGGAGGAGGGGAGAAGAAGAGAGGAAAAGAAAATACAAGAAATGATCAAAAAATCACGTTTTTGAGCTGCTGTCCCGCACAGTCCCGCACGTGCGCCGCTATCCCCGCATGTGCGGACCTGCTTCCAGCACAGATATGAAAACTTCAAATGGGCATAACTCTCTCATCGGGACTCTGTTCTAGGTCGCTCTTGTGTCCAAATTGAAGCCCCAGAAACAAGCTTTCCAATGGTTCCAATCTCACATTCAAATTCAAAGTATGGAAGGAGAAAAGGGCAAAAGAGTGACGGCTGTTCAAAAACTCACACTCAATTTTGGGGCTTTCTATCTAATCTTATCTATATATCTTGTTAAGGCTTCAATCAAGGTTCCAAACATCACCCAAGGGTCCTCAATTATAATATTTAAAGTTCACTTGCCAACCCATCAATATCAAGAGTCCGACAACTGTACAAGTTTTAAGGTGACGGGCACCACTATACATCAATCCAATGTGAATTTAAAATCCGAGTCGTTATACTTAAATTGTTGATATTGGAAGTAATATTAATATGATATGTAGTCTCATTTTATTGTTTGGCCAGATTCTGAGCCATGTTTGTATAAATGGAAAGTTGGATAAATAATGGAAAGTGAAACGTATCATGGACATAATGGTCATGAAACTGTATTGTGATGTAATTGATTTATAAGTGTTAACCATCTATCGAATGTTATTGCTTTAGTCAATGCTTATATTTGGTTTAGTATATCTCTGCTAGGCTGTGGCTCACCCTATATGAGAATATCATTTTCAGGTCCAGGTGATATGCTACCTCTAAGGACTTAGCTTAGGAGGACTTGGAGTTGAAGACTCTTTCTTTTTAGTTATTTTGTCATTTTGATGTTACATGTAAATCCAAGCCAAGGGCTTAATCTGTAGTTGAGTTAGTACTCATTTCTTTTATGTCCAAGTGTTGGTTTGGAAAGCTGTAAGCCCGTAGGGCATTTACTTTCATATTACATGTAATATCTTTTATTAAGAATACTCTGATGAATGGAAGAATGTTTATTTCTCTTATGTCAATGTATGTTAATATTATTTATTATGGGTTTATTTTGAGGGCGTGACAACTTGGTATCCGAGCGTACCGGGTTTGAATACTTTGAGTACGTGGGAAGTGATTAGTATCACAATGGGTTCGTCTCGTTTGATAGAGACTTAGTTGTACTGTTATATGCTTATCGATGTGGTACCAAATTTCATTTGAAACTTCATTTTATCCCCCAAACTATACCATAAAAATCAATTAACCCCTCAAATATAAAAAAAATTAAATTTAAATATCTAATAAATAAATTTTTATCTCATTAATGAAATAAATAATATACTTTGCAAAAAAAATAATAAAAAATATAAAATCCTCTTTTAGAATTATCTCTTTAAGCTCAAATTATCTCTAGTCAATCCTAAAGAAATTAATTGAGCCAAAAATTTGCGCAATTGTAACTAGTTTATTCCCCCAAATTAATTACAATATAATTGATCGACTAACAGTAATTTCAAAATTGAGTGGGTAAAAAAAAATTAAAATTCAATTACTGTCTAAATAATACTCAACAGGACTAACACTCAATTTTTTTATTTAAAATTTAATTTTTTTCATTTTTAAAATAAAAAATTATTAATTAAATATCTAATTTTTTTTTTTAAATATTTGGAGGGCTAATTGATTTTTATGGTATAGTTTAATCATAACGATTCTATCTATTGTCCAAAAAATTAAAGGGACTCAGTATATTATTTTAAAAAAAAATTCAAATCAATGATAAAATTTATAAATATTAATAATTAAATGGACAAATTATAAAAAAATTCCCAACATCTTACATATATTTCAAATTAACTTGAGAGTTTCAATTTCATTAATTTTATTTTTATTTTTTTGGGTGGGTTTTTTCTTTTTTTTTTTAGCATGTCAATTTCTTACTTTTGTGGTTGAATTCACAAAACGGGAGCTTTTTCCATATTAAGCCTCTCTTGCATCTTAATTCCCAAATTAGGCATAGTTTGGACGGATTTCCCAAACTAGGCTAAAGCGCTATTACAAATCGCGCTTTCACTGTTTGGAGCCCAAAATTTGATGAATAGTGAAATCGCTATTGTAAATCGCGCTTTAATTAAGAAAACGCTGTTTGAAATCGCGCTTTTAACATAAATTTTTTTTCTGAATAAAACACTATTTTAAATAGCGCTTTATTTGTGCATTCGTTTTGTGAAGAAAACGCTATTTCAAATAGCGCTTTCACTGTGCATTCCTTTTGTGAAGAAAACGCTATTCGGAATAGCGCTTTCACTGTTAATAAATGAAAATGCGAATTGAAAGAACGCTTTTAAAACCCCTATAAAACACCCAAGCCCCCTCATTTGCAATCACGTTTTTGACACTTAAGTTTTTTCGTCTCTTGCTCGATCTCTCTCATTTCTCAGACTCTCTAGCTCTCACTCTCCATCTCCCTCTGCTGTCAGATTCTCTCGCTCTCGATCTCGCTCTGCTTCGACTCTCACTGTCGCTCTCGCTCTCCCTCTGCTCTCTACTCTCACTCTCTGTCTTTGCTCTCTCTCTCTCTCTCTCTCTCTCCGTGGTATGACATCTAACTCTGTCTGTATCATTTGAATTTTATGTATTTATTTATTGTGTTTGTGAAAATGTGAATGTGTTTGTGAAACTGTGAATGTTAGGGTTTTAAATGTGAATTATTAAATGTGTTAGGGTTCTAATGTGTTAGGGTTTTATCAGTGTGGTTATGAAATTAGGGTTTGAAATTTTTTGAAATCAGAAATCAGGGTTTGGAAATCAGAAATCAGAAATGTGAATGCTTTTGAATTTTTGGAATTTTTTATGCTTTTGAATTTTTGGATTTTGCTTGTGAATTGAATATTTGGGTTTGGATTTTTTATGCTTTATCAGTGTGGTTATGAAATTAGGGTTCTAATGATAATTGTTGCTCGATATCAGATTGTTCACACATCCTTTTAGGATGACATTTTAGGGTTCAAAAAATTAAGGGTTCTAATGCTTGTGAATTTTTTATGCTTTTGAATCATAAATCAGGTTTGGAATTGTTTGAATTTTTTGAATTTTTTAAATAAATCATAAATATGAGAATTGAGAATTGAAAATTGGAATTATGAAATTCATAAATCATAAATTCATATAATTGATAATTGTTAATGTCATATTATGAAATTCATATAATTGAGAATTGAGAATTGAAATTATGAAATGTTTATATTTTGAAATTTGAAATTAGAAATTGGAATTTTGAAATTATGCTTGTGAATCAAAATGTCTATATTTTGAATTTTGAATTGTGAATAAACCAACCTATATTTGTTGAATTGGAAATTGTTTTTTTTTTTGCTTGTTAAGAGGAATTAAAAGGAAATTAGGGTTTGAAATTAGGGTTTTAAAAGTAATTTTTTTAATTAAGAATAAAATTAAAAAATTTGAAATTCATATAATTGATAATTGTTAATGTCATATTATGAAATTCATGTAATTGAGAATTGTTGAATTGGAATTATGAAATGTCTATATTTTGAAATTTGAAATCAGAAATTGGAATTTTGAAATTATGCTTGTGAATCAAAATGTCTATATTTGAATTTTGAATTGTGAGTAAACCAACCTATATTTGTTGAATTGGAAATTGTTTTTTTTTTTGCTTGTTAAGAGGAATTAAAAGGAAATTAGGGTTTGAAATTAGGGTTTTAAAAGTAATTTTTTTTAATTAAGAATAAAATTCAAAAAATTGAAATTCATATAATTGATAATTGTTAATGTCATATTATGAAATTCATGTAATTGAGAATTGTTGAATTGGAATTATGAAATGTCTATATTTTGAAATTTGAAATCAGAAATTGGAATTTTGAAATTATGCTTGTGAATCAAAATGTCTATATTTTTTGAAGTTAGGGTTTGGAATTTTGAATTGTAAATAAACCGACCTAAATTTGTTGAATTGGAATTTTTTTTTTTTTTTTGCTTGTTAAGAGGAATTAAAAGGAAATTAGGGTTTGAAAAGTAATTTTTTTTAATTAAGAATAAAATTAAAAAATTGAAATTCATATAATTCATAATTGTTAATGTCATATTATGAAATTCATATAATTGAGAATTGTTGAAATGGAATTATGAAATGTCTATATTTTGAAATTTGAAATCAGAAATTGGAAATTTGAAATTATGCTTGTGAATCAAAATGTCTATATTTTTTGAAATTAGGGTTTGGAATTTTGAATTGTGAATAAACCAACCTATATTTGTTAAATTGGAAATTGTTTTTTTTTTGCTTGTTAAGAGGAATTAAAAGGAAAATAGGGTTTGAAATGAGGGTTTTAAAAGTAATTTTTTTTAATTACGAATAAAATTAAAAAAATTGAAATTCATATAATTCATAATTGTTAATGTCATATTATGAAATTCATATAATTGAGAATTGAGAATTGAGAATTGAGAATTGAAATTCATATTATGAAATTCATGAATTGAGAATTAAGGTGGACTGACAATTTCAATTCGAGGTCCACATGGTTACATATATATGATCATTTTTGTTTAAGAAAATAAGACTGTAAACTGTATGATTGAATTCAAAATCTGAAAATTGAAATGAATTTGAAAAAATCAAAAGTTCAGAGATTTGAAAAAAAAAAAAAACAAAAAATGAATTTAGTGCATAATTGCCCATATAACTGATATAGGGGTATTTTTGAAAAACCCAAAATATGAGACATAAACACCCAAAGAAGACTTCTCTTTATAATAGTACTACATAGATATACACCTTTATTCAGTATTTCATTTGGTAATATTAATGTGGGGTTGTATATTTGAGAAATGATATTTGAATCTGTCGCCTATTATACTATATGAGAAATGGTATTTGTCACTTGATTTATTTCACTATACTATTTGACCCTCTAGGTGTATTTATTCAATTCAAGACATTGTGCATATTTAATAAAGGGCAAATTTCACTTCAATGTGCATGTGCAAACTACCCATATAATTTGGAAATAACTATAATGTTCTTGTGGAAGGGGGTTATGTTCTTATTTTCAAATATCAGAGGTAAATCACACATAGAGTAAAGCAAAGGGGGTTAAAGTCAATTTCATCTTTCAAAAAAATGACAAATATAATATGAATTTCAATTAAGAATACTAAGTGTATGGAAAGATTAACGTTTTTTCATAAGTTAAATTTTATGAAACTAATTTCTACTAAATGAAATTATTAAAAACAATATTTAATTTTGAATGTATTTTATTAAAAAAAAATATTTGTATTGACTTCAAAATAATAAATGAAAAGATCATGTTCTCTCAAATAAAAGATCATGTTCTCTCAAATATTTAATTTTGACTCTATTTTATTCAAAAAAAATATTTTTATTGACTTCAAAATAATAAATGAAAATATCATGTTCTCTCAAAATATTTAATTTTGACTCTATTTTATTTAAATAAAAAAATTTTGGTTTAATTTCGTTTGGTTTATTTCATTATATTTGGGGTCAGGCACCCAGAATATGATTAAAAAATTTAATGAGCTGAATTTGTAATACATATAATAGCATTATAGTAGAAATTAAAATTTTCTCACAAAACTTAAGAAAATTTGAAAAAGTTTTTGAAATGAGTATTGAACGAAGTGACTTATCGCCACTTCCGCTTTGTGACTGTCCACCACCATTGAAAAGGAAAATCTGAACATTATGTTTTAGTAATTTTTATTTTTATTTATATAATTAGAAGTCATTATTAGACTAGTTATAATATATGCATGAAAAGAGTCTTAAAATATTCTAATTAATAGTCCATAGCAATTTCGTAGGTAAGAAGGACAAAAAAAAAAAAAAAAATGGCACTTTGATGGGTAAGCCTGTGTTTCATAATACCAAATAATTGGTACGGATGGCCTGATAGATTCACATGAATAACTATCCAAAATTTACTACATAGATTTAACCACTAACTTCAATTTTCTCTCTAATTTTTGGCCATTATAAATTATCTCTCTAATTATTTTTTTGTTTTTGTATGTTTAAGAAAAAAAAGGAGTAAATAAATTAAATTTTTTTCTTACTTTTCAGAACGACCCAAAATGAGTTTTTTGTTTTAATTTCATAACAAAGCCTCTATGACCTCTAAAAAGTGGACGAGGGTTACTAGTTCACATAGGAAATAACTTTGTCATTAAGGTCCCTAATGGCACAAGTTTGAGCAAATCAAATTAACTTATCTGTAATTGTCCATAAATCTGAAGAATTGAATCACCAGTTTTAAAAAATTAATAACAATGTTTGAAACCTCTATTTTATATTGTCCAAATCAATCGAGTTCTTTCAACTCAATGGAACAAATATTTAATTATCTACAAAAATTACACTATGATTTAAGATGTTTGTATGATTTCTCCAATTTTGTCCAGTCTCACTGAATAAGAAAAATACTTGATAGAATGAAGTGTTTTTTAAATGTGTGATATATCTGTCTACCTTATCAAAATACTAAAAAATAGATCAAGATTTATGAAATGAAAACAAAATAAGTGTTTTTAAAATTGGTCCCGCTTACATGCATACGATTAAATCATTGCCTATATTAACGGTTGTGTAGAGTCATTATTATTTATTTATTTATTTATTTATTTATTTAGTGAATGCCTTTTAAAAATTGATCATATTGAGGGAGGGATCATATGAAGTTATTGCTGCTATGTGATTCAAAATTTATTTTTCGCCACTAATTCAAAAGAATTAAGACAAGAAGTATAGTTGTTCTGATATTTTTTTTTTAAATTAAGACAAGAGAGCAATGACAACAAAGAACATTCACGCAGAAAAGATAAGAGTCTTCACATAGGAAGTAAATAAAAACTCCACGTAGAGATGAAATCTCAGCTGTTGTTTTATACGAATAAAAATAAGTGAGAAAAATGAGAAAATAAACAGTAATAATCAAATTGAGACACAAATATACAACTGTCAAAATATAAATTGAAGTAATATTTCACCTCTACAGTTCCTTCAACCATAGAAAATATAAATTGACAAAAAATGAGAGGGTTGATTTTTATAGGAAAATGTCACTTATGATATAAATGTGACTTCTGGAAAATTTATTGTTGTTCTTTTAATGTTTATTTTAGAAGTAAAATTCGATATATGTATATTGTTGATATTTTAATGTTTATTGTTTCATTGAAGCAAGTATATGGCAACTATTCCAATTATCTTCTATTGGGGGGGAAACATAATTCGGGATCCCGATGAAGGTGTGTCATATGATGCTGAGCCGAAAGGGATATATGGGGTGCAACTTGGCACCACACTTAGCAATTTGGAGGAGATGTTTATGTCCAGGGTGGCAAGTTACGGGGAAATAGTGCGATTGATCTTCAAATGTAGATATCCTTATCGCCAGTGGCAAGCAACCAGCAAATACAAAATATTACCGATAAATGACGATGAGGCGTTGAACACCGTATTAAGTATCGGTGGAAGTTTCCAACCGCCAAATTGTTTGGAAGTGTACATTCAGAAAGAGGTTGTACACAATCTTCCGAATATGACACAGATGGATTCTCATCCGTTCACTACATTGCTGACACATGGGATTGACACGACAGCGTTTCAGTCTCCTATGTATGAATCAAATGAAGTTATGCAGCGGGCTACACACAACAGACATTTCATGGCCATGGTGGAGAATCAAGTTCACGTGGTGGATATCAGACTGAATTTCATAATAACACCGAAGATGTGCCCACCTACAGCCATCATACCACTCCAGTTGAAGTTGCTAGTAATATGGCTGAAACGGTTAATTCTGTGCAGTTCGCTGGCAGTGACATGTACGGTCCTGATGTCACCCTAGACAATGATGAGAATGAAATGTGTGATGAAGAAAATTTATTGGGCGGATCAGATGATGATGATGATGATGAAGAAGATGATGCTGACGCTCCCGTTGATGTTCAGAATGCCCCCGTTCCACCTAGACCTGAAATCCCTTTCTATGAAAACATTCACATGGGTGGTGATTTTGACATTAGTAACCGCAATGTCGTTCCCCGTAACCGAATCTGGAATGCAGAAAATTCAGAGTTGGACAAAGGGATGGTTTTCGTTGATAAGAAGTAACTCGTACATGCTGTGAAATTGTAACCATGCAACAAATAATCGAGAGTATAAAGTCGTAACCTCCAAACGAGACGTTTGGGTGTGTGCTTGCAAGCACGATTGCAGATGGTGGTTGCGTGCATCTCTTAGTAGGATACATGGTCTTTTTGAAATAAAGCAGTATAGGGGTCCTCACCATTGTTTATACCCACGAATGAACAGGGACCACACTAATATTAACTCCAGTTACATTGCTTCTCATCTTTTGGGACTAGTTGCGGTGAGTATACAAAATAAATGTTTACATTTATATACATATTTGTTTGTTTAAAGTGTTCACACCAAAATAATCTGACTCATAGGTATTGTCGTATGCAGAATGAACCTGATATGCCCATTAAGAATGTCATCAAAGATGTCAAAAAGACCATGAACTATAGTATATCATACAAGAAGGCGTGGCATGCAAGGGCAAAGGCAATTAGCATGGTATTCGGGGATTGGGATGAATCATATAGGATGTTGCCTAAATTCATGCATGCATTACAAACATCTAATCCTGGCACCATCGTGCGATGGAAACATAGATATACTGGAAGTACAACCATTATGCCCGTCTTCCACTTTGTTTTCTGGTCTTTCAAACCCGTCATCGATGGATTCAGACATTGTAGGCCTGTTATAACCATAGATGGTACATTCTTATACGGGAAATACACTGGTGTGTTGCTTGTAGCAACGATTGTCACTGCCAATGGCAAAGTATTGCCGCTTGCATTCGCTGTTGTCGACAGGGAGAGTTTGGAGTCTTGGTCGTTCTTCATTTCAAATATCAAGGAACATATTGTCATGGACTGACAGGGAGTGACTTTGATATCTGATCGAGCTGAGAGTATTTTAGATGCTGTGAGGCGGCATTGGCTTAATCCCTCGCTCCAATTTGTTGGATATCATCGGCACTGCCCGACATGTTTGTAGTAACTTTAACACTAAGTTCAAAAATAAACAACTTCTATGGAAAGCAGGGAGTGCTCATCAACGACGAAAGTGTAATGGTTACTTACAACAAATACAGGCTATTGACCAAGAAGCCATCAATTGGGTTTACAAGATGAATCTTGTGGAGTGGGCCCTTTCGTATGACGGTGGATATCGGTGGGGGGTATTGACCAGCAATGATGCAGAGTGCTTCAATAGCGTCTTGAAAGGTGCAAGGAACTTACCTATCTCAGCTATGGTTGAATTTACATTTCGGCAGCTCGTAAAATATTTTGACGAGATGAGAGCCCATGTAACGCCTTCAAAATAAACCCATAATAAATAATATTGACATGCATTGACATAAGAAAAATAAACATTCTTCCATTCATCAGAGTATTCTTAATAAACGATATTACATGTAATATGAAAGTAAATACCCTACGGGCTTACAGCTTTCCAAGCCAACACTTGGGCACAAAAGAAATGAGTACTAACTCAACTACAGATTAAGCCCTTAGCTTGAATTTACATGTAACATCAAAATAACAAACTAACTAAAAGAAAGAGTCTTCAACTCCAAGTCCTCCCAAGCTAAGTCTTTGGAGGTAGCATATCACCTGGATCTGAAAATGATGTTCCCATATAGGGTGAGCCACATCCCAGCAGAGATATACTAAACCAAATATAAGCATTGACTAAAGCAATAACATTCGATAGATGGTTAACACTTATAAATCAATTACAACACAATACAGTTTCATGACCATTATGTCCATGATACGTTTCACTTTCCATTATTTACCCAACTTTCCATTTTATACAAACATGGCTCAAAACCTGGCCAAAAAATAAATGAGACTACATCTCATATTAATATTACTTCCAATATCAACAATTCAATGAGGCTAAGGCTCATACTAAAACACTTCAATAAATCAATAAGTACACATATTTGCTGTACTAATGGAGTCCATCCCCTTTCTTTTCCCAAACAGGTTTGAGAGTCCATCCCCTATCTTCCCTCAAACCATGGAGTACATCCCCTATCTCCTCCCAAACAATATGCATATACAATGTATTTAACACTTGTCATATACAATATTCAATCAATACACGTAATTGCTATATTAATTCAACTGTCATATTCAATGACTTACTCAATGTGATTAGTTTCAGTTTTCCCTAATCAACATGCAATGTCTACAACAATCACGACTATCCTCCACCGATAGCCCAAAACAGTTATTTCTAAACAGAAAAAAATGCATCAACAAATATAATCTCAACATTTTCATAGGTGAGTGATTAAATTATCCAACTACACCATTCGATCAATAAATTCCCAATTTCATGGATTTCAAATAAACCTCATATTTTTCCCAAATTAATTATACCAATTAATTTATTACAACCATTAGGGCATTTCCCCATTTTCTCAAAAATCAACCCTAAGGTTCAATTTTCTCTATTTGACACTATTAATGCCATTTTTCAAGTCTTACAAACACATGGAGTTTAATATATGAAAAACCCCTTTAGCTCAAATTACAAATCAAACCCTAACTTTTCCCAAAATTACCCAACAACACCAACATATCAAAATGACCAAAACTTAGGTCAAAACCTATAAGATGGAGTAGGGTATCCCTACCTCGAAGAGAAGAACTCAAATGGAGATGATGACCAAAAACCAAAGTGCTCCAAATCCAAGATTCTTCAGATTAAAATGAAGCCCTCAACCCAATCTACCTTTCTTACAAAGGACTTAGGATAGATTCACACTAGAGGGAGAAGAAAACCTAGAGAGAAGACAAGTGTAGAGAGAGAGAGAAAACGGTTCTAGGGTTTGAGAAACAAAAGAGATGCAAAAGTGAAGTGTTTCCCCGCTGCTGCCTGCTGATATAACACAGGCTCGCTCGAGCGAGGGATTGGTCACTCGAGCGACCAGACACAAAGAATACTCTCTCGAGCATAGAAAGCCTCGCTCGAGCCAACAATACGAAGCCTCAGGTCTGCAACCCAGAAGCACGCTCGAGCGCAAGAACGCTCGCTCGAGCCAAGAAACCCAAAACATACACCTCGCTCGCTCGAGCGAAGGAAAGCTCGCTCGAGCCAAGAAACATAGCCCTCAGGTCAAAAAGAGACGCAGACGCATGCTCGAGCGCAAGACTTCTCGCTCGAGCCACCAGACACAAGAACTCAACTTTCGCTCGAGCGAAGGAACCCTGGCTCGAGTGAAGGATCTAAAACAAGGAGCTCGCTTAAGCGACAAAAGTCTCGCTCGAGCGAAGAACCAAAATCCTGGGCAGTAACCATTTGCTCCCATTCACTCCCAACCTGTAACAAACCTGCCTATCACATCCTATAACTCAATTAACAAGTATTGAAGGACGGAAACAAGACAAAACAACTGCTAACATCCACGGAACCAAGTCCGGATCACTATACAACAAGGGGTAAAACCCGGGATCGCTATAGCCCAAGCTGAAATAGATGTACGAAATGAGTTCCAATACCCTAGAGAGATGCAAAAAACTATTGAGGATGGCATCGCAAGGGCAAATACTTTCAAGTTGATATCGTATGACAGGTTAGATTGTAACATAAACTAAATTGTTGTTATTATGTTGTGAAGTTAAGTACACCTAAAAACATGAACTTCATTGGTTTCTATTACAATTTTCTGATAGGCCACGCCGCGTATTTGAGGTGCAAATAGCTTTTCGCCATGGTCGAGGTCGCAATACACAAATTGTGCGGATGAATCAACCCACGTGCAGTTGTGGGAAATATGAGATACGACACTATCCATGTTCCTATATGCTCGCTGTAATGTCTGAATGCGGTGACAATCCATTCGAGTACGTTGATCTAGTATATAGGCTTCCTGTATACATAAGGGTTTGGGAAACTAAATTCAATCCAATACCGCATCAAGATTATTGGGATGATCCTCAGTGGACCTTAATGCCTAATGTACTTCTTCTGTGAGAAGTAAAACGGGGCCCTAAATCTATGTCTCGTATTCCGAATGAGATGGATATATCAGATAGGCGTTTGACCGCTCGTTGCAGTGAATGCCAGCAGACAGGTCATGACAGGCGAACATGTCCGGCGCGACTTGGTCGATGAAGATTATGTAATACTTACATATTGTAATAGATCATTTTTTAATTCTTTATTTGTAATAGATCATTTTATTCTTTATATTGTAATTCATTATTTGTAAACGGGGTCGTACACTTAAATATATCATGTTTTATTTGTAATAGATCATTTCTATTTTTTAATTCTTTATATATTGTAATTGTTTGATTTCCTTGACAAAATTTACAACTAACATACTAAACAAATAAATTAAACAAAATGACAATGCAAAAACATTTAACTATACCACATAGGCCTATGTTTTTTATTCTCTACTTGATTGAAAATGTCTATTACAAAATTTTAGTGAAAATCACATAGTTCTTCTACCATTTTAAGATTTTAATATTTTGTCTGCTACAAGCATTTTTTACATTTACAATTTATGAATCAGATCAACGTAATTTACAAATTTTATACTTTATTGGAACTTTTACCATTACAAAATCAGTAATGAAGTTTTGTCAAATATGCCATAAATGTAATTAGCAACCTCTTATTGGAAAAAAAATTCTCATTCCATTTATTCGCAAATATTTATGTACGAAAACTATCCACATGTTACTGGTCATTATTAAGCTTATGTAACTGAGACCCTAAAATGATTTTGTAAAACATTTGTATATTAGTTATAGCATAGATAACGATAGGTTCTGTTGAATTGCTTATCATATTTAATGGCACATAAATTGATAAATTTAGATTTTAGTGAATTGCTTCCATGTTAATGGCACACAAATTGATACTTTTAAAATAATCGACCACATTTGTTTTTCAAGTCGTCATGTACGAAATAATTTGAGTTTAATTGTTATAGTTAAATTACATGCTCACCAATACAGTTTTTTAAAATGTATTTGTTTTTCAACTGTACAGGCTTCATGGCACATTTACCTGATGAGGTCCCACTTTTGAGTCATCCACATCGGGCAGACAGTATATGGGAGGACCCGGTATGCAATAACGTTTGTTGGACTTTACGCTTACAATGAAAATACCCTGCATTTTGTTTTATATTACGTGATAATGCTATAATTTAAACTACTCATTCTATTATGCAGAACCAGGCATGCACCGTGGTGGCATGCCGGCGGGGAGATTCCGGCCTGTGGGAGCGTCCATTGGACCATAGAGTCTTGCAGTGTCTACTACGCACGGGATTCTATGGTATCTATCGTATAGGCCATATCAGACTGGACCACCCACTCATTACTGCTCTCGTCGAGAGGTGGCGCACAGAGACTCATACATTTCATTTCCCGACCGGTGAGGCCACTGTCATATTGCAGGACGTATCTGTCCTATACGGTCTACGGATTGATAGGCGAGCAGTTACTGGACCTGACCCACCATTGACGAGGGACCAGTGGATAGCCCTATGTGCTGAGCTATTGGGAGTAGCACCTACACCTGCAGACTTACAAGCAGGTAGAGTGAGGGTGAGGTGGCTGTCCGAGCAGTTTCAGGGCCATCTTCCAGATCATGCTCCAGATGAGTTAGTACAGCAGCATGCCCGAGCATATATTCTGTGGCTTATTGGGGGGTACTTCTCCCTGATAAGTCACAAAGCTTGCTCAAGCTGATGTACTTGCCACTGTTGAGAGACATTGACGTGATCGGCCAGTACAGCTGGGGCGCTGCGGCTTTGGCATGCTTGTATAGGATGCTATGTTGACCAGCTCAGGTGGGTGCGAATCAGATCGGAGGACCCCTTGTCTTGCTACAGGTTAGTAAGAATTTTATTACATGTCAATTCATATTTTATTACATGTCAATTCATATCAGTATTGTAATTGCGTTTAAACTATTGCAGATTTGGGCGTGGGAGAGATTGATTCGCATTGCCTCGTCTAGGCGGCAACTGGTTGCTCCTGGTGAGGTTCCCATCGGCCAGGGAGACATGCAGTTGCCGGCTGGACCTCGAGGTAGCTGGTGGAGGGTTGAGATGGGCCATGAGGTCGTATCGACCCACGTAGTCGTCGTGTATAGAGACCAGCTTGACCGAATGATAGAGGGCGAGGTATGAAATTTAAATACCTAAATTTTAATTGTCATATGAAGTGTATATGTTCATGAGTGATTTTTAATAGACTTGTTGTTATTGTAGTTTATCTGGCAGCCTTATGCTGGGGTCCTCGATACGCTCCCAGATTATTGCCGACTAGGTAAGGAGATATGGATTGCGAGAGTGCCACTCATTTGTTTTGACGTGGTTGAGTGGCATCTCCCTGATCGTGTCCTCCGATAGTTTGGTCGGGTCCAGTCCGTGCCGAATTGGTGTGACACCGAGTGGCGGTTGCATGCGACTGATAGACGTGGCCGAGCCGACACTGACTGGAGTGTGCATCATATGCGATACATACAGCTGTGGGATTCCCGTCGCGACAGTATTATACAGGCTGACTGGAGCGATGGGGTCCTCCCCTCTACCGACCCTTACATGTTGTGGTATCGGCGACATACACACCTACTAGTTGGTAATCCGAGCCACCTGTCTGAGGCCGGATATCAGGGAGTTGGGCCTTCTCTCGAGGCATTGGTGAGTGTCATAGTATGTGTCAGATAATTGTTAATATCATAATTGATTTACTTCCAGTCAACTATAGCCTAATATATCTGATTTTTTGTTCAGGTGGTTCGAGTTGGGAGGTCATATCACTTGGCTGAGGACGCCATTTTCAAACGTGATGGACAGCTTGGTCTGCAGGCCCTTGCAGAGATCTGAGAGTTATTGTACAAGGGGATCTAGCATGCCCATTAGGTAGATCGTCTGCATTTTGGGGACTACGGTGTACACAGTGCAGCAGCTGCTCCAGACACATCAATCCCGTCCACGTCAGTGCCTCCCACTTCAGCGCCACCCACAGCAGGTCCTTGGACTTCAGTCACCCCACCGCATTATACCCCATACATTTCTCTAGATTCCCCACATGTACATCCTACCCAGCATGTTGACCCTGATTGGACACCGCCCCGGTTCATGCATGATGTTGTTACCCCACCCACCCAGTTACCACCTGCTTTTCTGGGGACTACTTCAACCGCGCCCATGAGTACACATGATGCAGTTCTCACTGACATCTCTCACGTTGACGATGAGGCCCATATTGAGCCCCCCCCAGAGCGCGAGGGAGAGGCCGAGGTTATGGTCGTGGGGGACGTCGCGGCCGAGGTCGGGGTGTGGGCAGAGGCAGAGGTCGAGGTCTAGCTGCAGATTGTGATACAGTTGCACCAGATGAGGGAGTTTCATAACTCACAACAGTATCCGATCTTCAGGCAGAGACAGGATCAGGGGCAGCAGATACAGGAGAGGGGGGGTCACACTCACAAGCTCCACAGGCAGTCAATGGAGGGCCACATGCAGGGGAGGGAGTGCCAGATATTCAGAGAGTCTACTGCAGGAGACCGCAGGAGACCGAGGAGGGAGGTCCACGGTCGGGGTTGTGGGACTGGGGACAGGTTAGGGCATTAGCGGTTGTGATATGGACTGTATAGTTTTTTTTTTTGTAGTAATTGTTATAGTTTTTGTAAATCAAACTTGTGCAGCTGATGTAAATGTGTCATACTTATTTATTCACAATTATAATTTCACAATTTTTTATTCTTACTTATTTTGATGAATCACACAAATCTCTTTCACATCTCTACCTCTCTCTCATTCTCCGTAGTCTCTGCATTATTTATAGTAATTTACGTTTTTTTCCTCAATTTTACAAATTGAGACAACCATTTATAAACCAAAAAAATTATCGAACAAATTGAGACATCAATTTATAAAATTGAAGTTCAAATAAATTTTAAGAATTAAACTATAAATCCTAAACCCTAAAATAAAAATAAATAAGGTAGCGTTTGGTAACGTTTACGTTTTTGGTTTATGTTTACAAAAAAATTAAAAACTGATTTTTGTTTATTTTTAGAAAAACATAAATTACAAACGCGTTTGGTTTGAACAAAATGTTTAAACAACCCATAAAAACATAAAATAAAAAATATGTTTGTTCAGGCCTAAAAACAATTGAAATATCTCCCTTCATTGATAAGTCGTGGATAAGTATTACAAATCCATTACAACATAATTGGTTTGGTCATTAATCCAAACAATTTCATTCATTATCATCATCATCTGACATCTCAATATCAGATTCATACATAACATCCATGCTCCAGGCGAAGTACTGGTGTGCATCATCCATTAACCCATCTTCGGCACACTCATTTGCAGTCTTCATTAGTGAGGACCGTTGCAAACGTTGGGTCATGCGATTAACTTTGTCGCGGATACGATGCAATGCCCTTTGCAACAACTGTGGAGTGTTAGTTGGCATACGCATGGCTAACTGGCGAGGAAATTTAATATTAACTTCACGACATAACTCAACGAGAACGTTTGCTCGAGTTATGCGAAATTCCCACTCAGCTCTCATGGTATTGACGGTGGCACGTAAGTAACACAAATATGGATTTAATGGGTATTGAAATTCATTTCCATCTGCAACCCAATAGCGACCCATTGCTGAATATAGATCAACCACCGTATATCTCATGATGATATCGCTCGAAATAGCTGTAAAACTTTTGTTGTGGTATGATACGATATTTATACCATATATACACATGGTAGCTGTATGTATGAAATTATTGTAAACAACTATGACAACTATGCATTAGAGTTGTCACGTCAACTTTGATGACCTGAACAACTATGCATCAACTTGATAGGAATTGTCACTTCGACTTTTATGAATTGCATAATTTATTGTTATTTCAAAACAAAAAGTAAAAAATTTGTGAAAAAATATTTTAAAAAATTAATAAATACATAAAAATACAAAAAATGTACTGAATGCTTGTATTTTTTTTAATATTTTTGGTATTTAGTGAATTTTTAAAAGATTTTGTTTTCAATTTTTTTACTTTTTAAGTGTATTTATGTTAGGTGTGTATAAAAACTAAAAAAGTTGCTTAAAATATTAAAAAAATTCAGTAAAAACAATAAAAAGAAAACACGAAAATCAAGAAAGTATAATTTTCTGAAAAATCTTTTCTGGAAAATGAAAACAAGCAAGCTGATCAACCGACTAAACGTCTGAATTAGTCAAATTTCTCTGCATGAATTTTTTTAAAAAAAATAAATGTGAAATTATAATTTAAAAATCCAAAACAAACACCACGCCCTTAAAATTAGGTAAAAATGTATTTGACAAATATAACTGAACACAGCCTCAATTTTGACTACAATATTGCATTGAAATATACTTACAATTTCAAGTACTAAAATATTTTAATTGATTATAATATTTTGTCTCAACCAATTTATGAGCATTTCCTGTTCGATCACATGCATGTCACTGACCTTATACAGTGCATTCGGCTGCCAGGACTCCACTTTTGTCAAGTCATGAACGAATCAAAGGCCTGTAGCATCGGCTGTTGTGCCGCAGATGGTGTCAGCCTGGCTACTGTAAAAATGTAACTTTACCTTCTTTCAAAGGGAAGTTGAAAATTAAGAGGTTGTTTGGGATGATCTAAATAAGTGTATTTTGTCTTTTTGCAGTATTTTTGTACAATATATTTTTCTACCCATTGTTCAAACCACTTTTTCTACAAATTTTTTTACTTTTTAGGTGTATTGAAATATTTATTAATTTATTGTTATTTTGTTCTGACACCTCCTCAAAATTTGTATGAATTGCATAATTCACATGGGCACAGTAGGTAGGCATGTGACTTTGTGCAGCGATGCAGTGATGCATCTGACTTTGTGCAGTGATACAGTGATGCATGTCACTTTATGCAGTGATGCAGTAATGCATGTGACTTTCTGACTTTGCCATGCTTGTATACGTTATGACTTTTTTCCTCAAATTACGTGATGCATGTGACTTTGTGCATCGCAACTTACATGCTTTGTTTTTTCCTCATATTTCAGAATTCATCTAAGTCACATTAATACGACTGTGAAAAGAAGCAGAAAATGCATAACAATGAAATTGGGATGACTGTGAAGTTCATTAAGTGAAAATAAGAGAAAATATAGGCTGCAAAGTTCCAATCGTGTTTACATATCAGGTGACCATTTTATTATTCTGGTGAAAAAAACAACGATAGTTTTGTAGGTCGAAGTGAGTTGGACGATTGTGTATTTACTTGCACTCTGTTTCATAGTTGTTTATGAACAATATTACTTTAAAACAAAGAAAATTAAAGCCGTTGTTTCATTTTATGATTTCATTTATAATTTTTTTAAAACACCTATGTGTACTGAAATCGTCAATTCCATGTGACTACTTACTGTATTACAAAAGTAAGCATGAAAAAATAGTTTCATGTGGCGATGTGACAACTCACTACATTTTGTTTTATTTGACAACTCATTGCTCGAATATGAAGGGATTGCATTGTGATCCTCTGGCCTACAATTATGATTTTATCTGACAACCACGTCTGTGACTACATCACAGGTACACAAAGTCACGGGTACTCAAAATTGCATGAAATGAATAACATAAAATAATATCACGTGTATCACTTCTTCCATAGTGCCCCAGCATGCATTATCGTCACCAGATCATCTCTAGTTAACCCCTACTATGATGTCTATAAATACCCCAGTATGATGTTTGTTGAAGTCATAACAATAGTAATATATCTACAATTATTATTATTATTCATTTTTTTATTTTATGAACAATGTCTTCAAGAGGTGCAGGAAGTTCACGCCGGTAAAGAAATCCGAAAGTGTGGCTGCTACCTCCATTTACCTATGACTACAAGAGTGAAAAGTACTCGAGTCCGAAGGATTATTATGCTGGTATCCGAGCAGAATGGGCGTTCAGGGTAACGGAGCAAGAAGGATTGTTTAATGATCTACGTAACTTTGGGGCACCGGCACCTCATCGTCGTTCATTGACCATGGCTAGACGAAATGTGAGTGACTATGAAAAAGCAGTTAGCAGAATTAAGAAGGAGAACAACAGAATGTTGATGCAAAGATGTCGACATTTCATGCTTCAGCTAGCCACCGAAATGGCAGAAGCAAGCAATAGAGATTTGACAGTGACTGAGCGAAATAATGTCTTAAACAATGAAAAATATCTCTCTGACTACTACATGTCAGATGAGGAATGAGAAATCAAACACCGTTATCTTTCATATATGTTTGTATGTATGTTGTGTCGTATCTTCGTTACTGGAGTGTAAGACAATGTTGTTGTTCATCTAACGTACGGATGTATTTCAAGTATTTGTTTTATGAACTGAAGTTTATGAAATAACTACATTTATAACTACACATTTATTAGTTCATGACTTTCTTTATTGAATTGCAATGAGTTAATGAATGTTCTGGATTAATGAATGGATTAATGTATGTTGAATTATGTGAATACTTAAAACACATAAAACAGAACAGGTAGCTTGGTCAAAAGCTTCCCTTAACTGGGGCTCGTCAAAGAATTTCAATCTCCATCAGGAAAGAAGAAAGAGCCACCTTCTAATTCCTGGAAGTGTAGTAAAAATGAGGACTCTGGTAACGAATGAGGGGTTGACAGAAAACTAAACTCGGTGAAACGAACTACCACCTTCAATAACACGTAAAATAGAAAAGGTAGGTCGATGAAAAGCTTCCCTTAACTGGGCTTGTGAAATAGGGATCCTCTACGTAAAGAATTTCAATCTCGATCAGGAAAGAAGAAAAAGTCGCATTCCAATTCCTGGAAGTCCAGTAAAAATGATGACTCTGGTAAGGAATGGGGGGTTGACAGAAAACTAAACTTCGGGGGCTGGACAAACAACCTCAAAGCCAAGTGGTTGGTCCAGTTGGGGGACTAATAAAGTTCAGACAAATGAACTACCGCCTTCAATAACACATAAAACAGAACAAGTAGCTCGGTGAAAGCTTCCCTTAACTGGGGCTCATGAAATAGGGATCCTCTACGTAAAGAATTTCAATCTCCATCAGGAAAGAAGAAAGAGTCACCTTCAAATTCCTGGAAGTCCAGTAAAAATGATGACTTTGGTAAGGAATGGAGGGTTGACAGGAAACTAAACTTCGGGGGCTGGACAAACAACCTCAAAGCCAAGTGGTTGGTCTAGTTGGGGGACTAATAAAGTTCAGACAAATGAACTACCACCTTCAATAACACATAAAACATAATAGGTAGGTCGGTGAAAAGCTTCCCTTAATTAGGGCTCGTGAAATAGGGATCCTCTACGTAAAGAATTTCAACCTTCATCAGGAAAGAAGAAAGAGTCACCTTCCAATTCCTGGAAGTCCAGTAAAAATGATGACTCTGGTAAGGAATGGGGGGTTGACAGAAAACTAAACTTCGGGGGCTGGACAAACAACCTCAAAGCCAAGTGGTTGGTCCAGTTGGGGGACTAATAAAGTTCAGACAAACGAACTACCGCCTTCAATAACACATAAAACATAACAGGTAGGTCGGTGAAAAGCTTCCCTTAACTAGGGCTCGTGAAATAGGGATCCTCTACGTAAAGAATTTCAATCTCCATCAGGAAAGAAGAAAGAGTCACCTTTCAATTCCTGGAAGTCCAGTAAAAATGATGACTCTGGTAAGGAATGGGGGGTTGACAGAAAACTAAACTTCGGGGGCTGGACAAACAACCTTAAAGCCAAGTGGTTGGTCTAGTTGGGGGACTAAGTTTAAAACCTAATTGGTTTTACTTGATTTGGTTGGGATGAATCACGATTTACAATTACTTATACCCAAACAGATTGTTTTCTGCACATTTTTAAAGAAATTGACGATTCTCTTAGTATAAAAACTAAAATTGTAACCAGTTCTAATGACGCTGATTTGTTATTTTTCGGATTTATACCCAAAGAGAACAACACTTCCTAAATTACTATGTAACACCAGTTTTCTAGACAGATTTGAATGCACCAGTTTTCTGGACAGATTTGAATGCACCATGATATTCACAAACATTGGTGGCCAAGTAGTCCTACGTAACCCACGTTTCACTCACAAGATCCACAATTATTTTAAAGTTGATTTCAAAAGTTGAGATTGATTATGTTTCCCAAAATATTACAAATTGAATATTCAAAAGTTGATTTTAAAATAATTCCAAATGACAACAAAAATTCAAATAGTCATACTTTTCAATGAAATACAAATAGTAGGTCGTAACAACGAATGATGCATAGCTAAGTGAAACACAACATTGCCTACATAAGTTTCATTTTTTCACACATTGAGTAGTGAAATCGTGGAGAGACTTGTCAGTATATGCAGATGGATTGTGAAGTCATGTGACCTGGTGCACAGGCTTTGGTTTTCTCGATTTGTTGCTCAATTTTTTTATTACAGTGACAACTCAACTCTTATTGATATATGTGGGATTCTCAATTCAGAAAGTCACATGGCAACAGTGAATTCACTGATTTACCTTATAGTGAGCATGCCCTTATTTTGTCCGTATATGCAGATGGATTGTGAAGTCATGTGACTTCGTGCATAGGCTTTGGTTTTCTCGATTTTTTGCTCGATTTTTTTATTACAGTGACAACTCATCTCTTATTGATATATGTGGGATTCTCAATTCAGAAAGTCACATAGCAACAGTGAATTCACTGATTTACCTTACAGTCAGCATGCCTTTATTTTGTCCATATATGCAGATGGATTGTCAAGTCATGTGACTTGGTGCACAGGCTTTAGTTTTCTCGATTTTTTGCTCGATTTTTTTATTACAGTGACAACTCATCTCTTATTGATATATGTGAGATTCTCAATTCAGAAAGTCACATGGCAACAGTGAATTCACTGATTTACCTTACAGTGAGGATGCCCTTATTTTGTCCGTATATGCAGATGGATTGTGAAGTCATGTGACTTGGTGCACATGCTTTGGTTTTCTCGATTTTTTGCTCGATTTTTTTATTATAGTGACAACTGATCTCTTATTGATATATCTGGGATTCTTAATTCAGAAAGTCACATGGCAACAGTGAATTCACTGATTTACCTTACATTGAGCATGCCCTTATTTTGTCGGTATATGCAGATGGATTGTCAAGTCACGTGACTTGGTACATAGTATTTGCTTTTCTCTGTTTTTTCAGTCTAGTGACAACTCATACCTTGTTCATATATGTGGGATTGTCATGCAGAGGCATCTTTCTAAAGCCATTCATAACCAACTATATAAACGACTAAAGGTGAACACACAACCTTACAACTCATTTCGGCCTACGAAATTATCATTCATTTGTTTTAAAAAATTAGCATGGCTACACGATTCATGGGAGGGAGTGGGAATCGCAGAGGTGGTAGGAACTTGCAAAGGGGTGACAGTTCACGACGAGGAGGGGGAAGGGGCCGTTGCGATGCTGAAGACGATTCATGGGAGGGAGTGGGAATACCTGTTTTAGATTATGCTTGTGGTTATCGTGATAGGTTTGGGAAGCGACATTTTTTGATGCCCAAGTATTATCCAGTTCAAGGAGGTTCATGTATGGATCCATCAGATAATCAAACAGGATATGGTTTAGCACATGCTAGACTTCTGAAGTGGCCCGCACTATTTATAGAGCGAGTGCAAATGGAAAGATTATGTCGGGAAAATCGACTGAAGGTGCCAAAAGCACGTTCTGTTGAGATCCAAAAGGAAGATCCTGATAATGTTGATCGACTATGTGAAAGACTATAACATGAGATTTCTCAAATGCGCCGTAGGTTAGCCCGCGATATGCAGCTATACATAGTTAAGAAGGATGCCCAGAAGAACAAAACAGAACCAAATGTTGCGGCTATCAAGGGTATCATGGAGGATCCTGAACTTGTCTCTGATGCTGAGCTTTCAGATTATTCAGACTCTAAGCCACCTATTGATTTAAGCGCGAATTAGGTGTTAATGTCTACACTTCGGCAATATTAGGTCATGCATTAATATGTAATGTCTGTGTTAGACTAAGTATAACTGTTATGTTATGTTTATGTTTATGTATTGTGTCTGTCAAATGTTGCGGCTATTAATATGCAATATTAGGTCATGAATTAGGTGTTTGTCTGTCTAACTATTATGTTTATGTATTGTGTGTTCAGTTCAGGGTGTCCAGGATGTATGTAATGTGTGTTCAGTTCATGGTGTCCAGAATGTATTTTTGTGGGAGAATTATGTCTGTACTACCTATGTAACTGAAAACTATTACATTTGCAACTTCAGTTATGTTGTTTTCATGCCTGTATGAGTATTTAGTAAATTAGTGACTTCGTATATTATGTATTAAGTTTTATTACAAAAATGTTGACAAAATTTATTTTAGGAGCTCTCGCGGTGGCCTTTTTCTTCTTGGCCTACTCCGCGGTGGTCTTCGCGTCTCACCCTTCGTCATTGCTCGTCGAGCTGCACAGTGTGTGGGTGTGCTTCGGACTGTAGAGCATGCATATCACCTTCTAACCCAAAACAAAGACGAAAGAAAAAAATAAATTTTTTTTAATGAAAACGGGTACAAAACGGTTTTACTAAACTGGTTTTCTGAATTACATTCTCACATTCTAACCCAAAACAAAGACAAAAGAATAAATATATATGTATATTTAAATGAAAACGTCTTTAGTAAAGCCAAAATAATTTTTTGAATAACACCTTCTAACCCAAAATAAAGACAAAAGAAAAAAAAAATTTACATGAAAACGACTTTAGTAAAGCAAAAAAAAATTTAATAATTACATTATCACCTTCTAATCCAAAACAAACACAAAACAATAAACAAAAAAAATTTACATGAAAACGGCTTTAGTGAAGACCAAAAAATTTTTGAATTACATTTTCTAAACCAAAACAAAGACAAAAAAAAAAAAAAAAAAAAAAAAATTTAACATGAGAACGGCTTCAGTAAAGCCAAACAAAATTTATGAATTACATTATCACCGAAACAATGACAACAGAAAAAAAATATTTACAAAAAAAAATTAAATATAATTTAAATGAACAGTGAAAGCGTGGTTTCAATCCATGCTTACAATAGTGAATAGTGAAACCATGAATTTTGTAAATGAACATGATTGGCTTAATAATATCTAAATGAACATGGTTTTAAAATTATATATATGAAAAATATTATGTAAAATTAATATATGAAAAGAGGTTTTTCCCATATTATGTAAAATTTCTGAATTACACCTTCTAAACCAAAACAAAAACAAAAGAAAAAAAAAAAACAAATTTTAACATGACAATGGCTTTAGTAAAGCCAAAAAAATTTTATGAATCACATTATCACCAAAACAATGAGAACAGGAAAAAAACAAAATATTAAAAAATAAATAAATAAATAAATGAACATTGAAAGCGTTCTTTCAATTCATGTTTTCATTTGTTAACAGTGAAATCGCTATTACGAATAGCGTTTTATTCACAAAAGGAATGCACAGTGAAAGCGCTATTTGAAATAGCGTTTTCTTCACAAAACGAATGCACAAATAAAGAGCTATTTAAAATAGCGTTTTATTCAGAAAAAAAATTTATGTTAAAAGCACGATTTCAAACAGTGTTTTCTTAATTAAAAGCACGATTTACAATAGCGATTTCACTATTCATCAAATTTTGGGCTCCAAACAGTGAAAGCGCGATTTGTAATAGCGCTTTAGCCTAGTTTGGGAAATCCGTCCTATAGCGATCCCAGTTTTCCCTTCATTGTTTAATTGTATTTAAGACTCGATTCCGTGGATGTGTTGTTGTTTTTTTCCCGTTTCCATCCTTTACTCTTTGTATATGAGTCTTGGGTCGTGTTGGGTAGGTTTAAAACAGGTTGGTTGTGTTTGGAAACCAAGGGTTAGTGTCCATTAAATTTTCATAATGGTTCATTCAATTCCAATTAGTGTCCATTAAATTTTCATAATGGTTCTTTCAATCCCAACTAGTGATCCATTCATATTCCATTAGTGGGACTTTATGACAAACTTGTCCATTCATATTTCCACTAGTGTTCATTTAATTTCAATTAGTGTTCATTTAATTCTAACTTGTCCTTTCATTTTCCAATTAATGGGCTTTAATAACAACCTTTCAATACCAATCAGTAGGCAGCAGTGAAGAAAAGATCACTTTTTCATCTCCCTTTTGATTTCAAAACCCTAGAACCGTCTTCTCTCTCTCCCTACACACCTTCTCTCTAGGTTTTCATCTCCCTCTAGTGTAAATCTATACTAAGTCCTTTGTAAGAAAGGTAGAGTGGGTTGAGGGCTTCATTTTAATCTGAAAGTTTGGCGATTTGGAGCACTTTGGTTTTTGGCCGTCATCTCCGTTTGGGCTCTAATTTTGAGGTAGGGATACCCTACTCCATCTTATAGGTTTTGTCATAAGTTTTAGTCATTTTGATATGTTGGTGTTGTTTGGTAATTTTTGGAAAAAGTTAGGGTTTGAATTGTAATTTGATAAAAAGGGGGGTTTTCATATATCAAACTCCATATGTTTTGTAAATCATGAAAAATGACATTTGTTAGTGTCAAATTGAGAAAATTGAACCTTAGAGTTAATTTTTGAGAAAAGGGGGAAAAGCCCTAATTGTTGGAATAAATTAATTTGTATAATTAATTTTGGGAAAATGTGGAATTAAGTTTAATTCATGGAATTGAGAAATTAAGAGATAAAATGGTGTAGTTGGATGATTTAGTCACTCATCTATGAAAATGTTGAGTTTATATCTGTTGATGCATTTATTTTCTGTTTAGAAATAACTGCTTTGGGCTATCGATGGAGGATAGTCGTGATTGTTGTAGACATTGCATGTTGGTTAGGGAAAATTGAAACTAATCGCATTGAATAAGTCATTGAATATGACAGTTGAATTAATACAGCAAATACGTGTATTGATTGAATATTGTATATGACAAGTGTTAAATACATTGTGTATGCATATTGTTTGGGAGGAGATAGGGGATGTACTCCATGGTTTGAGGGAAGATAGGGGATGGACTCTCAAACCTGTTTGGGAGGAGGAAGGGGATGGACTCCATTAGTACAGCAAATATGTGTACTTATTGATTTATGGAAGTGTTTTGGTATGAGCCTTAGCCTCATTTGAATAGTTGATTTTGGAAGTAATATTAATATGAGATGTAGTCTCATTTTATTGGTTGGCCAGGTTCTGAGCCATATTTGTATAATGGAAAGTTGGTTAAATAATGGAAAGTGAAACGTAACATTGACATAATAGTCATGAAACTGTATTCTGGTGCAATTGAATCTTAAGTGTTAACCATCTATCGAATGCTATTACTTTAGTCAATTCTTATATTTGGTTTAGTATATTTCTGCTGGGCTGTGGCTCACCCTATATGGGAACTTCATTTTCAGGTTCAAGTGATATGCTACCTCCAAGGGTTTAGCTAAGGAGAATTTGGAGTTGAAGACTCTTTTTTTTAGTTGTTTGTTATTTTGATGTTACATGTAATTTCAAGCCACAGGCTTAACATGTTGATGAGTTAGAACTCTGTTTTTGTGTCCAAGTGTTGGCTTGGAAAGCTGTAAGCCCGTAGGGCATTTACTTTCGTTTATATGTAATGTCTTTCAATAAGAATACTCTGATGAATGGAATAAAGTTTATTTTTCTTATGTCAATATTGTATGTATTGCGGGTTTATTTTGAGGGCGTTACACGTCCAAACTAGGCCTAGTTTGGGAATTAAGATGCAAAAGAGGCTTAATATGGGAAAAGCCCCCACAAAACGCATACATTAGGTTTATTCAATGGGGGTAAATATTGTTTTTCATCAAAGTCAATGAACTGTAAATCGCAACTTCAGATTTCTTTGGTTTAATATGAATCGGTAGCCCCTGATTGAAAACTGGCATTGGATCTCCGATTCTGGCGAAGTCATACCCAGGACACATTCTTGGTCCTCCTTTGAATGCCACGAAGCAGAGTAACGAGGGGATGGTGCTTGCTGCTCAAAGTGTGTTGGATCGATCTTTGATGGATTTGGGAAAATCGTCTCATCCATGTGAGTCATGCTTGCTGCCCATACCATCTGTTTATCAGAAGTTTGTGTTACTTCTACCTCTTATTTTATTTACATTACACACCTTTGTTCCGGTAATTACCCTCTTCTCACTTCACTTATAAGGTCCATGAGTATGGTTTTCATTTTTGCCCTTGCTCGGAGGCTAAGGCAAATTCACTGGTACTGATGGCATTCCTTCAATCATGTTTTGAAATAAACCTCTTAGTGCATCTCTTCTTGCTCCTCGTTCTATTCCAAATATGAGTGAACAAATAATGTTGAATGTGAGGGTCTTCATCAAAGGCATCACCTATATTATCAACAAATTGTTTCATACTATTAATGCAAGGAGGAAAAATTAATAGGTTAACATGTCTAAGGTCCAATGGAAATTGTCATTTCTCCATGTGTATATGTGGTTGGTTTTGTAGATTCTTAAATAGCTACTAGCCAAACAGAAACGCCATGCGCATCTCTTGTTCCACTTATGACGTCATGATTTGCTTTTGTAAAGAAAGAACCATCTTCATCCATCTTCCCAACATACTCCTTTACTGCTTCAGGCTTCAAAAAGGATACAAGTGCTCCCCTTATGTGATCTTCCTCACTCAACACTAGTATATTGTTCTCGCCACAGACTCTCCTCATTGATGTTGGTTGCTGGTTAGAAAACGTCTTACTGTCACACGTGTATATAAATTTGTTTGCAGCCTGTCCAAGGAGAAAAACTATAGGAGTTCCAAGGAGGCTGAGTTTGGAAATAGGACTATACTTTCTTATTCTTTCATGGAACCATGCCTCACCCTTGTTTGCTCACATGACAAGTAGAAGGCTGAGGCTATAGCGATCCCGGGTTTTACCCCTTGTTGTATAGTAGTCCGGACTTGGTTCCGTGGATGTTAACAGTTGTTGATGCCTTGTTTCCGTCCTTCAATACTTGTTAATTGAGTTATAGGATGTGATAGGCAGGTTTGTTACAGGTTGGTTGTGTTTGGGAGCAAATGGTTGCTGCCCAAAATTTTGGTTCTTCGCTCGAGCGAGACTTTTGTCGCTCGAGCGAGCTTTGTGTTTTAGATCCTTCGCTCGAGCCAGGGTTCCTTCGCTCGAGCGAGAGTTGAGTTTTGTGTCTGGTGGCTCGAGCGTGCGTCTACGTCTCTTTTTGACCTGAGAGCTGTGTTTCTTGGCTCGAGCGAGCTTTCCTTCACTCGAGCGAGCGAAGTATATGTTTTGGGTTTCTTTGCTCGAGCGAGCGTTCTTGCGCTCGAGCGTGCTTCTGGGTTGCAGACCTGAGGCTTTGAATTGTTGGCTCGAGCGAGGCTTTCTACGCTCGAGCGAGTATTCTTTGTGTCTGGTCGCTCGAGCGACCAATCCTTCGCTCGAGCGAGCCTGTGTTATATCAGATCGCAGCAGCGGGTTTGAACATCACTTTTTCATCTTCTTTTGTTCTCAAAACCCTAGTCCCGTTATCTCTCTCTCTCTACACATCTTCTCTCTAGGGTTTCATCTATTTTTAGGGTGTTTCTACCCTAGGTCCTTTGTAAGAAAGGTAGAGGGTCGCGAGGGCTACATTCTAATCTGAACAATCTTGGATTTGGAGCACATTGGGTTTTCGCCATCTTCTCCATTTGAGTTCTTCACTTCGAGGTAGGGATACCCTACTCCATCTTATAGGTTTTGACCTAAGTTTTGGTCATTTTGATATGTTGGTGTTGTTGGGTAATTTTGGGAAAAGTTAGGGTTTGATTTGTAATTTGAGCTAAAGAGGGTTTTTCATATATTAAACTCCATGTGTTTGTAAGACTTGAAAAATGGCATTGATAGTGTCAAATTGAGAAAATTGAACCTTAGGGTTGATTTTGATGAAAGGGGGAAAATGCCCGAATTGTTGTAATAAATTAATTGATATAATTAATTTGGGAAAAATATGGGATTTAGTTGAAATCCATGAAATTGGGAAATTGTTGATTGAATGGTGTGGTTGGATTAATTTATCACCCACTTATATAAATGTCAATATTATATCCGTTTAATGCATTTTTTTTTTGTTTAGAAATAACTGCTTTGGGCTATCGGTGGAGGATAGTCGTGATTGTTGTAGACATTACATGTTGATTAGGGAAAACTGAAACTAATCACATTGAGTAAGTCATTGAATATGACGGTTGAATTAATACAGCAAATACGTGTATTGATTGAATATTGTATATGACGAGTGTTAAATACATTGTATATGCATATTGTTTGGGAGGAGATAGGGGATGTACTCCATGGTTTGAGGGAAGATAGGGGATGGACTCTCAAACCTGTTTGGGAGGAGAAAGGGGATGGACTCCATTAGTACAGCAAATATGTGTACTTATCGATTTATGGAAGTGTTTCAGTACAGCAAATATGTGTACTTATTGTTTTATGGAAGTGTTTTAGTTTGAGCCTTAGTCTCACTTAAATTGTTGATATTGGTAGAAATATTAATATGAGATGTAGTCTCATTTATTGTTTGGCCAGGTTCTGAGCCATGTTTGTAATAAGTGGAAAGTTGGATAAATAACGCAAAGTGAAACATATCATGGACATAATTGTCATGAAATTGTATTGTGATGTAATTGAGTATAAGTGTTAACCACCTATCGAATGCTATTGCTTTAGTCAATACTTATATTTGGTTTAGTATATTTCTGCTGGGCTATGGCTCACCCTATATGGGAACATCATTTTCAGGTCCAGGTGATATGCTACCTCCAAGGACTTAGCTTGGGAGGATTTGGAGTTGAAGACTCTTTATTTGTTATTTTTGTCGTTTTGATATTACATGTAAATTCAAGCCAAGGGCTTAATCTGTAGTTGAGTTAGTACTCATTTCTTTTGTGTCCAAGTGTTGGCTTGGAAAGATGTAAGCCCGTAGGGCATTACTTTCGTTATTACATGTAATCTCTTCTATTAAGAATACTCTGATGAATGGAAGAATGTTTATTTCTTTTGTTAATGCATGTCAATGTTATTTATTATGGGTTTATTCTCAGGGCGTTACAGAGGCTATGACCTATGATGGGTAATCCCATGGAACCTGGTGGGAGCTTGTTAGAAGTTTTCTTGGTGAGGAAGAGGAATATAGGAATAAGTAAAAGTAGCAAACTCAGATAGTTAACAAATTCCATGGCTCAGAGAGAGAGAGAGAGAGAGAGAGAGAGAGAGAGAGAGAGTGGTATATTGGTGGAGGACTATACTTATATGGGGGATTTTGAGGTGATAATATATATATATATATATAGAGAGAGAGAGAGAGATTGCCCTTGTTATCTTTGTAGTTACAATATTGCTTTGTCGTTTTCTTTTTGTAGATACTTGTTGTCTTTGTAGTTACAATCTTGCTTGTCATTTTCTTTTTGTTTTCTTTAGTTGATGATGTTGATATGAATAGATGTTGTCAATATTTGTTGGGCATATAAGCTATATAATGGAGTTGCTTGGACATTTCCATAGTGATTAAAGCACTGCCTTCTAAAAAGGACATGCAATGTTTGCATGGGTGGCAAATGACAATAATGACACATTATCTTTTTATTGTCCGACAAGACGACAATTATTGTCGTACAAAATTTTTTCTATCGCATCATCTCCTCATTTCACATCATCACTTTTTCAACTCTCACTACTTTCCCTCTCCCCGTCATTTCTCTCTCTCACCCTTTTTTACAACGATGATTTTGATAATATAGGAATTGGTGATAAAATGATGTTGTTCATCTTGGTCTTGAAGATTTTTGACTAAAAATAGATTTTTCAAATTTTTTTTGGGGTGCTTAATACATCCTTAAGCAATTGAAACTTCTTTCTGGTTTTTGTTTTTGGAGTCTTTGAAATTTAGTAAGGCTTGTTTAGGTCATAGGATGAGAAATAGGCTTTTTTCCTTTGAAAATGTGAAGTCCTTGGGACATTTTGTCAAGAAATTTTTTTTGTGAGTCTTAAGATTTTACTTGGTCGTTTTATAATTCAATTCTCCATTCACTAACGATGAGCGATTATAAGTGGGTTTTTATTCTATACCGTTGACCCAAAGTAGAAACTTCATCTAGGTTTTGAAGTTTTAAAAAACCTTTTTTAGTTGTGGTCTGAATAGAAGAGAGAAAGACAAATGATGGGGGGTGTTAAGTTTTTTTGTAATTGGCAATACCTTTTGACAAAACTCCTTTCAGTTGTAATTTTATTTGCTCTTTTATTTCAGTGAGGTTATGAGTTTTTAGATGCGAATCCAATCCGAATTGTGCCTATACAGAGGAGTTTGTGATCTTGAGGCTTTCATGTTTGTCACTTCGCTGACTATGTACGGGGATTGAGCTGTTTAAGTGAAAAGCAAAAAATGCAGTCGAAGTTGTTTGATCGCTCGAGCGGTCATTTGTACGCTCGAGCGAAGAAAAAGATCATCCAGTACTTTTGCAGAGCACCTAAACTTTTGGGAAGAAAGTTTTAGCACTCGAGCGGTGAAAGTTGCGCTCGAGCAGTCATTTGTGCACTCGAGCGAAGAAAAAATCATCCAGTACTTTTGCAGAGCACCTAAACTTTTGGGAAGAAAGTTTCACCACTCGAGCGGTGAAAGTTGCGCTCGAGCGGTCATTTGTGCGCTCGAGCGAAGAAAAAGATCATCCAGTACTTTTGTAGAGCACCTAAACTTTTGGGAAGAAAGTTTTACCACTCGAGCGGTGAAAGTTGCGCTCGAACGGTCAACCTATATGTTTTGCGCTGCCTTTGCTCACACTACTCGAGTGGGCAATCTTATTTTCTATAAAGTGCGCCATTTGATGTTTTTACAGCTTAAGCCATCCAAATTTTTAGAGAGGAAGAAAAAACAAAGTGTTTTATGTTCGAGGGTGCTTTATGAGTGTTTCCTTGATGATTTAAGAGTGATCAATGGATCCATGAACTTAATATCAACATCATCAAGGTGTTTGTTTGGTTTCTCTCATTCACACAAGAGAAAGTTGTTCTTTGGTGGATTTCGTAGAATTTGAGCCTGAAGCGTTGGTGGATTCTGGAGTGGCTCATCATCGTGGATTCGACATCGATGTTGTGGATTTAACGTTGGGCAAGGCAATTCCGAGGTGAAGATGGTGGTGGAGGAGGCACATTGGGTCTGTTCAATTCGGGTGTGGATTCGCTAGGTAATTGAAGGTACACTTATGTAATTCTTTTTTGTCTTTTTAGTGGATTTTTTGTTGCTTTGGCCTGTGGTTTATCACAATTGGAGGCGCCCCAATTTGGTTTTTTCCATGTTAAATCGTTGTGTCGATTTGTCTTTGATTGTTTGATTGGAATTGTTATTCGTTGTTTAAAATTGAAACATAATCACAAATAAATATCTCGGGAATTTTGAATTTTTCAGGAGAGAGAGAGAGAGAGAGAGAGAGAGAGAAACTGTTGAAAAGGAGAGATGATGAAGAGAGAGAACAAGTGGAGAGAGAGTAAAAGGTGAATCATGGTTGAGCTAAGCCCTAGAGGAGTAACTAGTCAGAGGAAAGGGTCTTAATTTATATGAACAGATGCATCACATACAAGTTAAAACAAAAAGTATCATGGTATCTCATCCTTCCCTAAAATGAACTTTCATGATGGAGCAAGAACTAGCATGAAAATCAATCTAGAACCCGAGGGCTTTATTTAGAGTAGCAGTTTCGATATTGCAAAGCAAGACAATTATTTGGAAACATATGCCCACACAAAAATAACATCCAAGGTAGACATAACATAGGGTAGGAGCTCTTTTTGATATTTCGTCTCTATTTCCTGTCGCTACATTTATGGATTCATGCATCCCATTTCATAGTGCCTTAAACGTTTCAAGTTGGTTTGTCAAATTTTCAATGTAATTCTTTTGGTGAATCACATAACTGAACTGACACCCAACTAGCTTCACCAATAATTTAGCAACTTTTCATCCAACAGAAATTAGAATATCTGAAGACAAATATTGAACAAGCAACATTTGAAAATTGTTGCGAGTATTATTGTTATTAAAAACAAGAAAAACTTGTGTCTAGATCAACTTTTTACACTTGAAACCTTTGGATTGAATTTTTTTTTTTTTTTATTATTTTGGATTGGCACCGGTTTGATATAATTGTATAATATTAAACTATTGTATGGGATTAGTTTTGTTGATTTAATAAGGCCTTACTGCCTTGATTTACAAGTTTAATATTATGGTATGCTAAAGGTCACTTTTTAAAGAAAAAGAGGATCTTTCAGCCCTTTTTGCAATAAGAGTAAACAAAACAAGGAGTGCAACTATATGATCTTGTCCTTCTTATACTATTCTTGTAGAACTTATAATACTTGTCTCATATAGCAAAAAGGTGTTTGAAAAGTCTTGTGTGTTTTGTTTTAGTTTGACAGATTGAGGAACACTGCTAGAAGCTTGTGGCATACATGAACTGTTTTATGGAGAATGTCTACACCTACAATTTGGTATGAGCGTACTTTGACATTGAAGTTATACTAAGTTAAAATTTGTTTTTGTTTCTGAGAATAATTTGGGTAAATTTTTACTTGTCATGCATAAATTCTTATTTATGTTATGTGATGCAGTACTTGCGTAAAACATTTGTACTTATTCTCCAACACGAACCGAACAATGCAATTGAAACCAATTTGACAGAAGTGTGTCGCAAGAATTTGCACTATTGTGTTGCTAGAATCTCATTAATTCGGAGATTTATCATTTTCTTGATTTTTAATTTTATCTGTCTACTAGTGTATTTTTGCTTAGAAGTAATTATTTTGTCATGAGTATATTGAAAGCTGAATTTGTTTTTCCTCTTTCTTTTCCTTTTGCTCAGAGGGTTTCTTGCACTAGGCAAGTGAGTTGTGCTTTTTCCACTCTAGTAGCCCCCTTGATCATCTTTGGATGATTTTTCTTGGAAGTAAGTGAGTTGTGCTTTTTCCACTCTAGTAGCCCCCTTAATCATCTTTAGATGATTTTTCTTGGAAGAAAGAATATGAATCCTATAAAAAACAGGATTTCAAGGTTAATACAGTTTTGTTGTTTGTTTGAATTAGTAAAAAATTTCTCCATGAAAAATTGTTCAATTTTAAATAATGTGGAACCATATTTTTACACTTGAATGCTTAAGAAATATGAGATTTTTTGTAGGAGTGTGAGAGTGGTATTCTCACATTGGGAAGGTAACCAAAATTATGTTATATATTTTGTATTTGAACGCACTCAAACAACATAATCAAGGAGAACAAAGATAAAATTCTAATTTACCTCTATTTCTACTATTTGATCATAGTTTTGCCAACTAGCTAAGATGGATTTCTTATAAATATTTAAAGAGTAATGCTATGTTTTTTTTTTTCCCCTGAGATAGCGTTAGTATGTTAGTATAGTTAGATTACAACTGAAGGGCCACCGTTGCTCCATCAACTCGAACCCTTGACCTTCCACTCACTACACCCTAAGGTGTAGCTACTAAGACCATTGGGCCACACAGCAATGTCTGAGTAATGCTATGTTAACAAACATTTTTTTGAAGTTTCCTTATATTAGTTCATTGGATTCCATTTGGTATACTGAAATTTTATTAGTACACATCATATCAGTTTGTGACAAAAGTTCATTTGTATAGCATTTTCATGAATAAACACATTAAAAATAGCAGGTATCTCCTTTAATCTTCCAGCAATTATTTTCGTTTGGATTCGTTTGCATGGTCTACATAATGAGGTAGCTTTCTCTATACCACAAACCTCAAAATTGGCATTATCATATGGAATTTTTTTTCTGGTTCGTACGCTTTCTGTTTTTTCCTATTTTCTATAACATTTTTTGAAACATTTCTTTCCTCAAAATTCATGTGCCATGAAGCAAAATGGAATCGTATAAGGGGAAATTAGATGAGTCAATCATTTTTCCTCTAAATAGTTCATATATGTAAACAAACACAAAACCTTGGAAAAAAATATATCAACCACATTACATAGGTGTAGACACCCATTTTTGACTGACCTCAAGACTCAGACGTCACCGATTGAGCGCTCGGTGATGTTGCATATTGTGCTCGTTCAGAAGTCTCAGAGTCGCGGCCGTGAGCCCCGCCTCCGGACTTCCGAACCCTCTTCTGTGCCTTGCCTCGGTTTGCGAACCAGACTCGGTTTTCTCTGTTTCTTTTCCTGAAGGGAGGGAGGGGTCCCGTAGACCATCTCTCAATGGCCGTGGGCTACATTTCGTGGCCGTAGGCCATTTTGCCCATTTCGGAGCCCGGTTCCCGGTTTTCGGAGCCGTCAGGCCGTGTGCCTCGGTTTGGGACCGTCTAACCATCTCCGATTTCTCCGATTTTTGGCATGCATCTTATTTATCCCTTTCGAGGGACACTGGGGTCCGAGAGACCCACTTCGTGGCCGAATGTCACTTTCGGTGCTTAACAGCCTATTTTCGGGACCCCGAACTGCATGTTTTGGCTCCCGAGCATTCGTTTTGCATCGGTTTTCGTTCAATTTTGGCAGGTACCTCTGTTTTATCACCAAGAAGGCCACTGAAGGGTGGGAGGCCAACAATTGTCTTAGCAACCAGTTATGCTTCTCCGGCGCCCTCCAACGCCCGTTTTTCTCACTTCCGAGCCAATGTTGACCATCCTAGGAGCATTTTCTTCAAGCCTAAACCACATATTCGTGTTGTACACACATGGGAGGACCCTAAAAACTCATGGCCGGCCAGTAATTGTGATTGAACCTTTTGAACCCCTCCTGAAAATGGCTTGTTCTCTCTCCAGTTTTAGAGTTGCCAATTTTGAACCACATGGTTGTGATGAGGAGACATGGGAGGACACCAATATGTGGCTCGGCCAGAAAATCAATGTGACCCTTTTGACCCCTAGCCGGCCGGCCATGGGGGGTGGCCGGCCGGCCACCTGCAGCCAAAATACCAGGCCGGCCTGCTTCTTCAGGTTGAGTAGATTCCAGCTGTGCCTTGTTTTCCCCCAAAAATATCTGATCTGGGGGAACCTTTTGGAGGGAAATAAGAGCTCATTTCCCTCCATTTGGCAAAGGATTCCTCTCTCCCTCTCTTGTCTACATTGGTGTCCTCCCAACTCAAGAGAAGAGATTACAAGCATTGGTTAAAGCATATACATACATACAACTTCATTTCCTTCAAGTTTTGGTGCCATTTCTTCATCATCATCAAGCATCACCACCACCACTCCATTTCCAGCAGCAAGGAGGGTTCTTCAGAGGCTTAGAAGCAACATTCTTCAAGCAAAAGGCAGCCAAGAACTTGTCTACAAGGGTAAGTCTCAAACTCCCTCTTTTACACCACTTTCTTGCCTCATTTCTTAAGCCTATTTGCTTATTATTTTGGGCTCCGAACTTAACTGAAACTAGGTCTATTTTGAGCTATTATTCATGTTTGTTCAAGGGCTCAACCCTGTTTGAGCCCCCTATGGTGCACTTGCTTCAATATCATCTTGTATGTCAATATTTTGCATGCTTTTTCTAGCCTATGAGTGATCTGTTTTCGAGCATGATGTAAACTGTGAGTGGGCCTATTTTGAGCTTCTCTTCAACATTGAAGAAGGTCTCAACCCTGTTTGGCCTCTCTATCATGCACTTGCTTCATAATCTCTCATATTTACCGTAAATTTGCATGATTTGTTTAACCTATATGCAAACTGTTTTGGAGCATGTCATGAACTGTGAGTAAGCTTATTTTGTGTCCCTATACAACATTGTAGAAGGGATCAACCTTGTTGGGGGTCTCCATGTTGTGCTTGTCTTTATATCCCTCTTTGGCCCCCATTTTTGCATGCTTTTTTAGGCTTATCTAGATTCTGTTTTCGGCCATCATCAGAACTGGAAAGAGTCATATTTTTATCTTCTTGACATGTTTCATTAAGGGTCTTTTCTGGTTTGATGAATTTTTGGGGTACCTCATGTTATAGCCTTATGTATCCTAGTTCTTGCATGACATTTTTAGCATGTTTTCATACTGAGTTGGGGGATGTCATCTACTGTAAATGTTCATATTTTTAGTCCCTCATCAGTGTTTAGAAGGGTACTTTCCGTTTGGGCATCGCATGTATCACTTGCTTCAATACCCCTCTTGCGGGGCCATTTTTGCATTCTTGCTTAATCCTATGTGTGCTTGCTGTTTAGCCCTTTTATGACTGAAAAATGCTTGTCTTGGGGCTTCCTTGCTATTGTATTTTCATTCCATGTCCATATCGTGCATGCATTGCATAGCTATAGGCCATTTCGGGCGCCTAATATCGCATTTCGGGATCATTCCATGCTTCGTGTGCACTTTGGCCATGTTTCGGGACTGTTTTCCCCCACATTTCAGTGTTGAAATTCTATTTGCATGTTTACATATCATTTCCATGTCATTTCATGCCTTACGGCCCTCGCCTCGGTTTGCGCGCCCGTGTGCACGCATTTCGAGGCGCTTCATTTTCATCCGACGGCCTCTTATGTGAGTGTGGCTGAGGCTCACTCATGTTAGTATAAGTCCATTTTGCATTCTGTGTGTCATTTTAGTCTCATCGCATCGCGTATGCCATTGCCTCGGTTTGCGTGCCCGTGGGCACGCATTTCGAGACATCTCATTTTAGTCTCATTGTATATCATATTTCATGCCATCTCATTGCCTTAGGCCATCCCCTCGGTTTGCGCGCCCGTGTGCACGCATTTCGAGGCGCTTCATTTTCATCCATCGGCCTCTTATGCGAGTGTGGCTGAGGTCCACTCGTTTAGTGTAAGTCCAATTCGCATTGCGTATGCCATTTCATGCCTTAGGATCATCGCCTCGGTTTGCGTGCCCGTGTGCACGCATTTCGAGGCATCTCATTCTCATAGCATTGTGCATGCTAGGATTGTATTTTAGTTGCATTTCATACATATCATGCATATTGCATCGTGTTCGGGATAGGAGTTAGCCCGGGCACGGGAAACGAGGTACGCTCCGTACTCCAAGTGACGGAGCGCGTCTCAATTCCAAGTCACCGACACTCCGGATTATCCATGATGGAGTTAGGTTTTGTTGTAGCATTCATACGCATTCATCCTATATTGAGTTGTGCAAATCGGCTCCTCGACCATCATGCATCGATATGCGTGATTGGTGGCACGAGGATCGAGGCATGCATATATTTGTGAAATACATTGCTATGCCCCTTTCCTGCTCTCTGTTGCAGCAAAATGAAGAATCAGCAACTTTTCAGAGTCTGGCACGCATTTCGAGAAACATTGCAAACAGAGGCTAAATCGGGCATCCCAGTGGATTTCCGCGCAAGGAAGCTCAAACATGCATCATTTCATTATCCGGAGCGGAGTTAAGGCAGCCCCTGGCTTGCATGCCAGTTTACAGCTTTCTTACTTAAATTGATAATTAATTAGGAATTTGTAAATTAATTATTTCGGACTGTATTATTTATTCGGACCCTCTACGCGAGGGCATAATTGTAATAAGTGTGCGTGAGTGTGATGTATGTCTTCCAACCCCACGTCTTTCTTCCCTTTTATTTACCCGCTTATGGTGGTTAGATTAGGGCATATTTCAATTAGCATACAGTATGACAGCATGTTTGCATCATTCATCTGTTTTGCACGCACCGGGCTCGGCGCATCATACAAACTGCATTTGTATTTCAATTCCAAATTGAATACGTGTTAGCTGTTGTAGCATTCCAATGCCATGTTTAGAATAGTCGAGCCTGCTATAGTTGCATCTTTGCATGTGTTGCATTAGGCATTTCTGTATAATTAGGATCATGCATGATTTCTAATCGGTTTTCTGTTTTTGGCTTGGAGTACTCGGTAAGTTTTATGCTTTAGCATCCTTGCATGCGTGTGAGTGTTGCCATGAATAGCATGCTTACCATGAGGCTATATGCTTATGTGATATAACTGCCTTGAATGCCTGTGGGTGGAGGTTGTGTTACTTGAATTGGGACAATGCATTGACTGTTTGTTTTAAGCCCACTAGATAGTGGCAAAATCATCTTTTCTAAGCCCACCTGAGGGTGGCAAATCCGCGTCTTAGCCTACCTGCGGGTAGCATCATCAAACCATTTTCAAACAAACAAACATGAAATGTTTTGTTCCAATTCAGGCGGCCCAGTCTATACTTATTTGCTGCGAGCATCACATAGTAACCTAGGCTAATAACCGGAATAAGAACTCACAATGTTTTCAAAATCAGATATCATGGTTAGTAGAGGCCGGTCTTTGACCGGGCGAGCGGGGGTGCTCACGAAGTGACCTTCCCCAATCGTACCCAAGTTCCCGAGCCGAGGCAACTTTGGTGATGACGGACACGTGGCCTTTGGCAACGAGTCAGGGTTTCCTAAATTTCCCAAAAATAAAACATTTAGGTGGCGACTCTGTATCTGGCAAAGCAGTCCATGTTTGGCACTTCTTTCAAAAATCTGTTTTCAAAACAATTTGCCGGATTTGGACTCTTTGGTTCAAGATTAAGAACCGTGACTACAAAATCAAGTCCGAGCTGTAGCGAGGTCCCCCGCGGGCTTGTTACAATAGGTTTTATATGATGCATAAAATATACTCACACCCCATCGGTGGCCATACATGTTATGGCCATTGGCCACTATATATTCTGCTGTACAATGAAACTTAGTAGCTCATGCAGATCATTCAATTAGCTTTGCATTATGAATAGAATAATCAATTAATGGACTACATTTAGCATTATTAATATATTTATTACTTAGTAAAAATTCTGACCAAAAAAAAAAAAGGAAGCAAGAATTTTTAGTGTACCTCTCTTTCTGTCAACAATTATACAAATGAAAAGTAGATGTGGAAAGTTTTGATGATAATTTGGATGAATCTTAGGGTTAACATTGTTCAAATTAAAATAATAGGAATCAAAGTGAAATTTTGGTCAAAAGGGAGTTAATAATCTCCCAAATGAAATATTAATGAAGATGAGAACAATAAGTTGGAAGACAAGTGGGTTGTCTATAAATGAACCTTATTTTGCAGCCCTTTTTCGTATGCAGTTTCATGAGTTCAATGGCATGATGTTTGATTCTTTCTAGGGATAAAAGGTGACAAAGAACATATACCGACTCCTTTTTCTCTATTTTTCTTTTCCTTTTGATAATCTTTCATTTTCTTGAGAAAAATGTTGTACACATCGCTCAACTCACTACAACTATGTTTTCATATTTATCGAGAACAATAAGTCCCTCAAATTGAAAAGTACTAGCGAACTTACACCAAAAAATAGAAGGAAACACACACACACGCACACACACACACACACACACAGTAATGAACTTTACAGCCCTTGCATGCAAATTCATTGGCTATGGCTAACGTTTAAGAATTACTAGTATGATAGTATTAGGTTGAATACGTAATACCAAATGCTCACATTTGTTTACCACAAGATTATTACATCAATACAAATTGCTCATGTTTGTATTGCACTAGTTCGTCAGGATTAATATATGAAATTTCATATAAGACCTCATTACATAAAAGTTGATTTTATTGTTTATATATTGCAAAGGCAAAATTGTCTTTTGCCACACATTCTCATGGGACAAATTCATCCCATGGTATTCCTAATTTGCCCATTTTTGGGAATTTATTGTTTAACTGGATTGTTTATCCCCGACTTTTTTTTCCTTGTTTTTTTTTTTGGGTGTGCAGCTAAACATGAATTATGCGGAACTTATCAAATTACCAATCCAATCCCAACTCCTACTGGGCTTATCAAATAAGACCCTAATGTTGGTAGATCCCAAGTACGTCATTGCATTGCAAATAGAAATATTGTTCAAGAGGGATTCTCTGTTATGATTAGTTCAGGGGGTCTACGTCAAGTTTTGTTTTGGCATGATTCATGGTTCAGTGATAAATCTTTGAAATACGAGTTTCCTAGACTATTCTCAATTTTGTCTCAGAAATCTATTATGGTTAATGATGTTTTTTTGTTCGATGGAAGATTGAACAAGTGGTGTTTACAATTCAGGAGGAGTTTATTTGTTTGGGAGAATGTCCTTTTGGATAATTTAATGAATAAACTTAATTTGCTTTGCTTTGCTTGACTCCTGACATGGAGGATAAGCTGCAATGAAAGTGGGATAAAAATAATGGAACCTATTCGATTAGATCTTTTAATAATGCCTATGAAAATTTATCTTGTGGTTTTGAGGTTTCTTCTCTCAAGATGCATCTCTTTTTTGGAATAATCTTCGCCCATTTAAAGTCAAAATATTTTGTTGGCAAACTATTCTAGGTAAAGTAGGCTCTCAAATTTTTTTTAGCTAATATGGTTAATCCAAAATGAGTTTTAGGCGTTTTGTCCAATGTGTTTGAGATTTGTCAAATATGTATACCATCTTTTCATTCACTGTAAATTTGCTTGGGAACGTTGGTCCTGTTGTTTAAACTGGTGTGGGTTGTGTTTGTTGGGTCTACCCTGCCTCTCTCCTTGGTCTTTTTATGTGGTGATTTGATCCTCCTTTTCGGAACCTTGAGAAACGACTTTGGGTGACCCTCTATAGCGATCCCGGTTTCCCCTTTTCTTTATTTGTTATATCCGGACTTAGACTCCGTAGAGTTGGTTGTTGTGTATATCTTGTTTACATCCTCTACCCTCTATATTTGAGTCTTGGGTTGTGTAGGGAAGATTTGGAGCAGGTTGGTTGAGCTTAGGAACCAAGTCTAGCTGCCCAGGTTTGGGCTTGTCAGCTCGAGCGGGGATTTGGGCGCTCGAGCGGGGAATACACCCATCCAGTATTTCCTGTGTAGTGTTGGACGCTCGAGCGGGAAATTGGCCGCTCGAGCGGGAGTTTGTGTCTGCCGCTCGAGCGGGCAGTTGGGCGCTCGAGCGAGGAACCTGTCTGCAAAAGTGCTGAGAGTGTGCATCCGACGCTCGAGCGGAGGATTGGCCGCTCGAGCGGGAGTCTGTGAGTGCCACTCGAGCGGGGGTTTGGACGCTCGAGCGGGGCGACTGGGTTAAAGCTCCGTGTTTTGGTATTTTAAATCACTTTTTCACATTCTCTTCTCTCTCATACTTTTCCAAAAACACCATTGTTGAGCTTCTCACTCTAGAACTCTACCTTCTCTCTAGGTATTGATCTAGTAGGAGTGATTTGCTCATCTTTGGCCTTTACAAAAAGGTTGTTGATCGTCGAGGGCTACCTTTTGATCCGTAAAACTTGTGATTTGGAGCAACTTCGTTTTCGTCACCTTCTCCATTGGGTATCATCTTTTGAGGTAGGGATTCCTACTCACTCTTATGGGTTTTAACATAGATTTCGAGTCTATTGTTTAAATGGTTTGATTTGGGACTTAGGGTTTCAAAAAGGCATGAATGAGGGTTTTTACGATTTTGATTCTTAAAGATGTATTTTGAGTTTCAAAATGATGTTCTAGTGGTTGGTTGTTGATTATTGAACATTGGGGTGAATAATGAGGAATGGGGGAGAAAGCCCTAATTTGTTATATAAGTTAATTGCCATAATTAATTTGGGAAAGTTGTTGTTACCTGGAATTGAGTTGTAAATAATGAAATTGGTTCGTTATATTGTGGAATGGTGGAGTTGGATTTATGAATCGCTCATTTTCGAAAACATTGATATTTTATCTGTTGGAGCTCTTATTTTCTGCTTAGAAATAACTGCTTGGGCTACCGGTGGAGGGTAGTTTTGATTGTTGTAGACAATGCATGATGATTAGGCAACTAAAACTAATCGATTGGTTATGTCATAGAGTATGACGGCTGATAGAATACATTAACGTTATGTATTGATTGATTGTGTATATGACCTATGTGTATACATTGTGTGTGTGGGAGGAGATAGGGGATGTACTCCACGGTTTAGGGGAAGATAGGGGATGGACCTCTAAACCGGATGTTGCTTGGGAGGAGATAGGGGATGGACTCCACTGATACAGCTCATATGCTTGTCAGTTAAAGTGTTGATATAGCTAATATGCTTATCTATGGAAGTGTTGATACAGCTCATATGCGTATCTTTGGAAGTGTTGATATAGCTAATATGCTTATCTGTTGAAATGTGGATAGAGCTTGTATGCTTATCTGTTGAGATGTTGATACAACTAGTATGTTATCTATTGTAAAACGGGAAGCGTCTAACATGAGTCACTGTCTCTCATATGTGGTTGGCCAGGTTCTGAGCCGTCGATGTAAATTGAGAAAATGATGAGAAATGGAAATTGAAATGAGATATGAATATTGTGGTCATGTAATGGAAATGTGTTACGAATTGGTTTATGATAATCGAACATTTATCGATAGCTAATATCTTAGTTATTGCTCATACTGTGTCTAGCATATCTCTACTGGGCGTTGGCTCACCCTTTATGGGACACCATTTTCAGGTACAGGTAGCATGCCACCTCCAAGGACATAGCTTGGATGATGATGAGAGTTGAAGACTCTTTTTTGTGTATTTTGTTTGTATTACATGGGTATCAAGCCAAGGGCTTCTTTTGTATAGAGTTAGTACTCTTCTTCTGTGTAACCAAGTGTTAACTTGGAAAGCTGTAAGCCCGTAGGGCATTTGCTTTTGTTGTTAACATGTAATACTTTTGTAAGAACTACTCTGATGAATGAAATTGGTTGATTTTCTCCTATATCAATGCATGTCTAAAGTAATGGGTTTTATGTAATTTTTTTGAGGGCGTTACAACTTGGTATCAGAGCGTACCGGGTTCGAATACTTTGGGTACGTGGGAAGTGATTAGGATCACAATGGGTTTGTCTCGCTTGATAGAGACTTAAGTGTAGAGTCATATGCTATGGGTTTAAATTGATAACATGCTTATGTGATTATTTGGGTATGGGATTTAATTTCTAGGATGTTGATTGAATCCTTGGGTTTCTGTGAGTCTTGTTGGAAAGGCACTTGATCAATGCTGTTTCTAACCGGAACTCTAGTAACGCCTTGGGACTGTCATTATTCGGGAATGAAATTCGTAAGTGCTTATGTGTTTATGTGCTTACGTGGAGTGAATTACAGTTGTCCATGTATTAGGACGCGAGTGTTTAGTTTCAGCACATTTATGAATGTGCTAACATCTTTGTTATCTTTAATAGGATGTCAGGACGAGGTGGTAGGCGTGGTACGCCTAGAAGGCAGGAGGTGCCTTTACCGGATGACATTCCGGCAGTGCAGGAGGGAGTTGGTCAGGCCAACGTGGCCGAACCAGTGGGTCAGCAGGCTATGGGTGCCTTGGCCCGAGAGATAGCGGGAGCTTTGGGTATTCTCAGAGCTGAGCACCAGGTTGCAGAGGCAGGGCCTTCTTTCTTGAAGAGGGAATTTTTCCGGTCTAATCCGGACAAATTTATTGGAGATCCGAAAGAGCCACTTAAGGCTGACGAGTGGTTGGAACAGATAGAGAAGACATTCGAGATGCTTGGCATCGAGGATGGGACTCTAAAGGTGACCTTGGCATCCTTCCAGCTGAAGGGAGATGCGGGTCAATGGTGGAAGTATGAGAAGGCCCGTGTTGGTAATGCATGGGGGGCTTTTGTAGAGGCTTTCCGGGGAGGTTTTTATCTGCAGCTGCTAGGGAGAAGCTGAGAGATCAGTTTAGCCGGCTTAAGCAGCAGGGTTTGTCAGTGGCCGAATTTGAGGCTACTTTTACTAGTTTGTCCAGGTTTGCGCCTGAACTAGTGGCGTCCGAGGAATGTCGTTGCTATGAGTTTGAGCGGAAGTTGAGGCGGGGCCTCAAGTTGAGAGTTGGTGGGTCTTACATCCGAGAGTATAGACATCTGGTGGATGCGGCTGCTCATATGGAAATTATGATGCAGGAGGAGGATGATGAGAAGCAGCAGGGTTCCAAGAGGAGCCAAGAGGGCCAGGGTGATGGCAGGAGACAGAGGGGTTTTAACCCTCAATAGTCTCAGGGTGGCTTGGCTAGATCGACATTTCCGGTACCAAGTGCAGGCTCCGGGAAAGGTAATCAGGGAGGCTTGACTTGTTTTGGATGTGGCCAGCTGGGTCACAAGTCTTCGGTTTGCCCGCAGAAGGGAGGGGGCCAGCGAGCTGCTTCTTCTTCAGCTAGACCTCAGGGCCAGAGTCAGGGCAGGGGCCAGCCTTTGTCTTGCTATCATTGTGGACAGCCTGGGCACATGAAGAGGTTTTGCCCACAGTTGAGTGCCACTTCAGGGGGTCTGGTTCTAGGCAGACACAGAGTTATCAGCCAGCTCAGTCTATGCAGGCCTCGAGGGCCAACCCGGGAGCTTCGTCATCCCAGTCTGTGCAGCAGTCGTATGCTCCTAGAGGTGAGCAGGTGGATCAGGGGCCTACAGGGTGCGTGTATGCTGTTACCGCGCAGGACCTAGTACCGGCTCCATCAGTAGTGAGAGGTACCTTTCTGTTTTGCAACTCGGTTGCTAGTGTATTGATTGATACGGGTGCGTCTCATTCTTTTGTATCTGCTGCATTTGCATCTGTGTTGGAGTTGGAGTTAGCACTATTAGCATCTCCTATATGTGTTGTGTCGCCTCTTGGGGGTGAATTGATTTTGAAACACGGATGTAGAGGTTGTGATATCGAGGTCGCCGACCATAGGCTTCCGTTTCCTTTTATGGTTATGCCCATGAAGGGCTTTGATGTTATTTTGGGTATGGACTGGTTATCGACGTACCGGGCAGTCATTGATTGCTACCACCAGAGGGTCACCTGTTGTACCGTGAGCGGGGAGTGTTTCCATTTCTTGGGGGACCGGGTTGGTAGTGTGTTGCCACCGGCGTATGATCCGCGAGGGCGGGGTGAGCTTAGTGGTCTACTTGCTAGCTTTTTGGGTGGTGAGTGTGACGAGACCCAGATTGTATTGCCGAGGGTGGTTTGTGAGTATTCGAATGTTTTTCTTGAGGATCTCGTTGGTTAGCCACCTCACCGTGAGATAGAGTTCTCCATCGATTTAGTGCCCGGCACGGCGCCGATTTCTATGGCGCCTTATTGTTTTGCCCCAGCCGAATTGAGTGAGTTGAAGATTCAGCTCCAGGAATTGTTAGATAAGGGATTTGTTCGCCCTAGTGTTTCGCCGTGGGGAGCACCGGCCCTCTTTGCTAAGAAGAAAGATGGTGCCTTGAGACTTTGTATCGACTACCGGAAAATTGAATCGGGCTACAGTCAAGAATAAGTACCCTATGCCCCGTATAGATGATCTGTTTGACTAGTTGAAGGGTTCCCGTTATTTCTCTAAGATAGACTTGAGATCGGGTTACCACCAGTTGAGGGTTAGGGAGGAAGATATTCCGAAGACGGCATTCCGTACGCAGTATGGCCATTATGAATTTCTGGTGATGCCATTCGGGCTTACCAACGCACCGGCAGTCTTTATGGACTTGATGAACCGGATCTTTCGGGAATTCTGGATCGTTTTTTGTGGTCGTTTTCGTGGACGACATTCTCATCTATTCACCTTCTGAGAAGGAGCACGAGGAACACCTGAGAGTGGTGCTTGAGTTACTTAGCGCCATAGGCTGTATGCCAAATTGGGGGAAGTGTGAGTTCTGGCTAGAAGAAGTCAAGTTCTTAGGCCAGTGGTATCCGGAGAAGGGGTGTCTGTTGACACATCCAAGACTGAGGCAGTGCAAGATTGGGCACAGCCTAGAGGTGTTTTGAGATCCGCAGTTTTGGGATTGGCTGGGTATTACCGTCGATTTGTGAAGGATTCTCCAGGTTAGCTTCACCATTGACTAGACTCTGATCGGAAGGGAGTCAAATTTGTATGGAGTGAGACTTGTGAAAAGTCATTCCGGGAATTGAAAGTTAGATTGACCACCGCTCCAGTCTTGATTATTCCGGAGAGAGGGTTGGGTTTATGCGGTTTATATGATGCCTCACGGGAGGGTTTGGGTTGTGTGTTGATGCAAGAGGGGAAAGTGGTAGCTTATGGCTCTCGTCAGTTGAAAATTCATGAGAAGAATTACCCTACCCATGACCTAGAGTTAGCAGCGGTGATCTTTGCCTTGAAAAATCTGGAGGCACTACCTTTATGGCGAGAGATTCGAGGTGTTCTTGGATCATAAGAGTCTGAAATATCTGTTTACACAGAAAAGACTTGAACCTGAGGCAGAGGAGGTGGATGGAGTTCATTGAGGATTACGATTTCGAGTTGCATTATCATCCGGGGAAGGCCAATGTTGTGGCCGATGCCCTTAGCAGAAAATCCATAGGTGATGTAGCTTGTATAGCCATCCGGGAGTGGGAAATGTTGGGAGCACTTGGTGAGTTCGATTTGCATCTGAGCAAATCTGTTGAGGCTGCGGCCTTGTTTTCTGTAGTTGCGCAGCCTACACTTGTGACTCGAGTGTTAGAGGCATAGAGGGATGACCTTGAGGTAGAGTCCCTCCGGGAGAAGATCCCCAGTGGGAAAGTTGAAAAAGGTTTGACGGTGTATCCCGACTTGAGTGTGAGATACCGAGACCGTTTGTTTGTGCCGGAGTCTTGCCGAGAGGAGGTACTCCGAGAGTTTCATCATTCACGCCGCGGTGCATCCGGGAGGTACAAAGATGTATCGGGATTTGGGCCACTAGTTTTGGTGGCGGGGTATGAAGAGAGATGTGGCAGTTTTCGTGTCTAAGTGCCTTACTTGTCAACAAGTGAAGGCCGAGTGGAAGTGGGAGCATGTCACTATGGACTTCGTTGTAGGTCTTTCGAGGACTCAGCGGGGTAGTGATGCAATTTGGGTGGTTGTAGACCGGTTGACGAAGTCGGCGCATTTCATTCCTATGCGCGTGAGAGATTCGGTAGATCATCTTGCCGACTTGTATATTCAGGACATAGTGAGGTTACACGGGGTCCCAGTGATGACCGTCTCAGATAGAGATCCTCGTTTTACTGCTAGGTTGTGGTAGGGTCTGTAGAGTGCCTTGGGCACTAAGTTGACCTTTAGTACAGCTTACCATCCTCAGACTGACGGGCAGTCCGAGCGTACTATTCAGATTCTTGAGAATATGCTTCGAGGTTGTGTCCTTGACTTTAGTGGGACGTGGGAGAGGCACTGGCACTGCCCTTGGTGGAGTTTGCCTACAACAACAGTTTTCAATCTAGCATCGGTATGGTACCGTTTGAGGCCTTGTATGGCCGACCGTGTAGGTCTCCAGTTTGTTGGGTCGAGGTGGGTGATGCACCTTTGTTGGGTCCGAAATTGGTGAGGGAAACGACGGAGAAAGTTGAGCTTATCCATAGGAGGCTTGTTACAGCCCAGAGTCGTCAGAAATCCTATGCTGACCGTAGGAGGAGACCTTTGGTGTTTGAGGTAGGTGATCATGTTTTCTTGAAAATATCACCCAGACGAGGTTTGATGAGGTTTGGGAAGAGTGGGAAGTTGTCCCCTCGGTTTATTGGTCCTTTTGAGATCCTTGAGAGGATTGGCGAGGTCGCTTATCGCTTAGCTTTGCCGCCACAGTTGTCCGGAGTGCATGACGTGTTTCATGTGAGTATGCTTCGGAAGTATGAGCCAGATCCGTCCCATGTGTTAGATTGGACCGACTTAGAGGTAGATGAGGATGCCTCGTATGAAGAGAGACCGGTTCGGGTCTTAGATAGGCGAGATCAAGTCTTGCGAGGCAAGACCATTCCTTTAGTGAAAGTCTTGTGGAAACATCACGAGGTGGAGGAAGCCACTTGGGAACGTGAGTTGGAAGTCCGCGAGAAATATCCGGACATGTTTGTTGATGTGTAATCATGTATTGAAATTTTGTAACAATACTGAACTTTAAGAGCATTATATGTGTCTTAAGTTGTAAAACATTGTGAACGTTTTAATAAATGGAGGTTTGTTTTAACATTGTATATGTTAAGTATATTGTGAAAATGCAAGCATGATATTAATGTTGCATGTGTTATGGAATTGTGGAAAATGAATTGAAATTGGTAGATTTCAAAGTAAAGCATGATAATGCAGGATAATGCAGGTTGTTATGCATAATGTGAAATGCCTCTTGAGAAGAGATGGGATTGACCGGTAGTGGGTCGGAATGTTTAATATTATGTGGTAATATTGTTGGGAATGAAGAAAACCTGTTTTCGAAAAACTTGTGTTTAATTTCGGGGACGAAATTCTTTAAGGGGGGGGGAGGTTACGATCCCGTTTTTCCCTTTTCTTTATTTGTTATATCCGGACTTAGACTCCGTAGAGTTGGTTGTTGTGTATATCTTGTTTACATCCTCTTGGTTTGTTGTGTACTTGTTTACCTCTATATTTGAGTCTTGGGTTGTGTAGGGAAGATTTGGAGCAGGTTGGTTGAGCTTAGGAACCAAGTCTAGCTGCCTAGGTTTGGGCTTGTCCGCTCGAGCGGGCATTTGGGCGCTCGAGCGGGGAATACACCCATCCAGTATTTCCTGTGTAGTGTTGGACGCTCGAGCGGGAAATTGGCCGCTCGAGCGGGAGTTTGTGTCTGCCGCTTGAGCGGGGAACCTGTCTGCAAAAGTGCTGAGAGTGTGCATCCGACGCTCGAGCGGAGGATTGGCCGCTCGAGCGGGAGTCTGTGAGTGCCGCTCGAGCGGGGGTTTGGACGCTCGAGCGGGGCGACTAGGTTAAAGCTCCGTGTTTTGGCATTTTAAATCACTTTTTCACATTCTCTTCTCTCTCCTACTTTTCCAAAAACACCATTGTTGAGCTTCTCACTCTAGAACTCTACCTTCTCTCTAGGTATTGATCTAGTAGGAGTGATTTGCTCATCTTTGGCCTTTACAAAAAGGTTGTTGATCGTCGAGGGCTACCTTTTGATCCGTAAAACTTGTGATTTGGAGCAACTTCGTTTTCTTCACCTTCTCCATTGGGTATCATCTTTTGAGGTAGGGATTCCTACTCACTCTTATGGGTTTTAACATAAATTTCGAGTCTATTGTTTAAATGGTTTGATTTGGGACTTAGGGTTTCAAAAAGGCATGAATGAGGGTTTTGCGATTTTGATTCTTAAAGATGTATTTTGAGTTTCAAAATGATGTTCTAGTGGTTGGTTGTTGATTATTGAACATTGGGGTGAATAATGAGGAATGAGGGAGAAAGCCCTAATTTGTTATATAAGTTAATTGCCATAATTAATTTGGGAAAGTTGTTGTTACCTGGAATTGAGTTGTAAATAATGAAATTGGTTCGTTATATTGTGGAATGGTGGAGTTGGATTTATGAATCGCTCATTTTCGAAAACATTGATATTTTATCTGTTGGAGCTCTTATTTTCTGCTTAGAAATAACTGCTTGGGCTACCGGTGGAAGGTAGTTTTGATTGTTGTAGACAATGCATGATGATTAGGCAAACTAAAACTAATCGATTGGTTATGTCATAGAGTATGACGGCTGATAGAATACATTAACGTTATGTATTGATTGATTGTGTATATGACCTATATGTGTATACATTGTGTGTGTGGGAGGAGATAGGGGATGTACTCCACGGTTTAGGGGAAGATAGGGGATGGACCTCTAAACCGGATGTTGCTTGGGAGGAGATAGGGGATGGACTCCACTGATACAGCTCATATGCTTGTCAGTTAAAGTGTTGATATAGCTAATATGCTTATCTATGGAAGTGTTGATACAGCTCATATGCGTATCTTTGGAAGTGTTGATATAGCTAATATGCTTATCTGTTGAGATGTTGATACAACTAGTATGTTATCTATTGTAAAACGGGAAGCGTCTAACATGAGTCACTGTCTCTCATATGTGGTTGGCCAGGTTCTGAGCCGTCGATGTAAATTGAGAAAATGATGAGAAATGGAAATTGAAATGAGATATGAATATTGTGGTCATGTAATGGAAATGTGTTACGAATTGGTTTATGATAATCGAACATTTATCGATAGCTAATATCTTAGTTATTGCTCATACTGTGTCTAGCATATCTCTACTGGGCGTTGGCTCACCCTTTATGGGACACCATTTTCAGGTACAGGTAGCATGCCACCTCCAAGGACATAGCTTGGATGATGATGAGAGTTGAAGACTCTTTTTTTGTGTATTTTGTTTGTATTACATGGGTATCAAGCCAAGGGCTTCTTTTGTATAGAGTTAGTACTCTTCTTCTGTGTAACCAAGTGTTAACTTGGAAAGCTGTAAGCCCGTAGGGCATTTGCTTTTGTTGTTAACATGTAATACTTTTGTAAGAACTACTCTGATGAATGAAATTGGTTGATTTTCTCCTATATCAATGCATGTCTAAAGTAATGGGTTTTATGTAATTTTTTTGAGGGCGTTACACCCTCTTCTACGTGGTTATTTGGTTAGCTCAAAATGCTACTATCTTTAACCACTCAGAATAGCATGTTCATGACGTTATTCACCTAGTAGACCTTTCGCTCTTTGGGCTAAAGCTTGTTCTGGTATTGTCAATTACCCAGTGTCTGGTATTATTAGTTGCCTTGACAGGATCAGGAAACTCAAACTGAAGCTTCTTTCAAAGCCGCCTTGACAAACATTGAAGCGATAAGATGGTTGAGGTGCGAAAGGGGCTTGTCTCTTTTTTATTGCTCTTGTTGTTGCTACTGATATGTTCTTTGATGTTGTTGGTGGTGTAGGGTGGTTGTTTTGCTGGTTAGGGAGGTCTTGCTTTCATGAAGAATATTTTTACTCCTATGGGAAGCCTTAAGCTATAAGGCAATGTTGTTGCTTTTTAAGGTTGAGGGTTTTCTTGATTTGGGAGTTTTGGGTAAATTTTTTTGTTGCTCTTTTGAGTTGTGTGAGAGTGAGTTCTGCTTTTGTTCTCTCTCTCTCTTTCTCCCTGTTTTTGTGTTTGTTTGTTTGTTTTTTTTTTTTTTTTCAGTTTAGCTTTGATTCTTTCTGCACTTCCCTATGCTTTATTGATGTATTTCATTTAATTGATTTATATCAATAAAGTGATTTTTTTGCCGATAAAACGAAAGAAAGTGGAAGGCCATTATCATGTGCGTTTGGATGCTTCTTTGTGAACAAAACATGGAGTGAGGTGGATGCGTGCTACAATATATATATATATATATATATACATATTTAAATTGGTAGCAGGGTAATACGGGAAGGGGAAGCTCAAGAACAGTAAACTCTTATTTAGACATTACATTTGGTAACTCATCTATCGGGCTAACCCTTAATGTTGCTTGTACAATAACCATATATATTTTGGTGGGTGGCAAGGCAAGACATGGTGGGTTGTACTCGATGCTGGAGTTAGGAGTTTGAAGGTGGACAATAATTGTCATTTTTCATGCTATCAAAATTTGATGTGTTCCACATATGCTATCAAAAAAAAAAAAAATTCTCAGTTTTTTGTGTTCCACATATATCTTGTTTGTGGGAGCCCTTTGGAAGATTTCTTGGTTAGGAGAAGGAAGATAAGTAATAAAATTAGCAAGCTCAAATAGCTAACAAATTCCATGATAAGGAGACTTAGGCTCCATTTGGTAAGACTTTCTAACTATGATTTGAGAATATGAGTTGTATTTTGAGTTTGTGTGTTTTGAAATTGTGATTTTAGTGTAGAAAATTTGTTTGGTTATGATTTTTTTTAATAGAGTGTTGAATTGAGTGTGGAATTGGGTTTTGAAAGTTTGATTTGACATGTGAAGTAAGAAAATTTGTTTGGTTATGAGTTTTGGAAAGAGTTTTCAAAACTTAATTCAAATTGTTATAACTCATAACAAAACACACTATTTTCACACTATTGAAAATTCTGATCAACACTCATAACCAAACTCTTTTTAAAATTCAATTAAAAAAATTTATTATTAACAGAAAATAACATTAATCAATTTTTTAATTGAAAATACTACAAAGGAAATAATTTTTTTTTCAAAATAAATATTCAAAAAATTTAAATCATAAATATTTAAATAATCTAAAAAAATTTAATAAGTAAAAAATTAAAATAAATATTCAAAATTTAAAGAATTTAAATATTCAAAAAATTTTAATAATTTAAAATTTAAAAACAACTCTATACTCAAATCGTAATCAAACACATAAAACAAAACTCAATTAAGAAATTATTTTTAAAACTCATAACCAAACACATAACTCGAAACTCCATATTACTTTCACAACTCTACACTCAAATCGTAACCAAATACATAACAACAAATTAAAATATTTAAAAATATTTTTATAAATAGAGTTTGAATTTATTTTTATAAAATATTTTAAAATTAAAAAAATTAAGATCATAATATTTAAAAATTAAAATATTTAAAATATTCAAAAAATTAAAAAATTAAAAAAAATCATAATATATTTAAATATTAAAATATTTGAAATCTTAACAAAATTGAAATATTTTAAAAATATTTAAATATTTAGAAAATTAAAATATTGATTTGAATTGAGTTTTGAAAAGAGTTTAAAATTATGTGTTTGGTTATGAGTTTTGAAAAGTAATGATTATGTTTTGAGAAATAAGTGTAGAATTATGATTTGAAAGCTCAAAACAAACACCACACTCAAATCAATAGGTGGAACTATAATTTGAGAGGCTTACCAAACGGAGCCTTAGTTGTTGCCTTTGTAGTTACAAGCATGCTCACTAGGGTTTAACGGTTTGGTTTTGTTGGCGTTGGATAAAATTTGGCATTGAACTAAATCTTTTGATTTTATTGATTGAGAACTAAAACTGACCACATTATGATTGAATTTGCTTGGATATTTCTATAGTAACTGAGAACTTCCTTCCAAATAAGGCCTGCAATGTTTTCCTTAGTTGATGACGTTGATATGTATGAATAAATGTTGTTTGTCAATATTGGTTGGACTTGGACATGTAAACCATAAACTATACAGGAGTTGCTTGAACATTACCCTAGTGACTAAAGCACTTCTTTCCAAAAGGGGCAAGCAATAGATTTCTATTTCTCAATGGAGATCCTATGTCTTCGTAATGTGTGTCAATTTCTATTTCCTCAATATCATTGGTCCTCATATTCACTTGGGATAAATATAAAAATCAATTGCTAAGGATTCATTGCTAAAGAAACATTCTTTCCCATATGTTTTTATAATCATCCAATGTTTTTGAAATGTTGCATAAGATAGTTCAACTATCTTTCTGGAGGAGTAACTTGTTACAAACCTCATTATAAGGCATGAGACACAATATTAGAGTAGTACATTAGACTCGAGCAAAAACTTTGCCCGATGTACAAGTTCACATTTGAGGGAGAGATTGTTGGAACTTCTTGAAGTAAAATGGTCCCATATCGGAAGAAAAGTAAAAGGAAAGTCCTAATATATGTCGGATGGATTCACCCCATATATGTTTAAGCCTTTAAGTGAATGTGTATTAGAAATAACGTGTATTGATTCTAAGTAAGGACACTTTGGATTCCCTAACATAAATCTAAGTACGGACTCTTTGGATTCCATAATATAAACTCCTTTCGAATGCATTACAAGCATTCAAACAACAATTTGAATGAATTACAAGCTCTTCTTTACAAATTCAAGCAACAATTCATTGTTGTACTCTAAATTATTACTAGTCAATCACATTTCAGTAAAGAGCAAATTGCAATATTTTTTTTCCCCACAAATACAAACAAGCATGAAAACAAACATATAATATTGTTAATTGAGATAAATAATTTTGGATACAAGCTCCATTACAATGCAGAGAAAGTAAAATTACACACACTAGGTATTTCCCCCTCCCCCCCCCCCCCCTTATTCACTCTTCAAATCTTTGGCACACATTAGGTAAACATACCTTTATTTAGAGTAGTAGTTTTGATATTGCAAAGCAAGACAATTATTTAGAAACACAAATCATAGGAAGCATATGCCCTTACACAATAAAATCCTAAGTAGGGTAGACATCACATAACCATAGGGAGTAGCTCAGCATTCTTTATGGTTGACAACTGCAAAAGAAAATGAAAACTCAATAATAATCTAGCAGAATATTTCTATAAAGGATAGAGATATCTATATTTTGCTACATATAATGTTTGCTTTTTTGATTTTTTGTTTATTATTTTTGGAAACAAAAATAGCTTTTGAAATTTCGGAAATAACTTTTTGTTGTTTCCTAAAAAATGTAACAGGTTTTAGAAAAAAATTCTAAAAAAAGTATTAAAAAAAAAAAATCACAAAACATGTCTATTTTTCTGTATTATAATTCCTTTCAAATAAGAATTGTATGGTTTTTGGGTATAGCTTGAGGTAAATCATGAATTGTCTACTTACTCATGAGAGTTATTCCTCATAAATTCATGAATTGTCTTCATTATCCAATCTAACATATCACGATTCAATTAAATTTCTATAGTAACTAAGAACTTCCTTCCAATTAAATTTTCCTTAATTGGTGATGTTGATATGTATGAATAAATGTTGTTTGTCAGTATTTGTTGGACTTGGACACATAGACCACAAACTATACGGGAGTTGCTTGGACATTAGCCTAGTGACTAAAGCACTTCTTTCCAAAAGGGGCATGCAATGGATTTCTATTTCTAAATGGAGATCCTATGTCTTCTTAATGTGTGTTATTTTCTATTTCCTCAATATCATTAGATTTTCACTTGAGATAAATATAAGAATCAATTGCTAAGGATTCATTGCTAAAAAATTCTTTCCCACATGTTTTTATAATTATCTTATGTTTTTGAAATGTTGCAAAAGATAGTTCATCTTTCTGGAGTAACTTGTTACAAACCTCATTACAAGGCATAAGACATAGTGAGCAAATCAGACTCAAGGGAAAACTTTGCCCGATGTATAAGTTCACATTTGAGGGAGAGATTGTTGGAACTTCTTGAAGTAAAATGATCCCATATTGGAAGAAAAGCAAAAGAAAAGTCTTAATAAATGTCAGATGGATTCACTCCATATATGTTTAAGCCTTTAAGTGGATGCATGTTTGAAATAACATGTATTGATTTGAAGTATGGACACTTTGGATTTCCTAACATAAAATCTAAGTATGGACTTATTGGATTTTTTAACATAACGTGCTTCGCTTGAATTACAAGCATTCAAGCAACAATTTGAATGAATCATAAGCACCTCTTAACAAATTCAAGCAACAATTCATTGTTGTACTCGGAATTATTACTAGTCAATCACATTTCAATAAACAGTAAATTGCAATATATTTTTTTACCACAAATACAAACAAGCATGAAAACAAACATACAATACTATTAATTGAGACAAAAGATTTTGGATACACGCTTTATTACAATGCAAAGAAAATAAAACTACACACACTGGGTACTTCCCCCCCCCCCCCTTTATTCACTCTTCAAATCTTTAGCACACGTTAGGTAATCATACCTTTATTTAGAGTAGTAGTTTTGATATTGCGAAGCAAGACAATTATTTAGAAACACAAATCATAGGAAGCATATGCCCTTACAAAATAAAATCCTAAGGTAGACATCACATATAGAGAGCAGCTCAGCATTCTTTATGGTTGACAACTGCAAAAAGAAAATGAAAACTCAATAATAATCTAGCAGTATATATCTATAAAGGATAGAGATATCTGTATTTTGTTGCATATAGTGTTTGCCTTTTTATTTTTTATTTTCAAAAACAAAAAAATGAAAATTTCAAAAACACTATCATATTCATATTGTTTTCATTTTTGCACAAAAAACAGCTTTTGAAATTTTGGAAATAACTTTTTGTTGTTACCTAAAAAAGGGGATAGGTTTTAAAAAAAATTTCTGAAAAAACTACTCAAAAAAAGTTTCACAAAACATGTCTATTTTTCTGTAATAGAAAATTCCTTTCAGATAAGAATTGTATTGTTTTTTGGTATAGCTTGAGGTAAATCATGAATTGTCCACTTACTCATGAGAGTTATTCCTCATAAATTCATAATCTAGTTCACAATCTAATTAGGATTCAACTTGGATTTCATCTTCAAGAGTATCAGTCTGTCTTGCCTACCCAAAAAAAAAAAAAAATTAGGAAAGATTATGATAGAAAACATTCATAATGACAACAAAAAAAAGATGTAAGAAGCCTGATAGTATTGTCTATGTAGATGGAAAATAAGATATTTAAACAACCTATGCATGATTTCATAGGCTGACAAATCTATTAAGCGTATGTTGAATGGCCCTAAAAAAAAATATGCAGATTGAAAGGCCAATTAATTTTATTTATTCCTTATGTACTAAAATTTATATTGAAAACTCACAACATTTTCAGATTACCTATTGATTGAATAAAGATATTACGCAATGCAGAAGGACCAAAAATTTCTATGAGAGAGATAGCAAGTAGGCATTCTTCCCCTCTTTCATTTTTTGGCGAATAACACTTTCTATCATCACTCCAAGTCATGACTTCTATCACTTTTTGATTGATTGTATATAATTTTTATTTTTGGCTCTTAAGAAAAATAAAATATTTAATATAAATATATATGTAGTGTAGCACAATTGACTTAATGACAAGTCAATCATTATTAGGCCATTAAGGAGATCGCCTAAGGTCTCACTTTTGGAATTCGTCAACTTGAAACCAAAAAAAAAAAAAAATCCCTTACCAAAACCTAATATAAAATTTATTAAGAGGCATAAAAACAAAAGAAAAAAAAAAAGAAATCCATTGTTAGCATTTTCTTTTTTATTTAAGGAAGGCATTACCTCAATCCACTAGGTCTCTTCCATCTTTATCCAAAGGCCTAAAAAAAATTCATTGTCCAAAGGTTCTTATACTAAAATTTGATAAAAAAAAAAAACTACCAAACAAAAATAGAACTATTCAAATGGTTCATTGTCGGGAGCATTACCATGTGAGTAGTTGCTAGAATATTAAATAATTTATTATCTCATTTTTTTTTTTAGATAGTCAAAAGCATTCGATAATAAAGACATAAATGAACATTCATTGTAAAAGGCGCCAATAAAAAGTAAAATTTCTTTATCCATCAACTTAACTTAACACTTAAAAATAAAAGTAAAACTCTATGCATGAAAGAGGACAATATGTTAAAGTTTAACTAAATAATAAAAGAAAACAATAAATTTTACATTAAAAAGTGTAATCTATATAAAAAATGTTATTTGAGTGTAACAAAGGGCCTCTCTATGCACAAAATTCATGCACAATAATATACCTAAAAAAATAATGTGGTTAAGATTCAACTCTTATGTAGTAGAGTTCACATTTTGAATGAATTTCGACCGTATATTTAAATTTTTGAGCATTTTAGTCTACAAAACTTATGTATGTAGTATTGCTCTAAATATAATTCAAAATTATTAGAGATCTCTAATTATCTACAAACTAAATTATCATAAATTTTCATCTTAAAATTTATTCCGAAACTGAAGTGTATTATGTAAATTTAAAATTAATTAGATATGAATCATACAAACACAATGAATATATATATAGTCCATTGATTTACTAGTTTATTAGTCAAGGACCCAATTTAATTTAATTTATTTTATTTTTTTAAAGAAAAACATTGCCTCATAATGTAAGTAATTACCTGATATATCTAGACTATATATATATATATATAAGCAAATGTAGTTATTATGTCAAACGCCTCCAAATGTTTATTCTTAAATTTTCATAATTTTGGAATAAATAAATAAATATGCGGTATTTCCCTTCACCTCCCTCTTCACTATTCAGGTCTTCTCACTCTCTTCTCTAATTGTTATATAAAAGATAATAATAAAAAAAATTAAATAATACCTTTCCTTAGAGTTTTAGGTATAGATATGTATATGGAAAATAACATGTCTATCCCTGTATCACGTAAATTTAAATTAAAAAAAAAAAAAAACCGCAAATCCCACAACTCTTATTCCTAATTGTTATATTAAAAAAAAAAGATAATATCTTTGTGGGTGTCTATCTAAAATCTCAATCCAAATTTTTTTAATATTTACATTTAAAAAAAAAATTAGAAAATGCCATACTCAATTTCTATTAGATCATACTTCATTTTACAATATATATATATATATATGAAAAAGGTCAAATTAATAAATAAACGACCAGATAAGTGTTAGCATTTATCAGATAAATGTTTGCTTTTAAAAAAATAAAATAATTGATTTGTATTTAAAAAATATGTGATGTGAAAATTTTAAATTTAAATTTTCTATGATATCTTTAGCTCCTTATCTCTATCCAAAAATTAAATTTGAATTTAAACACTAAACTTCCAAAATACATTATTCATTAAGTTAAGTTTTTATATAAATTTGAACATCCACCAACAAAACCCAACATTATAAACAAACCCCCCAACAACATCCATTTTTTTCCCCCTCTTAATGCAGTCATGATCATAAAATTTTCTTTAAGTTATTAATATTTTAATCATAACTATTTATTAAACTTTAAAAAAAAAGAGCATTAAAAATACTTATCTTATTCTACTACAAATAAAAATAAAAAATAAAAACACATAATTTTTTTTAGATAAATTAATTGGCATATGTGATCATGATCAATTGGGTTAAATATTTGACTATATCACAATCATTACTATTTGATTATAAAAAATATAATAAATATAAAAAAAATTAAAAAAATTTCAGACTATTTACCTTGAAAGAGGATAATATATTAAATTTTAACTAAATAATAAAAGACTAATTACCTGATATATTATTCACCCAATTTAATTTACTTTTATTAAATAAATAAAAAAATTGCCTCATAATGTAAGTAACTAATTACCTGATATATTATTCACCCAAAAAACTAATTACCTGATATATATATATATAGGGAAATTGACTGGTAAATCCCCTTTTTTGAACTTATGGTCTGGATGGTCCCAAATGTTTTCTTATGTACCAGTAAGTCCTCATGTACATTGAATGACTATTATGCCATTGAGTGTAAACCGGGTGAGGGTTTGAGTAATGTGACGTATGAATGTGGCTGGGTGTTACGTTGATAGACTTTGCAATATGGGTACGAGACACAAGCCGCTCCGACCCGTTAACGTTTGATATCCCCAAATTAGAAACACCACGTAATTGGTATGTAAATGAATGTTGCCCTAAAAGTAAGGGGTGAAAAGCAGTGGTTCAAAACTCAAATTCATTCAATCGTTCCCACGGTGTAGATTTGGTGTGGCTTCACACCGATTTGGTGATCTAAGACGTCGCGTCTGGATTCGCTTTGGTGTGTCTGCGATTTTGTGTGTGGGATAAGCCCTAACGAGTGGTGCGACGTAACGACCGTGCAACGTTTACGGGAAGAATACGTTGGAGGAATATATTATTCACAAATGTGAACGATGACTAGTAAACTTAATTAACTGGTTTTGTTTGCAGTTTTTATGATGCGATTAGTTTTTACAAAACTTTTTCAGTCATCGTTGTGGTTGGTGATATTGGTTTCGTATGACATGTTTAAGGGGTTATTATGTTGGGTGAAATCAGTAGGTTGTTCGTGCGTAGTTGTTTCGGTGGGTTGGTGTGTGGTGTCGCTATCATAAAGAGCAACTGATTTTTCTATTAAAACGCTGAAAGTGGTGGGGTGTGTTGATAGTGGAGTGTGTGTGTGTTTGTGGGGCATCCTTGTTACTTGTCTTTGAGATGTGTGTGGGTCAATAATCTAAGGCATTTTGTGGATGTCAATGTTACTTTGTGTGGAATGGATCCGGTGTGTCGTCACGCATTTAAATCTGTGGTGACGTGAGGGGAAGATTTGTGTGGGGTTCCAACATTGTTTGAATGAGGGGCAGTTTTTAAATGACGACGTGGGAGGTTAGGTGGGTGTAGGTATGTCCATTCCGATGCAACTGTGTAAAATGTATTTTCCGTACATTATAAAGTCAAACTTTAATATAAAATGGTATGTGAAAATGTAGTAATGTTGTTACTGTTTCTGGTGGGACGTGGTTACTCAAACGCCGTGTTTTAACAAGTATGTGCGACTGTGAAGAGTGTTGTTGTTGTAAATTGTGTGTGTGTGGTTTTGACGTTTAATAATATTGTAATGTAGTTACGAACCTTTTGTGTTTGGTAAGTAATGCTAAGCAAACTAATATTTGATTTGTTGTTTGAAATGCAGGGGTTAGGAGGACAAACAGTCCATGGACCCGTTCATGTGAGCGTAAACGTCAAGTCGCAGCCGGCAAAACAATGACAACCGAACTTGGCGTACGTAAACAAGGACGGATCTTGTTCAAACAGACTAAAATTGTTAATCGTCCAAGTGTCACACCGAAGCTTAATCGTGCGAGGCTCAATTTCCGGTCGAACATTGCAAGCATTGTGAAGTTGGTGTATGTGCTGAATCTGCGAGACAAACACCTTGTTCACCTTAAAAAAATAGCGTTCTGGTTGATGTTTGAGGCAATTTTGGTAAATCAACTTGACCACGCGGAGTTTCGCAAAGGGGACGATTTGGTGGTAAATATCATCCGGGCGTACAATGCACGAGACGTGACGTTTCGCATTGGAGGACGAAGTGTGTGCGTAAGCGATGATGACGTCAAATTAATTTTTGGGATCCAATGTGGGTTTGGGTGCCTTGACTTGACTCCTAGACCGAAGGCACCGTCAGATTTCGTACAACGTAGGTGTCCTAACACTAGTCGCATAACATCGAAACTGATACGGACGTTACTAGTCGAAGCTGCAGAGGGCAGCACTGTGCGTGATGTGGAAGACACTGTGAAGTTGCTATGTTTATATGCATGTGGGAAATTATTCTTTTCCAATTTTGGAGAAACAATCAGCTGGGCTCTAATTCGGTATGTGGATAATTTGGATGCAATGAAAACCTACGATTGGACGGGGGCAATCCATAGCTCGTTGATGAGTTCAGTGAGGGACTTTTATCGAACACCTAAAAAAGTCACCGAATGTGTCGTCACATTGATGGTACGTGTACTTGTAATTTTTTTCTTAGCTGTCCCATTAATTGCAACCAAGTTGTTATATGTTGTACATTGTGTAGTCATGTAACTAATTTGCACCTTGTTAATGGTGCTGTCTGATGTGGGGTACAGTATTGGCTTTGTGAGCATTCAACTATCATATCGCCCAAATCTGCAATTGCATTTCCCAGGTTCATGAAATGGGATGTTGCCACATTAGTAATGGCTGCACGTGGGGTCAATCTATCAGGGCGTGTCGGTTTCGAGGTAATAGTAACTGGTAGTTATGATTATGTTATACAGGACATCGTTTCCAAATTGTTCATGACTTTGTTATGTTGTGTTTACAGGTAACATCTAGTCGTTTGATTATGAAAGAGTATGAGGCTAATATTTTTGAGGTGAATGGGGTAAACTGCGCTAGGCCTACTGGAAATACAGTTGAAGATTTTGGTGGTACTGTGGATGAGGATGATTTTGTGGATGAAGATGATTTTGTGAATATGGGACTGGATGCAAATGTGATGGGTAGGAACGTACGAAATTATGGTAGAAATTTGGAACGGGGTTCGTCTTCGGTCCATTTTCGGGCACCAATCAGTAATGTTCCACGAAACGCAGGGAAGGACGTCGTGGATGTTGGGATACATGTTTGTTATGCTACGGAGAAAATTCCAGAACTGGAAATGCAAATCACCAAGAAAGACAAAGTGATTTCAGATTTACGTGCAGAAGTGGACAAACTGAGGCAGGCGAATGAGGTGCAAACGTTGCATCTTGTCGGAGGTTTTGGTTGCTTGATGCAAAATAAGGACGATGAGATGAAGAAACTTACCACTGAAAACGCTGAATTGCAAAGGGCAATCAATGGTTTGGAGGAGCAGCTTGCTGAGCGCAAAGTGCATAACGTGACTCAAGCATTTCGTGCAGTAGACGTGAATGTAGATGGTGTGAAATATGGTTTGATGGGAAACGAACAAGTTACAGACCTAACAAACAAAACAACCCCAAACAGAGTGTTTGTAGTGACTAGAGATACAGTTCCAGTGTGGGATGTCACGCCAGTAAGGGAACAGACCAACATTGTTAGTGAAATGAAGCATGGTGTACTAGCTGGAACAGAGGTGGTGGTTATTAGTCCAAACATGGCTAAAGGTGGTAGGTTGAATGTTTGGAAAAATTCATTTGTGTGGGATGTCAAACGCAAAGATAGAAAGGGGTTAACAATGACAGGGGTTGAGTGCTTGGGTGTAAGTGGGCAAACGAGCAATTCAAACGTGGTGCATGTTCCTCCATCTACAAGTAATGTAGTATGCAATGCCAGAAACAGTGTTAGCACAGATGTAATTGATGTGGACGATGTGGACGTACATCCAAAGAAGAAATCAGGATTTGACATTAACAACAGACACGCGGTGTGGAAAATGATGACAGCTGCGGAGAAGAAGAAGATAGCCGATGCATATAACAGGGATGGTGATAGGTATGTACATGTAAAGTGTTTTGGTTATGCGTTTCTAGCCTAATATGTTTTGTGGTGGATGACGTGTGTTGTGTGTTTTGTGCAGTGCTGTGATGTGGGACGGGCAGGGTCACGGTGTTGCTGTGTATTTCACCGATGTGAAATCTCTTGTGCGCCAATCTGAGATACGAGGGAATCTAAGTCGTGTAGAAGGGTATTTATGCAATGTGTTTTGTTTTTTTTCGAATATTTTTTGTACCAACCATGCAATAATCGAACATGTGAAAATGTCACAGGTGATCGATGCATATGCTGTGCTGTTAAGTGCTGAGCAGGAGAGGATAAATGAGGGCGTTGATGCCACAGACAAATCTTATTTCTTCAGTAGTATATGTCTAGTAAGTTTGTGGCTGTAGATGTTATGTTTGGTTATGGGATGTCATAATGTGTAACATGTTTTCATGGTGATGCAGGACATGATGAAGAACAACAACGTACGCTCAATGAATAAGTATGTGCTGGACAACTGCATGCAGCTAAGCTCTTCCGTTACGTACATTTCCCGATTTGCAAAGACTCACACTGGATGCTGGTCGTGTATGACACTGAGGATGGGAGTTGGAAGCATTTTAATTCGATGAGGACGAGGAGCGGAATTGTGGACGTACACTACACGGAGGCGCTTTCCCTGGTAAACATTTGTAAATGTCAATATTTGTGGGTCTGTGTGTGAACATGTAATCTGTGTTGGCTGACGTATGTATGTGGTGGTGTAGAAAAACATTGTGTCAGAGGTGCAGAGGCAAACCATTGGAAATGACTCGGTTGATACTCAGGAGTATGACCCGCTGTTAGAATCAGTGGCGGAATGTCCCCAACAGCATCCCGAATCATAAGCACATTTTAATTTTCCTACCGACTTGTGCTGGTACAATACATGAATTGTCTTAATTTATACCTGCGACGTTAGTAACATGCGATGTGATATATTTGGACAGGCTTGACTGTGCTATCATTGTCTGTGCTGTGATGCGCCAGTACGTGCGCCATGTGGAAGTTAGAAGATCGCTGCATGGGGGCAACTGAAGTGTGTTGCGGGCGATCATGGTAAAGTCTTTCGTGAATGATCCGGTGCGTGGATTGAAGAGCGATCTCGACTGATTGAGGGTGTGTAAGGATGCATATACTAGTATATAGTTATAATATTAGCTAGTTCGAATATGGGGGTTTAAGATTGTGTACGCTACAATGGGCAAATAATTATCTTTTTGGTTATGCACATTATATTATTAGCACAGGTTATGGTTTGTTCATATTGTTAGGTTAGTGTGTTGGATGTTTTGTCTTGAATTAACGCATGACGGGCGTGTACAACACTATGACTTCAATTAGCTGGCACATTTTTTGGAAAATATTATGATATATTTTGGTTGGAATTCTGTGGAATGTATGCGTAATGTGATGACTGATGTGGTTGTTCGCAACTTGTGTTGTATAGATTTTTCCTCTGAGTTATGCACTGGGACATCCAGTCATGTATAATGTTGCTGGTTGATGGATAATGTCTGAATCAAATCAGGCTGACATTGATTTGCAAGTTAAGTGATGCACATGTTCCAGTCCTTCGAGGTGCATTGAACGTGTAACGCCCTCAAATTTAACCCAAAATACATACAATATTGACATGCATCGACATAAGAAAATAAAATATTATTCCATTCATCAGAGTATTCTTAAAAAAAAACATTACATGTAATAACGAAAGTAAATGCCCTACAGGCTTACATCTTTCCAAGCCAATACTTGGACACAAAAGAAATGAGTACTAACTCAACTACAGGTTAAGCCCTTGGCTTGTAATTACATGTAACATCAAAATAACAAACTAACTAACTAAAAAGAAAGAGTCTTCAACTCCAAATCCTTCCAAGCTAAGTCCTTGGAGGTAGCATATCACCTGGACCTGAAAATGATGTTCCCATATAGGGTGAGCCACAGCCCAGCAGAAATATACTAAACCAAATATAAGAATTGACTAAAGCAAAAGCATTCAATAGATGGTTACACTTATAAATCACTTTTATCACAATACAGTTTCATGACCACTATGTCCATAATACGTTTCACCTTCCATTATTATTCAACTTTTCCAGTTATACAGACATGGCTTAGAACCTGGCCAAACAACAATAATGAGACTACATCTCATATAACAATAACTTCCAATATCAACAATTTAAGTGAGACTGAGGCTCAAACTAAAACACTTCCATCAATAGATAAGTACACATATTTGCTGTACTAAAATACTTCCATACATCAATAAGTACACAGATTTGCTGTACTAATGGAGTCCATCCCCTTTCTCCTCCTAAACAGGTTTGAGAGTCCATCCCCTATCTTCCCTCAAACCATGGAGTACATCCCCTATCTCCTCCCAAACAATATGCATATACAATGTATTAAACACTTGTCATACACAATATTCAATCCATACACAAATTTGCTGTATTAATTCAACCATCATATTTAATGATTCATTCAATGTGCTTAGTTTCAGTTTTCCTTAATCAAGATGCAATGTCTACAACAATCACGACTATCCTCCACCGATAGCCCAAAGCAGTTATTTCTAAACAGGAAATAAAAGCATCAATAGATATGTAAAATTAATTATATAAATTAATTTACTACAACAATTAGGGTTTTCCCCCTTTCCTCAAAATCAACCCTAAGGTTCAATTTATCAATTTAACACTATCAATATCATTTTTCATGACTTACAAACATATGATAATTAATAGATGAAAAACCCCATTTTAAATTATAAATCAAACCCTAGCTTTTCCCAAAATTAACCCAACAACACCAACATATCAAAAGACTAAAACTTAGGACAAAACCTATAATATGGAGTAGGGTATCCCTACCTCGAAGCGAAGAACTCGAATGGAGCTGATGACCCAAAATCCAAAGTGCTCCAAATCCAAGATTGTTCAGATTAAAACGAAGCCCTCGACCCACTCTATCTTTTTAACAAAGGACCTAGGGTAGATTCACACTAAAAGTAGATGAAACCTAAGAGAGAAGGTGTGTAGAGGGAGAGAGAACACGGACCTAGGGTTTTGGAATCAAAGAGGATAAAAAAAATAAGTTTTTCCCCGCTGCTGTGTATTTAAATATAACAGGCTCGCTCGAGCGACCAGACACAAGAAATACTCGCTCGAGCGAAGAAAGTCTCGCTCGAGCCAAAAACTCAAAGCTTCAGGTCTGCAACCCAGAAGCATGCTCAAGCGACAGAATGCTCGCTCGAGCGAAGAACTCGAAGACACTCGCTCGAGCGAAGGAAAGCTCGCTCGAGCCAACAAATATAGCTCTCAGGTCTATACCCAGACGCAGTCGCTCGCTCGAGCGAAGAAACCTTGGCTCGATCGAAGAACCAAAAACAAAGAGCTCGCTCGAGTGACGAAGTGCTCGCTCGAGCGAAGGACCAAAATTCTGGGCACCAACCTTTTGCTCCCAGATACAACCAACCTGTAACAAACCTGCCCAACATATCCTATAACTCAAAAACAAAGAATTAAAGGACGACAACAACAAATAAATAATAACAGGATCCACGGAACCTAAGTCCGGATACAACAATCAAATGGGAAAGACTGGGGTCGCTATAGAACGTTAGCTAGGTGTGAATGTGTGAAATGGATGGACAATATGCACGACATTGATTTGTTTTGATGTGGGATGATGTTGTTTGAGTTAATGTGTATGTGATACGACGTTGAGTAGTAGTTTTTGGCGTGTACTTCATTCTGGCTGTACTTAGGTGGCTTTGTTTTGGAAAATATTATGTTATGTGTTGGTTGTAATTTTGTGAAATGTGTGCGTATTTTCATGAATGATGTGGTTGTTCGCAAAGTATGTTGTCTGTTTTTTTTTCTCTGAGTTATGCACTAGGACATTTAGTCAGGTATAATGTGACTGGTTGATAGATAATGTGTCAACCCATTCAGACTGACATTGGTTTACTAGTTATATAAGGCACACGTTCCAGTCCATTGTGGTGCATTAACATAATGTAGGTGTGCATGTGTGAGAGGGGTGGACAATATGCACGACATTGGTTTGTGTTGACGTGGGATGCTGTTGTTTGAGTTAATGTGTATGTAATACGACGTTGAGTAGTAGTTTTTGGCGTGTACTTCATTCTGGATATAGTTAGGTGGGATAGTTTGTGAAAATATTATGGGTAATGTGTCAAAACATTCAGACTGACATTGGTTTACTAGGTACTTGAGGCAAACGTTCTAGTCCATTGTGGTGCAGTAACGTAATTTAGGTGTGATTATGTGAAAGGGGTTGACAATATGCGTGACAGTGTGTTAGTGAGATGTGCACGAACAGGTACGCATAGTACATGTAGGCACGGTCTGCAGTCTTGTGTTCAAACACAAAAACTATGACAACAGTAATATACGGCTTAAGCGAAGGTAGGCAAAGTATATTTGCCTGAAGGTTAGAACGTTACCACAATTGTAATGAAATGGAACTTGTAGGCGAACAAAAAAATTCATATAATAAATTGTTTAAATACTGAACTGAATGTGAGTATCACATTCTTATTTAATGGTATGCACGATGTACGCAACCACTTAAATCGTACTAATATAAATTGGCTTGTCGACGTTTTGGGATTACGTCTAAATAGGTTCTTTGCAAGTCTTCCTGTTGTGGTTTCCCATACGACCACACCTTCCACACCGTATTTGTTGCACATTCTCACCTTTCGACGGTATTCTCTTCTTTTTCGGCCTCCCAGGTGGACGTTTGACATTTGGTGGGTGAATGACGTAGTCGATGGGGCAGAATGGTGGTTTTTCCACAGTTGGTATTGGGTAGATGGTGGGCGCATACGTCAGACGGTATTCGGACACATGGTACCAAGGTACGACTATGTCGTCAAGGTTTTTTCCGCTTTTTCGCACTGCAACAATAGCATGCGCACATGGAAACTCGTTTATTTGCCACTGGAAACACGAACATGTATGTCTCCCGATGTCCACCATAACAGACGGGAATGAATGTGAAACGCCCTCAAAATAAACCCACAACATATATAACATCAACATGCATTGATATATGAAAACAAGACATTATTCCATTCATCAGAGCATTCTTATTAAAAGACATTACATGTAACATCAAAAGTAAATGCCCTACGGGTTTACAGCTTTCCAAGCCAACACTCGGACACAAAATATGAGTACTAACTCAACTACAAATTAAGCCCTTGGCTTGAGTTTACATGTAATATCAAATAACAAATAACTAAAAACAAGTCTTCAAATCCAAATCCTTCCAAGCTAAGTCCTTGAAGGTAGCATGTCACCTAGACCTGAAAATGATGTTCCCGTATAGGGTGAGCCACAGCCCAGCAGAAACATACTAAACCAAATATAAGAATTGACTAAAGCAATAGCATTCGATAGATGGCTAACACTTATAAATCCATTATATCACTATACAGTTTCATGACAATAATGTCCATGATATGTTTCACTTTCCGTTATTATTCAACTTTCCATTTATACAGACATGGCTCAGAACCTAGCCAACTATTAAATGAGACTACATCTCACATTAACATTTCTACCAAAATCAACAATTCAAGTGAGACTAAGGCTCAAACTAAAACACTTCTATAAATCGATAAGTACACATATTTGCTGTACCAAAACACTTCCAAAAATCAATAAGTACACACATTTGCTGTACTAGTGGAGTCCATCCCCTTTCTCCTCCCAAACAGGTTTGAGAGTCCATCCCCTATCTTCCCTCAAACTATGGAGTACATCCCCTATCTCCTCCCAAACAATATGCATATGTATTCAACATTTGTCATATACACTATTCAATCAATACACGTATTTGCTGTATTAATTCAACCGTCATATTCAATGACTTATTCAATGTGATTAGTTTTAGTTTTCCCTAATCAGCATGCAATGTCTACAACAATCACGACTAACCTCCACCGATAGCCCAAAGCAGTTATTTCTAAACAGAAAATAAATGCATCAACAGATATAAATTCAACATTTTCATAGGTGAGTGATTAAATTATCCAACTACACCCTTTAATCAATAATTTCCCAATTTCATGGATTTCAACTAAATCCCATATTTTTCCCAAATTACAAAGTAAACCCTAACTTTTCCCAAAATTACCCAACAACGCCAACATATCAAAATTACCAAAACTTATGACAAAACGTATAGAATGGAGTAGGGTATCCCTACCTCGAAGTGAAGAATTCAAATGGAGATGATGACCCAAAATCCAAAGTGCTCCAAACCGCCAAACTTTCAGATTAAAATAAAGCCCTCGCGACCCTCTATCTTTTTAACAAAGAACCTAGGGTAGAAACACCCTAAAAGTAGATGAAACCTAAGAGAGAAGGTGTGTGGAGGGAGAGAGAACACGGACCTAGGGTTTGAGAAACAAAAGAGATGCAAAAGTGAAGGGTTTCCCCGCTGCTGCCTGCTGAAATAACGCAGGCTCGCTCGAGCGAAGGAGTAGTCGCTCGAGCGACCAGACACAAAGAATACTCGTTCGAGCGTAGAAAGCCTCGCTCGAGCCAACAATGCGATGCTTCAGGTCTGCAACCCAGAAGCACGCTCGAGCCAACAATGCGATGCTTCAGGTCTGCAACCCAGAAGCACGCTCGAGCGACAGAATGCTCGCTCGAGCGAATAACTCGAAAACATACACCTCGCTCGCTCGAGCGAAGGAAATCTCGCTCGAGCCAAGAAATGCAACTCTCAGGTCTATACCCAAACGCAGTCGCTCGCTCAAGCGAAGAAACCCTGGCTCGAGCGAAGGACCAAAAACAAAGAGCTCGCTCGAGTGACAAACTTCTCTCTCGAGCGAAGGACCAAAATTCTGGGCAGCAACCCTTTGCTCCCAAACACTCCCAACCTGTAACATACCTGCCCAATACATCCCATAATCTCAAAATAAGGAATTAAAGGACGACAACAACAAATATATAATAACAGGATCCATGGAACCTAAGTCCGGATACAACAACCAAATGGGGAAAGACCGAGTCGCTATAACCTCCTCCCCTTAAAGAATTTCGTCCCCGAAATTGAGCATAAGTTTTCAAAAACAGGTTTTTCTCAATTTCCATCAATATGACATTTCAATAATCAACAACCTGACCCATTACCGGTCATTCCATCTCTTACCAAGAGGCATTTCACAATATGTAAAACAACATATATTTTAACTTGCACTATCATTATGCAATTTCCTTTCAATTTCAACAGTTTTCAATATACATGATTCCCATTTCCATATCATATTCAATTTCATGATATAACTCCATTTCTATAACATATTAAACATATGCAATGTTATAACAAACTTCCAATTCTAGGCAAGTTTCAAGATTCTTCCACTAAACGAAAATATTCTTAATGTTTTATAACTCAAGACATATATAATGCTCTTAAAGTTAAATAATATTACAAAATCTCAATACATGATTACACATCAACAAATATGTTCAGGTATTTCTCACGGACTTCCAACTCACGTTCCCAAGTGGCTTCCTCCACTCCGTGATGTTTTCAAAAAACTTTTACCAAGGGAATGGTCTTGCCTCGCAAGACTTGATCCCGCCTATCCAAGACCCGAACCGGCCTCTCCTCATACGAGGCATCCTCATCTACCTCTAAGTCGGTCCAATCCAATGCATGCGATGGATCCGGCTCATACTTCCGAAGCATACTCACATGAAACACGTCATGAACTCCGGACAACTGCAGCGGCAAAGCTAAACGATAAGCAACCTCGCCAATCCTCTCAAGGATCTCAAAAGGGCCAATAAACCGAGGGACAACTTCCCGCTCTTCCCAAACCTCATCAATCCCCGCTTAAGTGATATCTTTAGAAAGACATGATCACCCGCCTCAAATACCAAAGGTCTCCTCCTACGGTCGGCATAAGATTTCTGACGACTCTGGGCTGTAACAAGCCTTCTACGGATAAGCTCAACTTTCTCCGTCGTTTCCCTTACCAACTCCGGGCCCAACAAAGGTGCGTCACCCACCTCGGCCCAACAAACTGGAGACCTACACGGTCGGCCATACAAGGCCTCAAACGGTGCCATACCGATACTAGACTGGAAACTGTTGTTGTAGGCAAACTCCACTAAGGGCAAGTGCCTCTCCCACGACCCACTAAAGTCAAGAACACAACCCCAAAGCATATCCTCAAGGATCTGAATAGTACGCTCGGACTGCCCATCAGTCTGAGGATGATAAGCCGTGCTAAAGGTCAACTGAGTGCCCAAAGGCACTGTGCAAACTCTACCACAACCTGGCAGTAAAATGAGGATCTCTATCCGAGACTATCTTCACTGGGACCCCGTTCAATCTCACTATGTTCCAGATATATAAGTCGGCAAAATGATCTACCGAATCTCTCACGGTCATAGGAATAAAGTGCGTCGTTTTAGTCAACCGGTCTACAACCACCCAGATAGCATCACTACCCCGCTGAGTCCTCCAAAGACCCACAACGAAGTCCATAGTGACATGCTCCCACTTCCACTCGACAATAGGCAAGGGTTGCAACAAACCCGCTGGCCTCTGATGCTCGGCCTTCACTTGCTGACAAGTAAGGCACTTAGACACGAAAACTGCCACATCTCTCTTCATTCCCCGCCACCAAAACTGGCTACCCAAATCACGATACATCTTAGTGCCTCCCGGATGCACCGCAAGGCGTGAATGATGAAACTCTCAGAGTACCTTCTCTCGGCAAGACTCCGGCACAAACAAACGGTCTCGGTATCTCACACTCAAGTCGGGATACACAGTCAAACCCTTCTCAACCTTTCCACTGGAGATCTTCTCTCGGAGGGATTCTACCTCAAGGTCACCTCTTTGTGCCTCTAATACTCGACTCACAAGTGTAGGCTGCGCAACAACAGAAAACAAGGCCGCAGCCTCAACAGATTCGCCCAGAAGCAAATCAAACTCCCCAAGTGCACCTAACATCTCCCACTCCCAAATGGCTATACAAGCTACATCACTAATGGATTTTCTGCTAAGGACATTGACCACAACATTGGCCTTTCCCGGATGATAATGCAACTCGAAGTCGTAATCCTCAATGAACTCCATCCACCTCCTCTGTCTCAAGTTCAAGTCTTTCTGTGTAAACAGATATTTCAAACTCTTATAATCCGAGAACACCTCGAACCGCTCACCATAAAGGTAGTGCCTCCAAATCTTCAAGGTAAAAATCACAGCTGCTAACTCTAAGTCATGTGTAGGGTAGTTCTTCTCGTGTATTTTCAACTGACGTGATCCATAGGCTACCACTTTCCCCTCTTGCATCAACACACAACCCAAACCCTCTCGTGAGGCATCACAATAGACTGCATAACCCAACCCTCTCTCCGGAATAATCAAGACTGGAGCGGTAGTCAATCTAACTTTCAGCTCTTGAAACGACTTTTCACAAGTCTCACTCCATACAAACTTGACCTCCTTCCGAGTCAGCCTAGTCAACGGCGAAGCTAACCTGGAGAAATCCTTCACAAACCGACGGTAATACCCAGCTAATCCCAGAAAACTGCGGATCTCAAAAACACTCTCAGGCTGTGCCCAATCCTGCACTGCCTCTATCTTGGATGTATCAACAGACACCCCTTCCCCGGAGACTACATGGCCTAAGAACTTCACCTCCCTTAGCCAGAACTCACATTTCCCAAACTTAGCATAAAGCTTATGGACTCTAAGCAACTCGAGCACCACTCTCAAGTGTTCCTCGTGCTCCTCCTCAGAAGGTGAATAAATCAGAATGCCGTCCACGAAGACGACTACAAAACGATCTAAGAATTCCCGGAATATCCGGTTCATCAAGTCCATAAAGACTGCTGGTGCATTAGTGAGCCCAACGGCATCACCAGAAACTCATAATGGCCATACTACGTACGGAATGCCGTCTTCGGAATATCCTCCTCCCTGACTCTCAACTGGTGGTAACTCGATCTCAAGTCTATCTTAGAGAAACAACGGGAACCCTTCAACTGGTCAAACAAATCATGTATACGAGGCATAGGGTACTTATTCTTGACCGTAGCCCGGTTCAATTTCCGATAATCGATGCAAAGTCTCAAGGCACCATCTTTCTTTTTAGCAAAGAGGGCCGGTGCTACCCACGGTGAAACACTAGGGCGAATGAAGCCCTTATCTAGCAATTCCTGGAGCTGAATCTTCAACTCACTCAACTCGGCTGGGGCAAAACGATAAGGTGCCATAAAAATCGGCGCCGTGTCGGGCACTAGATCAATAAAGAACTCGATCTCTCGATGGGGTGGCAAACCGACAAGATCCTCGGGAAAAATGTTCGAGTACTCACAAACCACTCTCGGCAATACGGTTTGGTTCTCATCACACTCACTACTCATAAAGCTAGCAAGAAGACCACTAAGCTCACTCCGCCCTCGCGGATCATACACCGGTGGCAAAACACTACCAACCCGATCCCCCAAGAAATGGAAACACTCCCCGCTCAAGGTACAAACTGTGACCCTCTGGCGGTAGCAATCAATAACAGCCCGGTATGACGATAACCAGTCCATATCCAAAATAACATCAAAACCCTTCATGGGCATAACACAAAGGGAAAAGGAAGCCTATGGTCGGCGACCTCTATATCACAACCTCTACATCCGTGTTTCAAAATCAATTCACCCAACAGGTGATACTACACAAATAGGAGATGCTAATAGTGCCAACTCCAACTTCAACACAGATGCAAATGCAGCAGATACAAAAGAATGAGACGCACCCGTATCAATCAATACACTAGCAACCGAGTTGCAAAACAGAAAGGTACCTCTTATAACTGATGGAGCCGGTACTAGGTCCTGCACGGTAACAGCATACACGCGCCCTGAAGGTCTCTGATCTACCTGCTCACCCCTAGGAGCATAAGACTGCTGCGCAGACTGGGACGATGAAGCCCCCTGGTTGGCCCTCGAGGCCTGAACTGACTGAGCCACTGATGGCTCTGAGTCTGCCTCAAACCAGATGCACCAGATGTGCCACTCAACTGCGGGCAAAACCTCTTCAGGTGCCCTGCCTGACCACACTGGTAACAAGAGAGCGGCTGGCCCCTGCCCTGACTCTGGCCCTGAGGTCGAGCCGAAGATAATGCTGCTCTCTGTCCTCTTCCCTTCTGCGGGCAAACTGGAGACTTGTGGCCTAGCTGACCACACTTGAAACAGGTAATGTCTCCCTGGCTGCCTTTCCCAGGACCTGCACTCGGCATTGGAAAGGTCGATCTAGTAACACTATCCTGAGACTGCTGAGGGTTAAAACCTCTCTGTCTCCTGCCATCACTCTGACCATCCTGACTCCTCTTGGAGCCCCTCTGCCTCTCCTCCTCCTCCTGCATCATGATCTCCATATGGGCTGCAGCATCCACCAGACGCCCATACTCTCGGGTCATAGAACCCCCAACTCTCATCTTGAGGCCATGCCTCAACTTCTTCTCAAACTCCAGACAACGGCGTTCCTCAGACGCCACAAGCTCAGGTGCAAACCTGGACAAACTGGTAAATGCGGCCTCAAACTCGGCCACTGAAGAACTCAACTGCTTAAGCTGGCAGAACTGCTCCCTCAACCTCTCCCTGACAGCTGGAGATAGGAACTTCTCCTGGAAAGCAGCTACGAAGGCCTCCCAAGTCCCTCCTATACGGCCTCTCGTGAATTTCCACCACTGACCCGTATCCCCCTTTAGCTGGAAAGATGCCAAGGTCACCTTCAGAACCTCGTCCTCGATGCCAAGCATCTCAAACGTCTTTGTTGTCTGTTGGAGCCATTCATCTGCCTTAAGCGGCTCTTTTGGATCACCCACAAACTCATCCGGGTTAGACCGGAAGAACTCTCTCTTCAAAAATGCAAGCCCTGCATCTGCAACATGAACCTGGGCTTGATTCTCAGCCCTGAGAATGCCTACGGACTCCCTGAATGCCCCTGCTATCTCGCGGGCTAAGGCCCCATAGCCTGCTGACCCACTGGTCGGCCACATTGGCCTGACCAATACCCTCCTGCTGCTGCCGGAATCTCATCCGGTATGGGCATCTCCTGCCTACCACGCCTACCACATCCTCGTCCTCGTCCTGACATCCTAATAAAGGTAACAAAGACGATTAATACGTTAGCACATTAATAAATGTGCCGAAGCTATAACACTCGCGTCCTAATGCATTGGACAACAATAATTCACTCCACGTAAGCACATAATCACATAAGCACCTACGAATTTCATTCCTGGATAATGACAGTCCCGAGGCGTTGCTAGAGTTCCGGTTGGAAACAGCATTGATCAAGTGCTTTTCCAACAAGACTCACAGAAACTCAAGGATCCAATCAACATCCTAGAAATTAAATCCCATACCCAAATAGTCATATAAGCATGTTATCAAATAAACACATACTATCATACATAAGTCTCTAACAAGCGAGACAAACCCATTGTGATACTAATCACTTCCCACGTACCCAAAGTATTCAAACCCGGTACGCTCTGATACCAAGTTGTAACGCCCTCAAAATAAACCCACAACATATATAACATCAACATGCATTGATATATGAAAACAAGACATTATTCCATTCATCAGAGCATTCTTATTAAAAGACATTACATGTAACATCAAAAGTAAATGCCCTACGGGTTTACAGCTTTCCAAGCCAACACTTGGACACAAAATATGAGTACTAACTCAACTACAAATTAAGCCCTTGGCTTGAGTTTACATGTAATATCAAATAACAAATAACTAAAAACAAGTCTTCAAATCCAAATCCTTCCAAGCTAAGTCCTTGGAGGTAGCATGTCACCTGGACCTGAAAATGATGTTCTCGTATAGGGTGAGCCACAGCCCAGCAGAAATATACTAAACCAAATATAAGAATTGACTAAAGCAATAGCATTCGATAGATGGTTAACACTTATAAATCCATTATATCACTATACAGTTTCATGACAATAATGTCCATGATATGTTTCACTTTCCGTTATTATTCAACTTTCTATTTATACAGACATGGCTCAGAACCTGACCAACTATAAAATGAGACTACATCTCACATTAACATTTCTACCAAAATCAACAATTCAAGTGAGACTAAGGCTCAAACTAAAACACTTCCATAAATCGATAAGTACACATATTTGCTGTACCAAAACACTTCCAAAAATCAATAAGTACACACATTTGCTGTACTAGTGGAGTCCATCCCCTTTCTCCTCCCAAATAGGTTTGAGAGTCCATCCCCTATCTTTCCTCAAACCATGGAGTACATCCCCTATCTCCTCCCAAACAATATGCATATACAATGTATTCAACATTTGTCATATACACTATTCAATCAATACACGTATTTGTTGTATTAATTCAACCGTCATATTCAATGACTTATTCAATGTGATTAGTTTTAGTTTTCCCTAATCAGCATGCAATGTCTACAACAATCACGACTAACCTCCACCGATAGCCCAAAGCAGTTATTTCTAAACAGAAAATAAATGCATCAACAGATATAAATTCAACATTTTCATAGGTGAGTGATTAAATTATCCAACTACACCCTTTAATCAATAATTTCCCAATTTCATGGATTTCAACTAAATCCCATATTTTTCCCAAATTACAAAGTAAACCCTAACTTTTCCCAAAATTACCCAACAATGCCAACATATCAAAATTACCAAAACTTATGACAAAACGTATAGAATGGAGTAGGGTATCCCTACCTCAAAGTGAAGAATTCAAATGGAGATGATGACCCAAAATCCAAAGTGCTCCAAACCGCCAAACTTTCAGATTAAAATAAAGCCCTCGCGACCCTCTATCTTTTAACAAAGAACCTAGGGTAGAAACACCCTAAAAGTAGATGAAACCTAAGAGAGAAGGTGTGTAGAGGGAGAGAGAACACGGACCTAGGGTTTGAGAAACAAAAGAGATGCAAAAGTGAAGGGTTTTCCCGTTGCTGCCTGCTGAAATAACACAGGCTCGCTCGAGCGAATGAGTAGTCGCTCGAGCGACTAGACACAAAGAATACTCGCTCGAGCGTAGAAAGCCTTACTCGAGCCAACAATGCGATGCTTCAGGTCTGCAACCCAGAAGCACGCTCGAGCGACAGAATGCTCGCTCGAGCGAAGGAAATCTCGCTCGAGCCAAGAAATGCAACTCTCAGGTCTATACCCAAACGCAGTCGCCCGCTTGAGCAAAGAAACCCTGGCTCGAGCGAAGGACCAAAAACAAAGAGCTCGCTCGAGCGACAAACTTCTCGCTCGAGCGAAGGACCAAAATTCTGGGCAGCAACCCTTTGCTCCCAAACACTCCCAACCTGTCACAAACCTGCCCAATACTTTCCATAATCTCAAAATAAGGAATTAAAGGACGACAACAACAAATATATAATAACAAGATCCACGGAACCTAAGTCCGGATACAACAACCAAATGGGGAAAGACCGGGTCGCTATAGAATGGACCTCGTACACGTCGTTATTCTCTTGACTCACTTTTCACGCCCGACTTTTGTTGTAATCTTCTTCCAGCTGGGATTCCATCTTGGGACAAATTGCGCCAGTCCATGTGTGGGCCGATACCCTCCGCTTCGACATTTGTCGCATAATCTGACCCCTGATGTTGTCAACCATTCTGGTGATTGGTAAATTTCGTGCTTCTTGAATCCAAGAATTGAATGACTCGGCGGCGTTGGAGCTCATTTCGTCGTATCTTCTACCTCTGCAAATGCCAAGGGAAAAAAGAAGTTAATAAGTAAGCATGATCGTTTTTGAAATTCCGTTGCGAAACAGGAATATACGTGCTTGAAAAACGCATTGGACCAATGTTGTGGATGTGCATCCGCAAGGAATTTCATAGCAATGGTTTTTCCAGATTTTTGAAATTCGTCGGCCTTTTGGTTAAATGTTGTTATGGTGGGTGCGTATGCGCACTTACAGAATTTGCTGACTAGTCCAATCCGATGCATGCTGTTCACATAACGTAGTCTGTCCTGCAGATTTCTTTGTAAATGTTGGAGGCAGAATGCGTGGTGAGATGTGGGGAAAAATATAGGAATTGCTTCTATGAGTCCCACGTTTCGGTCAGACACGAAAGTGATTGTCCTGTCACTGGGCACCACGTTGGCAAGATGTTGTAAGAACCATCCCCAATTCGCATTGTTTTCAGAGTCCACAATGGCATAACCAAGCGGGAACAAAGCTATTACAAAAAGTGATGAGAATATGATTAGCGTATACAATATTTCGAACCATAAAAATACAATGTTTTAAAAGTGAAATGGGGCACACCTTGATTATCGTCCTTCGCGGTGGCAGCTAGCAGAAACCCTTTGAACTTGCCTTTCAAGAAGGTTCCGTCGAGGAAAAGTAATGGACGGCAATGAAGGAAACCATCAATGCATGCTTTGAATGATATAAAAAAACGGCGGAAACGGTAGTTGTGTTCATCGTAATCGATGTCAACATAACTCCCAGGATTGTATTGCATGACGGCTTCACGATACCAACGCAGTTGGTCGAATGATACAGAATGCGCGCCAAACAATTCCCCCCTTGCCTTCTCAACCCCTAACCACGCAACCCGATAGTTGACGTCCAACCCGTAATCGTCTTTCAAATCTAAGACGACATCAGTTGGACGTGTGAGTGGTCTGTCCCGAACACGAGCTACGATAATGTCAGCAACCATATCAGATCCAACCCTTGGATGATTTGATGTCCGGACGGATACACCGTAACTATGCACATTGTTCCATTTCCGAATGTAGAAAAATTGATTCGCTTTCAACACCCGAGTATGTACGGACCAAGTGCATCCCTTTTCCTCCAACATGGAGCAGACTGATGTTACCCGTACGGAATCGTTCTTCACATATCTGAAATTGAACCCAAACTCCACAGCATACTTGCACAAAACCGTACGAAATTCGTGTGCACCCCCCTCAAAGCATTGCCCGACGTGGGTTAACCCCCGTGCCCATGATTCAGTCAGTAATACTTTATTTTTGTGCGGGCAGAAATCAGGCAACAAATCAACCTCGTCATCGCTTTCTCCTTGGTCATTAACAATTATTCCGGCCACAGGGTTCGGTTGCATATTTTGTTGTTCGGTGTATGCACTTACGCTATCCAACCTTCCGTGCTGATCAACCAACACACAAACGTGTTGCAACCCGAACGATTGGGCAAGAATAACAAGGTTTCCCAAATCCACATCATCTTGTAAAGTAAGACTCTTTAAACCTGGAATGTTGTACGATAATCCCACATTACGGGGACCTATCCCGCTAAACTTCGAACACAGAAAATCGACTAAGTCGGCAAACGTGCCATGATCCCGGAGATTGTAGGCTGCGTTAATGTTCCGATAAGAACACAGCAACATCAAACTCCCTTCCATACCTACAATCACAGACACTGACATGTGTCAAACACATGTTATACATGTAAAAAAGCAAAAAAAGTACCAAACCAAAATCAATGCAATAATGAACTGAATAAAAACTAGATCATCTCACCCCCCGCACGGACGGTGTGGGAAGGGTAAAAATCAGAGGCAGATACATCGCGACAAAAACATAAGTAGAACAATTGTGGACAGTGTGAAGGACGTACATACGTGGTAATGAACACATGTCATCTGCAGGGCAAATGGCGTGTTAACTATGAAAAAGGTATACACGTATTATGTACCTGCAATGATAGAGAACGTTGACGACTACAGCAGCTCTCACCACTAGCAAAAAACAATGAAACCCTACTTTGCTAACTCACAACAAGCCTTCAGCCCGACCCACGAAAATGCCACACCCATAAACATAGGATCCAACTTGCCAAACGTGACAGAGCAACGTGTCCGACAAAATATGCACTGAATCCCATTATACACGTACATGCCAATAACAAATAAGGGAAAACCAGTCTAGTCACACCTCATATAATTTGAAATGGGACTTGCTTGTCTAACAAACGTGCAAAATAGGACTTGCCAATCCAAAAGATTCAATTTAGGATCATAAAGAGTAACAGTTTGGTATATAGGACTTTCTGATAATTTCCCCATATATATATATATAGATATATGTTAAATGTGGTAAAATAGAGAAGTACCTTAGGTGGCTTTGAAATGATATGGGTTTGCACAAACTGATTCAAGTCCATCCCCTGTAGCGGTATCACGGATCCATCCAATTTAACTTCCTTCAGTTTTGGTGTGCTGCCGGAAGTAGTGGCAGCGAAAGTCTTTATTTTGGGGCACTTTATCACGTTAAGTCGTTCCAAGGATGGCCATTCAAAAGGAAAGTCGTCTCCTCCTGTGCAGAAATCACTTAGGTTTGGAAGATCTTCAAGGCTGAGGTATCTGAGACTTTTGAACACCATGTTGTAGTCCACTCTCTCTTCTTCTTCTTTTGCCCTTCGTTTTGCTTCGCAGCAACAATTTCCTCCATTTCTTCACACCCATTTACCCAAAGCTGTTCAAGTTGATGAAGAGCTTGAGCTATGGAAGGTTGGAAGACATATTTCAGTTTGCCACATGAAAGGACATCCATATTTCTTAGGTTGCAGAGTTGCACATGTTGATGACTCGAGCAGTTTAATATATGCTTCAATCTAGGCAAGCCACCTAGACTTAAATAGCTCAAACTAGAAAGCAACTTCATGCCTTCTCCTTCAGAACCAAAATCAAATACTTGTTCCAATTTCTTGCAAACTCCTACCGAAAGCTTCTCCAAATGTTGTAGCCTTTGAAGCAAATTGAATGGAAGAAGAACAGTTGATAGTTCAGGACATTTGCAAACTGTCAAACTTCTGAGCTTTGGGAAGCACACCCAGCTGGAAGTAGTAAGTGCACTTGCTGCACATATCCCTTTGAAACTATCCAAATCCCTGAGTACCAATTCTTCCAGGTTGAAGAGAAATTACAGATCACGTGGTTGTGCCTGTGATGAAATCCCCCATTCCTCTGTGTCGATCAAGTATTCCAATTCAGAACAATCGTGAATCTCCAGATGTGTAGCTCTCTTCAACACCATCTTTAGCCATTTACTCCAATCAACCAAGGATCCAACCAAATTTACAACTCGCAAATAATTTGGGGAAATAAATTCAAACCCCTCCAGAAATAACAATTGTCCCAAAACAATAACAAAACTTTCCAGCTCAGGAAAAACAAAGTCCTTGGGTATATGCGCAATGTCACGTATGGAAATGGTTAGCACTTTTAGGCGAGGCCAAGATCTTAGTACAGCAACTACTTCAACTGGAGGGTCAGTGTCTCCGCTACTCGAAGATGTGATGCCAAACAAGTACAACTCCTCCAAATGGGATAAAGGCGATACCATTGCGGCCGGAATCAGAAATTCATAATGGCTTTCAGTCATGTCCAACAACCTTAGATTAGTTAACTCCCTTCTAGCATTTGGTGCCTCAGAAAAGAAGGCACGCCTGAGGCTAAGGACTTCAAGTGTCTTTAACTGTCCAAGAAATTTAGTGTCCCCAAACTTAATTCTGTCAAGAACTAATGTTTGAAGACACGTTTGGTTATTGAAAGCATCAAGACTACGAATTGGATTGTGAAAATCGTAGAAAAGTGTTTGGCTCAAATCTAAAACAGTAAGTGCATTCATCCTTGAAAAGAATTCATTTGAACAAGACCATGCATTTCCATTGTCTTGTAATAGTAATATTTGGAGCTTTGGACATTCCAAGACCTCAGGAAGGTTACTCATTTTATTTCTCATCAATGATATGCCAGTGCATTGATCCAAACTATCGATCTTTGGCCAATCATTCAAATTTCAACCAGCTCTCACAAAATACTTTTCGGATCCAATATCTATGGCAACATCACGTACAACATCATGCATTTTGATGAAATCTTCATTAGAACCAGCTAACAACAAACAGGAAGCTATGAGAGTGTTGGTCACTGACTTTGCTCTGCCCCTGGCTTCATGCACTGTATCATTATGATTTTGCAACCCGGGTGATCATTGCCAAATGGAATGCCCACGTCTGCAAAATTAAGTTTGGCCCAAACATCATCCAATATAGCAAGGATCTTCTTCACATCCTTGAGTTTTGCACACAACATGCTTGCTCTTTCAATTTCATTTTCTTTATTATTTAATTCCTTGAAACCCAACCAGCTAGCTATTTGACCTCGAATTTTTTTAATGTCTGGGTTCTGAGACACTACAGCCATCACAGCATTGTCAAAAAGCTTATCAGATTTAGTTTTTTTACCAATTTCTGTTACCAAAGTTGTCTTTCCAACGCCCCCAATACCATGTATTCCAATGAAGTTGATATTGTCATCACTTAGTGCCTCCATTACATTCGTCATTGCCAAATCTCTAGAAGCATAAGGCACGAGCTATTCAGAGGGTATGGACTCTATCTGTAACGCCCTGAATATAAACCCATAATATATATAACATTGACATTCATTAATAAAAGAAAACCAACCATTATACCATTCATCAGAGTATTCTCATTGAAAAACATCACATGTAACATAAAAAGTAAATGCCCTACGGGCTTACATCTTTCCAAGCCAACACTTGGACACAAAATGTGAGTACTAACTCAACTACAAATTAAGCCCTTGGCTTAAGTGTTTACATGTAATATCAAATAAAACAACTAACTAAAGACAAGTCTTCAAATCCAACTCCTTCCAAGCTAAGTCCTTGGAGGTAGCAAATCACCTGGACTTGAAAATGATGTTCCCGTATAGGGTGAGCCACAGCCCAGTAGAAATATACTAAACCAAATATAAGCATTGAATAAAACAATAGCATTCAATAGATGGTTAACACAAATTACCGATTCCATTATCATACAGTTCCATTTATACCAATATGGCTCAGAACCTGGCCAAACTATAACAGTGAGACTACATCTCATATTACCATTACTTCCAATATCAACAAATCAAATGAGACTAAGGCTCATACCAAAACACTTCCATACTTCCCGATTGATACACATTTTAGTGATGTATCAATAACATGTGAAAACACTTCCATAAATCAATAAGTACACATATTAGTGGTACTAATGGAGTCCATCCCCTATCTCCTCCCAAACAATATCCGGTTTAGGAGTCCATCCCCTATCTCCTCCCAAACCGTGGAGTACATCCCCTATCTCCTCCCAAACAATATGCATATACAATGTATTAAACACTTGTCATATACAATATCCAATCAATACACGTATGTTCTGTATTAATTCAACCGTCATGTTCAATGACTTAATTCAATGTGATTAGTTTCAGTTTTCCCTAATCCACATGCAATATCTACAACAATCACGACTATCCTCCACCGATAGCCCAAAACAGTTATTTCTAAACAGGAAATAAATGTATCAACAAATGTAAATTTAACATTTTCACAGGTGAGTAATTAAACTAACCAACTACACCATCAAATCACTAAATTCCCCAATTCCATGAATTAAACTCAATTCCACATTTTTCCCTAAATTAATTATACAAATTAATTTATTTCAACCATTAGGGTTTTTCCCAAAATTACCACCCCCAACATATAAAAATACCAAAACTTAGGACAAAACCTATAATATGAAGTAGGAAATCCCTACCTCAAAGTGAATAACCCGAATGGAGAAGATGGAGATGACGACCCAAAATCCAAAGTGCTCCAAATCGCTAAACGTTCAAATTAAAACGAAGCCCTCGACTCACTCTACCTTTTTAATAAAGAACCTAGGGTAGAAACACCCTAAAAATAGATGAAACCTAAGAGAGAAGATGAGTGGCGGGAGAGAGAACACGGACCTAGGGTTTTGAAATCAAAAAGAGGATAAAAAAATGTATTAAAAACGGCTGCTGCGTATTTATATAAAACAGGCTCGCTCGAGCGAAGGACTGGTCGCTCGAGCGACCAGACACAAGAAATCCTCGCTCGAGCGAAGAAAGTCTCGTTCGAGCCAAAAACTCGATGCTTCAGGTCTGCAACCCAGAAGCTCACTCGAGCGACAGAATGCTCGCTCGAGCTAAGAACTCGAAAACATACACCTCGCTCGCTCGAGCGAAGGAAAGCTCGCTCGAGCCAATAAACACAGCTCTCAGGTCTAAACTAGACGCAATCGCTCACTCGAGCGAAGAAACCCTGGATCGAGCCACCAGACACAAAACTCAACTCTCGCTCGAGCGACCAAACCCTTGCTCGATCGAAGGACCAAAAGCAAAAGCTCGCTCGGGCGAAGAGCCAAAATTCTGGGCAGCAACCCTTTGCTCCCAAACACTCCCAACCTGTAACCAACCTGCCCAATACATCCTATAACTCAAGAATAAGGAATTAAAGGACAACAACAACAATTATATAACAACGGGATCTACGGAACATAAGTCCGGATATAACAACCGAATGGGAAAAGACCGGGGTCGCTATACTATCCCCAAGGGATGTGCAGGTTTGGATATGTTGTTGAATGTGCCTTCCTTTCCCAACTCTTTAGCCTTCTCTGCTTTATTTTTTGCTGCCTTACCTAGCCGACATCGTGTGACCAAATCAGGAAACCACCCATTGAAACATTTCTGGTTCCCATTGGTAGCCCCTTCTAGAAACTCTTTAGCCTCACGAATGAACTTATTAACTTTGTCAATCCAATTCTTGACACTTTCTAGAATTTCTACTCTGTTCCTTAATTTTGCTGCATCGATGGAGTCGAGCACATCTTTTCTTTGAGCCTCTAAATTTTGAACTTGCTCTCGTAGATCTTCAATGTATTTCACTCGATAGAAGACATAATCGAATTGATGCCCAACTGGCTCCACCAATAATACAACAACTTTTCCTCCAATGGAAATCAGAGCATCATAGACAGCCATAGCCATGTCTGATAACAAACAAAGCAATACTTCAAATAAATAAATAAATAAATAATATTGTACTATTGGCAATAATAACTATCTGCATGCTTGCTGATAAAATAAATAAACAAATGGGAAGTTGCGAGCCAGTCCTTTATTTATCAAAAAAAGTCCTACTCTAATTGCGCTCGAGCTGTCATTTGTGTGCTCGAGCGGTCATTTGTGCGCTCGAGCGAAGAAAAAGATCATCCAGTACTTTTGCAAAGCACCTAAACTTTTGGGAAGAAAGTTTTACCACTCGAGTGGTGAAAGCGGCGCTCGAGCGGTCATTTGTGCGCTCGAGCGAAGAAAAAGATCATCCAGTACTTTTGTAGAGCACCTAAACTTTTGGGAAGAAAGTTTTACCACTCGAGCGGTGAAAGTTGCGCTCGAACGGTCAACCTATATGTTTTGCGCTGCCTTTACTCACACCGCTCGAGTGGTCTGCGCGATCTTATTTTCTATAAAGTGCGCCATTTGATGTTTTTACAGCTTAAGCCATCCAAATTTTTAGAGAGGAAGAAAAAACAAAGTGTTTTATGTTCGAGGGTGCTTTATGAGTGTTTCCTTGATGATTTAAGAGTGATCAATGGATCCATGAACTTGATATCAACATCATCAAGGTGTTTGTTTGGTTTCTCTCATTCACACAAGAGAAAGTTGTTCTTTGGTGGATTTCGTAGAATTTGAGCCTGAAGCGTTGGTGGATTCTGGAGTGGTTCATCATCATGGATTCGACATCGATGTTGTGGATTTAACGTTGGGCAAGGCAATTCCGAGGTGAAGATGGTGGTGGAGGAGGCACATTGGGGTCTGTTCAATTCGGGTGTGGATTCGCTAGGTAATTGAAGGTACACTTATGTAATTCTTTTTTGTCTTTTTAGTGGATTGTTTTGTTGCTTTGGCCTGTGGTTTATCACAATTGGAGGCGCCCCAATTGTGGTTTTTTCCATGTTAAATCGTTGTGTCGATTTGTCTTTGATTGTTTGATTGGAATTGTTATTCGTTGTTTAAAATTGAAACATAATCACAAATCAATATCTCGGGAATTTTGAATTTTTCAAGAGAGAGAGAGAGAGAGAGAGAGAGAGAGAGAGAGAGAGAAACTGTTGAAAAGGAGAGATGATGAAGAGAGAACAAGTGGAGGGAGAGTAAAAAGTGAATCATGGTTGAGCTAAGCCCTAGAGGAGTAACCAGTCAGAGGAAAGGGTCTTAATTTATATTGAACAGATGCATCACATACAAGTTAAAACAAAAAGTATCATGGTATCTCATCCTTCCCTAAAATGGAACTTTCATGATGGAGCAAGAACTAGCATGAAAATCAATCTAGACCCGAGGGCTTTATTTAGAGTAGCAGTTTCGATATTGCAAAGCAAGACAATTATTTGGAAACATATGCCCACACAAAAATAACATCCAAGGTAGACATAACATAGGGTAGGAGCTCTTTTTGATATTTTGTCTCTATTTCCTGTCGCTACATTTATGGATTCATGCATCCCATTTCATAGTGCCTTAAACGTTTCAAGTTGGTTTGTCAAATTTTCAATGTAATTCTTTTGGTGAATCACATAACTGAACTGACACCCAACTAGCTTCACCAATAATTTAGCAACTTTTCATCTAATAGAAATTAGAATATCTGAAGACAAATATTGAACAAGCAACATTTGAAAATTGTTGTGAGTATTATTGTTATTAAAAACAAGAAAAACTTGTGTCTAGATCAACTTTTTACACTTGAAACCTTTGGATTGAATTTTTTTTTTTTTTTAATTTTGGATTGGCATCGGTTTGATATAATTGTATAATGATAAACTATTGTATGGGATTAGTTTTGCTGATTTAATAAGGCCTTACTGCCTTGATTTACAAGTTAATATTATGGTATGCTAAAGGTCACTTTTTAAAGAAAAAGAGGATCTTTCAGCCCTTTTTGCAATAAGAGTAAACAAAACAAGGAGTGCAACTATATGATCTTGTCCTTCTTATACTATTCTTGTAGAACTTATAATACTTGTCTCATATAGCAAAAAGGTGTTTGAAAAGTCTTGTGTGCTTTGTTTTAGTTTGACAGATTGAGGAACACTGCTGGAAGCTTGTGGCATACATGAACTGTTTTATGGAGAATTGGTATAAGCGTACTTTGACATTGAAGTTATACTAAGTTAAAATGTGTTTTTGTTTCTGAGAATAATTTGGGTAAATTTTTACTTGTCATGCATAAATTCTTATTTATGTTATGTGATGCAGTACTTGCATAAAACATTTGTACTTATTCTCCAACACGAACCGAACAATGCAATTGAAACCAATTTGACATAAGTGTGTCGCAAGAATTTGCACTATTGTGCTGCTAGAATCTCATTAATTGGGAGATTTATCATTTTCTTGATTTTTAATTTTATCTGTCTACTAGTGTATTTTTGCTTAGAAGTAATTATTTTGTCATGAGTATATTGAAAGCTGAATTTGTTTTCCTCTTTCTTTTCCTTTTGCTCAGAGGGTTTCTTGCACTAGGCAAGTGAGTTGTGCTTTTTCCACTCTAGTAGCCCCCTTGATCATCTTTGGATGATTTTTCTTGGAAGTAAGTGAGTTGTGCTTTTTCCACTCTAGTAGCCCCCTTAATCATCTTTAGATGATTTTTCTTGGAAGAAAGAATATGAATCCTATAAAAAACAGGATTTCAAGGTTAATACAGTTTTGTTGTTTGTTTGAATTAGTAAAAAAATTCTCCATGAAAAATTGTTCAATTTTAAATAATGTGGAACCATATTTTTACACTTGAATGCTTAAGAAATATGAGATTTTTTGTAGGAGTGTGAGAGTGGTATTCCCACATTGGGAAGGTAACCCAAAATTATGTTATATATTTTGTATTTGAACGCACTCAAACAACATAATCAAGGAGAACAAAGATAAAATTCTAATTTTACCTCTATTTCTACTATCTGATCATAGTTTTGCCAACTAGCTAAGATGGATTTCTTATAAATTTTTAAAGAGTAATGCTATGTTTTTTTTTTTTTCCCTGAGATAGCGTTAGTATGTTAGTATAGTTAGATTACAACTGAAGGGCCACCGTTGCTCCATCAACTCGAACCCTTGACCTCCCACTCACTACACCCTAAGGTGTAGCTACTAGACCATTGGGCCACACCCCAATGTCTGAGTAATGCTATGTTAACAAACATTTTTTTGAAGTTTCCTTATATTAGTTCATTGGATTCCATTTGGTATACTGAAATTTTATTAGTACACATCATATCAGTTTGTGACAAAAGTTCATTTGTATAGCATTTTCATGAATAAACACATTAAAAATAGCAGGTATCTCCTTTAATCTTCCAGCAATTATTTTCGTTTGGATCCGTTTGCATGGTCTACATAATGAGGTAGCTTTCTCTAAACCACAAACCTCAAAATTGGCATTATCATATGGAATTTTTTTTTCTGGTTCGTACGCTTTCTGTTTTTCCCTATTTTCTATAACATTTTTTGAAATCATTTCTTTCCTCAAAATTCATATGCCATGAAGCAAAATGGAATCGTATAGGGGGAAATTAGATGAGTCAATCATTTTTCCTCTAAATAGTTCATATATGTAAACAAACACAGAACCTTGAAAAAAAATATATCAACCACATTACAGAGGTTTCATATGATGCATAAAATATACTCACACCCCATCGGTGGCCATACATGTTATGGCCATTGGCCACTATATATTCTGTTGTACAATGGAACTTAGTAGCTCATGCAGATCATTCAATTAGCTTTGCATTATGAATAGAATAATCAATTAATGGACTACATTTAGCATTATTAATATATTTATTACTTAGTAAAAATTCTGACCAAAAAAAAAAAAAAAAAAAAAAAAGGAAGCAAGAATTTTTAGTGTACCTCTCTTTCTGTCAACAATTATACAAATGAAAAGTAGATGTGGAAAGTGTTGATAATAATTTGGATGAATCTTAGGGTTAACATTGTTCAAATTAAAATAATAGGAATCAAAGTGAAATTTTGGTCAAAAGGGAGTTAATAATCTCCCAAATGAAATATTAATGAAAATGAGAACAATAAGTTGGAAGACAAGTGGGTTGTCTATAAATGAACCTTATTTTGCAGTCCTTTTTTGTATGCAATTTCATGAGTTCTGTAAGAGAGGGTTCAAGAAAGTAGTTAGAAAATTCGAGAATCTTCGAAGATCCTTGAAGAACAACTTCGAATTCTCTAGAAGATTATGAAAGGCTTAGATTCTTCAATGGTTTCAACTCAAGAATACAAAAGAAAAGAGATGATGGAGATAAGAGATTGGGTGAAGAAGAAGGCAAAATGGCTAGAGAGAGAATAATGGCAAGGCTCTCCCATGGATCTCCCACTTTCACTCTCAAGGTTGATGATGGAGAGGGGAAATTAGTTCTTTCCCAAGAGTTAACTCTCCAAAATCCATCCCTTGTAAAGCTATGGGTGGGTGCTATTTATAGGCACCTCATGATGTAGGACGGAGCCCATGTGCAAGGCACATGGGGGATATTCTCTCTAACCACCTTGTCCGAGGAGGTGACCTCTCCGAGGAGGAGACCTCTCCGAGGAGGTGACTTCTCCGAGGAGGTGACCTCTCCGAGGAGGTGATTTCTCCGAGGATGAGAAAAACCCCGAAGAGGAGATCAACCCTTCGGCGAACCCTTCTTCTTAGCCACACCTAACCAATGATCCCCAATCATCCCAAAGGGTCAGGGGTAGTCCCAGAGGACGTCCTGCCGCATCAGGGTCAGGGGTAGTTCAAGAGAACGCCCTGCCGCAAATATTGCCGAGTCTCAGGGACCCCCTAGATCGTGCCACCTCGACCCGGGTATAGGCTAGTTTAACCGAAGAGTGAATTTATCTCCACTCACCGTCCTCGGGATCGGGTCCTTTGTTCGAACTCCATTACGCCCATGGTTCTGGTGCGTAGATCCCGGAAAGCTCCGAGTCCGCAAGTGTTCTGGGACTCATTAATAGAGCGGCTTCTAGATTGCGTTTGAATCCGTTCGAAGCCAAGTGCTTCGGACCTCTAGGTTCGTGGATCCGAACCCTTTCGAGTCCGAATGCCTCGGATCTCTAGGCTTGCTTAATACCCTTTCGAGTCCAGGCCCGAGTAAGTCTCTAGGTTCGTGGATCTGAACCCTTTCGAGGCTTAGAGCCATTCAGCCCGTTTGACGGCGATAAATCCGGGCCCACCAATCTTGGACTTGCGATAAATTCGGGCCCAGCAATCTTGGGCTATTGGGCCTAAATAATTTAGTGGGCTCAAATTAGCCCCTCTTACATTTGCCCCTTGCGTGTATGAGAAATTGTAATTTTCTCGGACATGCATAATTTCACCTCGTCAGCCATGCTTCACATTATATACAGGTATATACGACACAGACATATACGGAGATATACACTCGTGGGGAATATGCCGTTTGCAACCGTCAGTGGGAATATGCCATTACTGAGAAGGCATATTCCGTTTGCTGACGTCAGCATACGCAAAAAAAGAAAAAAGCAAGGATGTGGAATGCGGGGTTTCGAACCCCTGACCTCAAGCTCGGCCTCCGAGTCCTTAACCACTGAGCCAAACCATTGAACCCATGCCACACCTGTGACTCAAATGTTCAAACAAATATCTATATTACATAGCTATACAATATATATACATATATGCGTACACAACTCTCCTGCGTCTCTCTCTTCTTTCGATACACGCGTTTGACACGAGGCCCAGCTTTTGCGTCAGTTGGCCGACAAAAAGCAGGCCTCGATTTGCAGGCTCTCCTCGGCTCTCTCCCTCCTTTGTCTTTCTCTCTCGTCTTCTTCTTCTCTTCAGTATCTTCATCACTCTTCTTAACCGCTCTCTTCTTCTTCTCCATCCTCTCTATCGCTCTTCCATCATCCTCCTCCTTCTTCTTTTTCTCTTCTATTTTCTGTCATTCTTCTGTGACTGCCTTCTCTTCTGCCATTTCTTTCTTCTCTTCTCTTATACATGGCTTCGTCTCGCCCTCTCTCTCTGTTTCCAGATCTTAATGATCCATCGAGCTCCTCTGGGCCAAGTGCCTCTGCTCTTACTCATCCCAGTCTTCCTACACTAACAGTCGAGCAAGTGATGGCTGCTCAAACTGATATTGATGCCAACCACCTCACGTTGAAGTCGTGTATGGAAACAGTGGCGGCGGTCACTAACCTGTCTCACCGTCTGCAAAACAAGGCGTGTGAGGTGTACCAGGCCAACGCCCAACTGTCTCTACTCCAGTGCATGTACAGAGATGCACGGGCAGAAATTTGTGCCTTGAAGGTTGAAAACAAGGAGCTGAAGGCTGAAAACAAGGAGCTGAAAAGGCACTCCACCTCTATGGCCCGATTTGGGACATCTTCGTACCTCGCCTTTGATGGTCGGCGGGGAGCCGACTCTTTCAGCGGAAACACTGTGGTAGTTCTTGGTGGAAACACTGGAGCAAGACCTTCGAAGGTTGACGACAAAAAGCGGAAGAGCTCGGCGACGGAAGAGCCGAGTAAGTGAAGTCGGCGAGTCGCCGTCACCGGAGATGAAAGAAGAAAAAGATCCCTCTTTTTTTTTTTTTTTTTGTTTTGTTTTGTTTTTTTGTTTTTTGTTTTTTTTTTTTTTGTATTTTTTTTTTTGTATTTTTTTTTTTGTTGTTGTTGTTGTTTTTTTTTTTTTTTTTTGTATTTGGAGTCTCTGTAACCGGGGATGTCCTCCCCTGACTGTAATAAAAAGTTTCGATTTTGTATTTCAATGGTGTGACTGGCATATCACTTTGAGTTTGAAAATACTTTTGTTTGATCGAATTTAAGATTGATTGAAATTTGAATTCTGAATTAGACATCTAATTAATACAAAACCAACTTGGCTATTCAAAGAAAGTAATAATAATAATTCTTTTCCTTTCTTGAAACATATAAAATCAAAAGGCTGATCACCCTTTTTTTTTTCTTTTTTTCTTTTTTTTTAATTTTGCAGGTGCATATTATACATATATAAACTAATAAAATAATGCCACCAACTTTTCTTCTTTGATTCAGCCACCGAAAGCACCATTATAAATACATATACCCTTAAAATATTTGAGTGGCCAACAGAATCATCCCCCTTTTTCTTTTATATATATATATATTTTTCTTTTTTTTTTGAACGAGGCAGACACACACTTTCCCTTTTTCTTTTTATATTATTGCACAGCGCCGCACCCATCTCTCTTCGTCTTTTTTTGGTTTTTCTGAAATCAGTGGCACAATCTTTCTTACTAAAATATTGAAGACCCAGATTTATAGAAGAAGAACCAGAACCATGAAATTCATAGAAGAAGAACCAGATGCAGTCAGGGTTCCCATCACTCGATTTTCAGAAACGGCACTCATGATCGCCGTCAGGATTATTCGCAGAAACCATTTTGTGAAGAAGCTGTTGGAGAAGATGGAACCAGAAGATCTTGCTCAACATGATGCCGTTGGCCATACTGCCCTTCACATTGCTGCAGGAGTGGGCAATATTGAGGGAACCAAACTGTTGCTAGAGAAGAACCCAACACTGTCTAATGTTGGTGATTTTCATGGAAGAATAGCTCTCCATGACGCTGCTGCCTGTGGGAAAAGAGAGGTTGTTTTTTACTTATTGGACGCCACAAAACAAGACCAACAGTGTCAACCATTTGACGATAAATTAGGTGCTGTGCTGTTGCGTGATCTGTGTAGGTCTGGACTCTATGATGTTCCTGTGGAATTGGAAAACATTGCAAAGCCCCATAGCGGAGGAGATTTCATCTTCTTCAATGAACGTCTGCTACAATACCAGAGGCCAATGTTGTGCTCTCCCTCTTCAACAAACCAGAGGCTCAAACCTGCGTTGAAGACCACTACCATTTGCATGATCTTCCAATTTTCTTTTGATTTCAAGTTCTGAAACCGTGCTTTCTTCACCGAATTTTTTTTGTTTTTTCAGTTTGCACATTGTTCATTGCCGTAGCTACAGGCCCCGCCGTCGTCAATACTTCACCTCGGCCCATCGACGCATCCACTCTGAGCTTTGGGTGCGTCTGATTTCAGTTTTGCTCCGCCGAATAGCACCGCCACTGGTTCAGACGCGACGGAGCAGCGCTGTCCAACCTTCCTAGCGTCGTGCAACACTCCGACGGCCGTGGGCATCACCACCCAAGCCGCTGCTCACCGTCGGTGCTTCATTTTAGCGTGACGACGCAGCTTCTCGGAGACCCAGATACATCAGAGCTCAGTTCCGCCGACCAGCTCCGACGCCGATCTCTTTGCAACGTCATCCCCGTTGTCTTCGTCCTCAACTATCCAGTGATGACCACGCCGTTGCCCATTCAACGTGACGTGCGTGGTTGCCAACTCCGCCGGCTTCGGATTGTCCAACGCCGACTATGCACGTCGCCCTTTCAACGCGACATGTGTGGTCTTGCCTAGCACTGCTCATTCTTGTTTTTGTATCCTATTAAAGACCAACTTTCTGCTAAACAATTAAATAACCAAGACTCTTGGTCAGGGCATTTTCTCAAGACCATCGGCCAACAAAGCTTCTGCCGAGTGCCGACCAAAAAATCATCCAAACCCACTTTTGTTTCTCCTTCTAAAAAGTGAAACCCACTGCTCTAATCTTTTGTTTTGACGAAATGCGAATGTGTGAGCCTTGCTGGAAATTTGATTTGGGTTTTTTTGAGATTTGTGAGCATTGTTGTATACCAATTTTGAACTTGAGATAGCTGAAGCTTCCATTGAATCTTGATTTGGAAGAGATATTCTTGAAATTGGTATGATTGAATCTTGTATGAGTTATTGATGTTGAGGAAGAACATGTAATCCACGTGAGTATTGTTGCTAGCTTTGCTTGAATGGGACGAATAAAATAAATGTTGTTGTTGTCGATAAAAACCCGAGGAAATAAAATGTTGATGCCGAAATTTTGTTTGAACATTGTTGCTTTACATCGGCTTGAGAGGAACCGGCCCGAAGAGACAAAACCTTGATTGTTGTATTTTCAAGAACTTGCTCAGAGTAATAAAATTGTTGTAGTTTAAATAGATCATTATTATTTGTTGATGTTGCCCCATTCCGATAATGCCTGAATCATGATCTGAAATGGATATTGCCCATCTCATTTGTTGGTTTTGCTATTTCAGGCAAATGAATTCTTGATTGAAATCCACGACCTCGAGGCCCTTAGAACCCGTACTAATGAGAGCAAGGGTTGTTCCTCGGAAGTCCGAACAGAAGCAAGACTGTCCCTCGGGAGTCTGAAAGTATCACACACCCTACTTTGGCAAGAAAGATTCCTCTGGAAGATAACCGAGTCTACCAAGCTTGCACCAACAGAAGTAAAGATTGTCTCTCAGCAGTCTGAGCAGAAGCAAGGCTGTCCCTCAGAAGTCCGAGGCTGTCCCTCGAGAGTTTGAGCGAACATAAGGCTCTCCCTCAGAAGTCCGAGCAGAAACAAGACTGTCCCTCGGAAGTCCGAGCAGAAGCAAAGCTCTCCCTCAGAAGTCCGAGGCTGTCCCCCGAGAGTCTGAATAGTAATACACATTCTACTTCAGCGAGAAAGATCCCCGAAGCTTGCATTGACAGAAGTAAGGGCTATTCTTCGGAAGTCCGAGTGGGAGCACATATGCTACTTCAGCAAGAAAGACCCTCAAAGCTTGCATTGATGGAAGCCATGGCTGCTCTTCGGAGGTCCGAATGGAAGTACACTTCTACTGTGTCAAGAAAACTCCCTTCAGGTTGGTGACTGAGTCTACTATTCATTTTTCTTCTTTGAGGGGCAACAAAAATTGAAAACTGTTTCAAGCAACATAACACAATGAAGATATACAATGTAGAGAAAAAATAACTTCTAATGGAAATACATAATATGGAGGCAATAAATTTCTTCATAACATAAGAAAGATAGAACTTCATGGACAATGTAGTAAATGCAAACTGTAAATGTCATAGATAGACTCCTTCTGTGGAATGTTGACATTCGCCCCTAGAGTTGCAAGGTCATTTGGAAAGCTTTCACCAGCTGCTCAGGCTGTGACCGTCATACACCATCATAGCCACATCTTCTAAGATATCCTGGGGCCCTTGTTCTTTGAACTTTAGCTCATTTGCTTCGACTTTCTTTCTAAAGATCTTCTTAAGTGTCCGGCACTTTTCCGTAGGATGTCCTAGTGATCGGTGGAAAATACAATAATTAGGACCCTCACGGTCCTTCTTCGGCAAAAGCTCTTTGACATAAGGCAACTTCAGTTCTCCATCTGCCACCCATTCTTTAACTAAGGCCTTCACCTCCTCAACACTACACGGAAAAGGAGTGTCATCTTCGCAGTATTTCCTCTTCTGACCTTTGAATTCCTCCCCCTACGACTTTCGGGTAGAAGACGCGGAAACCGCAGTGACAGAAGGTCTTCGGGATGACTTGAAGCTGGTTTTATAACTAGTGCCGAGATGAGGTATGTTGATGTTCCGAGATGCTTCAATTAGTGCTGAGAAGGTGGGTAGCTTGTGATTAACAAGAAGCATCTTGTACCCGTTCAATGCCCCTTCAACACAGATTTGGACCAAGTAGCTTTCCTCCACAGCCTCATGACAGTCCACGGCTTTGTCTTGGAACCTCTTCACATATTCGAGAATGTCTTCACCCTCCTGCTGCTTTTCCTTACACAGGGTAAGTGTGGTCACTTTCTCGGCCACTTGAAAGAATTTGACATAGAATTTGTTGACCATCTCCTCCCAACTTCGAACAGAGTGTGGGGCCAAGTTAACGTACCAACTATATGCTCGGTCGGTGAGGGACTTGGAGAATTCTCTCAATCGGAGGACATGATTTGAACCATGAATCCCCAAAGTCTCGATGAACCGAACAACATGTTCTCGAGCATTTCCTTGCTTGCCATTGAATTTGATGAACTTCAGTACCGTGTACCCCTCCGGGTATGGATAACTCAACATCTCGATAGGGTATGGTGGCTTGACATCCGGATCAGGCAAAGAGGATAAAGTCTTCTTGCTCCATTCTAGCTCGAACATGGCTTGCACATCTGCAAGGGTGAGAAATTGTTGAGGGAGAGAACTTGATGGTGGTATTCCCGGAACTTGGCTTATGGACCCGAAGGCTGTGCTAGGGGCGACTTGGCCATTTTGGTACTGCGAATTCATCATTGATGAGGACATTTGACGATACTGGCCATCAGTGCTATAGACAAGCCAGTTGGTGATGGGACATTGAATTGAGACCCGTAAAGTCCACCGCATGGCGTCGCTACTCCGGGTTGTGCTTGCAAATTTGTTGTCGGCACCAAAGGAGGCCCGTCTGGTACTTGAGTAACATTTACTGGTGGCGTAACAAGATTAGGTACGGGCAGAGCTCCCTTTTGCGCCATCATGCCCCTTGTATTTGCCTGGACACCAACAGTCGCCGGAGCTCCATTCATTACACCAAAACCTCTCCTAGGCACCATTGGATCTTGGCTTGGTGTGCCATGGAGCCCGGGTGTAGGCAAATTGCTGCCGCCTATTGCGGTTTGAGCATGTGTTACTGTGGCCGTGTTGCCATGAGCCATGGGCTGACTGGTGCCTATTTCTCCTTGGATATGATTTTGCGCTCCAACGGGAGTAACTCCACCACCAGTTTGATTTCCGTTTGGTGCCGGTGCAAAATTAGAACTCATCACCAACATGGTGTGAGTGAGATTCTGAAGAGTGGTAAGAATCTCCTGTTGAGTAATTTGAAGTCCTTGAATGGCTTCAAGCAAAAGTGGTTGATCTGGAGCCATGGTCCTGTCATCACCACCATTAGAGGATCCTTGCTGGTGAATTTCATCTTCTCCCGCCATCCTTGTTGGAGTTGTGTGGATTCCAGATCTCATTGAAACCATTAACCAATCCGCCTCCCCAGCAGAGTCGCCAAATGTAAGAGAGGGTTCAAGAAAGTAGTTAGAAAATTCGAGAATCTTCGAAGATCCTTGAAGAACAACTTCGAATTCTCTAGAAGATTATGAAAGGCTTAGATTCTTCAATGGTTTCAACTCAAGAATACAAAAAAAAAAGATGATGGAGATAAGAGATTGGGTGAAGAAGAAGGAAAATGGCTAGAGAGAGAATAATGGCAAGGCTCTCCCATGGATCTCCCACTTTCACTCTCAAGGTTGATGATGGAGAGGGGAAATTAGTTCTTTCCCAAGAGTTAACTCTCCAAAATCCATCCCTTGTAAAGCTATGGGTGGGTGCTATTTATAGGCACCTCATGATGTAGGACGGAGCCCATGTGCAAGGCACATGGGGGATATTCTCTCTAACCACCTTGTCCGAGGAGGTGACCTCTCCGAGGAGGTGATTTCTCCGAGGATGAGAAAAACCCCGAAGAGGAGATCAACCCTTCGGCGAACCCTTCTTCTTAGCCACACCTAACCAATGATCCCCAATCATCCCAAAGGGTCAGGGGTAGTCCCAGAGGACGTCCTGCCGCATCAGGGTCAGGGGTAGTTCAAGAGAACGCCCTGCCGCAAATATTGCCGAGTCTCAGGGACCCCCTAGATCGTGCCACCTCGACCCGGGTATAGGCTAGTTTAACCGAAGAGTGAATTTATCTCCACTCACCGTCCTCGGGATCGGGTCCTTTGTTCGAACTCCATTACGCCCATGGTTCTGGTGCGTAGATCCCGGAAAGCTCCGAGTCCGCAAGTGTTCTGGGACTCATTAACAGAGCGGCTTCTAGATTGCGTTTGAATCTGTTCGAAGCCAAGTGCTTCGGACCTCTAGGTTCGTGGATCCGAACCCTTTCGAGTCCGAATGCCTCGGATCTCTAGGCTTGCTTAATACCCTTTCGAGTCCAGGCCCGAGTAAGTCTCTAGGTTCGTGGATCTGAACCCTTTCGAGGCTTAGAGCCATTCAGCCCGTTTGACGGCGATAAATCCGGGCCCACCAATCTTGGACTTGCGATAAATTCGGGCCCACCAATCTTGGGCTATTGGGCCTAAATAATTTAGTGGGCTCAAATTAGCCCCTCTTACAAGTTCAATGGCATGATGTTTGATTCTTTCTAGGGATAAAAGGTGACAAAGAACATATACCGACTCCTTTTTCTCTATTTTTCTTTTCCTTTTGATAATCTTTCATTTTCTTGAGAAAAATGTTGTACACATCGCTCAACTCACTACAACTATGTTTTCATATTTATCGAGAACAATAAGTCCCTCAAATTGAAAAGTACTAGCGAACTTACACCAAAAAATAGAAGGAAACACACACACGCACACACACACACACACATTAATGAACTTTACAGCCCTTGCATGCAAATTCATTGGCTATGGCTAACATTTAAGAATTACTAGTATGATAGTATTAGGTTGAATACGTAATACCAAATGCTCACATTTGTTTACCACAGGATTATTACATCAATACAAATTGCTCATGTTTGTATTGCACTAGTTCGTCAGGATTAATATATGAAATTTCATATAAGACCTCATTACATAAAAGTTGATTTTATTGTTTATATATTGCAAAGGCAAAATTGTCTTTTGCCACACATTCTCATGGGACAAATTCATCCCATGGTATTCCTAATTTGCCCATTTCTGGGAATTTATTGTTTAACTGGATTGTTTATCCACGACTTTTTTTTCCTTGTTTTTTTTTTGGGTGTGCAGCTAAACATGAATTATGCGGAACTTATCAAATTACCAATCCAATCCCAACTCCTACTGGGCTTATCAAATAAGACTCTAATGTTGGTAGATCCCAAGTACGTCTTTGCATTGCAAATAGAAATATTGTTCAAGAGGGATTCTCTGTTATGATTAGTTCAGGGGTCTACGTCAAGTTTTGTTTTGGCTTGATTCATGGTTCAGTGATAAATCTTTGAAATACGAGTTTCCTAGACTATTCTCAATTTTGTCTCAGAAATCTGTTATGGTTAATGATGTTTTTTTGTTCGATGGAAGATTGAACAAGTGGTGTTTACAATTCAGGAGGAGTTTATTTGTTTGGGAGAATGTCCTTTTGGATAATTTAATGAATAAACTTAATTTGCTTTGCTTTGCTTGACTCCTGACATGGAGGATAAGCTGCAATGAAAGTGGGATAAAAATAATGGAACCTATTCGTTAGATCTTTTAATAATGCCTATGAAAATTTATCTTGTGGTTTTGAGGTTTCTTCTCTCAAGATGTATCTCTTTTTTGGAATAATCTTCGCCCATTTAAAGTCGAAATATTTTGTTGGCAAACTATTCTAGGTAAAGTAGTCTCTCAGAAATTTTTTAGCTAATAGGGGTAATCCAAAATGAGTTTTAGGTGCTTTGTCCAATGTGTTTGAGATTTGTCAAATATGTATACCATCTTTTCATTCACTGTCAATTCGCTTGGGAACGTTGGTCCTGTTGTTTAAACTAGTGTGGGTCATGTTTGTTGGGTCTACCTTGCCTCTCTCCTTGGTCTTTTTATGTGGTGATTTGATCCTCCTTTTCGGAACCTTGAGAAACGACTTTGGGTGACCCTCTTCTACGTGGTTATTTGGTTAGCTCAAAATGCTACTGTCTTTAACCACTCAGAATAGAATGTTCATGACGCTATTCACCTAGTAGACCTTTCGCTCTTTGGGCTAAAGCTTGTTCTGGTATTGTCAATTACCTAGTGTCTGGTATTATTAGTTGCCTTGACAGGATCAGGAAACTCAAACTGAAGCTTCTTTCAAAGCCGTTTTGACAAACATTGAAGCGATAAGATGGTTGAGGTGCGAAGGGGGCTTGTCTCTTTTTTATTGCTCTTGTTGTTGCTACTGATATGTTCTTTGATGTTGCTGGTGGTGTAGGGTGGTTGTTTTGCTGGTTAAGGAGGTCTTGCTTTCATGAAGAATATTTTTACTCCTATGGGAAGCCTTAAGCTATAAGGCAATGTTGTTGCTTTTTAAGGTTAAGGGTTTTCTTGATTTGGGAGTTTTGGGTAAATTTTTTTGTTGCTCTTTTGAGTTGTGCGAGAGTGAGTTCTGCTTTTGTTCTCTCTCTCTCTCTGTTTGGATGCTTCTTTGTGAACAAACATGGAGTGAGGTGGATGCTTGCTACAATATATATATACATATTTAAATTGGTAGCAGGGTAATACGGGAAGGGAAAGCTACAGAACAGTAAACTCTTATTTAGACATTACATTTGGTAACTCATCTATCGGGCTAACCCTTAATGTTGCTTGTACAATAACCATATATATTTGGTGGGTGGCAAGGCAAGACATGGTGGGTTGTACTCGATGCTGGAGTTAGGAGTTTGAAGGTGGACAATAATTGTCATTTTTCATGCTATCAAATTTGATGTGTTCCACATATGCTATCAAAAAAAAAAAAATTCTCAGTTTTTTGTGTTCCACATATATCTTGTTTGTGGGAGCCCTTTGGAAGATTTCTTGGTTAGGAGAAGGAAGATAAGTAATAAAATTAGCAAGCTCAAATAGCTAACAAATTCCATGATAAGGAGACTTAGGCTCCATTTGGTAAGACTTTCTAACTATGATTTGAGATATGAGTTGTATTTTGAGTTTGTGTGTTTTGAAATTATGATTTTAGTGTAGAAAATTTGTTTGGCTATGATTTTTTTAATAGAGTGTTGAATTGAGTGTGGAATTGAGTTTTGAAAGTTTGATTTGACATGTGAAGTAAGAAAATTTGTTTGGTTATGAGTTTTGGAAAGAGTTTTCAAAACTTAATTCAAATTGTTATAACTCATAACAAAATACACTACTTTCACACTATTGAAAATTCTGATCAACACTCATAACCAAACTCTTTTTAAAATTCAATTAAAAAAATTTATTTTTAAAGAAAATAACATTAATCAATTTTTTAATTGAAAATACTACAAAGGAAATAATTTTTTTTTCAAAAAAATATTCAAAAAATTTAAATCATAAATATTTAAATAATTTAAATAATCTAAAAAATTTAATAAGTAAAAATTAAAATAAATATTCAAAAAATTTAAATCGTAAAATTTAAAGAATTTAAATATTCAAAAAATTTAAATAATTTAAATTTAATATTTTAAATTTAAAAACAATTCTACACTCAAATCGTAATCAAACACATAAAACAAAACTCAATTAAGAAATTATTTTTAAAACTCATAACCAAACACATAACTCGAACTCCATATTACTTTCACAACTCTACACTCAAATCGTAACCAAATACATAACAAAAAATTAAAATATTTAAAATATTTTTATAAAATAGAGTTTGAATTTATTTTTATAAATATTTTTAAATTAAAAAAATTAAAATCGTAATATTTAAAAATTAAAATATTTAAAAATATTCAAAAAATTAAAAAATTAAAAAAATCATAACATATTTAAATATTAAAATATTTGAAATCCTAACAAAATTAAAATATTGATTTGAATTGAGTTTTGAAAAGAGTTTAAATTATGTGTTTGGTTATGAGTTTTGAAAAGTAATGATTATGTTTTGAATTAAGTTTTGAGAACTGAGTGTAAAATTATGATTTGAAAGCTCAAAACAAACACCACACTCAAATCAATAGGTGGAATTATAATTTGAGAGGCTTACCAAACGGAGCCTTAGTTGTTGCCCTTGTAGTTACAAGCATGCTCACTAGGGTTTAACGGTTTGGTTTTGTCGGAGTTGGATAAAATTTGGCATTGAACTAAATCTTTTGATTTTATTGATTGAGAACTAAAACTGACCACATTATGATTCAATTTGCTTGGATATTTCTATAGTAACTGAAAACTTCCTTCCAAATTAGGCCTGCAATGTTTTCCTTAGTTGATGACGTTGATATGTATGAATAAATGTTGTTTGTCAATATTGGTTGGACTTGGACATGTAAACCATAAACTACAGGAGTTGCTTGGACATTACCCTAGTGACTAAAGCACTTCTTTCCAAAAAGGGCAAGCAATAGATTTCTATTTCTCAATGGAGATCCTATGTCTTCGTAATGTGTGTCAATTTCTATTTCATCAATATCATTGGTCCTCATATTCACTTGAGATAAATATAAAAATCAATTGCTAAGGATTCATTGCTAAAAAAACATTCTTTCCCATATGTTTTTATAATCATCCAATGTTTTTGAAATGTTGCATAAGATAGTTCAACTATCTTTCTGGAGGAGTAACTTGTTACAAACCTCATTACAAGGCATGAGACACAATATTAGAGTAGTACATTAGACTCGAGCAAAAACTTTGCCCGATGTACAAGTTCACATTTGAGGGAGAGATTGTTGGAACTTCTTGAAGTAAAATGGTCCCATATCGGAAGAAAAGTAAAAGGAAAGTCCTAATATATGTCGGATGGATTCACCCCATATATGTTTAAGCCTTTAAGTGAATGTGTATTAGAAATAACGTGTATTGATTCTAAGTAAGGACACTTTGGATTCCCTAACATAAATCTAAGTACGGACTCTTTGGATTCCATAATATAAACTCCTTTCAAATGCATTACAAGCGTTCAAGCAACAATTTGAATGAATTACAAGCTCTTCTTTACAAATTCAAGCAACAATTCATTGTTGTACTCTAAATTATTACTAGTCAATCACATTTCAGTAAAGAGCAAATTGCAATATTTTTTTTCCCACAAATACAAACAAGCATGAAAACAAACATATAATATTGTTAATTGAGATAAATAATTTTGGATACAAGCTCCATTACAATGCAGAGAAAGTAAAATTACACACACTAGGTATTCCCCCCCCCCCCTTTTATTCACTCTTCAAATCTTTGGCACACATTAGGTAAACATACCTTTATTTAGAGTAGAAGTTTTGATATTGCAAAGCAAGACAATTATTTAGAAACACAAATCATAGGAAGCATATGCCCTTACACAATAAAATCCTAAGTAAGGTAGACATCACATAACCGTAGGGAGTAGCTCAACATTCTTTATGGTTGACAACTGCAAAAAGAAAATGAAAACTCAATAATAATCTAGCAAAATATTTCTATAAAGGATAGAGATATCTATATTTTGCTACATATAATGTTTGCTTTTTGATTTTTTGTTTATTATTTTTGGAAACAAAAAAATGAAAATTTCGAAAACACCATTCTCTTCATATTGTTTTCATTTTTGAACAAAAAATAGCTTTTGAAATTTCGGAAATAACTTTTTGTTGTTTCCTAAAAAATGTAACAGGTTTTAGAAAAAAATTCTAAAAAAAGTATTCGAAAAAAAAAAAATCACAAAACATGTCTATTTTTCTGTATTATAATTCCTTTCAAATAAGAATTGTATGGTTTTTGGGTATAGCTTGAGGTAAATCATGAATTGTCTACTTACTCATGAGAGTTATTCCTCATAAATTCATGAATTGTCTTCATTATCCAATCTAACATATCACGATTCAATTAAATTTCTATAGTAACTAAGAACTTCCTTCCAATTAAATTTTCCTTAATTGGTGATGTTGATATGTATGAATAAATGTTGTTTGTCAATATTTGTTGGACTTGTACACATAGACCACAAACTATACGGGAGTTGCTTGGACATTACCCTAGTGACTAAAGCACTTCTTTCCAAAAGGGGCATGCAATGGATTTCTATTTCTAAATGGAGATCCTATGTCTTCTTAATGTGTGTCATTTTCTATTTCCTCAATATCATTAGATATTCACTTGAGATAAATATAAGAATCAATTGCTAAGGATTCATTGCTAAAGAAACATTCTTTCCCACATGTTTTTATAATTATCCTATGTTTTTGAAATGTTGCAAAAGATAGTTCATCTTTCTGGAGTAACTTGTTACAAACCTCATTACAAGGCATAAGACATAGTGAGTAAATCAGACTCAAGCGAAAACTTTGCCCGATGTATAAGTTCACATTTGAGGGAGAGATTGTTGGAACTTCTTGAAGTAAAATGATCCCATATTGGAAGAAAAGAAAAAGAAAAGTCTTAATAAATGTCAGATGGATTCACTCCATGTATGTTTAAGCCTTTAAGTGGATGCATGTTTGAAATAACATGTATTGATTCTAAGTATGGACACTTTGGATTTATAGCGATCTCGGTTTCTCTTTTTATTAATTGTTGTATCCGGACTTAGGTTCCGTAAAGTTGGTTGTTGTATATATCTTGTTCACATTCTTTACTCCTTGTATCTGAGTCTTGGGTTGTGTTGGGCAGGTTTGAAACAGGTTGGTTGAGCTTAGAACCAAAAGTAGTTGCCCAGATTTTGACCTGTCCGCTCGAGCGGATCTTTTGACGCTCGAGCGGGGCCTTTGTTGTTGCTTGTCCGCTCGAGCGGGAAAAACACCCATCCAGTATCTCCTCTGTAGTGTTGTACGCTCGAGCGGCGGTTTGGACGCTCGAGCGGGGTTTTGTGTGTGACGCTCGAGCAGGGAGTTGGACGCTCGAGCAGGGACCTGGTTCTGCAAAAGTACTGGGAGTGTGTATCCGGCGCTCGAGTGGCTGTTTGGACGCTCGAGCGGGAGTATGTGAGTGACGCTCGAGCGCGAGTTTCCACGCTCGAGCGGGGCGACTCTTATTTAAAAATCGAGATCCGACTTTTGGATCACTTTTTCACATCCTTTCTCTCTCTTACTTTTCCAAACCTCCATTAGAGAGCTTCTCTCACTAGAACCTCAACTTCTCTCTAGGTATTGATCTAGTAGGAGTGATTTCCTCACCTTTGGCCTTTACAAAAGAGTTGTTGATCGTCGAGGGCTACGTTTTGATCCGAGAATATTGAGTTTTAGAGCACGTTGAGTTTCTTCATCTTCTTCCCTTGGGCTCCGAATTTGAGGTAGGGATTCCTACTCACAACTATGGGTTTTGACCTAGATTTTTGAGCATTTCATTAAATGGTTTGATTTTGGGATTTAGGGTTTCAAAATGTATAAAAGGGGGGTTGTTATTTTGATTCTAAAATGTGTATTTGGGTTTCAAAATAAGGATATTGGTGTTGGTTGTTGTTATATGGACCATTGGGTTGATATTGGAAAGAGGGGTAGAAAACCCTAATTTTGTTGTGCAAGTTAATTGGTAAAATTAATTTGGGAATATTGTTCTTAATTGGAATTGAGTGGGAAATAATGAAATAGATTCATTATATCGTGAAATGGTGGAGTTTGATTTATTAATCGCTCACTTTTGAAAACATTGATATTTTATCTGTTGGAGCTTTTATTATCTGTTTAGAAATAATTGCTTGGGCTACCGGTGGAGGGTAGTTTTGATTGTTGTAGACAATGCATGATGATTAGGCAAACTAAAACTAATCAATTGGATATGTCATAGAGTACGACGGTGGATTGAATACATCGACGTTATGTATTGTTTAATTGCGTATATGACCTGTGTGTATATATGTTGTGTTGTGTGGGAGGAGATAGGGGATGTACTCCACGGTTTAGAGGAAGATAGGGGATGGACCTCTAAACCGGATGTTGTTTGGGAGAAGATAGGGGATGGACTCCACTGATACAGCTCATATCCTTGTCAGTTAATGTGTTGATATAGCTTATATGCTTATCTATGGAAGTGTTGATATAGCTCGTATGCTTATCTTTGGAAGTGTTGATATAGCTAATATGCTTATCTGTTGAATGCGGGTACAACTTGCATGCTTATCTATTGAGATGTTGATACAACTAGTATGTTTATCTATTGTAAAAGAGAAACGTTTAATATGAGTCACTATCTCATATAAGTAGTTGGCCACGTTCTGAGCCGTTGATGTGAATTGTGAAATAAATATGAAATGGAAATGAAAGGTAACATGGACATAGTGATCATGTAACGGAGATGGATTATGAATTGATTTATGAGAACTAAAACATTTATCGAATGCTAATGTCTTAGTTATTGCTCATACTGTGTTTAGCATATCTCTACTGGGCATTGGCTCACCCTATATGGGACATTATTTTCAGGTACAGGTAGCATGCCACCTCCAAGGACATAGCTTGGATGATGATGAGAGTTGAAGACTCTTTCTTTTGTTTATTGTGTTTGTATTACATGTATATCAAGCCGAGGGCTTATTTTGTATAGAGATAGTACTCTACTTTTGTGTAACTAAGTGTTAACTTGGAAAGCTGTAAGTCTACAGGGCATTTGCTTTGTTTGTTAACATGTAATACTGTTGTAAGAACAACTCTGATGAATATAAATGGTTGGTTTATTTTATATCAATGCATGTCTTTAATGATGGGTTTTATGTATTTTTTGAGGGCGTTACAGGATTTCCTAACATAAATCTAAGTATGGACTCATTGGATTCTTTAACATAACGTGCTTCGCTTGAATCACAAGCATTCAAGCAACAATTTGAATGAATCACAAGCACCTCTTAACAAATTCAAGCAACAATTCATTGTTGTACTTGGAATTATTACTAGTCAATCACATTTCAATAAACAGTAAATTGCAATATATTTTTTTACCACAGATACAAACAAGCATAAAAACAAACATACAATACTATTAATTGAGACAAAAGATTTTGGCTACACGCTTTATTACAATGCAAAGAAAATAAAACTACACACACTGGGTACTTCCCCCCCCCCCCCTATTCACTCTTCAAATCTTTAGCACACATTAGGTAATCATACCTTTATTTAGAGTAGTAGTTTTGATATTGCGAAGCAAGACAATTATTTAGAAACACAAATCATAGGAAGCATATGCCCTTACACAATAAAATCCTAAGGTAGACATCACATATAGGGAGCAGCTCAGCATTCTTTATGGTTGACAACTGCAAAAAGAAAATGAAAACTCAATAATAATCTAGCAGTATATATCTATAAAGGATAGAGATATCTGTATTTTGTTGCATATAGTGTTTGCCTTTTTATTTTTTATTTTCAAAAACAAAAAAATGAAAATTTCAAAAACACTATCGTATTCATATTGTTTTCATTTTTGCACAAAAAACAACTTTTGAAATTTGAAAATAACTTTTTGTTGTTACGTAAAAAATGGGATAGGTTTTAGAAAAAAATTCTAAAAAAACTACTCAAAAAAAGTTTCACAAAACATGTCTATTTTTCTGTAATAGAAAATTCCTTTCAGATAAGAATTGTATTGTTTTTTGGTATAGCTTGAGGTAAATCATGAATTGTCCACTTACTCATAAGAGTTATTCCTCATAAATTCATAATCTAGTTCACAATCTAATTAGGATTCAACTTGGATTTCATCTTCAAGAGTACCAGTCTGTCTTGCCTACCCAAAAAAAAAAAAAAAATTAGGAAAGATTATGATAGGAAACATTCATAATGACAACAAAAAAAAGATGTAAGAAACCTGATAATATTGTCTATGTAGATGGAAAAGAAGATATTTAAACAACCTATGCATGATTTCATAGGCTGACAAATCTATTAAGCGTATGTTGAATGGCCCTCAAAAAAAATATGCAGATTGAAAGGCCAATTAATTTTATTTATTCCTTATGTACTAAAATTTATATTGAAAACTCACAACATTTTCAGATTACCTATTGATTGAATAAAGATCTTACGCAATGCAAAGGACCAAAAATTTCTATGAGAGAGATAGCAAGTAGGCATTCTTCCCCTCTTTCATTTTTTGGCGAATAACACTTTCTGTCATCACTCCAAGTCATGACTTCTATCACTTTTTGATTGATTGTATATAATTTTTATTTTTGGCTTTTAAGAAAAATAAAATATTTAATATAAATATATATGTAGTGTAGCACAATTGACTTAATGACAAGTCAATCATTATTAGGCCATTAAGGAGATCGCCTAAGGTCTCACTTTTGGAATTCGTCAACTTGAAACCAAAAAAAAAAAAAATCCCTTACCAAAACCTAATATAAAATTTATTAAGAGGCATAAAAAAAAAAGAAAAAAAAAAAAGAAATCCATTGTTAGCATTTTCTTTTTTATTTAAGGAAGGCATTACCTCAATCCACTAGGTCTCTTCCATCTTTATCCAAAGGCCTAAAAAAAATTCATTGTCCAAAGGTTCTTATACTAAAATTTGATAAAAAAAAAACTCCCAAACAAAAATAAAGATATTCAAATGGTTCATTGTCAGGAGCATTACCATGTGAGTAGTTGCTAGAATATTAAATAATTTATTATCTCATTTTTTTTTTTTAGATAGTCAATGTCATTCGATAATAAAGACATAAATGAACATTCATTGTAAAAGGCGCTAGTAAAAAGTAAAATTTCTTTATCCATCAACTTAACTTAACACTTAAAAATAAAAGTAAAACTCTATGCATGAAAGAGGACAATATGTTAAAGTTTAACTAAATAATAAAAGAAAACAATAAATTTTACATTAAAAAGTGTAATCTATATAAAAAATGTTATTTGAGTGTAACAAAGGGCCTCTCTATGCACAAAATTCATGCACAATAATATACCTAAAAAAATAATGTGGTTAAGATTCAACTCTTATGTAGTAGAGTTCACATTTTGAATGAATTTCGACCGTATATTTAAATTTTTGAGCATTTTAGTCTACAAAATTTATGTATGTAGTATTGCTCTAAATATAATTCAAAATTATTAGAGATCTCTAATTATCTACAAACTAAATTATCATAAATTTTCATCTTAAAATTTATTCCGAAACTGAAGTGTATTATGTAAATTTAAAATTAATTAGATATGAATCATACAAACACAATGAATATATATATATAGTCCATTGATTTACTAGTTTATTAGTCAAGGACCCAGTTTAATTTATTTTTTTTTATTTTTTTAAAGAAAAACATTGCCTCATAATGTAAGTAATTACCTGATATATCTATACTATATATATATATATATATATATAAGCAAATGTAGTTATTATGTCAAACGTCTCCAAATGTTTATTCTTAAATTTTCATAATTTTGGAATAAATAAATAAATATGTGGTATCCCCCTTCACCTCCCTTCTCACTATTCAGGTCTTCTCACTCTCTTCTCTAATTGTTATATAAAAGATAATAATAAAAAAAATTAAATAATATCTTTCCTTTTTAAGTATAGATATGTATATAGAAACTAACATGTCTATCCCTGTATCACGTAAATTTAAATTAAAAAAAAAAAAAATCGCAAATCCCACAACTCTTATTCCTAATTGTTATATTAAAAAAAAAAAAAAAGATAATATCTTTGTGGGTGTCTATCTAAAATCTCAATCCAAAATTTTTGAATATTTACATTTAAAAAAAAATTAGAAAATACCATACTCAATTTCTATTAGATCATACTTCATTTTACAATATATATATATATATATATATGAAAAAGGTCAAATTAATAAATAAACGACTAGATAAGTGTTAGCATTTATCAGATAAATGTTTGCTTTTAAAAAAATAAAATAATTGATTTGTATTTAAAAAATATGTGATGTGAAAATTTTAAATTTAAATTTTCTATGATATCTTTAGCTCCTTATCTCTATCCAAAAATTAAATTTGAATTTAAACACTAAACTTCCAAAATACATTATTCATTAAATTAAGTTTTTATATAAATTTGAACATCCACCAACAAAACCCAACATTATAAACAAACCCCCCAACAACATCCATTTTTTCCCCCCTCTTAATGCAGTCATGATCATAAAATTTTCTTTAAGTTATTAATATTTTAATCATAACTATTTATTAAACTTAAAAAAAGAGCATTAAAAATACTTATCTTATTCTACTACAAATAAAAATAAAAAATAAAAACACTTAATTTTTTTAGATAAATTAATTGGCATATGTGATCATGATCAATTGGGTCAAATATTTGACTATATCACAATCATTACTATTTGATTATAAAAAATGTAATAAATATAAAAAAATTAAAAATTTTAGACTATTTACCATGAAAGAGGATAATATATTAAATTTTAACTAATAATAAAAGACTAATTACCTGATATATTATTCACCCAAAAAAATTTACTTTTATTAAATTAATAAAAAATTGCCTCATAATGTAAGTAACTAATTACCTGATATATTATTCACCCAAAAAACTAATTACCTGATATATATATATATATATATGTACATATGTTAAATGTGGTAAAATGGAGAAGTACCTTAGGTGGCTTTGAAATGATATGGGTTTGCACAAGCTGATTCAAGTCCATCCCCTGTAGCGGTATTTTCTCGAAGTTATCAAATATAACTTCCTTCAGTTTTGGTGTGCTGCCGGAAGTAGTGGCAGCGAAAGTCTTCATTTTGGGGCACTGTCTGACTTGAAGTAATTCCAAGGATGGCCATTCAAAAGGAAAGTCGTCTCCTCCTGTGCAGAAACCACTTAGGTTTGGAAGACGTGTAAGGTAGAGTTGTTTGAGACTTTTGAACACCATCTTGTAGTCCACTCTCTCTTCTTCTTCTTGTTGCCCTTCGTTTTGCTTCGCAGCAACAATTTCCTCCATTTCTTCACAGTCCATTACCCAAAGGTATTCAAGTTGATGAAGAGCTTGAACTATGGAAGGTTGGAAGACATATTTCAGTTTGCCACATGAGAAGACACCCAAATATCTTAGGTTGTAGAGTTGCACATGTTGACGACTGGAGCAATTCAATATATGCTTCAATCTAGGCAAGTCGCATAGTTTTAAAGTTCTCAAACTAGAAAGCAGCTTCATGCCTTCTCCTTCAGAACCAAAATCAAATACTAGTTCCAATTTCTTGCAAAATCCTACCTCAAGCTTCTCCAAATGTTGTAGCCTTTGAAGCAAATTGAATGGAAGAAGAACAGTTGATAGTGAATCACATCCGCTAACTACCAATCTCCTGAGCTTTGGGAAGCACACCCAGCTGGAAGTAGTAAGTGCACTTGCTGCACATATCCCTTCGAAAGTATCCAAATTTTGGAGTTCCAATTCTTCCAGGTTGAAGAGCAATTGCAGATCACGTGGTTGTGCCTGTGATGAAATCCCCCATTCCTCTGTGTCGATCAAGTATTTGAATTGAGAACAATCTTCAATACTCAGATGTATAGCTCTCTTCAACACCATCTTTAGCCATTTACTCCAATCAACCAAGGATCCAACCAAATTTACAACTCGCAAACAATTTGGGGAAATAAAGTCAACCCCATACAGATAATACAATTGTCCCAAAACAATAAAAAAACTTTCCAGCTCAGGAAAAACAAAGTCCTTGGGTATATGCGCAATGTCACGTATGGAAATGGTTAGCACTTTTAGGCGAGGCCAAGATCCTAGTGCAGCAGCTACTTCTACTGCAGGGCCTCCGATCCCCGAATAACTGGTGTTAAATAAGTACAACTCCTCCAAATGGGATAAAGGCGATACCATTGCGGCCGGAATCAGAAATTCATGATGGCTTTCAGTCATGTCCAACAATCTTAGATTAGTTAAATCCCCTATAGCATTCAGTGCCTCAGAAAAGGAGGCACGCCTGAGGCTAAGGACTTCAAGCGTCTTTAACTGGCCAAGAAATTTAGTGTCCCCAAACTTAATTCCGTCAAGAACTAATGTTTGAAGACACGTTTGGTTATTGAAAGCATCAAGACTACAAATTGGATTGTGAAAATTTTTGCTCAAATCTAAAACAGCAAGTGCATTCATCCTTGAAAAGAATTCATTTGAACAAGACCATGCATTTCCATTGTCTTGTAATAGTAATATTTGGAGCTTTGGACATTCCAAGACCTCAGGAAGGTTACTAATTTGATTTCTCATCAATGATATACCAGTGTATTGATCCAAACTATTGATCTTTGGCCAATCGTTCAAATTGCAGCCAGCTCTTACAAAATACTTTTTGGATCCAATATCTATGGCAACATCACGTACAACATCATGCATTTTGATGATATATTGATTATCACCAGCTAATAACAAACAGGAAGCTATGAGATTGTTGGTCACTAACTTTGCTCTGCCCCTAGCTTCATGCACTGTATCAACTTTTTTGAATACACTCAACCCCATCCCATATCGTACCAAGTCTTCTATTAAGATGTTATGATCCTCGGGAAATAGAGAACAAAGCAAGAAGCAAGCCTTGGCCTCCTCATCTTGCAGGTAATCATAGCTCAACCTAAGACTTTTGTACACTTGTTGATCAACACCTTCAATGTTTATTGGCATTGATTTTCCCAATTCTCGAGCTGCTTCCTTCCATAAATTAGGGTCATCTTTACCTTTCATTGCACTTCCAACCGTAACAAGTGCTATAGGCAGACCTCCACATTCTTTACAGACCTCATTAGCGACAATATTCAACTCATTAGAGTCAACAACATTGCCAACATTCTTTTTGAACAAGTCCCATGAATCTTTTTTAGATAAAACACCGAGATGAACAATCTTTGTCCTCAGCCTTTCCATTCCCATGGAATTGCATACCTGCTCACGCCGAGTTGTGATTATGATTTTGCAACCCTGGTGATCATTGCCAAATGGAATGCCCACGGCTACCAAGTTAAGTTTGGCCCAAACATCATCCAATATAACAAGGATCTTCTTCACATCCTTGAATCTTGCATACAACATGCTTGCTCTTTCAATTTCACTTTGTTCATCAGTTAATTTTTTGAAACCTAACATGCTAGCTATTTGACCTTGAATGTTTTTGATGTTTGGGTTCTGAGACACTACAGCCATCACAACATCATCAAAAATCTTATCAGATTTTGCTTGTTTACCAATTTCTTTTACCAAAGTTGTCTTTCCAATGCCCCCAATACCATGTATTCCAATGAAGTTGATCTTGTCGTCAATTAATGCCTCCATTACATTCGTCATTGTCAACTTTGTAGAAGCATAAGGCGCAAGCTGTTCAGAGGGTATGGACTCTATCCCCAAGGGACGTGCAGGCTTGGATATGTTATTGAATTTGCCTTTTATTCCCAGCTCTTTGGCCTCCTCTGCTTTATTTTTTGCTGCCTTACCTAGCCGGCGTCGTGTGACCAAATCAGGAAACCACCCATTGAAACATTTCTGGTTCACATTGGTTGCACCTTCTAGAAACTCTTTAGCCTCACGAATGAACCCATTAACTTTGTCAATCCAATTCTTGACACTTTCTAGAATTTCTTCTCTGTTCCTTTTTGCTGCATTGATGGAGTCGAGCACATCTTTTTTCTGAGCCTCTAAATTTTGTACTTGCTCTTGTAGATCTTCAGTGTATTTCACTCGATGGAAGACGTAATCGAATTGACGCCCAACTGGCTCCACCAATAATTCAACAACTTTTCCTCCAATGGTGGAAATCAGAGCATCACAGACAGCCATAGCCATGTCTGATAACAAACAAAGCAATACTTCAAAAAAATAAAATAAATAAATAATAATATTGTACTATTGGCAACAATAACTATCTGCACGCTTGCTGATAAAATAAATAAATAAATGGGAAGTTGCGAGCCAGTCCTTTATTTATCAAAAAAAAGCCCTACTCTAATTTTCTCTATAAAAATATTTATAAAAATATATATATAATTTAACTTATTTATACTTTGCACATCATATTTCAATACGAACTAACTCAAATAAATTAAAATTAAATCAAAACTCACAAATAAAAGCTCAAATAATTTTGGTTATGACTTGGTTATCACTCATTACATGTTAGTTGTGATTATTGTTTTGGTTATGACCAAAAAGATCTTTGGTTATTCCTTAAGTAGTATTATAATTTATTGAGTTTTTTTTAGTTATGACTAACACAAATATCATAATTTGTATATGGTACATGCCAAAGAAAAATGTGTATTGTAGAATAACCCTACTTTTTATAATAAATTCATAAGTAGATACATATTGATTTACACAAACATAATTCAAATGAAATTTATAAAGTATGATTTTCAAAATATATACTTATATTTTATAATGTGTATTGCATGGGTTAATTGTTACTAACATATCATAAACTTTATGGGTGGAACAATTTTGACCCATCTTGACAAACGAGACTTATTCTCACCACATAATTCTTTTTTTAAAAGAGAAAGTGGAGACAAAAGAGAATTTAGAAATGAAAAATACTATATACTTCAAATAATTTATTAAATTTTTTATGTAAGTATAAGACTTATACAAATTCATGTGTATGGATTTTACACTCATATAAAAAATTTAGTAGATTATTTGAGATCCCTAATCTAACCCTTTTCAAATTTGAAAAGGAAGAAAAGAAGAGATCAAGCTTGAGAGAAAAGAAGACAAAGGAGAGAGAGAGAAAAGGGAGAGCAAGGATGAGGAGAGGAGAGAAGAGGAGAGAGAGATGACTTTTTTTTTTTTTTTTATCCGAGAGAGATGACTTAATCACATCATTATTTTATATTCTTTCTCATTGACCGATGCATACACCAACTATATAACATAATCAAATATCAAACAACTTGGACCTATTTTGAAAAGATAATTAAAAATTATCTTTTGATTTTTAATCTCTTTTAGATCATATTATTTATTTTTATTTTTTATATATGTTTTTACAAAATAATTAAAAAAATTAACTTTTAATCAACTTTCTAAAATAACTCTTAATTACACCCCCCATTATCTCTCTTCTCTCTCATTCCCACTTGCCAATATTTCAAATTCCGTAGTGAAACTTAAACCACTTTTTTTTATCACTATTTTTTTTAACACAACCTAATTTAAATTTTGAATTCAAATTTATTAAAAGAAAAAAAAATTTAAACCACCATTTTTTAACAGAACCATTTTTTTTATAATAATGTTACGTTTCTCAATAAATATAAACATTTTTAATGATATTAGGTCTGTGAATAACCAAAGCTACTTGATTTTTTATATTTTTTAATAAACATTTCCAAATAGTATGCAATGAACAATTATTTAAATAGATTAATTCATACCCAATCCAATCCTATATAAAAATAAATTATCAATTTAATATAAAAGAAACAACTTTTTTAATTAAAATTTATGAAAATAAATTTATATTTAAATTTTGAGATATTATATATATTTTTATTAATTTATGAGGTGGGATTGAGTGAGAATACTTAGGAAAGGAAAGCAAACCCACGTGGGTTGCCCCCCACTCCCTTTGCCTACTTTTTCATTTCTTCTTCTACTTCTTTTTGCTTTTGTTCTTTTTAGAGTAGAGAGCTTTGTCTCTTTTTTTCCTCTACGTCTCTCTCTTCCTCTTTGAACTCCATTGTTGCTCAAGTTTGAGATTCGAATGGAAGTCATAACTTAGTTAATGAAAATTCATTAACCCAGAACATTCATTAAAACATATTAAAAATCACAAACCCAAACCCAAATCTTAGAAACACATACCTAATCAATAAAAATAAAAAAAATCACACAAACCCAACACAATGAAACCTTTCACAAATCAAAACACATTTAAAAATGAAACCCATTTCAAAGCCATAAAACAAGACAAAAAAAAATTAAGGTTTTAAAGACCAAAAATTAGGAACAAAATTATTTTTTAGGGACCAAATAATTTTGTTGCGAAAAGTATCGTTATTATATTTTTAGCAACAAAAATTAGACATTAGTGATGAATTATTATCCTTTTGGGACTAAATTTTTTGTCTCAAAAAATAAATCATTTTGAGACCAAATTATTTTGTCTATAAAAGTCTATTTATTAGTGACATTTTCAAAATTTTGTCGCTAAAAGCCTTATTTTTTACTTTTCGAGACAACCTTTTAGTAACTATCCTTATGACGATGGAAATTGGTTCCTAAATGTCTTTTACAACAAAATTTTCACTTTTAAAGACCAAAACATTTGGTCTCTAAAACTCTTATATGTTGTAGTGAAACCCATTTCAGAAACTCATCAAACTCTCGACGGTGGAGGATAGAGGCACTGCTGCAGGTTAAGATCGAAGAGAAGATCTGAGAACTGAGAGAGAGAAGAGATGAAGAGTTGCTATTGGTGGAGATCGCAGTGTGGAAGCGTCGTGGCAGTGGAGAGTTGATGTAGGTGGTAGAGATGTTGTTTCCGACGGCGGCAGAAGAGGGAGAAGGAGAGGACATAAAGAGGGAGAAAGGGTTTTGTTGACAGTGTGCTCCTGGCTGAGAGCGACGGTACTGAGAGGAGAGGTAGAGGACAAAGTGATGAGAGGTAGGGGGAGAGAGAGAGAGAGAGAGAGTAGTGGAATGATAAATGATGAGAGAATAGAGGAGAGATAGACGGGAAACATATTGTGGGCCAAAAAAATTTGACCATTAACTTTGTATGTAGGACAAAAATATACATAAATTCAAAAAACATTATGTCATATTATATATATATATATATATGTGTATACTCTATGATGGTATGGTCACTCAATCTTCATAAAGACAATCAAATTCTAGGGACAATTGGTCTATTTTGGCAAGTTAGTTAAAAGTCAATTTTTTTTTTATTTTTTGGCTTTTTTGGATCATATCACCTCTCTACTTTTTAACATGTTTTTTTTTAAAAAAAAGTTAAAAAATCAAAAAGTCAATTTTTAACTAACTTTCCAAAACAACTAAAGTGATTTTGGTCAATTATTTACAAATTAATAGAGAATCATAATTGCAAAAGCATGAAATCTGTGGTTGTAATTACTAGAATGTTTTTTTTTTTTTTCTCTTTTTCTTCTCTCTTCCACTATTTGCAACTATTGGCCAACCCTTCCTTACCCCTCTCTAGTTGTTAATCACCCTTTCACCTACCCCCAACACCTCTACCACCACCCTCTACACCCCCCTACCCTCAACTCCTTTGCCCACCTATAGTGTCCCGGATCTTAAACTCGACTTGTTTATATTAATTGGTACCCGTTACCTTATACTTGTATTATTTTCGAACTTTTAGAATTGATGGGTTTGCATTTGACCTTTTTGTTATTATAATATGGACCTCTTTCTTGATGTTTGGAGTCTTGATTTATAAGTTAACATGATGGTTGGACAAGATTGGATAAAAAACCCCAAATTCAAATATTTATTTTTTAGTAGTTTTCACTCTTTTACGCTTTTCTAACTCCACACTTTGAATCTTGATATGAGTCTAGAACCATTGGAAAGCTTACTTTTAGGACTTCAACTTAAAAGCAAAATTGACCAAATTCTAACTCCGAAAGAGGGAGCTATGCTTGTTTGAAATTTACCATGTAAAAGCTGTTTAGGTCAATCCACATGTGCGAAATAAATGTTCCGCACGAGCAAATTATGAAAGAGAGCATTTTTTGTTGGACAAATCTGTATTTATGGCTAGAAGCTCCGTACAAGCGAACATGGGCTACAGACCTCGATTTTTGAACCTGTTCCCCTCAAAATCTAAGGTAGCATTTGGTTTGTGTTTAGAATTATGATTTGAGTATAGAGTTGTATCTTTAGTTTTTGAGTTTTGGAATTATGATTTGAAAAAAGAAAATTTGTTTGGTTAAGAATTTTGAAAAGAGTTTTGAATTGAATTTTGAATTGAGTGTTGAATTTTTGAAATGAGTGTTGAGTTTGTGAAAAGTTGTTTAATTATGAGTTTTGAAAAGAGTTTTCGAAACTTAATTCAAAAACTTATAACTCATAACCAAATACACAACTCAAAACTTTATTGAAAGTTATATTCAAAACTCATAACCAAACTCTTTTTAAAATTTAATTCAAAAAAAATTATTGAAAATTTTTTTTTATTTAAAAAATTTAAAAAAATTCTGAAAATATTTTTTTATTTAAAATATTAAAAAAATTATTATTATTTGTTAACAAAAATATTCAGCTAGTGCTTTAAAATTACTTTTGATTGTATATTTGGTTGGAATTTTTTTTAATTGTTTTGTTTAAAAAAGTTTTTTTATTTTTTAAAAATTATTGTGACAAACTAATTTTTATTGTTAATTTTAAATAAATGTCCAAATAATTTGTCATTTTGGTCTCAAAATAATATTTTCTATATTTAAAAAATATCAAAAACAAATATAATTTTTTTTTTTCCAGATAACAGGTGCCAATTGCTAAATAAAAAAAAAAATCACTGTTCCAGTCAACCGGCCGGATGTTCAGGAGGATGTCTGAGGGGACGACTGGGTAGTCCCAAAAATTCAAAAACTGTCTAGGTGGATGTTCGGGCTGACAACCGAGTAGACTAAAAATTCAAAAACTCTCTGGTTTATCAAACATGTTTTCAAAATGTATTTTGGAATTGATTTGAAATCATGATTTGAAAACTGTAATCAAACAAATGGTTGATTATTAGTGTAGAATCATAGTTTGAGAATCAAACCAAACACAACCTAATATTTTCTTTCTCTTTCCCTCATTTCTTTCAACTCTCTCTCTAAAACTCTTTTATCTTCTCTTTCTCTACAAACTGTCGCCAACTATTCAAAACTCTTGATCTACCATACTTAGAGTCAAATTCCCATCTTGGTTCTTTGGGCAAAAATTTGGGGCTTTTCCCAAACTAAGCCCCTATACTAATTTATTTCCCAAAATAAGCCTAGTTTGGCCGAATTTCCCAAACTACGCTGAAGCATGTTTACAAAACACGCTTTCAGCATGTTTCTGGTTCAGGCAGTGGAATTATGAAAGTGTGGTTAGAAAACACACCTTTACTTAAGAAAGCACTGTTACTATTAGCGCTTTCAAGTAATGATCACGCGATTTGGAAACATGCTTTTAACAGCAACCCGTTATGAAATGGCCCACCCCCCCTCATTTGCAACCACGCTTTCTACCTCTCTTTCTTTTCCCCCAAAACCCCAACCAGAGGCAACTTTCCTCCCTCTCTCTGTCGCTCTCTGCTCTCTCCTCTCTCTGGGTCGCTCACAGTCACTCTTCCCCTCTCTCTCTCTGGGTCACTCACAGTGACTCTCCCTCTCTCTGTCGCTCTCTGCTCTCTCTCTCTAGGTCGCTCACAGTCACTCTTCCTCTCTCTGTTGCTCTTGCTCTCTCTCTCTCTCTTTGTGGGTCGCTTACAGTGACTCTCCCCCTCTCTCTCGCTTGCTGCACCTTCCTTCCTCTCTTTGAGCTCGTCTCTCTCTCTCTCTCTCTCTCTCTCTCTCTCCTCTCGTGGGTCTTCTCTTCCTCTCTCTTCTCTCCTCCTGATCCTCATCCTCCTCCTCGTCTCGTCTCTCTCTCTCTCTCTCACAATTTGAATTTTATTTATGTTGATTTTGTTTGTGAAAATGCAAATGTGGGTAGAATAGTGAGGGAAGAAGTTTGGAAGATACCAATGTGGGTTAGGACTAGGGTTCTGTGAATTCAAATTGGGGTTTTGAGAGGGTTAGGGCTAGGGTTTTGTGAATTCAATCCAGTGGTACATAGCTTTTGCCAAAGTGATAATCAATTTTTTCCAAAGGAATGTGAATTCAATCCAATGGTACCCAATTTTTTTGAGATTTATTATAGAACTTTTCTAAATTATTTATATATTATACTTTTTTCTCAAATGTTTGCATCGCTTATAATGTATTTTGAATAATGATATTGCTATGTGATATCATCATTTCTTCCAATATTTTATACTCCAATATTTTGCTTGATTATAACAAAGGCCTAGAGAGATTCAAGTGCCATTTTTTGGGGTATTGTCACAGCAAATACCAGAGTTTCTCTTAACTCACAAAGGGACATAAATTAAGAGATCAAATCCCTTAATTACGGACATACATTGTTTATGTTAGGTAGATAGCTGTTGATTGAAATTTTTGTTGGGGAAGATTGTGTATTTTGCGAAGATGTAATGTTTAATGTTCTTGCTCCCCAATGCTGGAGTGCCTTGTAGCTGCAATGATAATTCTGTTTAGCATGTTCGGATCGATTTTCTATTTCGATTAGTATAGAGAACTAATCACTATTCATTCAATGATATATTTGTGATGATGGTCTGTTTCCATTTGTATATCTCCCACTTTCTTGTGACCTGATTTCGAGTGTCGAGATTAGAGCAAGTACCTGGTGATCTTTTCTTGAAGCCTTTGTTTATTACATGCTGATTTTATGTTTTAAGGAATTTATTTATTTTCCAACTACGCTTTCATAATTCCACTACCTGGGCCAGAAACATGCTGAAAACGTGTTTTGTAAACACGCTTCAGCTTAGTTTGGGAAATTCGGCCAAACTAGGCTTAGTTTGGGAAATAAATTAGTATAGGGGCTTAGTTTGGGAAAAAGCCCCCCAAAATTTAGAGAGTGTCGAGTGCGTCGTTTTGAACTGGAGTGATCGTTGATCCAACAACCTTGAAATTTCAAAATTCATACTTCTCCCTCTCCATGTTTGAGGTAAGGATTTTCTTAACTTTGTGTAAATATTTTAGCAAGATTATGTGTTATTTTGGTATTTTGAATTTCAAAATTCATACACTAATTTTCTTAACTTTGTGTAAATTAGTATAGGGGCTTACTCGATATTTTTGTAAAGTTTCTCAAATTGTTCTTCAAAACATAACTTATAGTGTATGAATTTAAAGATTTTGTTCTTAAATTTAGAAAATCCCAATTTTTCCAAAAACCTAGAAAATGTGGAAAGTTTGAATGCGGATTGTGAATTGAGAAATTATGAAAATTCTTCAAGATGTTGATATATCTTGAAAATATGGGAAATTTATGAAATTCTTGAAAAATTATGAATGTTTGGAAGGTATTGAGAAATGATGAGATTATTGGAAACCATGTTTTATTTCAAAAGTATTGAAAATTGTGAATTATGCTCTAAATATTGCCTTTTTGGAATATTTTGATAGAGATAATTGTTTTAGCAATCGGTGTAGGATTGCATTAACTTATTGTAGAATTGACATGAAAAATAGGAAAATCGAAACATTTGGAAAAGTATGCATAGCATTGACATACTAATGATTTCATGTTTTTACTTCTTATCGCATTTGAGAAATGCATTGTGATTGGCTGTTGAGAACTTTAGAAAAATATTAAGAAATGGGGTAAATACCTTGGTAAATCTAGTTAGGGTGTGTATTTTGAAAATTAATTTGGCTTAAGGTCCATGGTGAAAGTCCTAAAACTCTCGCGGAGTAGGTTCCAATTTTCTTTCTGTTAATAACTGGTAAAATGGGGTATTAGGTAGTGCTTTAAGAGATTACCAGCAGACACGTACCTAGGGATTTCCGGTGTTATATTTATCGCCATGTTTTGATTGAACGAAAGTTGTTGAATCGTTTATGATTTTGGAAAGTGCATGGCATGATCTCTTGCAAACAAAACATATATTTTGAGCATGGCACATTATTCCATCTCATGATCATAATAATGTTAAAACTCATGTACTTTGTTAAGATTATCTCTATTGGGCTATATGCTCATCCCTATGTAGAAAACCATATTTAGGTGTTTGCGGTATGTCTCCGCCGAGATGAAGGCCAAGGAGGCTTTTGGGAGCTAAGGCTCATATTTTGTGTATTTTGTGAAGCATAGGGCTTAACTTGTATTGGGTTGAAACCCTTATTTTATTTGTAATAGGTCAAGTCCCTAGAAAACATGTAAGCCTTTAGAGCATTTATTTTTGGATATCGTTTAGTTAAATGTTTCTCCTATTACATGCTATAGATTCATGCTTGTTGGGCTATGAATATATTAGTGCATCTAACCACCTCTTGTGAATCTCAGAACATTTGAAATGGGATATATATCTATATATATATATAATGAAATGAAAGAGATTGATATATGTTATGAATGTTGGCTTATGTCGAGATTTTGTTTTTCTGCATATATAATTGTATTAATTAATGGGAATGAATGTAGTTTTGATTTGATAAATCGGCTCTTAAGAAATTGAGGGTGTTACACCACCATAGTCTCCTTTCATTTTCCACAAGAGAGAGAGAGAGAGAGAGAGAGAGAAACTAGATCAAGATTTTCAATCAGAAGAAGTCAATCTAGTAATGATAAAAGAGATCTCAACGGGGAAAGTGCGATGGAGTTGAAGCAGTGATGGATTTGGTGGTGGTAGCGAGAAAAAAGGGTTGAATGTAGCAGAGGGGATTAGGGGAGGGTAGATGTAGAGAGGTCGTATCTTATAAGGGTGTAATATAGGGATGACCAGCAGCTAGAGAGGGTGTGGGAAAGCTTGTTGAGGCAGTAGTGACAATGAAGGTGCTAGGGTCAGTAGAGGAACTGGCGAAAGGGGTTGGAGGTGGGCAGTTAAGAGTGGAGGAGGCGTGGGGGTAACATGGGAGAATGCGGGAGGGATGGATAGTGAGAGAGGGTAGAGGAGGAAAGGTAATAGACAATAAGGAAAAGGAAGGAAGAGAAAATGGAAGAATGGAGGAACAAGTGAAGAGAAAATAAAAATAAATCGGAGTCAAAAATGTAAAATTGTCAATGATTTTGTAATTTTATAATAATTCTCACCACTAGAGTAATTAAGAAAAAGGTAGCCAATATTTTGTAATTAATTATCTGTGGTACTCTCTTTCATTTATTTATTTTTTTTAATCTTCTCTAAGCATTTTTGTGATACTTGAGGTTAAGAGAAGTATCTTGAGAACTTAAAATCTGCATGTTGGTGCAAATTTGGTAAATGTGATGAAAGAAGATAAAACAGAAAATATTCACCCCAATCAATTTGGTCAAATCTAGTGTGCACCTGGTTATTCGCGAATCTACCTCTAGGATACAATGAAGCCCAATTTAAAGACTGACTGTGTTATGCATGAACAAAATTAGATCCTGAATACCTTTTGATTTTCTGTAGCGATCCCGATTTTGACCTGTCTCTTTGTGGTGTTCCGGGCTCGGTTGGTATGGTTTTGAACGATGTTACATATCTTAGTTCCTTGTATTCCCCTTATTTTGGTTATCGGGTTGTAGCGGTGTGTTTGGAACAGGTAATGTCTCCAAACCTTTAGATACGAATCCAACCCGAATTGTGCCTTGCAGAGTTGTATCAGAAGTTAATTCTTTCATGTTTTGCCACTTCGCTGAGTATGTCGGGGATCGAGCTGCCCGGTCAGCTCGCGGGGGTCTAGGTGGCAGCGCCCCTTGGCTGGTCCGGGGCAGTGCTCAAGCGGGGCCGAGGGGCAGTCGGAACGTACCATTCAGATTTTGGAGAACATGCTTAGAGCTTGTGTCCTTGATTTTAAGGGCCTTGAGAAAGACACTTACCATTGATTGAGTTTGCTTACAACAATAGTTACCAAGTTAGTATTGGGATGGCACCATTTGAGGCCTTGTATGGCCGACCTTGTAGATCACCGGTTTGTTAGGCCGAAGTGGATGATGCACTGTTACTGGGTTTAGAAATTGTTAGAGAGACAACCGAGAAAGTTGTTTTTATTCGGAAGAGATTAGCTACGGCCCAAAGCCGACAAAAAAGTTATGTCGATAAGAGGAGACGACCTTTATCTTTTGAAGTTAGTGACCATGTGTTTTTAAAAATCTCACCAAGGCGGGGTTTGATGAGATTTGGTAAGAGTGGTAAATTATCTCCAAGGTTCATTAGGCCTTTTGAGATCTTAGAGCGAATTGGGGAAGTGGTATACCGGTTAGCTTTACCGCCATAACTTTCGAGAGTTCACAAGCTATTTCATGTAGCTATGCTTAGGAAGTATGAACCCGATCCTTTTCATGTGCTTGATTGGGTTGACTTGGAGGTAGATAAGGATGCCTCTTACGAAGAACGACCGGTTCAAATATTAGATACCCGGAGCAAGTGCTACGGGGCAAAACTATACCGTTGGTAAAGGTGTTGTGGAGACACCATGGGGTTGAAGAAGCGACGTGGGAACAGGAGGCGGAAGTTCGCTCCAAATATCCGGATTTGTTTGAAAATGGTTAAGTTGCTTTTCTTTGTAATATTCCCTAGTGTTGAGGGAAACGTATTTAAAGTTGTTAACCACATGTTGATATGTGCGTTGTTGTTTTAAGCATAAGGTTGTTGAGAGTTGCCATTACTTTTTGAGAAATTTCATGTTTATGCATATTTGGAAGGTTGTTGTTAATGAGATAACCATGGTGGAAATAGTGGAATTTGGTTGAGAGTTAGTATTGTGATTTGAAAATGAAATAGCTTGGTTTTGATCGCTAGAAACCTCTTTGCTTGGGTAGTTTGATTTGAAATTTTGAGGATGAAATTCTTTAAGGGGAAAAGGTTGTAGCGATCCCGGTTTTGACTCTTCTCTTTGTGGTGTTTCGGGCTCGGGTTGGTATGGTTTTGAACGGTGTTACATATCTTAGTTCCTTGTATTCCCCTTATTTTGGTTATCGGGTTGTAGCGGTGTGTTTGGAACAGGTAATGTCTCCAAACCTTTAGATACGAATCCAACCTGAATTGTGCCTTGCAGAGTTGTATCAGAAGTTAATTCTTTCATGTTTTGCCACTTCGCTGAGTATGTCAGGGATCGAGCTGCCCGGTTAGCTCGCGGGGCTCCAAGGGGTAGCGCCCCTTGGCGGGTCCGGGGCAGCGCCCAGGTGGGGCCGAGGGGCAACGCCCCTGAATCAAAAATGCAAAATGCATTCGAAGTTGCTTGTCCGCTCGAGCGGCCGTTTATACGCTTGAGCGGAGAATGTTTGGTTTCAGAAGTTTGACCTGCCTGTAAAAGTACTAGGAAGGTGTATTTGACGCTCGAGCGGGGCTTTCCACGCTTGAGCGGGCCATGTTATATCAGTTCGTGAATCTGATATTTCAAATCATTTTTTCAGTCCTCTCTCTCTCTAAAACTCTCTAGAATTCCAGATCTGGAGCTTCTCTCTCTAGAAGTCATCTTCTCTCTTTGATTTCTCCAAATCCATTGGGATTTAGACCTAAGTTCTTCACCAAAGTTAGTTATCATCTCGAAGGCTTCATTGTGTGTGGTGAAGATCGAGTTTAGGCATTGTTGATTTTGGGGTTTCATCTAAATTCTTCTTCAATACTTAAGGTAGGGAATTTCTTAGAGTTATATATATATATTTTTGCAAGATCTAGATGATTTTTGAAATCATCCTTCGATAGCTTTGAAAATTGATTGTTGATTCAAGAAGTTGAGCGATTTTGAAAGTGGATTTGTCTCTTGTTCTTTTAAAATAATCTTGTGGGTTTTGATCTTCGTTGATTGAAGAAAATATGATTTTGGAAAGTTTTCTTTCAAAAGATTTGAGTTGTACAGTTTTGGTGAGAAAACCTAAAAATTGGGGGTTTTTAAAAGAGATTGAAAATCCATGAATGATATTGTTATATTTATTTTGTGTGTCAAAATAAATGGATGTTTAGAAAATTTCTTATTTATATTTATATAAATGATGAATTTCATGGTATATGAAAATTGTTATTTATTTTGGAAATTATTGTTCAAAACGTTGAAATAGTCTTGAAATGACTAATTGTTGATGATACTTGAGAATAGGGAATTGTGTTATTCCTTGGATGATGAATTGGAATAACAGTATTTATATTCATCTTGTGAAATTGGCATATCAATTCATTTGATTACATTAAACTTTGAAAGTTGATTTGAAAACTTGCATTGAGAAAAGAATATTGAGAAACCAATTTTCGTGGAATGGTTTTGGGGTAAATACGTTGGTAAGTCTTGATAGGTGGTGCAGATGATATTGAATAAGTTGGCCTAAGAGTCCAGGGTGAAAGACCAAAAACCCGCGCGGATAGATGTCGAGCCTTCCGGTTAATACCGATAAAAATGACAATTTGATAGTACTCATATAGTCTACTTGCAGACACCGACCTAGGGATTACCAGAGTTATATTTACCGACCCTTGAATTAAATTGTTAAGTTTTGAACAATGGATATTTCATGGCATCATTGAGCATGATGGTTTTCAAAAGATGAAGATATGATTTATTTGCAAAAAGACATAGCATGGCATGTGCATTCATCTCTTGAGACTTGTATAAAATGTATATACTTTGTTAAGGATTTCCTACTGGGCTTTATACTACAGGATTTTAGTGTAGGAAAAGATGTGGTGATTCCGCCTAACTAAAGGCGAGGAAATATATGTTAAGAGTACAAGGCTCTCATTTTGCTGTAACTCTGTTTGTAAGCCAAGGGCTATAGTTGTGTGGGGTTTGAATAACCATTTTGTGTAACCAAGCCTAAGCCTTGGAAACTTGTAAACCCTTGGGGGTATCTATTTGTTTATGTTATTTTGATTTGAAGTGAATGTATTATCGCCTGAAGACTATTTGTATCATGTAAAGCAAGTGTGGGGATTTATTTTCAGTTTTACTTTAAAGAACCATGGTTATCGTATTATCATTTGGGTATAAAATTGGGGCGTTACATTTTCTAATCCACCAAGTAAAAAAAATAAATAACAACATGAATTCTGTAAAGAAAATCCATGGAAGTTCTATCTTACAAATGGAAACCCTTTTCGCATTTATATAGGTGTGGGTTTGTGTCTATTGAATCCAAAAGTCACATCCTTTGGATCCAAAAATCATATCTTTTGGTTTAAATCTAATGCTTACACCCCTTGATATAAACTCAAAAGTCACACCTCTCTATAATTCATATAATAAAAAAATATATAAATATATATTATGAAAATCTTCTAACAATAAGTTTAATTAAACTGTATGGTTTTTAAGATCGAAAGTTTTTCCCCAACAGATGGTTCAAAGGCCAAATTTGAAACATAGCAGTTGATGCCTTCAGGGTAAAGGAAAGAAAGATGAGTGGAAATTGAGCAGGCTCTTTGTGGTTTCCAGCACACCCGATAGTTCGCCCTCTCGTCTTGCTCTCGCAGAAAATCCGCTAATATATCAAAATGCCAAATAAAGACTGTATCATTAGACCTAGAGTTACCACCTAATTTTTTTGAAAAAATTAGAAAACTCGGACTCCAATTAATATAGGTCACTGCCTGTCGCAACCGAAAAATTTGGTTTAAGAGTTTAGGTATAAGAAAGGAAAGTCATGAATTGACCACCCTTTACTCACCTGATCAAAGATCGGCCTGTACTAATTCTTGATATGAGAATCATTTCCAAGATATGTTAATACCCCAATTATTTATGTTATCTTTATTTTGTGAAGTAAACAAGTACAGAGTAAATCACCTATTTTGGAAAGCTTCTACTCTCTCAAAATTGAAAATAGTTTTATTATGAGGATTTTTCTAAAAAAGGACTAAAAACTCTTACGAGAGATAGAGGCATTTTCAATTTAGGCAAAATGCCCTCCAAACAATGAGCGAACATCAAGACCTATTAAGTAAGCACATAGTCTCATGATAGCATGCTGGACAAAATAGGAAAGAATACTAAAGCAAGATATAAATAAAAGGGAAGAAACTCACTTAGTACTTCTCAGCATCAAGCCAAGTGTGAAAGGGATTAGAGAGATAGAAAATACGCATAATCTTAGATGCAAAAGACTAAAAATCCAATAACTCATAAAATGAATCCTATGAGCCCGATTGCCACTAAAATTTCATGTGAATTATCTCAAGCATGGAAATCATCTCAATACATATAATCGACATAACGAGATGGCAACAATAATAAAACGTGATGTACCGGGCTTAAAAAGTACGAACTAAGCTATGATCATGAAAGATAGACACGAGATAAGAAAATGAATGAAAATGGTGAAGAAATATATAATGACTAAGATCTACCCCTTTACACATGAAAATAAGCCAAGATCTCACCTAAGAAGGGAGATAAAGGCTCACAGTCATGAAACATGGAGTCGAGGCAAGTAGATCTCAGCCATTATCAAAGAGCACAATAACAAAACGAGAAATAAAGGGAAAGCAAGTAAATGAGAGGGAAGAGATTGGAATCTACCTCCAACATATGAAAATAAACATGAGTGGTTTTGTGGAGATAGATTCGCAAAACTAAGAACAAGAAACAAATGCTACTCTACTTCAAGGAAAGCAAAAAGAAGAAAGGGAGAGATAGATAATGAGGTGAATCTATTCCAAAAGAACATGGAAATAGGCATTTGGCAAAGCAAAGGCCTCAATACATGAAAGGAAACATGAGAGAAATAGATTCAACCCATAATTTGAGAAAACTTAAGCTAATAAGCAAGATAATGGAAGTTAGATAGTAGAAAATGAACTAAATCTACTCTCTCTACACATGAAAATGAGCATGAAATACCCAAGTCCATAGAATGATGGTTTTGAGAGAGTAGATTCAACTATCTTCCAAGAAAACTAAGCTACTAATCAAGAAAATGAAAGCTAAAGGAAAGAGAATGGAAGAAGTAATACAATCTACTAATGGAAATGATCATGAGATGCTCAAATCCATGTAATGATAGGTTGAAAAAGTAGACTCAACCATTTTCAAATGGAAAGCACATGTTTGGCTTCCAAAAAATGCAAGAAAGTGGTAAGAAAGTGAAGACAATGGACTAAAACCAATGTAAATAGGATTTGGCTAGAATCCTAACTATACAAGCCCAAGATACAACTAAAAGGACAATAAATGCAACAATATAAAGTGTTGGGAAAAGTTAGGGATCATGAAAATTTTGTCATGAAAATGATCATGAAAAATTTATGACCCTTTGATTACCTTGATTAATGTGTGGTGCTTTATTTTAAGTGTAATCTAAGGGTCACAAAACTTTCATGATTATTTTCATGAAAAAAATTTCATGATATCTAGTATTGCTGTAAAGTGTTTGATTATCGAGAAAAGGAAAGAAAGTTCTAAGAAAATGAATATAATGCAACTCAAGCAATATATGGGGGAATTGGCCAGAATCCCCAATCTATTCAAGTCTAACAAGCTATATATTCCAAAGATCACAAGAAATAGAGAGTGTTTGGGAGAAGAGAAAAGAACAGAAAAAGCAACAAAATGCTCAAAGATAGAGATTTACTTCTTTGCCAAAGCTCCAAGCAAGTGGGAATCAAGTCCAAACAATAGATGAGTCTTCTCAAGCTTCCCTCAAGTCTCCAATGATGCTAAAAATCCTCCAAGTTTAGCTGTGGATGAAAAGAGATGGGAGTTGAGTATATATTTTGGCATAAATTGAGTTTTGTGTGTGTGAGTGTGAGTGAGTGTGTGTGTGTGTGTGAGAGAGAGAGAGAGAGAGAGAGAGAGAGAGAGAAAGAACCCTTTTTTCTCACACAAATGTGTGTATATTTAGGCCAAGGGGGCCTCTGGAATATGCCATTTCGCATGGATATCCGGAGTATATGTGAATGGAATCTTCCAAGATGATTGAGGGACCATCTTCTAGAAACTATTCTATGCTGCATGACTTTTGCAGCCACATATAATTCCTATACGGGTGTAGGGAACAAAAAAGCTATGGCTAGCACAAAAACCTGTGACTCAGCTATTTCGAGAGTATTCTCCATCCTTTCATTCATTTCAGCTTTGTCCTCGCTTGTTTTCTAGAAGAAACATGTTTTTAATTTTTTTTGAAAAGAGTGAAGTCTTGAAAACAATTTCGAAAATAATTTTTAAAGGTTTGAAAACATTTTGGGTAAAACAGGTTTAGGGTTGGGGAGTCTCTCTCCATCCAAAAGTTGTTCCAAGTGGATCAAAAACATTCATCTTTGTTTCATCATTGAGAAGCTTTGGAAGGCACCCGTCTTAAGGCCGGTAAAAAATTGGAGTGTCTACACTCTCAAAATCAGATTAGCATCATTGTTTATGGTGGTCCACAGAGGTTACAGTCAAGGCAGAGGAGGATAGAAGAATAAGTGATGACTTGTGGGGTAGGGAGATTGAGTTAGTTTTAAGTGAGTTATGGACATGTGGCAGTACAAGAATGACAAAGTTTTTTTAATGAACACGTGGTGGCTCAAGAATATCGGGATACAAAATTGGTACAGAGTGTTGGGCAGAGGGTCTGAAGTCACTAATTTAACCCCAGTAAATCTAAGTAAAAAAGGAAAATCAAATCCTAGGGTAATTACTTGCTAATCACGCCAAAAATAAAATAAATTACCAAAAATGAAAATATTTGAGTTAGGCTCAAATTGGGATACTGTAATGAAAAAGAACATACTAGAAAAACTTAGGCAAAATTGGATTCATCCAGATCAAGTCAAAGATAAATAAAATATTTTCTAAAACGACAAAATCACAAAATTGACGGCCTAAATGTTGGAATTCACTCAAATTCCATCATAGGCCATGACAAAGTGATGGGTTTTGATCGTTATGATATTTTTGATGCCTTGACTAAATTTCATGCCATTTAGAACACATGATGTCTTGCGTTTACTGGTCTTTTCGCCATTGCCTTACTTGCCCATAAGTTTCAGAAATTCTATGACCAAATACTATGCATCAGTTTTGAATTTGTCAATGCTCTCTAACCCCCCCCCCCCCCCAATTTTCACTATTTTGGATTTGATGAAAAACTTTCATTAATATCGCTAATTTGTATAAATTTAACTTTTATGATTACAAACTTCATATTGAATTCTTGAGTTATTCACGCCCTTAAATTGGATTATCTAATTTATATTATACAATTGATCTTCTTAAAGGTCTTGTGTTTATTTGCCAAAAAAAAATCAGGGCTCATCTATTTGTGTTTTTGATTCCTATATAGAGTAATACTTTTTATCCTATTACATTTCATTGCATATGGAGCTCTGTTTTTTATGTTTTTTTATTCATGTTGTTGATCCAGGTAAAAATAAATAAATAAATAAATTGCACTCCGTTATTTTTGCCCACTGTAAGACAAAACGGTGCCGTTTCTATAGGTGCACAACAACTACAGTACGTGGACTCTTTCAACCCATTAGATCAACTCGTCTTCACATGTCTTCATCTTATGCAAAGTGTAGGGCACTGAGGGATCAATTGCTGGAGAGGATCTATTTAGAAAGCATGGATACGGATATGATACGGATATGATACAAAATATTATGGCCATTATCATGCAATTTTAGTAGCTCATGCTAACAGACATTCAATTAGCTTTGCATTATGAATAGAATAAGCAATTAGTGGACTACATTTATTTATACAGTGTTTGAATTATGAATTTGATTAGAAATTTGGAAGAAAAAAAGAGAAATAGAAAAAAAAAAAAAGAAAAAAAAAACTTATATTTCATTCATATTTGGCTCACATTAAATCCCTATCAAAATTTATAATCCAAATACAGTCTTAACACTATTGAAAAGGAGAAACTAGGAATTTAAGTGTACCTTTTTTTTTGTAAACAATTAAACGAGGGAAAGAGAAATGGTTGCTGCAGGGATCACAATCAAGATAGAGATGGAGAGGGAAAGAGAAATGGTTGCTGTAGGGATCACAATGGAGATGGAGATGGAGATGGAGATGGAGACCTGAACATTCTATATTTGAGAAATGGAAAGCAATTCTTTTCTTGGTTTGATCATTGATGTATGTGGCACAAATGTTTGATGCTTTGCTTCCATGGATTAAAGATGAGAAAGGATATATACTAGCTCCTTTTTCTCTTTTGCTTTTTCCTATAGATTTTCTTGCCTTGAGAAAAATGATATTCTTTCCTTGATAAGCCAATAAATCTTCACCATCGATTCAACTACAACTTTAAGTTATTAAATAAAGAAATAATTTTATTATTTATATTTTTGATATATCCTTCACATATAATCAAGCTTTTTTGATAAGTGGATTAAATATATGTTCAAATTTTTTAGTTATTTAGTAAACAACAAGGTTCGAATATAAGATTTATTCTCTTATCCAATAATATAATAATAATAATAATAAATTATATTAAATTGTTAAAAATAAGAATAGTTTTATTATTTTTTTTTTATAACTCGATATCCGGTCTACTAGACCGACAAATTCAAGGACTAGCCTCACCATCCACTAGTGGAGCCCCAATTAAAGCGAGTTTGGATTTGCTAAAGTTGTAAATCTCAATTTCCTAGGTAAAGTTGCCATATTATAGGACTAATTTGTACTCATGTAAATGATTTGAATCGTTTGTCTCATATGACAAGCTAAGAAAAATAGGCATGCAAAAAATTAGTCTAATAAGACATAACTAATCATAAGATTAAATCATATATATATATTATAATAAATAAATGATCTATTCTTAAAAATATATAGACTGTATAGATAAAAATAATCTAATAGCATGACAATCATCTACAATAAGTACCTCTTGTCTTCCCTAAGTATCCACTGCATGAGAACACAAAAAATAATCACTAAAACTCAATTCTCAATTAATTACTCTGTCCAAAGATGACCTTTTCCCACTTTTTTTTTCTTCTTGGTGGAACAAGGTGTATACATAATTTCAGAACATAAAATTGTTTTGCTTTGGATCATCTACCATGTGTATCATCAAGAAATCAAGACAAAAATGTACCCGAATCCATTGATGAACGGTTAAACGGAAGCGTGATTATCAATAAACCCTTTGTTATTGATTTTGTTATTGCCTTCTAATCTTTCCTTTGTGCCTTATTTTCTCCTTGAGAGGATTTAGAAAAAATGGCAGTTCTTTTTTATTGGAAGGATTAGGGACCATAACAACTTAAGGTTAAATTGGTTTTCAAAAAACAAAACCGTGTGGCAGTTTCTAAGGAAAAAACCAACTTAACCAATATTTTTTTTAATTTCTATTTCTGCCCCTCATAGAAATAGAAATTATACAACTAGTATCTACACATTAGGTCCATAACACATATACCCTTAAGCCTATTAACTAAATTGAATCACTTAAATTGTAGGCTTCTTATAAATGATAACACCACATTTAATTATGTGGTCCCATTGAGACATTATCTAACAATCTCCCACTGGACCACATATGTACCTGAAAATGTGCTTAACTTTAGTGAGCTCAGAAATTTGTTATCATAACTGAGGGTATCCAAACAATCTTGTCCATTAACTATATTAATATAGGATCAAAGCGGTCTTCGTTACATAATCGTAACTCGACCCACCAATGGTCACGTATACAATACAGCTAAATGACATAGATCAATCATGGATGATGCTATAGCATGGAAATTACATGATGTGATCCATACATGCCTATTTCCAACTGGTCCTACTTAACTTTATTGAGATCAATACTTCACAATACGTAACAGAGCGTAATAAACTGAATACTTCATTTCTGCAGAAATTAATCTAATTACATAGATAAAACTCAAGGCTGACATAAAGCAGTAATATAAATACAAACTCCCACTAAACCAGAATGTTCTCAAATAGAACAACACCCATATGAGCAGTGTGCTCATGAAAGACCTTGGGTGGTAGTCCCTTCGTAAGTGGATCCGCTATCATGGAGTTTGTCCCAATGTGCTCTATGGAAATCTGTCCACTCTGCACTCTTTCTTTTACAACTAGGAACTTGATATCAATATGCTTTGATTTTGTCGAGCTCCTGTTGTTATTGGAATATAAAACTGCAGACTTATTGTCACAATATAACTTAAGTGGTCTTTCAGTGCCTTCCAAAATACGCAACCCAGTGACAAAATTCCGCAGCCATATCCCTTGGTTTGATGCCTCATAACATGCTACAAACTCTGCGGCCATGGTGGATGAAGCTATGAGCGTCTGCTTTGCAGACCTCCAAGAAATTGCTCCGCCAGCTAACAGATAAATATAGCCTGATGTGGATTTCCTACTGTCTTGGCATCCAGCAAAATCGGAGTCGGAATATCCAATGACCTCTAACTTATCCGATCTCCTATATGTGAGCATATATTCCTTTGTTCTCTGTAAATATCGCATAACACGCTTGACTGCTTTCCAATGATCCATGCCAGGATTACTTAAATATCTGCCTAACATGCCAACTATGAACGCAATATCCGGACGCGTACATACTTGAGCATACATTAGACTCCCTACAGCCGAGGCATAAGGAATCTTCTGCATTTCTTGAATTTCAAGACTGTTCTTCGGGCATTGGCTGAGACTAAACTTGTCTCCCTTAGCAACCGGGGTTTCACCTGATTTACAATTTTGCATGCCAAATCTATTGAGTACTTTTTCGATATAGCTCCTTTGTGATAATCCCAGAATACCCCGAGAACGATCTCGGTGTATTTCGATTCCTAATACAAAGGAAGCATCACCAAGATCTTTCATTTCAAAATTCTTAGATAGAAATCTCTTGGTGTCATGCAATAAGTTTATATCGTTTGTGGCAAGCAATATGTCTCAACATATAAAACCAAAAATATGTGTTTACTCCCACTGAACTTGTGATACACACATTCATCAACAACATTAGTTTCAAAACCATACGAAGTGAGAACTTGATGAAATTTGAAGTACCACTGACGAGAAGCTTGTTTGAGTCCATAGATGGATTTAGTCAATTTGCAAACCATATTCTTTGGGTCTCCTGACACAAAGTTTTCTGGCTGCACCATATAAATTGTTTCTTTAATGTCACCATTAAGAAAAGCTGTTTTGACATCCATCTGATGCAACTCAAGATCAAAATATGCAACAAGCGCCATAATTGTCCTAAAAGAATCTTTCGAAGAAACTGGAGAGAAAGTTTCTTTAAAGTCAATTCCTTCTTTTTGAGTAAAGCCTTTGGCTACAAGACGTGCCTTATACCTCTCCACATTACCATTTGAATCCCTTTTGGTTTTAAATATCCATTTACAACCTACGGGCTTCGCACCAACTGGTAATGAGACAAGTTCCCAAACTTTATTGTCTTGCATAGACTTATATTCTTCATTCATGGCTTCTATCCACTTATGAGAGTTGGAACTTTCCATGGCTTGACGAAAGTTGATTGGATCATCTTTCGACATTCCATTTTCTACCTCATGTTCCTGGAGATATACAATATAATCATCTGAAAGTGCAAATCTCCTTTCTCTTGTGGATCGCCTTAATGGCACAGATTCTTGAGGTTGAGGTTGTAGAGTTTGTTCCTCAGGAACAATTACCTCATCTTGAATGGGGGTTTGAACTATATTATCTTGAACAACATTGTCTGGTTGAGGATCCGAAATTACTTCTCGAGCAATGACAGGTATAGGAACCTGTAATTGGTCAAAAGTAGTAGTAGGAAGTGGGATTACTCCTGCTTCCTCCTCAAAGACAATGTCTCTAACTGGATTTCTCCCCCCAAACTCAACATCCTCAAAAAATGTTGCAATTCCCGTCTCAAATATTGACCTATTTGTGGGATCATAAAACTTGTAACCCCGTGATCGTTCGGCATAGCCAATAAAGTAGCTGCTAATGGTTTTAGAGTCCAATTTTCGTTCATGAGGTTTATAAGGCCTCGCCTCAGCAGGACACCCCCACACATGCAAATGTTTTAGACTAGGCTTTCGCCCAACCCAAAGCTCATAAGGTGTTTTTGCACTGCTTTAGTTGGCACCCGATTTAAGATATAAGTTGCTGTCTTTAGAGCCTCACCCCAGAGGGACTCTGGTAAAGTAGAATGACTGATCATACTTCTTACCATATCCTTAAGAGTCCGGTTTCGTCTCTCAGATACACCATTCATGCTAGGTGATCCTGGCATGGTGTATTGTGGGACGATTCCACATTCCTCCAGGTATTTTGCAAACGGTCCTGGACGTTGTTCACCTGATCCATCATATCTGCCATAGTATTCACCACCACGGTCAGACCTGACACTTTTAATCCGTTTGTTGAGTTGTAACTCAACTTCGGCCTTAAATTTTTTGAATACGTCCAAAGACTGTGATTTCTCATGGATAAGAAATAGATACCCATATCTGGAATAGTCGTCTATGAATGTGATAAAATATTGTTGACCATTCCAAGACGCCATAGGGAATGGCCACAAATGTCCGTATGAATTAATTCTAAGACATCTGTAGTCCTATGGGCACCATATTTCTTCATTTTGGGTCTGTTTCCCTTGATACACTCAACACAGACATCAAAATCTGAAAAATCAGAGAGTCCAAAATTCCATCAGACACAAGGCGCTCAACTCTAGATTTAGAGATGGACCTAGGCGTTTGTGCCATATGAGGCTGAATTTTCCTTAGTTAATTTACGCTTTGTATCTCGTGATTCCACGTGCAAGGTTTCATTATAAGATGCAATAGTTTCTAGCATCTAGATTATCAAACACATTAAGTAAACCAGTACCAACAACATTGAATAATAGACATACTAAACTTCATATTTCCAAAAGAACAACAATATCCCAATTTGTCCAATACAGAAACAGAAATTAAATTCCGTCTAAAGGACGGTACAACAAAAGTGTCTAATAATCCAAATAATAACCAATTTTCAGCAATAATCTAAAGTGCCCTATTGCCTGCACTTCTATGGACTTGCCATCACCCACAAGATGTATCTTTCAGCATCAGTTGGCTTTCGGTAGTTCAGGCAACCCTGCATAGAAACACATATGTGAGTAGTAGCACCAGAATCTACCCACCAAGTGTTCTTGGTACTGAAGCTAAATTTATTTCATAACAGACCAAAACATAAAATGTACCTTTCTTTACACGCAGGCGACGTATTTGGCACAATCCTTCTTTCTGTGTCTGGGCTTGCCACAAAAGAAACAACCATCCTGCACTTTCTGTTTCTTTGGTTCCGGACCCTTAGGAGCAGCAACTTCATTTCCCTTATGCTTTCTTTTGCCCGTATGCTTGGAGGTTGCTTGCCAGATGAGCATTTCAGTCCTTTCTTGCTTCAATCTCTCTTCCTCTTGCACACAAAATGAAATTGAGCTCATTGAGAGTCCATTTCTCCTTCTGGCAGTTATAACTGACCTTAAATTGGTTTAATTGTGCAGGAAGAGAGATGGAACTAAATGCACGAGCAAATCATCAGATAGATCGAGCTTTAGTGCCTTAAGTTTTGAAGCAAGATAAGACATTTCCATGATGTACTCGCGAACATTACCCTTGCCTTTATACTTCATTGAAATCAAGCTTGCTAAAAGCGTGCTTGTTCAGCCTTATCATTTTAGCAAAACGCTTTTGAATTTCTGAAAGAAATTCACCGGGCAACGGTAACATCCTCTGTTATGCACCCCGAAAGACTTCTGGAATCCCACGCTTCATGATCATAAGACTTAGCCTGTTAGAACGATCGTCACTTTTCAAAGTACACAATGTCCTCAGGAGTACTTTGTTTAGTAGATTATTCGTTTTTGGGATTCTTAATGCCAAGTCTATGTCCATGCAGCCGAGAACAATCAATATGGTCTCTTCCAGTTCCTTAAAGTTTGTTCCATTTAACATTGGAACATGTTCATGTTGGCAGAGATTGAAGTAGTCGACATTAAAGCTAAATAGAAATAAAATAAAATGAATAAACAATTATGCTCACATAAGTAACCAAACAGATAATCTCTAAATAAATTAGTTTAATGACAACATCTCAAGATACCTAGCACAACATAATACCAAGCCTTTGGGTAGTGATATTAACTGTAATGGTATTCTTGTTGTAATGATCAAACATTGACAATAAGTTATGTCAAATAACAAATCTATCTTTTGATGGATTTATTATTCACATTAGGTTTCCTTGACAATTGGCACATGTTTATCACCACAAAATGTGTGTGTAATTCGGCCAAGTATTAATCATGTCTTTGGACCGATAAATACCCGCATGAGGTACACATACATGAACATCAAAACATTCCATATAAAGCAGTCTAGACAAGAGAGATCACTTTTGTGACATCTTGTTTTAATTGACTTATTTTTAGAACGTTAGAAAATTAAATTTCAACCGTAGACGTTGTATGAAATTACTTTAAATTTAAAGATTTCCCCCCTTATGTGTTACCCCGTATATATTATATAATTTGCAGCAATCCCAATTATATACATATATATATATATAAATTCCAAATCAATTTGTTATAAGAAAATAATAACAGAATGGTATGCTGATTCAAAACACCCAGGAAAACAACACATGCATGGATAGATGAAGAAAATGCCAAAAAAAAAAAAAAAACCTGTTATACAGTCACAAATGACATGCAAGAATTGATGACAAAATGCCAACCAACACATGCATGAATAGATTAAGAGACATGCAAGAATTGATTATTAAATTCCAAAGACCAAGCCACAACACATGCATTAAGAGATTAAGAAACTGCCCAAAAAACCAAACCGTTTGAAACAGTCACTGTTACCATAAAACGCTCTGTTTTCAAACATACAATCACCCATATATATATATATACATATATATATACATATATATATATATATATTCACTTATCTACCCACCGAATCCATCTCAATTAGTTTACATTTTTAGAAAACAGATCACCATTTTCAAAAAAAAAAACAAACAAAAAATACAGAATTTGCATCAATAAGAAAATTCAGAATCTGATTCCAGGAAACTAAATAGGATGAATAATAGCATATTAATTCTGATAATACACATGATATGTTTGCTCTGATACCAATTGTATACATAATTTCAGAACATAAAATTGTCTTGCTTTGGATCATCTACCATGTGTATCATCAAGAAATCAAGACAAAAACGTACCCGAATCCATCGATGAACGGTTAAACGGAAGCGTGATTATCAATAAACCCTTTGTTATTGATTTTGTTATTGCCTTCTAATCCTTTCCTTTACCAGTGCCTTATCATTTCTCCTTGAGAGGATATATAAGAAAAATGGCAGTTCTTTTCTTATTTGGCAGGATTAGGGACCATAACAATTTAAAGGTAAAATAGGTTTTTTTCAAAAAAAAACAAAACCGTGTGGCAGTTTCTATGAAAACCAATTTAACCAATTTGTTTTAATTTCTATTTCTGCCCCTCATAGAAATAGAAATTATACAACTAGTATCTACACATTAGGTCCATGACACATATACCCTTAAGCCTATTAACTAAATTGAATCACTTAAATTGTAGGCTTCTTATAAATGATAACACCACATTTAATATGTGGTCCCATTGAGACATTATCTAACACAAGGCACATGACACAAAGGGATTGGTAATTTAGTCATATAAAACATATATAATATAGTTGCCAAACATTCACGACATGAAGGATATATAAGGGGGAGTGAACAAAGTAGTTTTTGCTAGCTCTATCAAACTAAGTTTCAAATTGATTGGAATAGGAGAGTCAGAGTCGAAAAACAAAATACAAAGTTTCTTTTATGGATCACGAGTGCTGCAAAGCAATATTGTACAATACAATCAAGTAAATCACAATGTACAATTTGGATGACTAGTTCATGTTAGAAACATGTTATGCACTAACATTACCACATTCTAATAGTTTAGTCAACAAAATTTAAAACCAATTAACTTGACAAATTTATTTTCATAAATCTTTATAAATAACATTAAAGATCCAAATACTAATCTTTAATAGCCACATGCTATCAATTACACAAAGTAATGGTAAATTACATATCCAACAATTCCATGTAACAATTCGCACTGTTTTCTTAATATTTTTAATATAGTCAGATAATAAGAAAAAAAAATTTAAACCAAAAGTTTTTTTTTTATTAAACACAAGCGGACAATAGAAAATAATATTAAGCCACAGGTAAGCCATTAATCTAAAGAATACCATGTACTGAAAACCTCAAGGTACAAATTTAGAATAAGAATTTTAATCTGACAAATAATGAGTTTTATTTTAATCTTTAAAATAAGCTCAACACATTTTATAAAACTATTACTTTTAATAGATATTGTTTTTGACAAGACTAAACCCATTAACATCTCAACATATATACAAGAGAGGAAGAAAGATGAACACAGATAAATGAATCAACTTATTCTAAGCTCAAGTCATACATATTCATAACAATAGCAATTTTAAACTTATATCCTTAACCTCTCTAATCACGGTGGGAATTCAGGTAGTTCTTGTTACTCCAACCCACATGCATGCCAGCAGAGGGTTAAGGAGAATGGCATAGGAGGACCTCCATCGGAAGTGAAAGTTTGAGTTGGGCATCTGCAAGACTCTCCCTTCTCTTCACGTTGTAGCCATTGTTGACTCTCACCTTTAAGATGGTAGGAAATTTTGGAGAGTTTGTCTCTTCTCTCTCTCTCTCTCTCTCATCTTTGTGTATAAATAGAGACGGGAGGGAGAGGGTGAAGTATCATCAAAATTTGAGAGATAGAGAGTTGTGAGTTGAGTGAGAGTTTTTCTCCTCTTTTGATTTGTATTTGCTCTGTTTTAGTGAATTTCTAGTTTCTGTCCGTGGACGTAGGCATTGGGCCGAACCACGTAAATATTTGTGCCTCATTTGTGTGTATGATTGCTTTTTGTTTATTTTCTGGGTGTCCATGATCCTAACAAAGTGGTATTAGAGTTGGTTAAGTGTTTTTCCAGAAAAACAGAGTGTTTTTTTCCAAAATTGCCCAAAAATCAAAGTGGTCGAAATCCACTTTTGATCACACCAAGTGAAAGCGCTCGGCGAGACAAGCACACAGGAAAAAATCGAGTCGAAAAAGGATGCCGGAATAGGCCGCATGCGCCACTGACGCTGTTCTCACGTGCCGGCGACTGGTTGCACGTGCTTCACACGCGAAACCAGTGGAGAAGATGATCCGACGTCATCCGTTGACGTCATCCAAGCCGATACGAATCCGAGACGAAGCCCTAGGGGTGTGATTTTGGCCCTGTGGCCCACGGGCAGCCCGAAGCCCACCTGCGGCCCGAGATGGACCCGGCCCGTTAAGGCCCCGAACCCAAGCCCAGTTCGAGGTCGAGGCCTTGGGCCTGGGCCTTGGCCATCGTTTTGAAGCCCAGCCCGGCCCATAGGCTCGGCCCGTGGCCCAGTCCATTAGCCCGCTCAACGCCTGCCCAAAAGCCCGGGCCGAGGCCCGTCCCGCCCAGCCCACCAGAGGCCCAGTGTTATTTTTAATGGAAAATAATAAAATTTTGGTGGAAAAAATAAATAAAAAATTTAAAAATTGTTTAGGCCCGCCCAAATCCCGAGCCCAAGCCCAAGCCTAGGGGCCCGGCCCACTGGCCCGCCTAAAGCCTGAATACCCCTGGGCTTGGGCTTAGGTTTGGGCCTAGTTTTCTGGCCTGTGGGCCAGTCCGGCCCGGCCCAGCCCGATTTTTGGCGGGAGCCCACAAGGCCCGACATGGGCTGGGCCGGGCCAAAATTACACCCCTACCGTTGCCCAGCCAAACTAGAGGAATTATTCGGTGTTTCTCAGGCGCTCCAGAATTCACTAGTCTGAATCATTGAACGGTTTTGGCTAGATCTAAGCCATTTGAGGTCTGATTTGGGTGATCCAATAGTGCTTCCAACTATTTGGAATATTTCAAACACATCTATATGGTTAGATTTTGTAAATTAGATTTCAAAATTTTGCAGTCTTTATTTTGGCAATCCGAAGTGTTTTTTCGGCTAATTTGACCAATCTGGACTCAACAGCGAAGACTGTTTTTCAAACAGAAATCACTTTCTGTAGAGACACTTACTGATGGAGGAATCAACGTCGACTTTAGGATCCATGATAAAGTTGACTGCTTCTAATTATGCAATCTGGAAGCCCAGAATGGAGGATGTCCTGTATTGCCGAGATTTGTTTGACCCCATTAAGCTTAATGGAGTCAGACCAACAATGAAAAACGACGAAGACTGGAAGTAGAAGAATCGGAAAACCATTGGCCAAATCAGACAATGGATCGATCACAGTGTCTTCCACCATGTCGCCTACGAAACTGATGCCTATGCTCTCTAGACGAAGTTAGAAAGCATATGTACAAGTCAAAGACTGCTCAAAACAAAGCCCTCTTAATGAGAAGACTTGTAAATTTGAAGCTGAAAGGTAGTATCTCTATTGCTGAACACACCAGTGAGTTTCAAAATCTGGTGAACCAACTGACAACTGTCAAAATGGAGTTAGATGATGAGATGCAGGCCCTATTGCTGCTCAGTTCTTTGCCAGACAGTTGGGAGACGTTGGTAGTGTCCTTAAGCAACTCTACACCAGAAGGAAGACTGACCACGAACATGGTCACTGATGCTTTATTTAGTGAAGAGGCAAGAAAGAAAGACATGGAGGAAGATCAATCTCATGCCCTCGTCACAGAAAATAAAGGTAGAGGTAAAGGTAGGGGAAAAAGCAAAAGCAGAGGATGCAACAGAGGAAGATCTCAAGACAGAGAGAAGGCCAGAGAAGGTACGAGGCGGCCGAAGTTCAAGTGTTACCACTGTGGCCAGGAGGGTCACATAAAGAAATACTGTTATGCCTTGAAGGGAGAACAAAAACAAGGCAATAAACAGCCAAAGACCGAAGATAATGTAACGCCCCAACTTCCGAGCCGTTAAATAAGTACAATAATACAACACAAGTAGGATAGATAACCAAAATATTTTAATATACATATATAAGAAGATTTAATATCACAGATAATTTGTTTATGGTCCATTACAGGATTACCAAAACATTGCCAAACCAAAAGTTAAAAGGAAAAAAAAAAAAAAACTAGTCTAAGTCTTCAAATGAACTACAACTCCAACACTTCATCTTATTTGCCTTCGAATTAACCTTCACCATTGTACACTGCTTTATCAACTGGCATGACACGCCATGAGCTTGGAATGCCCAGTAAAAACACACACCCCCCCCCATATCTTTTATCAACCAATCAACCATACACAAAACAAATTGGGTAACATAACATACAATAGTTATATGAATTAGTAGTTAGACTAAACATCTAGAATCCCCCAAAGAGAGCCTTCTATCCAATCACAAGAATTGAACACCGGACTATTCAAAACTCCCCCTTTTGCTGCTTTGCAGACCTTACCACCTATGCCCACCTTCCGGTTATTTACCTGTCAGTGGCATTGATGGACCTCAAAAGGGACGGCCAAACAAGTGGGCTCGCTTACACCTAAATCATGCCTAGGGCTCGCTTACACCCTGCACATACCATATCAAAGGCTCGCTTACACCCTGAAACCATTGCATAGAGTCTGAATACATCCGTGTCAACCTAGGGGCTCGCTTAGACCACTTGCGCAAGACCTAACTCATTTGGTTTTAATCCCACTCACATGTATATTACATAAATCATTCTGAAGCACAGGGGTGAACATCACCCATTACCAACCCCTTTCCATTTCCCATTTATTAAATCTTTTGCCAAGCAAGTTAGTCACATTCGGTAATTCGGTAATATAAAAGAGCATGAGACAAACATAAGAGAGGGAATATAACCCATGATAGTCATACATAGGTATGGTAAGGCAAGCAAATACCATTAGGCATGCTTTGAAATACTTAAGAGACAAATAACACAATAAAACACCATTTCCAGCACTGTTCGGCTCTGCAGGGCTAACAAGAATGCTTTGGGAAAAATACTTCTAGGCCAAATTAGGGGCTAAAATTGCACAGAAATAATAATTAACCTGTCTAGTTTCAATTCCAATTCTCAAAATTTGCACAGCACCTCCAGAAATTCATCTACAAGCTATATTCAAAAACTTGTCCAGATTTGTTACCCTTTGGGAAAACTAGCTTTCCTCTCAATCTACCTCATGATTTTCACCCAAATAAATTTTGTTGAAAAGAGGACTCAGAATTCTAAATTTTGACAAAAGAACCAGCATGAGATGATTTTTCTGGAATTTTATAACATTTAAAGAAGTGGACTGTTTTTCAGAGACTCGGGACCAGATTTTTAAACAAAATATCCAAACCCCAAAAACACACAATGAGTGGCTAATAAAATTATCACTAGCTATAAACACACTAAATATCCCACACTAAATTCAGAATTGAGAAATAAATAAATTTGATATTTCTTTTAAATTAGAGAAATTGCAGCAGTGCATAATTTGACAAATTTGCAAGACAATGATACTAGATCATACCCACACTTTCATACACATCAAAAACCTCATTTACCATTAATATGCAACACAAGAGGACATACTAGACAATAGGATGAGATGGGTGAAAGAATTGGAGAAGACATGGAAGGGTGTGTTCTTACCTTGACCCTAAAAGGCACCATTTTCTTCTTTTTTTTTTTTTTTTTTTTCTTCTTCTCTACTTCCCTCTAATCACACTCTCCTTCTCTCACCCTCTCCTTGGCTACTGAAATATGGATGTGGAATTGAGGTAAGACTCTCAATTTATAGGCCATGAATTGGATTAAAAAGGCCATTCTACCCTCTTGCTTAATGACTAAGGAAAATAATAAATATCTAGATATTTTGTGTTCTACTAATTTGCTCAAATAAAGAATAAAATAAATAATAAAAATATTTATTTAAAGATATTTATTTGCTCAAATAAATAATTAAAGATTCAAATAACTAATATTCAAATAGGCTAAAAAAAATGTATGAATTAATTTCGAAAATAGGAGGTAATAAATAAAAACCAAGTTTTAGGGTATTTCCAATTGTAAAGTGGTGTTCCAGGATTTAATTATAATACAAAATAAAATACAGAAAAATTATTCTTTATTGGACCATTTTGTAAAATTTTATGAAATTTGGGACTAAAATGCAATTAACCTAAGGCTTAGGGTTTCAAGTGTAATTACCAAAAATTAGGGTCTCTACAGATAAGAACACTGCAGTTACTGTCTCAGAGGATATTGCATTATTCTCTGTTGAAGAAGAAAAATGTCTCCATATGTCAGACAATGACACCAAGTGGGTGGTAGATTCAACAGCTTCCTACCACGCCACATCCCGGAAGGGGTTCTTCAGTACGTACCAAGTGGTGATTTTGGTATAGTGAAGATGGGCAACTTCAGTTTTTCGAAGATTGTAGGGATTGGCGATGTTCGCATCCAAACCAAATTTGGGTGCATAATGGTGTTGAAAGATGTCAAGCATGTTCCCAATTTATGCCTGAATCTTGTTTCAGGAATAGCCTTAGATCGACAAGGCTATGAGAACTACTTCGGCGAAGGCATATGGAAGTTGAAAAAGGGATCTCTGGTGGTAGCCAAAGGACAAGCAAGTGGCACGCTATACAAGACTCATGTGGAGGTGAATTCAGATAGCCTCAACGCAGCAGAAGATGAGGCATCACTAAATTTGTGGCACAAAAGGCTGGGTCACATGAGTGAGAAAGGGTTGCAGATTTTGGCAAAGAAGTCTCTTATTCCATTTGCCAAAGATGCAAAATTGAATCCTTGTGACAATTGCTTATTTGGCAAGCATCATAGAGTTGTTTTCCACTCATCATCCAGAAGATAATCAGAGTTGTTGAGCAGAGTATACTCTAATGTATGCGATCCCATAGAAGTGGAATCTTTGGGTGGAAGAAAATAATTCGTGACGTTTATTGATGATGCATCACGGAAGGTATGGGTTTATGTCCTAAAAACCAAAGTTGAGGTGTTCCAGCATTTTCAGATTCCATGCTATGGTGGAAAGGGAGACCGGAAAGAAACTGAAGTGTCTCCGAATAGATAATGGAGGTGAGTACACGTCAAATGAGTTTGAAGCCTACTGTGCTACTCGCGGCATTCAGCATGAGAAGACTGTTCCTAAACTCCCACAACACAATGGTGTAGCCAAAAGACTGAACCGAACCATTATGCAGAAGGTCGGATGTATGCTCAAAATAGCGAATCTACCAAAGCCATTTTAGAGAGAAGCTGTTCGTGTTGCTTGCTATTTGATCAACAGATCGCCATCAGTTTCACTAAATTTTCAGATTTGAGAAGAAGTATGGTCTAGAAGGGAGATTTCTCACTCTCACTTGAGAGTGTTTGGGTGCAAAGCATTTGCATATGTATCCAAGGAGCACAAATAGAAGTTGGATGATAAAACCACTCGATGCATCTTTATTGGCTATGGAGATAAAGAATTTGGATACCGATTATGGGATCCGAAAAAGAAGATCATTCGAAGCCGAGATGTGGTGTTTCAAGAAGGCCAGACCTTAGAAGACTTTGGGCAACCAGCCAAACCCAAAGTTGATGATGTTTCAGAAATTATTCCCAATCCTGGACCATCGCAGAATGCTATTGATGAAAAGGAGCTACCGCAGCATATAGCCAATGATGTAGAGTTGCAGGATGGATTTCCAGAAGAAGAAGATCCAGAAGCAGAGGGTGTTGAGCAAGGGGAGCCACATCCCCCTCCGCCAGAGACTGTTGGTCCACAGTTACGAAGATCAACAAGAGAGCCTAAGCCGTCATTAAAATACCCTGCTTCTAAGTATATTTTGCATACTCATGAAGGGGAGCCAGAAAGTTTTCAAAAAGCTCATAATCATAAGGAGAAGAGTAGTTGGCAGCAAGCTATGCAAGAGGAGATGCAGTCCTTGTAGAAGAATCAGACTTATGATTTGGTAAAACTTCCCCAAGGTCAAAAAGCATTGAAGAACAAATGGGTGTTCAAGTTGAGGAAAGATGGCAGTAGAGAAAGCTAGTCAAGTATAAGGCTCGATTGGTTGTCAAAGATTTTGGGCAGAAAAAAAGTATTGATTTTGATGAAATCTTCTCACCAGTTGTGAAAATGACATCCATTCAAGTAGTTTTGGGACTAGCGACCAGTTTGAATTTGGAACTTGAACAGATGGATGCGAAGACGACATTTCTCCATGGTGATCTGAAGGAAGAAATTTACATGGAGTAGCTAGAAGGTTTTGAAGTCAAAAGGAAAGAAAACTTAGTTTGCAGATTGAAAAAGAGTCTCTACAGCCTCAAACAAGCGCCGAGACAATGGTACAAGAAGTTTGACTCATTCATGGTGGGTCATGAGTACAAGAGAACTACTGCAGACCAGTGTGTATATGTCATGAAATTTCCCGGTGGAAACTTCATCATACTCCTGCTCTATGTTGATGACATGTGGATTGTTGGACAAGATGCCATAGCAATCAGATCACTGAAGAAGAAGTTATCACAGTCCTTTGACATGAAGGACCTAGGACCTGCATAGCAATTTTTGGGCATGAAAATTATACGTGACATGAAAGCCAAGAAGTTGTGGCTATCACAGGAGAAGTACATTGAACGGGTAATTGAAAAGTTCAACATGAAAGATGCCAAGCCAGTCAGTACTTCGCTGGCTAATCATTTCAAGCTGAACAAGAGTTTTTGTCCCTCCTTTACAAAAGAAAGAGAAGAGATGGAGGCTATTCCCTACTCATCCACCGTAGGGAATTTGATGTATGCAATGGTGTCTACCGGGTATTGCTCATGCTGTTGGAGTTGTGAGCAGATTTCTTTCCAATCCAGGGAAAGAGCATTGGGAAGCAGTCAAGTGGATTCTGAGGTACCTCAAGGGTACAACAAAAATGTGTTTGTGCTTTGGAGGAGCAAAACCAATCTTGGAAGGCTATACTGATTCAAATATGGCAAGTGACCTTGATGATCGGAAATCTACATCAGGATTTATGTTCACTGTCACAGGGAAAGTTGTGTCTTGGCAGTCCAAGCTGTAAAAGTGTGTTGTTTTATTCACAATTGATGTAGAGTATATTGTCGCAGCGGAAGCTGGGAAAGAGATGTTGTGGTTGAAGCAATTTCTCCAAGAACTGGCACTAAAGCAAGAAAAGTTCATGGAACATTGTACATTGTTACCAAAGTTGTCTTTCCAACACCCCCAATGCCATGTATTCCAATGAAGTTGATCCTGTCGTCACTCAATGCCTCCATTACATTTGGCATTGCCAAATTTCTAGTTGCACAAGTCACAAGCCTTTGAGAGGGTATGGACTCTATCCCCAAGGGAGGAGCAGGGGTTGGATATGTTATTGAAGTTGCCATTTTTTCCTAACTCTTTAGCCATCTATTTTATTTTTTGCTTATCTACCTAGTCGGCGATGTGTGACCAAATCAGGACACCACCCTTTGAAACACATCGTGTTCACATTGGTAGAGCCCTCTAGAAAAATTTTAGCCTCCACTATGAACCCATCAACTTTTCGATCTAGTACTTGACATCTTCTCAAATTTCTTCACTATTTATTTTTGCATAATCAATGGATCCATGCACCCTATTTCGCAAAGCCTCTAACATTTCAACTTGGATTGTCAAATTTTCAAAGTATTTCTTTCGGTGGATGACATAATTGAACTGGCGCGCAATTGGGTCCACTAATAATTGAGCAACTTTTTCTCCAATGGAAATTAGAATATCTGTCATATCTGAGGAAAAGCATTGTATAAGAACACTTAGGAATTGTTAGAGTATTACTATTAATGTTATTAATAACAAGAAAACTTGTGTCTAGATCTACCTCTTACACTTTGGGTCGAGCTTTGACTAATGACATAGGGAATGGCTTCTCTCCACACAACTATCTTCCACATTTCTCTGTATTCCATTTTGTGGGCCCCACTCTAGGCCTACAAAGATGATCATCTGAACTATTCATCTTATAAATCTTGCAGTGAAAACTGTCCGTGCAAAAAATTAGCTTCAGCGAATATCGATAAATAGATGAACAAATCACATTTTGTTTTATAAAATGGACAATTTAAGTTTAAACTCATAGTTGTCGTCCTTTTTAAAGCATAAAATGTAATTTGTTCACGTGTCTAGTGATGTCAGATGAAACTAATTTTTTGCACAACTCATCTTTACTGTTGGGTCCACGAGATGAACAGTTCAGATCATCCTTAGGGGTTAGGAATGGGGCCCAAAAATAAAATATGGAGAGGTATGAAGGATAATGGTATGGAGGGGAGCCATTCCCAAAGCAATATAGCATTTTTGATGTTCTATCTAGCTAAAGGTTATGGATAAATTGTACAGACTAGTGTGGTATCAAGTCAGAAATATGTTACTTATCTCATATAAACTATTGTATAGGATTAGTTGTGATGATTTATGTTAGTAAAGCCTTGATGCCTTGAGTTCCAAGTTTTATATTATGTTCTTATAATGATCACTTTTTAAATGAAGAAGATGCCCTTTAGGCTAAGTGTCGGCAATGGGTCATGTTGGGCTCGGGTCGGCCCATCCTAAATTCCTAAAGCTCTGGCCCTACCCAAGGGCTTCTTCCATCGGGCTGGGCTTAGCCCACACAGACCTAGTTTGGGTTTTAATTTGAACTTTTTATTAAATTCAAAATTCATTAGAAAAAAAATAAAATAATAATACAAAATTTTGGTTTTCCATTAGTTGGAAATTTAATATATCAAAATTTATTAATTACATAATTTAAACATGATTACAAAGCTTTACCAGGGATGGTGGTAGTTGGAGGACATCTAAGTTTTCACAGGGGGAGTGCTTTCAGAAACTCAATTAGGAAACTTATTGTTTTCTTGGTTTTTAAATTTATAACTGTTTCATATCACCATCAACATAGATATTATTTGAAAATAAGTATAAGGAAAAATAAGGCGCATAATATATTATGTATCCCATGATATAAAAAGGTGGGAAAAAACTAGTGATGTATAACATTACTTATTTTGTTTGTCTACTAGTATATTTTTACCTAATTATTTATTTTTCCATGTGATGAATATTGAAGTTGAGTTTTTTTATTTAAAAAACTAAAATAAATATATATATATATATATATATTTACATGGACAATATGGTACTATTTTTTGCACAATTTAGAGCTATTTATTTATTTATGTACTAGTAATGGATCACTCTTTCGAATGATGTTTAAGACTAAATTTTTAGGCTTCGCATGAGTTGCTGGAGGGGAGAAAAATTATTGAAGATGGTGATAGAGAGTTTTCGATGGAAAGAAGACTCATATTTGGTTAGACCATGGCAATCTGACCCTCATAATCCTTGAACCATAACTAGGAAGCCCAATGACTGTCTGCTATCTAAAGTAGCTCATCTCATTGATGAAAGGAAAAATCTATGAAGCATGGGTACTTTGGCAAACATGTTGTATCCGCATTGGGTACTGGTACTTCCGCATACATATCGGGTGTACGAAACATATACCAAAATTTTTTCTTCTTAATTTTTGCCGTACCCTAGACATACGTAACATATACCCATGCCGTATCTCAAACGGAATAGAATTTTCTTCTATACAATGGTCAAGTTAGTTTCATTGGACTTGTTTTTTATGCTTAGCAAGCTTTTAAAATTAAACTTTGGTTTGTAAGTTTTTTAATATAATGACATTTGGTTTATACCCAACCTTTGGAATGAAATATGAATTGTAGGTTGGATCTAACAAAATAATTCATTTGACTAATTTTTGCATTATTTCAAATTAAAAATAAATATTTTTTTATGAACGTATCCAGCTGTACCCGTACCTTACTTTTTCTAGATTTTACCCTATTGACGTACGTGTATCATACCAGTACCAATACCCATACCCGTGCACATGCTTCATAGGGAAAAACGGATGGAAAGTTGAGATTGTGAGGGTAATAAATTTCAAAGGGATGCATAATTGATTATTAATTGGTTTGCCAAAACATTATGGTATTAGCAGAGCTAGTGGTAGTGATAGAGAACAGATGAACTGGAAAAGAATATGGCATATGAAGACTTAGGATAAAATCAAAATGTTCATCTGGAAATAACTTGAGTAAGAGGAAAGTTGCATTTGGTGAAATGTGTCCAGTGTGTGGATGTAATGACCCTCACATTGCCCTAACTGTACTCACATGCATTTTATATGATTTTGCTCTGTTAAGCTTGCATTTTAAATCTTGACTTGTCTTGCATAAGTGTTACTTGAATGCTATGTTCCTTATTGGTGTGTATGTGTTCAGCCGAGGTCATCTTGAGCCTAGGTCGCTCCTTTGATACTCTTACACTTAAGACCATCTTGGGATTTCTCTGGTTGACCTTCACCCGCACCCTGACATATTGGCCGAGATATCATTATCTAGGCCGAGGTGTTCATCACCAAGGCCGAGATGTGTACTATCTAGGCCGAGATGTTGCCCTTGAACCCAAGTGATCTTGCCCTAGACTGGTACGACCTAGACCGAGGTGTGGCACAGCTGGGCCAAGTGTTGACCTTTCTAGCCGAGGTCATTGTCCCATTGCTTGCCGAAGTCTTGTTATTAGCCGATGTCATTACTCGCCGGAGTCCCTTGCCGCCTAGCTTGTTGAACACACCTTGTCATAGTCTTGTCTTTTCAATCAGTCACCTTTTCAAGTAGAGCCAACCAACCGTTGCCACGTGTCCAGACTGAGTGTTAAGTCAGCCGGCAAGCCTAGAAATGTATCATTTTGTATCACATCTTTGTTCTTGAGGAGAGAGAAGCTCTAGAAGGAGAAGGAGGAGTTTTAGAGTGAGAGAGTAGATAGCCAGCTTGATCCTTAGGGTTCAAACCGTTAGATTCAAGTGTTGAGGTCAGAATCTTAATCAACTCTTGCTGTTCTTATTGATCATCTAGCTGCATTGCATGATCGAATTTGTTTTGCATGTCATGCGTTGATTTAAAGTTGGTTTTAGAAAGAGAATACGATATTCAAGTGTTCTGAGGAAAAGCCATGATTTGATCCGAAAGCTTACATTAAAATCCATGCTTTTGTGTTTTTTTCCCCAAGATCTTCTAGTATGGGTACCCAGGTCCATGTTTTCAAACTCATAGCATGAAATCTCAGATTTTATAATAATAAGTTATGATCCTTGCATTCATTTCCTCCATGTTCTTCGTGTTCTTCATGATCCATGTTCTTTATGTTCTTGAGCAAAGGGAAACCTAGATTTTCCCGACTTCATTTTTCCTTGAATGTGGCCAACGGGACCTCACCTCGGCGAGGGGGTGTGGACCTCGGCCAAGACCTGGTTGGTGCCCAGCATGTTTCCCCGAGATGAGAAACAGTGCTTGTTTGATTTGACTTAGTTTTGGTGAATGCCGAGATCATTTGTATGCATGAGAAGCTTGTTTAAAAGTGCATTCAATAGACTTGCCATGTGTTTGTAGGACTTGGACTCGCCCTGACCCCGACGTTCGAAGAACTATGTGAGTGGTATTTTAATAAAGTTATGTTACAATGTTTTAATAAAAGTCTTGTTTTGCTTTGTTTTGGAAAGTATTTGTAAGCATGAATGAATATTCCTATTTTGTATATCAAGTATTATATCTTGTTTTGATGACATTCTTGGAAGTCCGTACGTGCTAGGGGACTATAAGCATTTGTAGCACAAAGTTTGGAAGTCCGTATGTGCTAGGGGACTATAAGCATTTGTAACACAAGTCCTTAGTGTCCGGGGACTATAATGCAACGACACCATTGTTTTGAGATCTCTCTTGTCTTGTCTTGCCTTGCCACTGACGGTTTTACCGCGTGGGTTTGTTTGTCCGGAATGTCATCTCTTGTATTATATTAATGCTAGTAAGCATCCCTTGAAGCTTCGAAAGATTTGATAGATGAACTTGATTTATTCCACGTATTGTTCTGTTAAAAGATCTCGGATATCATTCATGTAAACCCTTTATTGCTTATACCATTCACTGAGTATCCAAGCTCACCCTCTCTATATATATGTAGGTGATGAGCAGGGCGGCGGCGACGCCTAGATGTTTTTGCCGATGTGTTTTTGGATTCGTGTTTTGCAACATCTTGAAGATTATGCTTCTTAGTTACTTCATTGTATTTTGTATTTGATGGCTGAGAAGCCTTTTGGTCAAGATGTAATTTTTGTACTCCATTTTGTTGTACTAAAGCTATTATAAGGTGTATGTCATTTCATTTAACCTAAGCACTACTCTTATGGACTACTTAGCTTTTATTTATTGCTTCCGCATTTGTAGGCCCCCATATGTTTACTCTGATTCGTGTGTGAATTCTTGTAAGTGGCCTTTGGTAATCTCGAATTACTGGCCATCATGGCACCATTCTACTAGGGGCGGAATGGGGTCGTGACAGTGGACTTCAGCCTAAAACTGTTTCCAATTTGATTTTAAGATGTCTTGGCGCAGTGAAGGTTCGGTTTGTTAAGTCACCAATTTTTCCAAAAGTCTAAGTTGTTAGGAAATAGGTCCAGCAATATATATCAAGCTGTCTAACACCCTCCCTCACGTGCACCCCCATTTTGCACATGGAGAGACAAACAGAGAACCAAGCAGAAGGAGAAGCAGACAACCAAACAGAGAAAAAGAAATCAAATAGGAACCGAATACCAAATGTCAATAGAGAGACTTGAACTCAAGACCTCTTTCAACTAGAGCTCTCATACCATGTTAAGTCACCAATTTTTCCAAAAGCCTAAGCTATTAGGAAATGGGCCTAACAATATATATCATGTTGTCTAACAAGTTATCAAGTGAAATACCTTTTGAACTAGGAATGCTTAGTGGTGTCCATGCACTAAACTTGTCTCAGAATCATTTGGCTGGACCAATCCCAAAAACTTTCTCAAAATTTGGTATTCGGCCCGTTTGATTTTTTCTTCTCTATTTGGTTGTCTGCTTCTCCTTCTGTTTGGTTCTCTGTTTGTTTCTCCACGTGCAAGATGGAGTTGCACATGAGGAAGGGTGTTAGACAACCTGATATACATTGTTGGGCCCATTTCCTAATAACTTAGGCTTTTGGGAAAATTGGTGACTTATCACGGTTGTTATATTGCCATTTCAGATCAGACTTGAAAATGTCTTGAATATTGAGTTTGCAAGTTGGTAGAAGAATATTGGGGATTTGATCAAGGGACCAGAAAGGGCAGAAATTATGGATCTGTTGGCTTGTATCTGCTAGTTTATTTGGAAAACATAAATTATTGGGTATTCAACAACATATGTAGAGAGTTTGGCCAGATTGCTCCCTAAGCTGTAGAGTACTACCAAGAGTATGTTCATGAAAATAGCAGTCATAATGGGAGGAAGACACATACATGCAGAGGTGAGGATTCAATCATGGCAGCCCCCACAACTGGGCCTAATTATTTTCACTTTATGATCCTAGCCTCTTGTCGCTTTCTAGGCTAGGCCTATTTGTTTTCCTATTGTGAGGTTTTTGGCCTGCCCAACCATGTCTATGTCTACATGAGCCTTTTGGACAATTTCTTAAACTTCATTGTATATTCTTTTGGTAATTAAACACTAACCCAAAGAAAAGGTTCAAGGGGTCTAGTGCTAAGAAATACAATCAATTTGGGGTTATTATTGATAATACTTTGTGAGTTGCAACTAATATTTGGAATTGCTCTTTTTGCCTTATTTCAAGAGATTAAAGCTTGGAACTATTTGGGTAAGAACGGGGTTGCTTGGTTGACTAGGTTGTTTAGCAAGATTTTGTTGATTAGGAACATGTCGAATCAGTGGAAGAAGAGTATTTTAGTGCCAATCTATAAGAATAAAAGAGATGTCCAGTTGCAACAACTATGGAGGAATCAAACTAATGTGTCATATAAGAGAAGTGTGGAAAAGGGTAATAGAACGTCGATTGCGAAATATCACAGAGGTGTCAGAGAATCAATTTGGGTTTATGCCTGGTAGATCAACAATGAAAGCGATCTATCTTTTGAGGAGAGTAATAGAAAAATATAGAGAAAAGAAAAGAGTCATTCATATGGTGTTTATTGATCTTAAGAAAACATATGATAAAGTGCCGCGTGATATAATCTGGTAGGTGTTAGAGGAGAAAAGGGTAACAAAAGGTTACATTAATGTGATTAGGGACATGTATGAAGGGGTGGTGACCACTATTAGATCGCCCGTTGCAGAGACAAATGAATTTTCAATTACTTACACCAAGGATCTACCTTATGTCCTTATACTTTTGCTTTAGTTATGGATGAGTTGACAAGAAATATTCAAGATGATGTGCCATGGTATATGCTTTTTGCAGATAATACCGTGTTAGTGGATGAGACTAGAGAAAAAGTTAACACAAAGTTGAAGATTTGGAGAGAAGCACTTGAATTTAAAAGAATTCGAATAAGCAGAACTAAAACAGAATACATGAAGTGTAAATTTAGTAACAGTAACAATGAAAGCAGAGGAAAAGTGAAGATTGAGAACCAAGAACTACCTAAGAGTGAACATTTTCGTTATTTGGGGTCGACTATCACAACGGCGGAAGAGATTGATGTGGATGTGGTCCATAGAATTAAGATGAGGTGGCTTAAGTGGAGAAATGTGTCAGGGGTACTATACAATAAATGAGTACCCACTAAAATAAAAGGAAAGTTCTATAGAACGGCTGTTAGACCAGCAATGTTGTATGGAACAGAGTGTTGGACAACCAAGAAACATGTAAATAAGATAAGTGTTACTGAGATGAGAATGCTAAGATGGATATGTGGCAAAACTAGAAAAGACAGAATTATGAATGAGTTTATTCGGGAATGGGTAGGAGTAGCACCGATAGAAAATAAGTCGAGAGAGAATAGATTAAGATGGTTGGTCATATTCAACGGAGACCAGCAAAGGCAATAGTGAAGAGATGTAATGCAGTGACGGTAGAAGGAAGTGTTAGGGGGCGGGATAAACCTAGATTGACGTTGGCTAGCGTAGTAAATAGAAATATGAACCTACTTAATTTAACTAACAAAATGGCCTTTGATAAAGTCGCGTGGAGAAGAAAGATTCATATAGTCAACCCCATTTAATAGGATTTAAGGTTAGGTTTGGTTTGGTTTGGTAATGACAAGTGATTTCATCAATAAAATTTTGGATCAATTACAAATATACCCCTTAAGATTTGTTTAAAATACAAATTGCCCCTGTGATTCAGAAAATCACATCATGCTCCTTAAAGTTTCTAATTTCATAACAAATAACTTATTTTATTAATAAATCATCAAGTCTAATAAATTTTAATGATGTTGGAAATATATTTCAGCTAATAATTCAAATAATTTTATTATGGTATAGAAAAGCAATTAGGAATTATATTTTTTTAGTTAATTTTGTTAAATAAAAAATTGTGAGAAGGGGGTTTTGTAATTTTTCAAATCATAGGAAGCAATCCGTATTTTAAGAAAACCTTAGGGGATGTAAATTTACCCTAAAATTTTCCTATCTAGTGGCCCAAAAAATTTAAAAAAAAAAAGGATAAAAATGAGGTAGCTATTGGCTCTGGGATTATAATGTCGTGATTACTATTATTGGTTAAATTTTGATGTGGAAGCTTTCTATAGCCCGTAAACCCATAAATCTATGTCCAGCTAATGGGATTTTTTGCAAAATTGGCACTATTATATGATTTTTCTTTTCCAATCTTATTGATTGTTTTGTTTCGTTTTTTCTCTTTGTATTTCTTTATTTGTTTTTCATGTTTCCAAAAAGTAAAAATAATAATAAGTTTGAAACAAAATTGTTATCATTTTTTTTTTGAAAATTCAAATTTTCAGAATTCGAAATTTAATTTAAAATTGTTTTCTAAAATGTATTGTTTTCAAAAAAATGTTTTTCAAAATTTGTTTTGATGAGTTTTCATTTTCTTGTTTTTTGAGAACAGAATCAGTGCGTTTGGTTTTAATTTTTTAAATTTAATTTTTTTAAAATTAAGTTTTTTATTTTCATGTTGTTTTGTTTTTTAGTGAATATTTTTTAAATTTTAAGCATTTTTTTTACTTTTTTAAATGCACCTTACTCAGATGTATCTAAAAAGTAAAATATTTTAAAAAATTAATACATACACAAAAAATATGAAAAATATGCTGAATTTTGTATTTTTTTTTATATTTTTGGTATTTAGTGAATTTTTTAAATATTTTTTTCACGAAAATTATACTTTTTAAGTGTATTTATGTTAAGTGTGTCTAAAAATAAAAATAAAAATGCTTAAAATATTAAAATTTAAAAAAAATTCAAGAAAAACAAAAAAATATAAAAAACAAGAAAGTATTTTTCTGAAAAATATTTCCAAAAAATTGAAAACAAACATTTTCAAGAACAAAATCAAATGCAACTTCCTAAATAAACAATTAGGCGGCGTTTGATTTAATTTTCAAAACTTAATTATGTTTTCAAATCATGATTTGAATCAAAATTTATAACCAAACAAATTTTTAAAATACAATTCAAAATTACTTTCCAAACTCTTTTCTTCTCTTTTATTTATTATTATTAATCAATCATTTTTCTCTCTCATCTCTCATCTCTCATCTCTCCTCTCACATTCTATATATCAATTAATCAAAAAAAAAGTACAAATCATCCCAAAACTATTTTTAAAACTCATAACCAAACAAATTCTCTTTTCAAATCATAATTCAAAAACTCAAAACTCAAAACACAACTCCACACTCAACATAATTCTAAAACTAAACCACACATGGCCTTAATTATTAAAATCATAAACAATTAATTTTTTTTACTACATATGTTTTCCTTTTTCTTTTCTCTTTCTTTTCCTACCAAGAAAATCATGTACCCTAGCTATGAGCTAACAAGTCGAATTCATTTATTTGCTCAAAATTCATGTATCCCAACACAAAATGTAGTAAAAAAAATGTACTCAGTTTAGCCCCCTTTTGATGGGATTTAAGAGGGGTAATTGGGTACAAACTTAATCTTTGGCAAAATAAATCTTTTCACCTTTAAATAATGTTTGTATATGTAACAGTGAACACAAAAAAAGAAAAAGAAAAAGAAAAAGATAAAAAGAAACAACATGATGTAGAGATTGTATATGATGCATAAATTATTGAAAAGGGGGAAGCCAAAATTTCAAGCATAGCTCTCTTTATGTAAACAATTACGGGAAAGACAACTGCTGCTGCAGGCTTCAAGATGGAGATGGAGACATCAATATGCATTCTATATATTTTTAAGAACAGGGAAAACATTCTTTTCTTGGTTTGTTGTATCTGGCACAATGTTTGATTATTTTCTTCTAGGGATGGAAAGGTGGAAAAGAACATATACTAGCTCCTCTTTTCTCTTTTTCTTTTCCTTTTCCTCTTCCTTTTCCTTTTGATATTGACTTCTTTTCTTCAGAAAAATGTTATACACACTGCTTCATTCAATGCATTTCATATATTATACACACAACGTAATGAGAGTCTGAGACTCCCCAACTGAAATACTTGTATGTCATAATGATGATAATGATAAGAACTTAGAAGGCAATTGGGCTGTCCACTAACTTAAAGAACCTTATAGTCCTTGCATGCAGATGCAGTTTCGCGGATAACAGCTCAAAGGCAGAGTTAGTAGTGTTTTTTAAAATATAATCCAACATAATAAGGATCCTCTTCACATCGTCCAGTCTTGCACATAATATAATTGATCTTTCAGTTTCATTTGGCCAATCAATAAATCTAAAGGATCCTCTTCACATCGTCCAGTCTTGCACATAATATAATTGATCTTTCAGTTTCATTTGGCCAATCAATAAATCTCAAACCCAACATGTCAACTACTTGATCTTGAATATTTTTAATGTCTAGTTGCCAAGACACTATAGCCATCAGAATCTCATCAAAAGCTTGTCCAATTTAGCATTTTTGGCCAATTTCTCTTAGCAAAGTTGTCTTTCCAACACCACCCAATACCATATATTCTGATGAAGTTGATCATGGTTCAACATTACGAAATTTGTGGTCTCACAAGTCACGAGCCTTTCAGAGGGTATGAATTCTATCCCCAAGGGTCATGCAGAATTGGATATGTTATTGAAGTTGCCTTTCTATCTGTAGCATTTTAGCCTCCTCTGTTTTCTCTTTTTCTTCTTTTCCTAGCCGGCATCATGTGGCCAAATCAGAAAACCACCTATTGAAACACTATCGTTCACAGTAGTTCCACATTCCAGAAACTCTTTAGCCCTTCCTATGAACCCATTAAGTTTTTCAATCTAGTGCTTGGCATCTTCTCGAATTTCTTCTCTAATCCTTATTGGTAGATAAATGGATCCTTGAATCCAATCTCTCATAGCCTCTAACGTTTCAACTCCGCTTCTTAGACTTTCTCAACGTATTTCTTTTGATGAATGACATAATTGAATTAACACTTAACTGGCTCTACCAATATTTCAACAACTTTTCCACCAATGGAAATCAAAATATCAGTCATGTCTCAGAAAAAATATTGAACTAGCAACATTTGAAAACTCTTATTAATAACAAGAAAACTTGTGTCTTGATCTACTTCTTACACTTAATTTTTTGATTGAATTTTTTACTAGTGACATGTGAAAACTTTAAACTCTATGGTAGCTAAAGCATATGGACAAGTTTGTGCAAAATAGTGTGGTATTAAGTGGTGTATATATCAAATATCTATGATAAACTGTTGTATGCCATGGGATTAGTTGTGCATATTTAGTAAGTCATTAATGTCGTGATTTAGAAGTTTAATATTAGGGAAATGAGGAAGAGAAATTTTCAAGCCTATTATTTGCAATACAGCAATACTAGACATCCAAACCCAAAAACATCAATGTGTGGCACAGATTCATTCTATACATGAACCCCACAATACACCAATTGAATCTCAACCACAGTTCTCTATTCATGACAACTTTCTTGACCTATTTTCATGTAAGTAGAATTTTCCTCTGCAATAAGAGTACACAAAACTAGGAGTGCAATTAGTCCTCACACTATTCTAGTAGCTTATAACACTTATCCTATAAAGCAAAGGGGTGTTATTTTGATTTGATTTGCAGGTTGAGCAAGGAGTGATGGTGGTGGTGTGGTGGTGGCACCGCAGCAGCAGTTATGGTAGGGTGGTGGCGGTGGCAATGTGGTGGTAGTAGGGGTGACGTCAAAGGTGGTGGTGGTGGTGGTGGTGGTGGTGGCAGCGGCTGTGATAGGGTGGTGGTATGGGCTGTAGTGGTGCTGGTAGGGTGGTGGTGTCATTGGTATGGCTGGTATGTCTCATTAGATCCGGAAAATGTTTTCTGCTTCTAGAAAATGAAAAACATTTAACACCCAAATTAGCTCATCTCCTGCAGACATACAAAAAATGTCTTCTATTGACTTTTATTTTCCGTCATACTAAATGCTAGAAAATGCGAAAAATGATTCTCTTAAACAAACTTACGTTATGAATATTGAAGATGATTTTTTTCCTTTCTTTCTTTCTTCCTTTTTTTTTTTTTATATGGACAATACAATTTTGTTTGGGGCACAATTTAGAGCTATTTAATTCTTTAGACACTACTATAAAAATAAATAAAAAACTGCATACTAAGATCACTAAAAAAAACTACTATTCTTGAGCTAAGTTGTTTTTTATGTGTTTACATATATGAATTGTGGGTCACGCTAATTACAGCTCACATGTCAAAGGTAAAGAAAATGCCAAAATATTTAGAATTTCATGTTTCTGTATGATGAATAGAATGCAATGCAACTTAGCTCATGTGGACATACAGTTAGCATTTTACACAATTAAACTGAGCTCAGACATACAGTTTCGCCTTATGAATAGAATAAGCAATGGACTACAGTTAGCATTATTTATATATTCAAATTCTCAGTTAAATTATTGAAAAATGGAGAAACTAGAACTTTAAGCGTACCTCTCTTGGTTTGATGTATCTTCACACAATATCTGATACTTTGCTTCCAGGGAAGAAAGGTGGCAAAGAACATATACCCGCTCCTCCTTTTTCTCTTTTCCTTTTCCTTTTCTTGAGAAAAATCTTATACACAGAATTGACTCACTGAAATTTCATATAAATAGTCAAAGGCAATGAGTCTCCCAAATTGAAATGCATGTATAAATAAATAATGATGATGATAAGAAGTTATAAGACAAGTGGGCTGTCCAATTACAGAACTTTGCTAACAGTCCTTGCATGCAGTTTCATGGATAACAGTTTAGTGGCACAGTTAACAGTGTTTTTAGAGTTACTAGTGAATGGAGTTGGCCTGCAATTTTACTGCTCTGTTCTAGTGAAATAATCTATTCCTGCTAAATTTGACACTAAATCCCAATTGTTTTGTTAAGGGTGTTGTTAAATTGAAACTTACTACTAATTATATATATTATGTATATATATAGATGGCACTCTTCGCATTGGGTGAGAACACAAAATATAATCACTAAAACCCCAATTATCAATCAACTAGATAAAAGATGACCTTTTCCCACATTTTCTTTTTGTTGGGAGAAGGCACAGCAAGGATTGGTAATTTGGTCATGTAAAACAGTATATAATATAATTGCCAAACATCCATGACACGAAGGATATGTAAACGGGAGTGAACAGGGCAGTTTTTGCTAGCTCTATCAATCCAAGCAATCAAATCGAATGGAATAGGAGTGTTAGAATCAAAAAATAAAGTACAGAGTTTCTTCTATAGATTGTGAAGCAGTAGGAGAATGACCACAAAAGCATGAGTGCAAAGCAATGTACAATACAATCGAGTAAATCACAATGTACAACTTAGATGACTAGTTCAAAGCCAAACTCAATGTAAACTTGACCTTTATTTGAAGTAGAATCCAAATAGAGCGAAGTGAGGCTCTTATCCAAATAGTACAATCTCAGCCTGGCAATGCTGCAGCATAAAATCAAATTAATTATGATACTTGTGGAGGCAACATAATGTACACCAATTTTGAATAGCACACACACAAGCTAATAGGAGTGCATTAACAGAGCTGCCATTGAGATGAAGTTAAATTAGTTTCATCAGAGTTGGAACCTGCCCAAATCTTTTGCAACCTCTATCTTGACATCTGCATACTCAAAACCCTCTTCAGAAGCAGTCTCTGTGCAAGCAAACTAAACTCTGAATTCACTATTCACCATTACTGAAATGATAAGAAGTGATTATTTGTTGGTTCTAAAATGTCAACTCAACTGAAAAAGCCTTTATATTGTTTTTAGTCTAATATTCTGGTGGCCGTAGCTAGCATCCCCTCAGTCTAAGAGCCCTGAGCTGTTCTTCAGCATATTTAATGTATGTATGTGTGTGTGTGTGAGAGAGAGAGAGAGAGAGTACCTGGACATTGAAGTGCTTTTGCATAATCAGAACATTATCCCAACATCATCCACTTTGATTGTCTTCAATTTTGGTGTGCTGTGGACACTGGAAGGAGTGGCAGAAGTAAAAGTCTTCATTTCAGAGCAATCTTTCACAATTACTCATCCAAGGATGGCCATTCAAAAAGTAGAGCCCCCCGTGCAGAAACTACTGAGATTTGAAAGTTGTTCAAGTTTTATTTAACTTATCAACTATAGCTTCTTGCTCTTCGTTCTCTAGGTTTTTCTTTACAACAATGTCCTCCAACTTCTCCCAGTCATATCAAACCAAAGCTTCTATTAAGATGTTAGCATCCTCAAGAAACAAAAGAAAAAGCAATAAGCAGGACTCGGCTTCCTCATCCTGTAGGTAATCATAGCTCAACTTAAGACTTCCATACTCTTCTTGATCAACACCTTCGATGGTTGTTGGCTATCAAGCACCGACACTTCAAAACAAGCACCGTATCTGTGTCGGATACAGGGACACGGAGGGGACACATATGGGACACGCCACATGGCGTGTCCCCTTATTTAATTAATTTATTTTCAAGGGACACTTCGGGGACACACTAGGAACATGCCAACTTGTCTTTTCCCCCATTTTCTTTAGTACTTTTGATCAATGTTTGATGTTGAATGTTTATTATTTTTTTCTTAGACTTAAATACTTAATAAATCATCCATAAAAAATACATAAACTATAAATGTTAATTTAAAAATACTTTTTTTTTTTAAATATTGAATTAGAGGTAGTTTTTGTTAATATTGATTGTTTGTGGATGAAATATTAAACTAGATAATAAATAAAAATGAATGAAAACATATTTTATTGGCATGTTCCCGCCGTGTCCGTGTCCCCATTTTTTGAAATCGCCATGTCCCGTGTCCGCATCCGTATCCATGTCCGTGCTTCTTAGGTTGTTGGCAATCTAAGAAGTACGGACACTTCTAAAAAGGTGACGTATCCGTGTCATGTCCGTGTCGAACACCGACACTCTTTGGACACTCTTAGGACACGTGTCTAACAATCTTCAAAACGTGTCCTATTTTTTAAATTCTTTTAAAGATCCAGACACTCTTTGGACACTTAGAGGACACACATGTCAATCATTTAAACACGTGTGCCCATCGATTAGACACATGTGAAACTAATTATAAGTTTGAACAAAACAACTTAAGATATAATAATAAAACAAAAACTATATAAATTTATAAAAATTAATGTCATATTACATTTTTTTATTATCTTTGAATGACATATTCATATATATAACATATAATAAATATATAAAATTATATATTTCTTGCGTGTCCCCCACGTGTCGTGTCCTACATTTTTTGAAAATGAACGTGTCGCATGTCTGTATCGTATCCGTGTCGTGTCACATGTCCGTGTCCATGCTTCTTAGTTGGCAATGATTTTGTAAGTTTATAAGCTGCCTCTTTCCATTCTTTGTGAAAATTGTTGTCTCTCATTGCCCTTCCAACTATGACAAATGGTAAGGCCAAACCTTGACATTCACTGTGAAACAAATGTTGGGGAGTCAACAACATCACCAGCATTCCTTCTAAACAAGTCCCAAGATCCTTTTCAGACAAAACTCGAAGATGCATGATCTTGTTGTTTGCCATGCTATCAAATTGACTCAGTTCAATGTTTCCACATAATTTTTTTTTTTTTTTTTGGATTAAGTACAAGTTTTTTTTGTCTCTCAATAATTTGACATATGTGCATCTAGGACCTCATGAAACAACTATCTTTTATGATCTTATAAAGCATCACATCCAGCAACCCTTACTTGGGGAGGAATGGCTATTAAGAATTTGAAAACTTAACAGTCAAAAATACTTGATTAAATGAACAACCATCCATTGAAGATGTAACCTCTTTTCCCGCAAACTGAATTCTATGGAATTCTTGAAAATTTTATATCTTTAGTCCACTTCAAATGAAATGTGGGGCTAAGTCGTACAAAGTGAAATCAGTGGCAAATCCAAAGTGTAGTGGATGAATAGAATTACAAAAGAAAGAAATAAAAAATTTAAATAAATAAAAAAAATAAAATAAAAAAAGAGTTATAAATTCAGTGACCTCCTTATTGATATAAGTAAAAATGTAGTCGTAATTACGGTGTAGAATAGGCTTTTGTGATGAATATGTTGGGTATATCCGCACTTATGAGGCATTGGACAGCAGCAGATTGATATCAAATAATCTAAAAAAAGGTACAATGACAACAAAGTGTATAATCATAACATAAGTAAACCCTACTACAACGTAATCATAGCTTAAGAGCAAAATTACAAAAGCTTCGACAAATTACGTTAAATGTGGTGCCTCATTGACAAACACTTCTTCCATACATCTCTCATCAGAAAAACCATTGTCATTACCTTACAACAAGCATATAAATGGGGCACAATCACAGGAAAAGACTCTCCATTCAGTCTCTTGGCTTCAAGCTCATGTATTCACTCCAAACACAAAACCATTGCTGTATGAGGGAAGATTGCTAGAAGGTCCATATCCTCACTGTGAGCGAATGATTCGGTGTCACAGGTTGAGTATATATGCAGTCCAGCACTCCGAAGAAACTTGTTTAGCATTACATGAAATTCAGACTGATCAGTGAGAAAGCAAAACACCCATGGACTTGATTAAGTGAGGGCTCCACCCCAACTTGCATATTTCTCTAATCCACAGTTTGCAATAAGCATGAGGCGAGGATAGGTAAGTGGCTTCCTCCTTGAAAGTCCCCTCAAGATCACCCTTACTCTGCTACTTATCCCTGAAGTTGTCCCCGACAAATTCATTGGAAGTCCAGGGCCCACCATTACTATCTGTATATTGCTCATCCCATTAAGTAGATGACCAATCTCAGCAAATGCTGGCATCTAATCCAACTCCCCTTCAGGCCCAAGGTATTCTTCCCTCTTCCATTTTTTTGGCGAATAACACTTTCTGGAGGCTTTTCCCAAAACTAAGCCTCTTTTGCCTCCTATTTCCCAAATTAGGCCTACTTTTGACGGATTTCCCAAACTAAGCCAAAACACTATTACAAATCGCGCTTTTACTGTTAGGAGGCCAAAATTTGATGAATAGTGAAATCGCTATTCGAAATCACGATTTTAATTAGGAAAACGCTTTGCTGAATAGCGTTTCTAACATAAATTTTCTTTTCCGTATAAAACGCTATTTTAAATAGCGCTTCATTTCGGCGGTAAGCTCCCTGAAGAAAACGCTATTTCGAATAGCGACTTCACTATGCATTACCTTTGTGAATAAAACACTATTTCAAATATCGACTTCACTGTAACTAAATGAAAACGCTAATTGAAAAAGCGTTTTTAACACTCCTATAAAATACGAAACCCCCCCTCATTTGCATTCACGTTTTTGACACTTAGGTTTTTCGTTTCTTGCTCGATCTATCTGTCTCAAACAGACTCTCCATCTCTCACTCTCCATCTCCCTCTGCTCTCAGACTCACTCGATCTCGCTCTGCTTGGCTCACTGTCGCTCTCGCTCTCCCTCTGCTCTCTGCTCTCTCTCTCTCCGTGGTATGACAGTTAACCCTAATTTATGTATTTATTTTTTGTGTTTGGAAAATGTGAATGTGTTTTAATTTGCTGTGAATGTTAGGGTTTATATGTGAATTATTAAATGTGTTAGGATTTATCAGTGTGTTATGAAATTAGGGTTTGGAATTTTTTGAAATCAGAAATCAGGGTTTGGAAATCAGAAATCAGAAATGTGAATGCTTTTGAATTTGTGGAATTTTTATGCTTTGAATTTTTGGATGTTGCTTGTGAATTGAATATTTGGGTTTGGATTTTTTATACTTATCAGTGTGGTTTTGAAATTAGGGTTCTAAAATAATGTAAAACGATATCAGATTGTTCACACATCCTTTAGGATGACATTTTAGGGTTCACATTATTAAGGGTTCTAATGCTTGTGAATTTTTATGCTTTTGAATCATAAATCAGGTTTGGAATTTTTTAATTTTTTGAATTTTTAAATAAATCATAAATATGAGATGAGAATTGATAATTGGAATTATGAAATTCATAAATTCATAAATCATAAATATGTTAATGTCATATTATGAAATTCATATAATTGAGAATTGAGAATTGAAATTATGAAAGTTTATATTTTGAAATTTGAAATCAGAAATTGGAAATTTGAAATTATGCTTGTGAATCAAAATGTCTATATTTTGAATTTGAATAAACCAACTATATTTGTTGAATTGGAAATTGTTTTTTTTTTTTTTGCTTGTTAAGAGGAATTAAAAGGAAATTAGGGTTTGAAATTAGGGTTTTAAAAGTAATTTTTTTAATTAAGAATCGTGATTAAAAAATCCGAAATTCATATAATTGATAATTGTAATGTCATATTATGAAATTCATGTAATTGAGAATTGTTGAATTGAAATTATGAAATGTCTATATTTTGAAATTTGAAATCATAAATTAGAATTTTGAAATTATGCTTGTGAGCTTTTTTTTTTTTTTGCTTGTTAAGAGGAATTAAAAGGAAATTAGGGTTTGAAATTAGGGTTTTAAAAGTAATTTTGTTTAATTAAGAATAAAATTAAAAAAATTGAAATTCATATAATTCATAATTGTTAATGTCATATTACGAAATTCATGTAATTGAGAATTGTTGAATTGGAATTATGAAATGTCTATATTTTGAAATTTGAAATCAGAAATTGGAATTTTGAAATTATGCTTGTGAATCAAAATGTCTATATTTTTTGAATCAAATTATGCTTCAGAAATTGTTAATGTCTATATTTTTTGAATCAAAATGTCTAATTTCTACTAAATGTAATTATTAAAAAAATATATTTAATTTTGAATGTATTTTATTAAAAAAAATATTTGTATTTACTTCAAAATAATAAATGAAAAGATCATGTTCTCTCAAATATTTAATTTTGACTATATTTTATTCAAAAAAAATATTTTTATTGACTTCAAAATAATAAATGAAAATATCATGTTGTCTCAAAATATTTAATTTTGACTCTATTTTATTTAAATAAAAAAATTTTGGTTTAATTTCGTTTGGTTTATTTCACTATATTTGGGGTCAGGCACCCAGAATATGATTAAAAAATTTAATGAGCTGAATTTGTAATACATATAATAGCATTATAGTACAAATTAAAATTTCCTCAAAAACTTAAGAAAATTTGAAAAAGTTTTTGAAATGGGTATTGAACGAAGTGACTTATCGCCACTTCCGCTTTATGACTGTCCACCACCATTGAAAAGGAAAATCTAAACATTATGTTTTAATAATTTTTATTTTTATTTATATAATTAGAAGTCATTATTAGACTAGTTATAATATATGCATGAAAAGAGTCTTAAACTATTTTAATTAATAGTCCATAGCAATTTCGTAGGTAAGAAGGAAAAAAAAAAAATGGCACTTTGATGGATAAGCCTGTGTTTTCGTAATACCAAATAATTGGTACGGATGGCCGATAGATTCACATGGATAACTATCCAAAATTTAGTCCATACATTTAACCACCAACTTCAATTTAATTCTCTCTAATTTTTGGCCATTATAAATTATCCTCTAATTATTTTTTTGTTTTTGTATGTTTAAGAAAAAAAAAGAGTAAATAAATTAAATTTTTTTTCTTACTTTTCAGAACGATCCAAAATGAGCTTTTTGTTTTAATTTTATAAGAAAGCCTTTATGACCTCTACAAAGTGGACGAGAGTTACTAGTTCACATAAGAAATAACTTTGTCATTAAGATCCCTAATGGCACAAGTTTGAGCAAATCAAATTAACTTATATTGTCCATAAATCTGAAGAATTGGATCACCAGTTTTAAAAAATTAATAACAATGTTTGCAACCTCTATTTTATATTGTCCAAATCAATCGCGTTCTTTCAACTCAATGGAAGAAATATTTAATTATCTACAAAACTTACACAATGATATAAGATGTTTGTATGATTTGTCCAATTTTGTCCAGTCTCACTGCATAAGAAAAATACTTGATAGAATGAAGTGTTTTTTAAATGTGTGATATATCTGTCTACCTTATGAAAATACTAAAAAATAGATCAAGATTTATGAAAAGAAAACAAAATACGTGTTTTTAAAATTGGTCCCGCTTACATGCGTACGATTAAATCATTGCCTAAATTAACGGTTGTGTAGAGTCATTATTATTATTTATTTATTTTCAATGAATGCCTTTTAAAAATTGATCATATTAAGGAGGGATCATATGAAGTTATTGCTGCTATGTGATTCAAAATTTATTTTTCGCCACTAATTCAAAAGAATTAAGACAAGAAGTATACTTGTTGTGATGTTTTTTTTAAATTAAGACAAGAGAGCAATGACAACAAAGAACATTCACATAGAAAAGATAAGAGTCTTCACATAGGAAGTAAATAAAAACTCCACGAGAGAAAATCTCAGCTGTTGTTTTATACGAATAAAAATAAGTGAGAAAAATGAGAAAATAAACGTAATAATCAAATTGAGACACAAATATACAGCTGACAAAATATAAATTGAATTAATGTTTCACCTCTACAGTTCCTTCAACACTGGAAAATATAAATTGACAAAAAATGAGAGGGTTGATTTTGATAGGAAAATGTCACTTATGATATAAATGTGACTTCTGGAAAATTTATTGTTTATTTTAGAAGTAGAATTCGATATATGTATATTGTTGATATTTTAATGTTTATTGTTTCATTGAAGCAAGTATATGGCAACTGTTCCAATTATCTTCTACTGGGGGGAAACATAATTCGGGATCCCGATGAAGGTGTGTCATATGATGCTGAGCCGAAAGGGATATATGGGGTGCAACTTGGCACCACACTTGGCAATTTGGAGGAGATGTTTATGTCCAAGGTGGCAAGTTACGGGGAAACAGTCCGATTGATCTTCAAATGTAGATATCCTTATCGCCAGTGGCAAGCAACCAGCAAATACAAAATATTACCGATAAATGACGATGAGGCGTTGAACACCGTATTAAGTATCGGTGGAAGTTTCCAACCACCAAATTGTTTGGAAGTGTACATTGAGAAAGAGGTTGTAAACAATCTTCCGAATATAACACAGATGGATCCTCATCCGTTCACTACATTGCTGACACATGGGATTGACACGACAGCGTTTCAGTCTCCTATGTATGAATCAAATGAATGTTATGCAGCTGGCTACACACAACAGACATTTCATGGCCATGGTGGAGAATCAAGTTCACGTGTGGATACGAGACTGAATTTCACAATAACACCGAAGATGTGCCCACCTACAGCCATCATACCACTCCAGTTGAAGTTGCTGGTAATATGGCTGAAACGGTTAATTCTATGCAGTTTGCTGACAGTGACATGTACGGTCCTGATGTCGCCCTAGACAATGATGAGAATGAAATGTGTGATGAAGAAAATTTATTGGCGATCAGATGATGATGATGATGAAGAAGATGATGCCACGCTCCCGTTGATATTCAGAATGCCCCCATTCCACCTAGACCTGAAATCCCTTTCTATGACAACATTCACATGGGTGGTGATTTTGACATTAGTAACCGCGATGTCGTTCCCCATAACCGAATATGGAATGCTTGAAAATCCAGAGTTGGACAAAGGGATGGTTTTCGTTGATAAGAAGCAACTCGTACATGCTGTGAAATTGTACCATGCAACAAATAATCGAGAGTATAAAGTCGTAACCTCCAAGCGAGAGTTTGGGTGTGTGCTTGCAAGCACGATTGTAGATGGTGGTTGCGTGCATCTCTTAGTAGGATACATGGTCTTTTTGAAATAAAGCAGTACAGGGGTCCTCACCATTGTTTATACCCACGAATGAACAGGGACCACACAAATATTAGCTCCAGTTACATTGCTTCTCATCTTTTGGGACAAGTTGCGGTGAGTATACAAAATAAATGTTTACATTTATATACATATTTGTTTGTTTAAAGTGTTCACACAAAAATAATCTGACTCATAGGTATTGTCGTATGCAAAATGAACCTGATATGCCCATTAAGAATGTCATTGAAGATATAAAAAAGACCATGAACTATAGTATATCATACAAGAAGGCATGGCATGCAAGGGCAAAGGCAATTAGAATGGTATTCGGGGATTGGGATGAATCATATAGGATATTGCCTAAATTCATGTATGCATTACAAACATCTAATCCTGGCACCATCATGCAATGAAAGCATAGATATACCGGAAATACAACCATTATGCCCGTCTTCCACTTTGTTTTCTGGTCTTTCAAACCCGTCATCGATGGATTCAGACATTGTAGGCCTGTTATAACCATAGATGGTACATTCTTATACGGAAATACACTGGTGTGTTGCTTGTAGCAACGATTGTCACTGCCAATGACAAAATATCCGCTTGCATTCGCTGTTGTCGACAGGGAGAGTTTGGAGTTTTGGTCGTTCTTCATTTCAAATATCAAGGAACATATTGTCATGGACCGACAGGGAGTGACTTTGATATCTGATCGAGCTGAGAATATTTTAGCTGCTGTGAGGCGGCATTGGCTGAATCCCTCGCTCCAATTTGTTGGATAACATCGGCACTGCCTTCGACATGTTTGTAGTAACTTTAACACTAAGTTCAGAAATAAGGAGCTGAAACAACTTCTATGGAAAGCAAGGAGTGCTCATCAACGACGGAAGTGTAATGGTTACTTACAACAAATACAGGCTATTGACCAAGAAGCCATCAATTGGGTTTACAAGATGAATCCTGAGGAGTGGGCCCTTTCATATGACGGTGGACATCGGTGGGGGGTATTGACCAGCAATGATGCAGAGTGCTTCAATAGCGTCTTGAAAGGTGCAAGGAATTTACCTATCTCAGCTATGGTTGAATTTACATTTCGGCGGCTCGTAAAATATTTTGACGAGATGGGAGCCCAAGCTGAAATAGATGTACGAAATGAGTTTCAATACCCTAGAGAGATGCAAAAAACTATTGAGGATGGCATCGCAAGGGCAAATACTTTTAGGTTGATATCATATGACAGGTTAGTTTGTAATATAAATTGTTGTTATTATGTTGTCAAGTTAGTACACCTAAAAACATGAACTTGATTAGTTTCTATTACAATTTTCTGATAGGCCACGCTGCGTGTTTGAGGTGCAAACATCTTTTCGCCATGGACGAGGTCGCAATACACAAATTGTGCGGATGAATCAACCCACGTGCAGTTGTAGGAAATATGAGATACGACACTATCTATGTTCTCATATGCTCGCTGTAATGTCTGAATGCGGTGACAATCCATTCGAGTACGTTGATCTAGTATATAGGCTTCCTGTATACATGAGGGTTTGGGAAACTAAATTCAATCCAATACCACATCAAGATTATTGGGCTGATCCGCAATGGACCTTAATGCCTAATGTACTGCGTCTGCGAGAAGTAAAACGGGGTCGTGCATCTATGTCTCGTATTCCGAATGAGATGGACATATCAGATAGGCATTTGACCGCTCGTTGCAGTGAGTGCCAGCAGACAGGTCATGACAGGCGAACATGTCCGGCGCGACTTGGTCGATGAAGACTATGTAATACTTACATATTGTAATAGATCATTTTTTAATTCTTTATTTGTAATAGATCATTTTCTTTTCTTTTGTAATTCATTATTTGTAAACGGGTCGTACATTTAAATAGATCATTTTTTATTTGTAATAGATCATTTCTATTTTGTAATTCTTTATATATTGTAATTGTTTGATTTCCTTGACAAAATTTACAACTAACATACTAAACAAATAAATTAAACTAAATGACAATGCAAAAACATTTAACTATACCACAAGGCCTATGTTTTTTATTCTCTACTTGATTGAAAATGTCTATTACAAAATTTTAGTTAAAATCACATAGTTCTTCTACCATTTGAAGATTTTAATATTTCGACTGATGCAAGCATTTTGTACATTTACAATTTCTGAATTAGATGTACGTAATTTACAAATTTGATACTTTATTGGAAAAAAAACATTACAAAATTAATAATGAAGTTTTGTCAAATATGCCATAAATGTAATGAAGTTTTTGTCAAATATGCCAAAATCAATAATGAAGTTTTGTCAAATATGCCAAAATCAATAATGAAGGTTTAGAAAAAAAAATTTCATTCCATTTTTTCGCAAATATTTATGTACAAAAACTATCCACATGTTACTGGTCATTATTAAGCTTATGTAACTAAGACCGTAAAATGATTTTGTAAAAGATTTCTATATTAGTTATAGCATAGATAACGATAGGTTCTGTTGAATTGCTTATCATATTTAATGGCACATAATATGCAAAATTTTGATTTTAGTGAATTGCTTCCATGTTAATGGCACACAAATTGATACTTTTAAAATAATCGACCACATTTGTTTTTCAAGTCGTCATGTACAGAATAATTTGAGTTTAATTGTTATAGTTAAATTACATGCTCACCAATACAGTTTTTAAAAATGTATTTGTTTTTCAACTATACAGGCTTCATGGCACATCTACCTGATGAGGTCCCACTTTTGAGTCATCCACATCGGGCTGACAGTATATGGGAGGACCTGGTATGCAATAACGTTTGTTGGACTTTACGCTTACAATGAAAATACCCTGCATTTTGTTTTATATTACGTGATAATGCTCTAATTTAAACTACTCATTCTGTTATGCAGGACCAGGCACGCACCGTGGTGGCATGCTGGCGGGGAGATTCCGGCCTGTGGGAGCATCCATTGGACCATAGAGTCTTGCAGTGTCTACTACGCGCGGGATTCTATGGTGTATATCGTATAGGCCATATCAGACTGGACCACCCACTCATTACTACTCTCGTTAAGAGGTGGCGCACAGAGACTCATACATTTCATTTCCCGACCGGTGAGGCCACCGTCACATTGCAGGACGTATCTATCCTATACGGTCTACAGATTGATGGGTGAGCAGTTACTGGACCTGACCCATCATTGACGAGGGAGCAGTGGATAGCCCTATGTGCTGAGTTATTGGGAGTAGCACCTACACCTGCAGACTTACAGGCAGGTAGAGTGAGGGTGAGGTGGCTGTCCGAGCAGTTTCAGGGCCATCTTCCAGATCATGCTCCAGATGAGTTAGTACATCAGCATGCCCGAGCATATATTATGTGGCTTATTGGGGGGTACTTCTCCCTGATAAGTCACAGAACCTGCTTAAGCTAATGTACTTGTAACGCCCTAAAAAAAATAAACCCATAATAAATAATATAAACATGCATTATCATATTAAAACAATAATATAAATCCATCCATCAGAGTATTATGAAAAAAACATCAGAATAAATGCCCTACGGGCTTACATCTTGCCAAGCCAACACTTGGACACAATTCACTGAGTTCTAACTCAAAAACAGATAAAGCCCTAGGCTTGAAAGATTACATTGTTCAAATAAAAATAAATAAACAAATCTTCAAGTCCAATCCTCACAAGCTAAGTCCTTGGAGGGAGGAACCACCTGAACCTGAAAAATAAAGTTCCCATATAGGGTGAGCCACAGCCCAGTAGAGAAATACTAAACCAAGCATAAGAATTAACTAAAGCATTAGCATCTGATACATGGTTAACACTCTACAATCAAGTTATAATTTTCATGACACAAATGTCTACATTGCCTATGACATACTGTCTATGGCACATTTTACTTCCCACTTATGGCTCAGAACCTGGCCAAATAACTCAACGGGGTTTCATCTTTTATTAACAATACTTCCAATTCAACAGGAATAACAATTTAAGTTAGACCTAACCATAACAAATACACAAGTTGGTATTGTATCAATCATAACCAATTCACTTCCATACTTCCCAACTGATACACATTTTAGTGATGTATCATATCCACAATAAATAGAAATATATCTATTAATCAATAAGCACACATAAGAGTGATGCTACTGGAGTCCATCCCCTATCTCCTCCCAATAATCCGGTTTAGAGGTCCATCCCCTATCTTCCCCTAAGCCGTGGAGTTCATCCCCTATCTCCTCCAAAACCAATGCATATGCAATAAAACACACAATTGCCATATACAACACATAATTAATACACAAATGTTCTGTATTAACTCAAAGTCAAACAATTGACTCAATTCCAGTTATACCTAAGCCGCATGCAAGGTCTACAACAATCAATGGCTATCCTCCACCGATAGCCCAAAACAGTTATTTCTAAACAAGAAATAAATACATCAATGAATGTAAATTTAACATTCCCAAAGGTAAAAATTAAACTACCCCAAATATATATCATCAATTCATTAAGTTTCCCAATTCCATGAATTAAACCAAATTCCACATTATTCCTTTAAATTAATTATACAAATTAATCTAAACCAAAACCCTAAGGTTTCTTACAAAATTACCAAACTACCCCCACATACCAAAATACCAACACTTAGGATTAAAACATATAAATGGAGTAGGAAATCCCTACCTCGAAGCAAGAACCAGAAAAGACGATGATGAAGAAGATGCTCGAAACTCCAAAGTGCTCCAAACTGACAACTGCTCAGATTAAATGGAAGCTCTCACTCTCCTCTATCTAATTTGTAAAAGAACTAGGGCAAAAACCCACCCTAACTAGATCAAATCAAGGAGAGAAGATGAGTTGGAGAGAGGAGAACTCGTAACCTACGGTTTAGAATATGAAAAGGACTCAAAAACTGAATTAAAACACGCTGCTGCGTATTTAAGTCTGACAGGCTTGCTCGAGCGAAGACCTGGTCGCTCGAGCGACCAGACACAAGAAATCCTCGCTCGAGCGAAGAGAAGCTCGCTCGAGCCAAAAGCAAAACAGCTCGCTCGAGCGAAGAAAGCTCGCTCGAGCCAACAAACACTGCTCTCAGGTCTATGCACTGGGCGCAAAGCTCGCTCGAGCGAAGGACCCTGGCTCGAGCGAAGGACCAAAATCAAAGACCTCGCTCGAGCGAAGAAGAGCTCGCTCGAGCGACCACCCAAAAACTGGACATCAACTATTGGTTTCTAAACCCAACCAACCTGCAATTAACCTGTCCAACATATTCCATAACTCACAACTGAAGAATTAAAGGACAACAACAACAACAATATGATAATGGAATCTACGGAACATAAGTCCGGATACAATAACCAAATGGGAAAAGACCGGGGTCGCTATAGTACTTGCCACTATTGAGAGACATTGACGTGATCGGCCAGTAAAGCTGGGGCGCCGCGGCTTTGGCATGCTTGTATAGGATGCTATGTCGAGCAGCTCAGTGGGTGCGAATCAGATCGGAGGACCCCTTGTCTTGCTACAGGTTAGTAAGAATTTTATTACATGTCAATTCATATTATATGGCATATATTAGTATTGTAATTGCGTTCAAACTATTGCAGATTTGGGCGTGGGAGAGATTGATTCGCATTGCCCCGTCTAGGCGGCAACTGGTTGCTCCTAGTGAGGTTCCCATCGGCCAGGGAGACATGCAGTTGCCGGCCGGACCTCGAGGTAGCCGGTGGAGGGTTGACATGGGCCACGAGGTCGTATCGACCCACGTATCGTCGTGTATAGAGACCAGCTTGACCGGATGATAGACGGCGAGGTATCAAATTTAAATACCTAAATTTTAATTGTCATATGGAGTGTATATGTTCATGAGCGATTTTTAATAGACTTGTCATTATTGTAGTTTATCTGGCAACCTTATGCTGAAGTCCTTGATACGCTCCCAGACTATTGCCGACTAGGTGAGGAGATATGGATGGCGAGAGTGCCACTCATTTGTTTTGACGTGGTTGAGTGGCATCTCCCTGATCGTGTCCTCCGACAGTTTGGTCGGGTCCAGTCCGTGCCGGATCGGTGTGAACCGAGTGGCGGTTGCATGCGACTGATAGACGTGGCCGAGCCAGCACTGACTGGAGTGTGCATCATATGCGATACATACAGTTGTGGGATGCCCGTCGCGACACTATTGTACAGGCTGACTGGAGCGATGGGGTCCTCCCCTCTCCCGACCCTTACATGTTGTGGTATCGGCGACATACACACCTACTTGTCGGTAATCCGAGCCACCTGTCTGAGGCCGGATATCAGGGAGTTGGGCCTTCTCTCGAGGCATTGGTGAGTATCATAGTATGTGTCAGATAATTGTTAATATCATAATTGATTATTTTCAGTCAACTATAGCCTAATATATCTGATTTTTTGTTCAGGTGGTTCGAGTTGGGAGGTCATATCACTTGGCTGAGGACGCCCTTTTCAGACGTGATGGACAGCTTGGTCTGCAGGCCCTTGCAGAGATCCGAGAGTTATTGTACGAGGGGATCCAGCATGCCCATCGGGTAGATCGTCTGCATTTTGGGGACTACGGTGTACACAGTGCAGCAGCTGCTCCAGACACATCAGTCCCGTCCACGTCAGTGCCTCCCACTTCAGCGCCAGCCACAGCAGGTCCTTGGACTTCAGTCACCCCACCGCATGATACCCCATACATTTCTCCAGATTCCCCACACGTACATCTTACCCAGCATGCTGACCCTGACCCTGATTGGACACCGCCCCGGTTCATGCATGATGTTGTTACCCCACCACCCAGTTACCACCTGCTTTTCTGGGGAGTACTTCGACCGCCCCGGTTCATGCATGATGTTGTTACCCCACCCACCCAGTTACCACCTGCTTTTCTGGGGACTACTTCGACCGTGCCCATGAGTACACATGATGCAGTTCTCATTAACATCTCCCACGTTGACGATGAGGCCCATATAGAGGCCCCCCCAAAGCACGAGGGAGAGGCCGAGGTTATGGTCGTGGGGGACGTCGCGGCCGAGGTCGGGGTGCGGGCAGAGGCAGAGGTCGAGGTCCAGCTGCAGATCGTGATACAGTTGCACCAGATGAGGGAGTTTCACAGCTCACAGCAGTATCCGATCTACAGGTAGAGACAGGATCAGGGGCAGCAGATGCAGGAGAGCGATGGTCACACTCACAGGCTCCATAGGCAGTCAGTGGAGGGCCACATGCAGGAGAGGGAGTGCCAGATATTCAGAGAGTCTACCGCAGGAGACCGCGGAGGGAGGTCCACGATCGGGGTTGTGGGACTGGGGGCAGGTTAGGACATTAGCAGTTGTGATATGGACTGTATAGTTTTTTTTTTTTTTTGTGGTAATTGTTATAGTTTTTGTAAATCAAACTTGTACAGTTGATGTAAATGTGTCATACTTATTTACTCGCAATTATAATTTCACAATTTTTTATTCTTACTTATTTTGATGAATCACACAAATCTCTTTCACATCTCTACCTCTCTCTCATTATCCGTAGTCTCTACATTATTTATAGTAATTTACGGTTTTTCCTCAATTTTACAAATTGAGACAACCATTTATAAAATTGAAGTTTAAGCAATTAGAAATTTTATTTTTTTAGTTAATTTTGTTAAATAAAAAATTGTGAGCAGGGGTTTTATAATTTTTCAAATCATAGGCAGCGATCCGTATTTTAAGAAAACCTTAGGGGGTGTAAATTTACCCTAAAATTTTCCTACCTAGTGGCCCAAAAAAAAAAAAAAAAAAAGGATAAAAATGAGATAGCTATTGGCTCTGGGATTATAATGTCGTGATTACTGTTATTGGTTAAATTTTGATGTGGAAGCTTTCTATAGCCCGTAAACCCATAAATCTATGTCCAGCTAATGGGATTTTTTGCAAAATTGGCACTATTATATGATTTTTCTTTTCCAATCTTATTGATTGTTTTGTTTCGTTTTTTCTCTTTGTATTTCTTTATTTGTTTTTCATGTTTCCAAAAAGTAAAAATAATAATAAGTTTGAAACAAAATTATCATCATTTTTTTTTTTGTAAATTCAATTTTTCAGAATTCGAAATTTAATTTAAAATTGTTTTCTAAAATGTATTGTTTTCAAAATTTGTTTTGATGAGTTTTCATTTTCTTGTTTTTTGAGAACAGAATCAGTGCGTTTGGTTTTAGTTTTCTAAATTTAATTTTTTTGAAAATTGAGTTTTTTTATTTTTCGTGTTGTTTTGTTTTTTAGTGAATATTTTTAAAATTTTAAGCATTTTTTTTTTACTTTTTTAGATGCACTTTACTCAGATGTATCTAAAAAGTAAAATATTTGTGAAAAAATATTTTAAAAAATTAATACATACACAAAAAAATATGAAAAATATGCTGAATTTTGTTGAAAAATATGAAAAATATGCTGAAAAATATGAAAAATATAATATGTAATTATGCTTCATTCTTTTATATCTAAGCATGTCAAGAATGTATAATTTATGGGTTTATTTTGAGGGCGTTACAACTTGGTATAACGCCCTCAAAATAAACTCATAAATCATACATTCTTGACATGCTTAGATATAAAAGAATGAAGCATAATTACATATCATCAGAGTATTCATTACAAAATGTATTACATGTGACAACAAAAGTAAATGCCCTATAGGCTTACAACTTTTCAAGTCAACACTTGGTTACAAAAGAGAGTGCTAACTCTACACAGAATAAGCCCTTGGCTTGATATACATGTAATACAACCAAAATAACAAAAGAGTCTAACAGCCTCAAGCCTCCCAAGCTACATCCTTGGAGGTGGCATACTACCTATACCTGAAAATGATGTCCCATATAGGGTGAGCCAACGCTCAGTAGAGATATGCTAAACATAATATGAGCAATAACTAAAACATTAGCATTTAACAGATGTTTAACTCACATGAATAAATTTATAACCCATTTCAATTACATGACAAAAGTGTCCATGTTTCATTTCATTTTCAATACTTATCCAATTTCTCAATTCATAATCCTGGAGGTGGCATATTACCTATACCTGAAAATGATGTCCCATATAGGGTGAGCCAACGCCCAGTAGAGATATGCTAAACATAATATGAGCAATAACTAAAACATTAGCATTTAACAGATGTTTAACTCACATGAATAAATTTATAACCCATTTCAATTACATGACAAAAGTGTCCATGTTTCATTTCATTTTCAATACTTATCCAATTTCTCAATTCATAATCCTGGCTCAAAACCTGGCCATATACTTTAAATGAGATTACATCTCTTATCAACAGTACTTCCATTTCAATTGAGATAACAACTCAAATTAAACACTTCACACTTAAGCAAAGATACACATAATTGCTGTATCAATCTCAAACCAAACACTTCTATACTTCATATATGATATACAAATTTGCTATATCAATACTTCAATAGATACACAAAATTACTGTATCAATGGAGTCCATCCCCTATCTCCTCCCAAATAATATCCGATTTAAGGGTCCATTCCCTATCTTCCCCTAAACCGTGGAGTACATCCCCTATCTCCTCCCGCACAATACAACGTATATAAACACATATCATATACATAATCAATTAATACATAAATTCAATGTATTATTCCAACCGTCATATTCGATGACATATTCAATTGATTAGTTTTAGTTTACCTAATCATCATGCATTGTCTACAACAATCAAGACTATCCTCCACCGATAGTCCAAAGCAGTTATTTCTAAACAGATAATAAATGCCTCAACAGATATAAAATCTCAACATTTTTAAAGTGAGCGATTAATAAATCCAACTCCACCATTCTAACCCATAATGAGCTAATTCCATTATTCCCAACTCAATTTCACATTTCCATAACAATTGTCATTAATTACACTAATGACCCAAATATACCCAAACATGGCATTTTTCCCCCTTTTCTCAATATTGACCCAAAGGTCCAAATATTATCAACAATACCAAATACCTCATTTTGAAACCCAAAAATACACATTCGTGGTTCAAAGATTTGAAACCCCTCTTTACACATTTGAAACCCTAACTTTCAAAATCAAACCATTTATGCAAAATACCTAACATTTATGTTAAAGACCATAGAAATGAGTAAGACTCCCTACCTCAAGAGGTGAAACCCAATGGAGAAGATGGAGAAATCTCGACAAACTCAACAACTTTTACAAAGGTCAAAGATGAGGAAACCACTCCTACTAGATCAATCCTCAGAGAGAAGGCAAGGTTTTAGAGAGAGGAGCTCTCAAATCTGATTTTGGGAAAGTAAGAGAGAGAAAGAGAGTTGAAAAAGTGATCCAAAAAGTCGAATTACGGATTTATATAAAAGTCGCCCCGCTCGAGCGTGGAAACCCCCGCTCGAGCGTCAGACACAGACTCACGCTCAAGCATGAAAAGCGCCGCTCGAGCGTCGATTGCACACTTCCAGAAGTTTTGCAGACATGATCCCCGCTCGAGCGTCAAACTCCCCGCTTGAGCAGAGGAACAAAAACAAAGGTTCACGCTCGAGCGTCAAAACTCTTGCTCGAGCGGAGAAGCAACAACGAAGGGCCCGTTCGAGCGTGAAGGCCAAATTCTAGGCATCAACTTTTGGTTTCAAAGTACAACCAACCTGTTTCAAACCTGCCCAACATAACCCAAGACTCAAATACAAAGAGTAAAGGCTAGAAATGAGAATGAGACAACAACACAACCACGGAACCGAGTCCGGAATACAATATACAAAGGAAAGGAAAACCGGGATCGCTATAACCTTCCCCCCTTAAAGAATTTCGTCCCCGAAATTAAGTACAAGTTTTCAAAAACAAGTTTTTCTCAATTCTCAACAACATTACAATTCATTTCCCAACAACTTGACCCATTACCGGTCATTCCATCTCTATTCAAGAGGCATTTCACAATATAAACTCAATATGCATTATTAGCATGCTTTCCTTGAAATTTACCAATCTCAACACATTTTCACAATTCTATATCATATTCAATATTCATGATATACTTTCATTTCTACAATACATTCAACATATACAATGTTATATTAAACTTCCATTTCAAGGCAAGTTCCAAAATACTTCCATAAATTCAAAACATATACGATATTTGACAACTCAAGACATACTTAATGCTCTCAAAGTTCATTAATATTACAAAATTTCAATACATGGTTAAACAATTACAAACAAGTCCGGATATTTCTCACGGACATCCACCTCACGTTCCCAAGTGGCTTCCTCCAATATTTTTATTCAATCCATATCATATTCAATATTTTTATTTTTTGTATTTTTGGTATTTAGTGAATTTTTTAAATATTTTTTTCATGAAAATTATACTTTTTAAGTGTATTTATGTTAGGTGTGTCTAAAAATAAAAAAAAAATGCTTAAAATATTAAAAAAAATTCAATAAAAACAAAAAAAATATAGAAAACAAGAAAGTATAATTTTCTGAAAAATATTTCCAAAAAATTGAAAACAAACATTTTCAAGAACAAAATCAAATGCAACTTCCTAAATAAACAATTAGGCGACCTTTGGTTTAATTTTCAAAACTTAATTATGTTTTCAAATCATGATTTGAATCAAAATTTATAACCAAACAAATTTTTAAAATACAATTCAAAATTACTTTCCAAACTCTTTTCTTCTCTTTTATTTATTTATTATTATTAATCAATCAATCACTTTTTCTCTCTCATCTCTCCTCTCTCACCTCTCACATTCTCACATTCTATATATCAATTAATCAAAAAAAAAAGTACAAATCATCCCAAAACTATTTTTAAAACTCATAACCAAACAAATTCTCTTTTCAAATCATAATTCAAAAACTCAAAACTCAAAACACAACTCCACACTCAAATCATAATTCTAAAACTAAACCACACATGGCCTTAATTATTAAAATCATAAACAATTAATTTTTTTTACTACATATGTTTTCCTTTTTCTTTTCTCTTTCTGTTCCTACCAAGAAAATCATGTACCCTAGCTATGAGCTAACAAGTCGAATTCATTTATTTGCTCAAAATTCATGTATCCCAACACAAAATGTAGTAAAAAAAATGTACTCAGTTTAGTCCCCTTTTGATGGGATTTAAGAGGGGTAATTGGGTACAAACTTAATCTTTGGCATAATAAATCTTTTTACCTTTAAATAATGTTTGTATATGTAACAGTGAACACAAAAAAAGAAAAAGAAAAAGATAAAAAGAAACAACATGATGTAGAGATTGTATATGATGCATAAATTATTGAAAAGGGGGAAGCCAAAATTTCAAGCATACCTCTCTTTATGTAAACAATTAAGGGAAAGACAACTGCTGCTGCAGGCTTCAAGATGGAGATGGAGACATCAATATACATTCTATATATTTTTAAGAACAGGGAAAACATTCTTTTCTTGGTTTGTTGTATCTGGCACAATGTTTGATTATTTTCTTCTAGGGATGGAAAGGTGGAAAAGAACATATACTAGCTTCTCTTTTTTCTTTTTCTTTTCCTTTTCCTCTTCCTTTTCCTTTTGATATTGACTTCTTTTCTTCAGAAAAATGTTATACACACTGCTTCATTCAATGCATTTCATATATTATACGCACAAGGTAATGAGAGTCTGAGACTCCCCAACTGAAATACTTGTGTATCATAATGATTATAATGATAAGAACTTAGAAGGCAATTGGGTCGTCCACTAACTTAAAGAACCTTACAGTCCTTGCATGCAGATGCAGTTTCGCGGATAACAGCTCAAAGGCAGAGTTAGTAGTGTTTTTTAAAATATAATCCAACATAATAAGGATCCTCTTCACATCGTCCAGTCTTGCACATAATATAATTGATCTTTCAGTTTCATTTGGCCAATCAATAAATCTCAAGGATCCTCTTCACATCGTCCAGTCTTGCACATAATATAATTGATCTTTCAGTTTCATTTGGCCAATCAATAAATCTCAAACCCAACATGTCAGCTACTTGATCTTGAATATTTTTAATGTCTAGTTGCCAAGACACTATAGCCATCAGAATCTCATCAAAAGCTTGTCCAATTTAGCATTTTTTGCCAATTTCTCTTAGCAAAGTTGTCTTTCCAACACCAACCAATACCATATATTCTGATGAAGTTGATCGTGGTTCAACATTACGAAATTTGTGGTCTCACAGGTCATGAGCCTTTCAGAGGGTATGAATTCTATCCCCAAGGGTCATGCAGAATTGGATATGTTATTGAAGTTGCCTTTCTATCCGTAGCATTTTAGCCTCCTCTGTTTTCTCTTTTTCTTCTTTTCCTAGCCGGCAACGTGTGGCCAAATCAGAAAACCACCAATTGAAACACCATCGTTCACAGTAGTTCCACATTCCAGAAACTCTTTAGCCCTTCCTATGAACCCATTAAGTTTTTCAATCTAGTGCTTGGCATCTTCTCGAATTTCTTCTCTAATCCTTATTGGTAGATAAATGGATCCTTGAATCCAATCTCCCATAGCCTCTAACGTTTCAACTCCGCTTCTTAGACTTTCTCAACGTATTTCTTTTGATGAATGACATAATTGAATTAACACTTAACTGGCTCTACCAATATTTCAACAACTTTTCCACCAATGGAAATCAAAATATCAGTCCTGTCTCAGAAAAAATATTGAACTAGCAACATTTGAAAATTATTACTGTTATTAATAACAAGAAAACTTGTGTCTTGATCTACTTTTTACACATAATTTTTTGATTGAATTTTTTACTAGTGACATGTGAAAACTTTAAACTCCATGGTAGCTAAAGCATATGGACAAATTTGTGCAAAATAGTGTGGTATTAAGTGGTGTATATATCAAATATCTATGATAAACTGTTGTATGCCATGGGATTAGTTGTGCATATATAGTGCAATTAGTCCTCACACTATTCTAGTAGCTTATGACACTTATCCTATAAAGCAAAGGGGTGTTATTTTGATTTGATTTCCAGGTTGAGCAAGGAGTGATGGTGGTTGCGGTACTTGGTGGTGTGGTGGTGGCAGCGCAGCAGCGGTTATGGTAGGGTGGTGGCTGTGGCAATGTGGTGGTAGTAGGGGCGACGTCAAAGGTGGTGGTGGTGGTGGCAGCGGCCTTGATAGGGTGGTGGTATGGGCTGTAGTGGTGCTGGTAGGGCGGTGGTGTCATTGGTATGGCTGGTATGTCTCATTAGATCCGGAAAATGTTTTCTACTTCTAGAAAATGAAAAACATTTAACACCCAAATTAGCTCATCTCCTGCTGACATACGAAAAATATCTTCTATTGACTTTTATTTTCCGTCATACTAAATGCTAGAAATGCGAAAAATGATTCTCTTAAACAAACTTACGTTATGAATATTGAAGATGAATTTTTTCCTTTCTTTCTTTCTTTTATTTTTTATTTTTATATGGACAATATGATGCTATTTGGAGCACAATTTAGAGCTATTTAATTCTTTAGATACTACTATAAAAATAAATAAAATAAATAAAAAACTGCATACTAAGATCACTAAAAAAACTACTATTCTTGAGCTAAGTTGTTTTTTTATATGTTTACATATATGAATTGTGGGTCACGCTAATTACAGCTCACATGTCGAAGGTAAAGAAAATGCCAAAATATTTAGACTTTCATGTTTCTGTTTGATGAATAGAATGCAATGCAACTCAGCTCATGTGGACATACAGTTAGCATTTTACACAATTCAACTTAGCTCAGACATACAGTTTTGCTTTATGAATAGAATAAGCAATGGACTGCAGTTAGAATTATTTATATATTCAAATTCTTAGTTAAATTATTGAAAAATGGAGAAACTAAAACTTTAAGCGTACCTCTCTTTCTGTAAACAATTAAGGCAAAGACAAATGGCTGCTGCAGGCTTCACAATGGAGACAGAAACCTCAACATTCTATTGTTAAGAAGAGGAAAACATTTTTTTCTTGGTTTGATGTATCTTCACACAATATTTGATACTTTGCTTCCAGGGAAGAAAGGTGGCAAACAACATATACCCGCTCCTCCTTTTTCTCTTTTCCTTTTCCTTTTCTTGAGAAAAATCTTATACACAGAATTGACTCACTGAAATTTCATATAAATAGTCAAAGGAAATGAGTCTCCCAAATTGAAATGCATGTATAAATAAATAATGATGATGATAAGAAGTTAGAAGACAAGTGGGCTGTCCAGTTACAGAACCTTGCTAACAGTCCTTGCATGCAGTTTCCTGGATAACAGTTTAGTGGCCCTGTAAACAATGCCTTTAGAGTTACTAGTGAATGGAGTTGGCCTGCAATTTTACTGCTCTGTTCTAGGGAAATAATCTATTCCTGCTAAATTTGACACTAAATACCAATTATTTTGTTAAGGGTGTTGTTAAATTGAAACTTACTACTAATTATATATATTACGTATATATATAGATGGCACTCTTCGCATTAGGTGAGAACACAAAATATAATCATTAAAACCCCAATTATCAATCAATCAAATAAAAGAAGACCTTTTCCCACATTTTCTTTTTGTTGGAACAAGGCACAGTAAGGATTGGTAATTTGGTCATGTAAAACAGTATATAATATAATTGCCAAACATCCATGACATGAAGGATATGTAAATGGTAGTGAACAGGGTAGTTTTTGCTAGCTCTATCAATCCAAGCAATCAAATCGAATGGAATAGGAGTGTTAGAGTCGAAAAATAAAGTACAGAGTTTCTTCTATAGATTCTGAAGCAGTAGGAGAATGACCACACAAGCATGAGTGCAAAGCAATGTACAATACAATCGAGTAAATCACAATGTACAACTTAGATGACTAGTTCAAAGCCAAACTCAATGTAAACATGACCTTTATTTGAAGTAGAATCCAAATTGAGCGAAGTGAGGCTCTTATCCAAATAGTACAATCTCAGCCTGGCAATGCTGCAAAATAAAATCAAATTAATTATGATACTTGTGGAGGCAACATAATGTACACCAATTTTGAATAGCGCACACACAAGCTAATAGGAGTGCATTAACAGAACTGCCATTGAGATGAAGTTAATTATTTTCATCAGAGTTGGAACCTGCCCAAATCTTTTGCAACCACCATCTTGACATCTGCATACTCAAAACCCTCTTCAGAAGCAGTCTCTGTGCAAGCAAACTAAACTCTGAATTCACTATTCACCATTACTGAAATGATCAGAAGTGATTATTTGATGGTTCTAAAATGTCAACTCGACTGAAAAAGCCTTTATATTGTTTTTAGTCTAATATTCTTGTGGCTATAGCTAGCATACCCTCAGTCTAAGGGCCCTGGGATGTTCTTCAGCATATTTAATGTGTGTGTGTGTGTGAGAGAGAGAGAGAGTACCTGGACATTGAAGTGCTTTTGCATAATCAGAACATTATCCCAACATCATCCACTTTGATTGTCTTCAATTTTGGTGTGCTGTGGACACTGGAAGGAGTGGCAGAAGTAAAAGTCTTCATTTCAGAGCAATCTTTCACAATTACTCACCCAAGGATGGAGATTCAAAAAGTAGAGCCCCCGGTGCACTAGGAGACACACCGGGGACACACTAGGAACATGCCAACTTATTTTATTAGAGCCCTTTTATTTAATTAATTTATTTTTAGGAGACACACCAGGGACACACTAGAAACATGCCAACTTGTCTTTTCCTCTATTTTCTTTACTGCTTTTGATCAACGTTTGATGTTGAATGTTTATTATTTTTTTCTTAGACTTAAATACTTAATAAATCATCCATAAAAAATACATAAACTATAAATGTTAATTTAAAAGTGTTTTTTTTTTTTTTAAATATTGAATTAGAGTTAGTTTTTGTTAATATTGATTGTTTGTGGATGTAATAGTAAACTAGATAGTAAATAAAAATAAATGAAAACATATTTTATTGGCATGTTCCTGCCGTGTTCGTGTCCTCATTTTTTTGAAATCACATTGTCCCGTGTCCGCATCCATATCCATGTCCGTGCTTCTTAGGTTGTCGGCAATGAATTTCTAAGTTTATAAGCTGCCTCTTTCCATTCTTTGTGAAAATCGTTATCTCATTGCCCTTCCAACTACGACAAATGGTAAGGCCAAACCTTGACATTCACTGTGAACAAATGTGGGGGAGTCAACAACATCACCAGCATTCCTTCTAAACAAGTCCCAAGATCCTTTTTCAGACAAAACTCAAAGATGCATGATCTTTGTTGTTTGCCATGCTATCAAATTGACTCAGTCTATTGTTTCCACATATATTATTATTATTGTTATTTTGGATTAAGTACAAGTTTTTTTTGTTTCTCTCAATAATTTGACATATGTGCATCTAGGACCTCGTGAAACAACTATCTTATGATCTGATAAAGCATCACATCCAGCAACCCTTACTTGGGAAGGAATGGCTATTAAGAATTTCAAAACTTAACAGTCAAAAATACTTTACTAAATGAACAACCATCCATTGAAGATATAACTTCTGTTCCCGCAAACTGAATTCTATGGAATTCTTGAAAATTTTATATCTTTAGTCCACTTCAAATGAAATGTGGGGCTAAGTCGTACAAAGTGAAATCAGTGGCATATCCAAAGTGTAGTGGATGAATAGAATTACAAAAGAAAGAAATAAAAAATTTAAATATATAAATAAAGAAAGAGTTATAAATTCAGTGACCTCCTTACTGATATAAGTACAAATGTAGTAGTAATTACAGTGTAGAATAGGCTTTCGTGATGAATATTGTTGGGTGTATCTGCACTTATGAGGCATTGGACAGCAGCAGATTGGTATCAAATAATCTAAAAAAAGGTACAACAACAAGAATGTGTATAATCATAACATAAATAAACCCTACTACAACGTAATCATGGCTTAAGAGCAAAATTACAAAAGCTTCAATAAATTATGTTAAATGCGGTGCCTCATTGACAAACACTTCTTCCATACATCTCTCATCAGAAAACCATTGTCATTACCTTACAACAAGCATATAAAAGTAGGGCAAAACTCACAGGAAAAGACTCTCATTCAGTCTCTTGGCTTCAAGCTCATGTATTCACTCCAAACACAAAACCATTGCTGTATGAGGGAAGATTGCTAGAAGGTCCATTATTCCTCACTGGTGAGCGGAACGGATTCGGTGTCACAGGTTGAGTAATATGCAGTCCAGCACTCCGAAGAACTTGTTTAGCATTTGCACATGAAATTTCAGACTGATCAGTGAAGAAAGCAGGAACACCCATGGACTTGATTAAGTTGAGGGCTCCACCCCAACTTGCATATTTCTCTAATCCACAGTTGAGTGCAATAACTACATGAGGTGAGGATAGGTAAGTGGCTCCCTCCTGATAAAGTCCCCTCACAAGATTCACCCTTACTCTGCTACTTATCCCTGAAGTTGTCCCCGACAAATTCATTGGAACTCCAGGACCCACCATTACTATCTGTATATTGCTCATCCCATTAAGTAGATGACCAATGTCAGCAAATGCTGGCATCCAATCCAACTCCCCTTCAGGCCCAAGTTAGTGAAGAATCACCTCTTTGCCTTTGAGCAAAAGGTTCTTTGAACTGATATTGAGTGCTGTTAATATGTAATAGATTGTCAAGGGGTGGGAGAGAATGTCTGCAACAGGGCTTGACATTGGCAGCGATCGAAGGTTATAGTACTCTGACCAACCAGAGAGAAGGATCGGACTCGATATTCCATCCCCTAAATGATTATGAAAAGGAGAATCACGAGGGTACTCATCATCATCCAGCCCACCCCATGAATCCCAAAGTCCACCATTAACAGGAAGTTGACCGTAAGGGATGTGGGAATAGCAACTGCACTTCCTCCTCCACATCCCCTTCTGGTGGATATCCAATGATTCAAGCCATTTACATGGCTGAAAAGCTGAACAAGGGAAGACGAAGAATTTCATTGCCAACTCTTCTTCTCGTTCCATCATTGCCTTGTAAAGGCCACACATGCCTTTATGTGTTTCCTTCCAATGCTGCTTCTGGCAAAGAGCACTGCAATAAACCACCGCACGACACCAGTTGCAACACACAGATTGTTCTCCGTGAACTTCTTTCTCACACATTTCACAATGCCTCAATCCAACACTAGAGCTCACTTTCACATCTACAAAGGTCTCCTCCTTGGGTGGTTCTGCATACTTGGAGGGGCTTGAGTTAGCCGTTGAGATGGCCTTTTCCTCGTATCCCTGACCAGGTGGATGTGAGACTGTCACTGCAACAAGATCATTACCCTTGGACATTTCAGGAGGCCATTGCACATCAACTGTTTCGATGAATGGTTCAAAATAAACCACTCTTGACCACTTTGGACCAGCACCATTATCTTGCTGAAGCAACGGGTGCACCAAAGAAATGGCCTTCATGGCCGCATACACAAGCCGAAGCTCTTCAAGGGTGGGAGATCTAAACTGAAGTCCACCAGACGAAGAACAACGTGCAACATCAATGACAGGAAAACGATCAGTACCTGACACTTCCAACGACAAGGACCTAATCATCTTCTTATTCGATGGAAACATCAATGACTCAAGCTCATAAGTCACTCGCAAGAGCTCGACATTTGGAACCCGAATCGTCTCTCTAGAACCCGTCATCCTCCGTGCATCATTTTCCGATCTAAACATATGAAACCCCAAATCCCCACCATCCCCTCCCACAAATTGAACGCACGGAAATGGCTGTTTCTTGCCAGACCAATCAGAATCTTTCCCAACCCTTAACCCAAAAAGGTGCCCGGGCCGCAACCGCTTCCACGGATCGGTCCTATACAGAGCACCAGCAGCTCTATAAATGGATTTAATGAAAGGAGGGGCAATGCCTTCCACTTTCATAAGACATGCTCCAGATCCAGGACCGAGTCCCGGACCAGAACCAAACTGTTCATGAAATCTAGCAAACAAGTTCTTCAAATGCACATCCATAATGGCACTAAAACTATCAGATCTAACTAAATTCTCTGAACCCAATAAACCCTAATCACATAAAAGATTGTTCCTTTTTCCTTTGATGATTTGTTCAAAAACACACTCCAAAATTGATGATAATAACTAACTGGGTTGGTGATACATGATTGAAATTAGAGTGAGAATTGAAAATGAAAGCATCAAAAAGTGCAGTGATTAAAAAGAATACTCACTGGTTGTTGATGAATCTAAGTTTGGAGTAAATTTCGGATCGAGGAATGTTATTGCAGTTATTGGTTGAACAAGAAAAAGCGAAATTGAGACACAAGTCAAAGATCTGAGAGCGGGGAGTCAAGTTGTCGTGTCAACTCGTCAACTGTCGGTGGGTTTGGTTCCCCTTGTCGCCAATTTTTAATTTTAAACTGATTGGTTTTAATTTTTTAAAATTTAATTTAAAATTTAATTTTTCGTTTTGTAATAAATATTTTTAAAATTTTAAATAATTTTTAACTTTTTTAGATATATTTTACTTAAATATATCTAAATAGTAAAATATTTATAAAAAAATATTTTCAAAAATTAATAAATATACGAAAATATAAAAAATGTACTGAATTTTTGTATTTTTTATATTTTTTGTATTTAGTGAATTTTTTAAAGATTTTTTTTACAAATATTATATTTTTTAAGTGTATTTATGTTAAATGTGTCTAAAAATTAAAAAAAATGCCAAAAATATTTTTAAAATTCAGTAAAAATAAAAAATTACAAAAAATAAAAAAAATAATTTTTTAAAAAATGAATTCTAAGAATGAAAACCAAACAAAGTGAATTATTTTAAAGATATAATTTCATATTTTATTTTAATCTCGACAGTTCTAATTAACTTATTCTTATATTTTATATTACTACCTTATTATCTCTGCTTTCCCTTTATTAAAATTGGGTTGGAATAATTATAATCAGATCGGATAATTTTGTCATCCCTATTCGAATCACTAACCTGTGTTTTATATTTTTACAAAATTTTTGATCATTTGTCTGTGCCTAAGAATGATTCTATGTATATCAATAATCTCATTAAAAATTTTACTAAAATTACAAGCAATTAATTTGATTGATTATAAAAATATTAAAAAAAAAATGAAATGTTTTTAAACATGCAATGATTTTTTGACATATATACTTTTAAAAAAAATTAAGTAAATGTAATAATATTACTTCCATTCCTACTAACGACTCGGTAGTTAACATTTTTAATCAAAAAATTAAAAAAAAAAATTAACTCATATAATAAAGTTAAGTTTTTTTTCTCATTTACTTTATTTTTTACATATCTTTTCATAAATAGTTAAAAAATCATTCCTAAATATATTATATTTTTTTCACTTCACATTTTAATTAAAAACTCAAAAAAAATCATTACAAATTACTTCCCAAACAACCCATAATTGCTCTTTTGATTTGGCTTTTTAAAAAACATTTTTCTAGATTTTAATTTGTATTTTTTTATTTTAAGTGAATTTTTAAATATTTTAATCAAAATTTTTTACTTTTTAGATCTAGTAAATCTATGAAAATGTGTGCAAAGAATTTTAAAAGGTTAAAAAATTCATTAAATACAACCGCATACGAAAATATGCTTAAATTTTGTATTTTTATAATTTTTTATTCAATAAATTTTTGAAAGATTATTGTACAAATTTTACACTTTTTTAAGTGTATTCATACTATATATTCTAGTAAAGTGGCTTCTTGTGAGAAACCTTGTGAGAGATCCAAAACTTCCAACAAAATTTTTGAATTTTTGAATTAAAAAACACTATTGGCTAACACATTAATGTAATAATTATAAAAATAATAATTATTCCATGATTTATGTTTTTTTAAAAGGAAAGTTAAAAGAAACTCTTTCCTAATTTGTCAAAACTTATTAGCTCTTACAAAAATTCAAAATTCAAAATTAAAATTCTTTCTTTCTTTCTTGCTTATCACCTATGTTACACGGACGCGGATACGGGTATCGGGTGCGGATGCGTATCTAGGGGTCGGACACTTCAAAATTAAAAATTAAGGATACGTGGATATGTATCCAAATTTGAATACGGGTACAGGGATACGTTAAATATATATATATATATATATATATATATATATATATATTTAAATATAGTTATTAAGATGAGTTATATTATATAAATAACAAATAATTATTTTACATATATGTGTTTATTTATTTTTATTAATATATATAAGTATATATTATCTTATAAATATATTATATGTTATACAATAATTATTATATAATATATAATAATAATTGTTATTATTATAGTTATTATAATAATAGTTATTAACTATTATTATTTTATATAGATATATACGAATGGATATAGATGTGAATCAAGAGACAGGGATGCCAATCAGTAAAGTCAAGGATAAAACGAGAGAGAGAGAGAGAGAGAGTCGTCTAGGGGTGTTCGACTGTTCAATCGACTAATGGAGCTTCAATTTTCGACTAGATTGACCGGATGGAGCTTCGACTGGAGGTCATCGATCTTCGACGTTCACTAGATCGATTTCAACCAAGTTCTCTCTTGCTCTCTCCTCTTTCATTTCTTTTGTTGTCTGTAAAGAGCCGTGTCTGAGAGAGAACAACCGAATCCGACACAGATCCCACACCCGCACCTGTGTCGTGTCGTGTCGACACGTGTACTTCGCCCCAAAGTGCCGAGTCCATGTAATACAGCTTATCGCTCAATATATTATTTCATGCAATAGATTACCGCAGCTTTTTTTATAGCGACCCCGGTCTTTTCCCTTTTGATTTTTGTATCCGGACTTATGTTCCGTAGATTCCATTGTTGTATTATTTGTTGTTGTTGTCCTTTAATTCTTCAGTTGTGAGTTATAGGATGTTTTGGGCAGGTTGATTACAGGGTGGTTGGGTTTAGAAACCAAGTGTTGCTGTCCAAAGTTTTGGACCTTCGCTCGAGCGAGGAGTTGGTCGCTCGAGCGAGCAGTTGTTTTTGTTCTTCGCTCGAGCCAGGGTTTGGTCGCTCGAGCGAGAGTCTGCGTCTGGGCTTAGGACCTGAGAGATGTGTTTCTTGGCTCGAGCGAGCTTCCTTCGCTCGAGCGAGCGAGGTGTATGTTTTCGAGTTCTTCGCTCGAGCGAGCTTTCCTTCGCTCGAGCGAGCTTCTGGGTTGCAGACCTGAAGCATCGAGTTTTTGGCTCGAGCGAGCTTTTCTTCGCTCGAGCGATGATTTTCTGTGTCTGGTCGCTCGAGCGACCAGGTCTTCGCTCGAGCGAGCCTGTCAGGTATAAATACGCAGCAGCGTATTTTAAAACAGTTTTTCAGCCCATTTTTGATCTAAAACCCTAAAGTCCGACCTTTCTTCTTCTCAAAACACCTTTTCTCCTAGGTTTGATCTAGTTAGGGTGTGTTTCTACCCTAGTTCTTTTACAAATAAGATAGAGGAGAGTGAGGGCTTCCATTTAATCTGAGCAGTTGTCAGTTTGGAGCACTTTGGAGTTTCGAGCATCTTCTTCATCATCATCTTTTGGGTTATTTCTTCGAGGTAGGGATTTCCTACTCCATTTATATGTTTTAATCCTAAGTGTTGGTATTTTGGTATGTGGGGGTAGTTTGGTAATTTTGTAAGAAACCTTAGGGTTTTGGTTTAGATTAATTTGTATAATTAATTTAAAGGAATAATGTGGAATTTGGTTTAATTCATGGAATTGGGAAATTTAATGAATTGATGATATATATTTGGGGTAGTTTAATTATTTACCTTTGGGAATGTTAAATTTACATTCATTGATGTATTTATTTCTTGTTTAGAAATAACTGTTTTGGGCTATCGGTGGAGGATAGCCATTGATTGTTGTAGACCTTGCATGCGGCTTAGGTATAACTGGAATTGAGTCAATTGTTTGACTGTTGAGTTAATACAGAACATTTGTGTATTAATTATGTGTTGTATATGGCAATTGTGTGTTTCATTGCATATGCATTGGTTTTGGAGGAGATAGGGGATGAACTCCACGGTTTAGGGGAAGATAGGGGATGGACCTCTAAACCGGATTTATTGGGAGAAGATAGGGGATGGACTCCAGTAGCATCACTCTTATGTGTGCTTATTGATTAATAGATATATTTCTATTTATTGTTGACATGATACATCACTAAAATGTGTATCAGTTGGGAAGTATGGAAGTGAATTGGTTATGATTGATACAATACCAACTTGTGTATTTGTTATGGTTAGGTCTAACTTAAATTGTTATTCCTGTTGAATTGGAAGTATTGTTAATAAAAGATGAAACCCCGTTGAGTTATTTGGCCAGGATCTGAGCCATAAGTGGAAAGTAAAATGTGCCATAGACAGTGTGTCATAGGCAATGTAGACATTTGTGTCATGAAAATTGTAACTTGATTGTAGAGCGTTAACCATATATCAGATGCTAATGCTTTAGTTAATTCTTATGCTTGGTTTAGTATTTCTCTACTGGGCTGTGGCTCACCCTATATGGGAACTTTATTTTTCAGGTTCAGGTGGTTCACTCCCTCCAAGGACTTAGCTTGTGAGGAATTGAATTTGAAGACTTGTCTTATTTCTATTTGTTTTATTTGAACAATGTAATCTTTCAAGCCTAGGGCTTTATCTGTTTTTGAGTTAGAACTCAGTGAATTGTGTCCAAGTGTTGGCTTGGCAAGATGTAAGCCCGTAGGGCATTTATTCTGATGGTTTATTTCATAATACTCTGAATGGATGGATTTATATTATTGTTTTAATATAATAATGCATGTTTATATTATTTATTATGGGTTTATTTTTGAGGGCGTTACATTTTTAAATTCTTTTGCTAGATATATTAAAGGTTGGTTGATATTTACTAGTTTTTTAGCTTTTGTTTTAGTTCTTTTGTCTTCAATAAAATCTTTTTTATTTTTTTCATATTTTAGTCAAATATACCTACAAACTAAGATATTTATGAAAGAAAATATTTAGAAAAATTAATAAAGACAAAAACTACAAAAAAAAATGTGTCATTTATTATTATTATTATTTTACCTTTTTCATTTTTGGGGGATGCATCAATAAATCCCAAATTAATAACTTATGCACTGTTTAGTCCTAAAAGTTTTCTTATAAACTGAAAGGTCCCATTACAATGTTAATAACATCAGAGTCATGTTACAAACATTAGATTTCAAATATCTAATATTCATCAAATTTCAATAATGTTTGAAAATATAGGATGAAAAACATCTAATGTTCATCAAATTTCAATAAATTTTGAAATTATAGAATAAAACATCAGATCATTTACATCATTTATATCATGCTGATGTAAAAATAGGACTAAATGGAGCATAAAAAAACTTTTAAGACTAAATGGTTCAACGTTTCAAAAACTAGGACTTATGGGTAAATTTTCCTTCATTTTTAGTGATTTTATTCAAAAATTTTACATTTTAGATGCATTTAGATTAGGTGTATCCAAAAAAAAAAAAAAAATTAAAAAGTGAAACATGAAAAAAATTACTAAAGATAAAAAATAAAAAATAAAAAATAACTCAAAAAATATATTTGAGTTTGAAAAAGAAAATATGACTTTGCCAGTTTTTTTTTTCCTATAACCAAAGTTATACTTATTAATGAACTTAATTATAATTTCTTTATAAAATAAATAAATAAGTAAATCACATATATGAATTTAGCAAAATACATGTGAATGAGATTACTGATTATCTTAACATTAATTCTTTTAAGTGGAAATATTACAAAATTATTATTTTGGTTCATTTGAGTTTTCTTTAATCAATTTTTTTTTTTTTTTTTTCAATTTTGTGCTTTTGAACTAAACAATATTTTTTGAAATAATTTATTTCTAACACTCTGCCTATTTGTATTCTTTTCAAAACATTTATAAAAAAATGAACAATAAAAAAAATGTGTGTGTGTGTGTGTTTTAGAGCTTAAAACTTGAACATTTGTTTAAAAAGTAAAAATCATTTTCAATTGAATTTTGCTAATGGTCCAAATTGGAATTGTTATTAAAAATGAAAAATTCATTTAAAATCACTCCAAGACACAATCTCCCCCCCACCCACCCACCCAAAAATATATATACTAGGGTATGCCCGTGCCTGAAGGCACGGTGACCATTAATATATGAAAATATAATTGAATATAAAATTATTGAGTTAAAATGTAATTTATTTAATTTGTTGGAAAAAAAAAATTTGAGGTGAAAATATAAATAGATGATCCGTATGGTTTTGAATTTTCAAATGAATTTTATAATTAGATTTTTGAAAAGAGTTTGGAGTATTGTAGTATGATAACACAAATGCAAACAAAGATCATATCACCAAATATTTACTATTGTAGTATTTTTGTTTATGTAACCCACTTGCAATTTGTAATACAAAATAAGCATTTTATTATCCTAGCCAATAACGGTACCCAAATAAATTTCTATATCTACATTTTTTTAGATAGTGAGTTTTGGTTGAAGTAAAGAAAAGAGATCTCAAAGCTATAGTTTTGCATCAATTTTAATGTAATGGCTAAAATCTAACAATTTTTATTGTTTGGTGGTCAGTTTATTGTGCAAAAAATTAAATAAATGAAAAATAAATAAATTGTATGCTACGTGGTAAATAAATCAATTTGAACATAAATTTTCCAAATTTATAGGTAAACGAAATAGTGAAAAGTAAACACATAAATGCTACGTAAAATTCAAGCACAACAAAAGCTTAGAGATCTTAAACAAACAACAAAATGTAAATCTCATAACACAGAAACATCTACATAAAAATCAGACGAAATACGCTAGCCAATGCTATGCAATAGAAAAAAATAAACAACAAATTAAGCACACCAGCCAATGCTCTGCAATACAAAAAAAAAATGCCAAATAACAAATTAAGCACACCAGCCAATATTCTGTAATAACCAAATAAAAAGATAACCAAATAAAAATATGATTAGTTTTGTTTAACCTAATTCAAGAGCATATTAGGAAGAAAAAACAAAAAAACAAAAAAACATATATCACCTAGTGTGTTACATTTACAAAAACAAACTCATAGCATAAATCAATAATTCAAATGAATATTATCTAACATACATCTAAACTTAGTTATAAATTTCACATAGATAAAAGGCTTTACAAAACTATTGTAAGTAATAAATTTCACATCGATTGAAAACTTTACAAAATATGGATCGTAGCTAGCATATGTACGCTTTTCACAAAAATAAATATGAGATTCAAACTTGTTCTTTTTTAGAAATCCTAGGAGCGCCTCATCACTTTCCAAAAAGTCCTCGTATCAACTTGTATGTATCCCCAGTGAGGAGCATGCACGACAATCTACTAATTTATAAAAATAAAAAAAGTTAGTATATTAGCAAAAGAAAATTTATATATATATCAAAACACTTTCAAATTGAAATTACCTTGTTATATCCCCATCGAAGCAATCTAGTTGTATTTATATTTTTGAGCTCCATATATTTTTTAACCCAATCCTACAAAAGTCAACACATATAGTAAAATATTTTAAAAATAACAATTTGTAATCAATAGAAATAAATTTATCAATAAATAAATTGTACCTTTTGACAAAAGTGGTTTGATCCATAAGTAACACTATAACAAAATTTCAGGATAAACAATGTTTGTAGTAGAATCTGGCTCATCATTGGGAAGGAGGACACTTATACGATCAAAGGATGTGCATCTAGATAGGGCCACATACAATTGCCCATGACTAAACACTGGTGTGCACAAATCAACTCCAACAAATTTCACAGATTGCCCTTGAGATTTATTAATGGTCAGGGCATATGCCAATCGAACTGGAAATTGACGTCTTGTCATTCGAAAAGGCATTTCTGAAGAAGACGGTGTAACGCCCTCAAAAATAAACCCATACATATAATAATAAGGTGCATAAACCATAATTCATTCATCAGAGTATTCGTGTATTCGTAAATAAACGCATTACATGTAACATCAAATTAAATGCCCTATGGGCTTACATCTTTCCAAGCCAACACTTGGACACATACATATGAGTTCTAACTCAATTACAAATAAAGCCCTAGGCTTGAAGGTTTACATGTACTATCAAATAAACACAAATAACGAAAGATAGTCTTCAAGATCCAAATCTTTCCAAGCTAAGTCCTTGGAGGTAGCTTATCACCTGGACCTGAAAATGATGTTCCCTTATAGGGTGAGCCACAGCCCAGTAGAAATACTAAACCAAATATAAGCATTGAATAAAGCAAGAGCATTCAATAGATGGTTAACCTCTCATTATACAGTTCATGACACTAATGTCTATGACTCGTTTCATTTTCCCTTATTAACAATATGGCTCAGAACCTGGCCAAACTTACAACAGTGAAATATATATCACATTCACATTACTTCCATTATAAACATGACAAATGAGACTAAGGCTCAAATCAAAACACTTCCATGCTTCCAATTTGATACACATTTTAGTGCTGTATCAATAACATGTAAAAACACTTCAATATCAATAAGCACACATAAAAGTGATGCTAATGGAGTCCATCCCCTATCTCCTCCCAAACAATACACTTCAATATAAATAAGCACACATAAAAGTGATGCTAATGGAGTCCATCCCTATCTCCTCCCAAACAAAATCCGGTTTAGAGGTCCATCACCTATCTTCCCCTAAACCATGGAGTACATCCCCTATCTCCTCCCACAAAATATGCATAATGCAATGCTCAATCAATACAAGTAATTTCTGTATTAATGCACTAGTCAAAATTAATGACTTAACCGATGTGATTAGTTTCAGTTATCCCTAATCCACATGTCATATCTACATCAATCACGACTATCCTCCACCGATAGCCCAAAACATTTATTTCTATACTGGAAATAAATATAACAACAATTCAATAGGCGAATGATTTCAATTCTCCAACTACACCATTAAATCAATTAATTCCACAATTCTCCGTAAATTAATTATACAAATTAATTTATTAAAACAACCAGGACTTCCCAAACTTACCAAAAATACCCCGACATTCCAAAATTACCAAAATACCCCGACATTCCAAAATTACCATAATACCCCAACATATCAAAATACCAGAACTTAGAACAAAACTTATAAGATAGAGTAAGAAATCCCTACCTTGAAGAAAATAACCAAACTTAGAAGATGGAGATGATGACCCAAACTTCAAAGTGCTCCAAACCCAAAGATTTTTAGATTAAAACGAAGATCTCAACACCCTCTATCTTATTAACAAAGGCCCTAGGGTAGATTCACACTCTAGAGAGATCAAACCTTAGAGAGAAGAGTTTAGAGAGAGAGAGTGTGGGCTGCTAGGGTTTACAAAAGAAAAGAAGAAGAAAAGTGATGTTCAATCCCGTAGCTGCCAACTGATATAAACAGGCTCGCTCGAGCGAAGACTTGGTCGCTCGAGCGACCAGACACAGAAAACCTCGCTCGAGCGAAGAAAGCTCGCTCGAGCCAAAACATGATGCTTCAGGTCTACACTAGACGCAACCCCTCGCTCGAGCGACCAAACCCTCGCTCGAGCGACCAACTCAAAAACTGGACAGCAACACTTGGTTTCTGAACCCAACTAACCTGTATCAAACCTGCCCAACACATCCATTATTCAAAACAAGAATTTAAAGGACGACAACAACAATGTGATAACAACAGGATCTACGGAATATAATGTTCAGGCATACAACAATAAAAAGAAAAGACCGGGGTCGCTTAAGACGGTGTCAAGGATATCCTTGGTATGAATACCAAATTGCCACATTTTTTTCTCAGTTAAATTTGAGCTTCAATTATGCGAGTATTGCATCTAGAAACCATCAATCTTGTGCCATTGCACAGTCCATCTTTTGGTGCAATATTTCTTAACAACATTATAGGACAACCCACTTTCAACTCTACCTTAAAAGCTGGTAGCCCAGGAGGATCTAATGAATTTAAATATTCATTAGGATATCTATTTATTATAGTACGATCAATTTCATCATCTTCAGACATCTTGTCTGCTGCAAATAAGTATGTGTGTTGCCGGGAAAATATTCAATGCTGCAGTATTGATAGCACTGACATCATCATTCCGTGCAGAAAGAATTGTACGTTCAGTTAAAAATGTTGCAGTCGATGTCATTGCCACATCCAGTTGCGGATAAACTACTGAGATTATGTCTTTTAGATCTTGGCATTTGTGTATTGTTGATGGAAGTTTAACAATTTCTGAGAGTTGGTCCAATCTATTTATAAAAATAAATAAAAATAGTAAGTAAAATCAATTAAAGTACATAAACGTAAATATATTTCGTCAATTTAAAAGAACCATATAATAGAGAAAAAGTTTGAAGAAATATTACCTCCATCAAGAATTTTGCAAAATTAGCATTTTCAAGATTTGCATGATTCAAGCGCATGTTCAAATTTAAAGACAGAACATGTATATCCTTCCATAGAAAAGAGTGTCTTAATGATGCATTCACAATTTGCTCACGGACTCCTTTGGTTATAACTGGTAAGATTTGTCGAAAATCTCCACAAGAACAACAGTGATACCCCAAATGGCTTTTCACTATCACAAGTGTCCCGAAGTGTGCGATCAACTGCCTCAACACAATGTCTATGCTGCATAGGAACTTCATCCCAGATTATAAGTTTTGTTTCTCTAAACAATTCTGCTTGTAATGATTGCTTGCTAAATCCACAAATTGAATTTTCCAATACATCCAACGGAATGGAAAATGTTGAATGAGCAGTACGACCTCCTACCAATAACAATGATGCAATTCCAGATGAAGCCACAGTAATAACAATATGGCCAAGGCTGCGACACTTTAATGCAATCGCATTGTACAAAAACGTTTTCCCTGTTCCGGCACCTCCATTCAAAAAGAAAATAGTTCCTTTATTTTCAAAGACTGAGGAAGTGATTGCATCATAAGCTGTTCGTTGATCATTGTTGAGGCGATCAATAATAATTTCTGCATCTGCCTGTTGTGCCTCATTATGCAGTTGTTGATGTTCGAATATCAACCTGTTACCAACTACTGCACTCCAATTTGTAGAAGGTTGTGGCATTGGCGGGAAGTCAATTAAACTTTTTCCTGATTCTTGGAGCATTTGATTCAAAAGATATAGACCATAGTCTTCAATTTGAGCCTCAGTTGGTTCAGAAATGGCAAACAATGTTCGAATCTTATGTGCAAGATCATCACATATATGCATTGAAAATTGATTCCATAACGCATATGGTTGCAGTGGAGAGCACTGAGTAAGAATAATAGTAAACAATCTCCTTAATTGATAACCAGTTTTCATAACTGCAGCCTCTTTAAGGCATTGTATCCATTCTTCATCATCTTCTAAAAGTCCTCTTGCAACACATGCTGATTTAAACGTATCATGCAAAACATTGTTGACCGTGCGTAAACATTGAAACGATTTTGGTCCTTTGACAACAGTTAATAGCAAACGCAAATAAAATCTCTCACCACAATTAGGGCTAGCAAAGTACATTCTACCGATTGCATAGCCCTGCTGCTTGGTTTCCATCTCTTTCTGAATTAAGCCAAACAAAATGTTGTGGAAATTCTTGGTAAGTGAATGGACATTCATCTTCCATAGAAGCGCAACATGCAAAAAAACCAGTAAGAGTTGACATTTGTTGGCCAGCTCTAGAAACAATTGCTTCTAATGATTCATCAGGATTAAAAAGAACGCGGTGCATTCCAGGTAAATGAAGTGCTAAGCGTACAACTGTTGGTATCTCTGCATGCAATGGATAACCAAATATTCGCCAAGCAGCTTCTGGAGGTCCAATATACCTCGCATCGAGATATTGTTGGATCTCATTTATCAATCCCAACACCATCGTTGTACGATCATAACCCTTATAAATACTTGTGTATATACTTGACACATCTCATTCCGGCACAAACTTCACATTTATGTGACAGTTGAAACGTTTAGATACATTCTGACATACATATACATTGATGACAACAACTTACTTACATTTATTGATATCAGTACTGATCTTCTGATTATCATGTATCATCTATCTTTCTACTTATGACGATCTCTGTTATCATTCTTTCCCCTCACAATATGAGCTTGACCATTATTGCGACGACGATAGATAGGATATCCATCTTGATCCATAGTAGTTGTTTCTGCGAACGCTCGAGGGTATCTCTTAGTGCATTTACCATTTTCCATACATGGTGCTTGTGGATTTCGAGCACCACATGGTCCATGTACCATACAACACTTGATAGTTTCAAAAAGCATAGGTTCATCTTTTGGATCTGGAAATTCTGCACAAACCAATTTGTCTACTTGAGCACATGTCCGAATTTTGTCTGGACCCTTAAGAAATAGAAGTGCATGCATATGAGGAAGGCCTCGCTTTTGGAATTCAATTGTAAAAACATGCGCAACTTTATTACCAAACACTCGGTTTGTTTCTATCTCCTTCATCAAGCACTTTCTCTTTAACTCAAAAACACGGGCAATTAAATCAGGACGATCAATAGGCTTTTGGTGCGGTAATAATGCCGAAGTAATTTCTGGCCAATTAGGATTTGCAGTCATGGTGAGAAAAATGTCTGGATGTTGGTTGTATCGTGTGATAGCCATTGAGTCTTGAAAGATTTCAAACATGTGTCTAGGACCTCCAGGAAATGAAGATGGCAAAACAAACCTTTGACCAATTTGATTGGGTTGAAGGTCATTTGGATCAATATCTGTCAAATCTTGGTAAAGTTCAGCACGGATCTTCCCTTGATTAAGCTTGTAGTAAGTCAACCTATTTTGTTCAGTTGCGGCCAAAGCATCAACCAAAAACTCTTGGAACAATTTTCCAGCTCTCAAAATTGTTGAATACTCTGTGGGTCGTTCAAACAAACGATAACTATAAAAATCCATTTGAGTAAGCCGATCAGTTGAAGGCCGATCACGTTCAACATCCCACAGTTTCATCTCAGGTTCCCATCCAAGCTCACCATGTGGAAATAATAAAACATAATGTAATGGCAAATATGCTGGGTGACATTCATTGATTTGCATTAGCTCATTATTTCCATGTAGATGTAAGATAACATCTCTCATTCCACTAACCTTGGTTCCATCACCTGGTATTACAACTGCAATCTCATCTGTAGTTGGTAGGTTATACCGTCGTCGATCTGTCGATGAACTGTAGTGGAGATGAGCAGGCAAATTTCGTCCTGTCAAGGCTAATTGATTCAAAATTGCATGAGCCTGGCGAAATTTTAACGAATGCATTAACCTGTAATAAACTATCTTGAATAGTTTTTAGAACATCTCTTCTTAATTGAGGATTTCTACGATTGCGAACTTTTAAAGCTGAATCAGGGTCATAAATGTACAATTGCGCATAAGCTGCATCCTACCTTGATTGTGGTAGTAGTGATCTTGTTTGATGTTGCAATTCCCCATGGATAGTGAATGATGTAGGGCCTCTTTCAGTAAGTACTCTTGGATCTAATGTAGCAACAAGACTTGTAAAAGCATTGGTTGCATTGTACACTCAAGTATAACGTCGAAACGATTTTGATTTATCATCATTCCCATCATATAATGCTTGAAGAAGTGAAGGGGCTGCAATAAGCAGAGGAAGCTTAACATTTCCTTTTGAACATGTTCTGAATAGAGGACGGTTTGGAGATGATTTTACTAATTTTTTATCCATCCAATGTAATGTTAAATAGAAAGGACATAATACATCCATTTTGCCAAGAGAATGACGACACGAATTTATATGTGCTCGAGTACCAACCGTTGGACTCATAGGCATATCCTCTAATTCCTCATCAATACATAGATCCTCTTGAAGGAAGGAGTTGTAAGAGTAGGCCTACAAATATTGGTTCTGTGCAAATTAAAATAGAATGGTAATAGTAAGAGTATGTATTTGAAGAATTAAACACAGTCTTTTATTAATTCCTTTGTGGAGCTAAATGTGCTTGGCATTGAGAACGAACATGTGGAAGGATGTGCAACCATTGTTCGTTTTTGCGCCGACTGAGTATCCTCAGTTGCCTTTGTTCCTAGTTCCAAGCAAGCACGACTACGACGACACGGTATTAAAGAAGTTTGTCTCGGTTGAATACATTCTCTTAATTTTTCCCGTTCTCGCCGTGCACGTTGGGCCAATGTAGCTTTTGATATAACATTGTTATTGTGTGCCTAAAATGTGAACATTATATCATTGATACCTAAAATAAAAATATTATCGTATACTATTTTATTTCTTTTTCTTCCTGCCTTGTGATAATTTTAAGAATATTTTTATATTTTTACATTTCTTCCTTTTCCATTTTGCTTCATTTTCCCTCTTCATGCCTTGTGATATAACAATTTGTTTTTTAATAATTGTTTTCTCTTTCTTCTTGCCTCATGATGATTTTAAGAAAATTAAAAATATTTTCTATGCTTATGTTCCTCTGTTCCTTTGCTTAGATGTTATAAAGTTTTTCTTGGAGTTGATAAAGTTACAATTATTTTTAGGAAATGTAAAGAGAGCTAAAAATACTTTGTTTGAGTGTACAGAAAACAAAGAGCACAAAAAAATTGACCACAGTTTACATTTTAAAAATATACATGATCAATGTTCACTTAAACAATATGATTGCTTTGTTTTACTCGATAAATATTTTTTTAAGATGTTGAAATAAAGTTTTTCTTGGAGTTGATAAATGTAACAATTATTTTTAGGAAATGTAAAAGAGAGCTAAAAATACTTTGTTTGAGTGTACAGAAAACAAAGAGCACACAAAAAAAATTGACAACACAGTTTACATTTTTAAAAATACATGATCAATGTTTACTTAAACAATATGATTGGCTTTGTTTTACTCGATAAATATTTTTTTAAAGATGTTGAATATATACCATTGGACATGTGTTTTCCTTTCCTTTGTCAAAAGAAGTTGCCTTTTCTTTTCCTTTACACATTGCCTTGCCCTTTTCCTTTTCCTTTGCCTACCAAAAATAAATAAAATTTATTCAGAATACACGAAAAGAACATGTATTTATAGAATTTATTAAGATTACGAAAAAAGAATATGTTGAACTTGATATTTATACTTACCTTAGAATTGCGGATAATATTAAGATTGCACTCATCACGAATAACAACACCGATATTCCTAGTCTCATGGAGGAATGGGCTTGCATGGGTAGGCCTACAAATATTTGTTGTGTACAAAATAAAATTTATAAAATAAAATCTTAACAATAAGAATATGTATTTGTAGAAATAAATATAATGTTTTACCAATTCCTTTGTGAAGCTAAAGATGTGCTTGGCGAAGTAAGATGTGTAAACATTGCTCCTTTCTGAGCCGTGGAGTATTAGTTTGTGCTTGGTGGAATCAATTCTCTTGATCTCTCTCGTTCACGTCGTGAACGTTGTCCCAATTGATATGAAGAGTTTGCCTATCATTTCTTGCAGCTTTCGATATAACATTATTGTTATGTGCCTAAAACATGAAGATTAATTTCATAAGATGCCTAAAAATGAATATTATCATCTACTGTTTTATACTTTTCTCTTCTTTTTCATTTCTATTAATTTACTTTATCTTAATTCCCTTCCTTCTGATATTTTGTAAAAAAATTGAAAAACTTTTTCATTATGTATCCCTCCTCTCCTCATTCCTTTTTGTTCTATTTCTTTTTCTTCTCTTGTAGATGTAATGTCAATAGCAAAAAGCAAAAAAAGAATAATAATTAATTTAAAACAAATATAATGTTTTTGTACAAATGCTATTTTAGCATGCTTCAAAAAAAACATTTCACAAATTTATATGAAACTGCTTACTATAAGAACAGTATATGTCACTGTGCAGGTAGTATGTCAATTTTATATTTAAAAAAATAAAAATAAATAATCAAGGTCATGGTCCAAAATAAAATATTCAAAAAAAGAACTTTAAATGGAAATGTTGAAGAGCCATTACTACTGAACATGTATTTTCCTTTCCCTTGCCCGAAATGGTGGTCTTTTCGTTTTTCTTCAACAATGCCTTGGCAATTTCCTTTTCTTTGCCTACAAAAAATAAAACAAAATTTTTAAAGAATAAAGAAAATATATATATGTAGAAAGTTTTTTAAAAATATATAAATAAGAATATACGGTGTTTTGAATAAAAAAAAATCTATATAATTAAATTGGGCCTACCTCTCGAACACGGATGACATTAAGGTCACGCTCATCACGGATAACAACATTAACATTTCTTTCTTGAAGAAATTGGACCTAAAAATACAAAAGAATTAGAGGTAAAAAAAATTAAAAAATTATACATGTAAGAAAATGAGTAAAAGGAGCCATATTACAGTTCGACGTAGGTCTCCATCCATCTGTAAATTATAAGAAAAGAGCATTTTGTTATAAGGAATTAGATAAAAAATTATGAAAAGAAAAGAAAATTGACTTTTGCTTATAAGAAAAATGTTTTTTTTTCAAATAAATAAAAAAGAAAACAACTTACGTGACCAAAAATAGTAATGTTGTCCATAATCAGCGGTTGAAGGTCAATGGTGTCTTCAACCTAAAAGTGCCTGGTTATGTAAATTTGACAAAGATAAACTATATGAAGGCAAAATGAGGTTTAATAATTGCCATAAAGAAAAATTAGTCGCTACCAAATAACAACCTCCTAACATATTATAGTTAACAACCTAGTTTAAGAAGTTCGTTTGTGCATGAATATCACAGATGGAGAAATTGACCTACTACAGGATAGAAGAAAAATTATATTTTTTTATGTCTTCAATATACATTAAAAATGATAGAAGAAAAAATTAAATACTCTCATAGAAATCTTCATAATTTTTCTCTATGGCCAAAATGTAGAAAATATTGCAATACATGATTTTGTGGTTGATTCTATATAGTAACTTTGCACTGACAAAGGTTAATTCTTATGGATTGTATTGCCCATTTTTCCTACTAACAACTAAGTAAATTATAAAAAAATATAAATTATACTAATGAATAAAATTTTAGCAAAACTTAATTACAAAAATTTAATTACTAAATTTGCATTTTAAAATGTGATTCCAAAATAAGTAAAAAACTACAATAAAAATTTATAAAAGGGCTCACCACACTGTAACTGGAAAATTACAAATACCTTTTGTATTATCTGTATAATTGCAAATGCCTTTTTCAAAAAAGTATACTACACAGTAGCTTATTTACTCCAAGGAGTAATACTCTCATAAAATCATTAAAAAATTGTTAAAACAAATTTTTAAAATAAGTTTAAGTTTTTTCAGAAGTCTTTTTTTTTGTTTGAAAAATTCCAAAAATAAAATTGAAAAAGCTAAATAAATTGGACTCTTTTTAAAGAGAGAGAAGCCTAAACATTTTAAAATAGCAATTCAATAAAAAAACCAAATTAAAAACAATTCACTAAAAGCAAAAAAAAATAAGGGTTATTAAATAAAAAGGGTTAACTTTTTAATGTTCCATTTTCCTTTCAATCAACAAATTCCCTTCAAATCCTAAATCCAAATACAGCCTAAGAGAGATGGGAAAAAAAAAAAAAAAAAAAAAAAAGACCTATCATATTACAAAATTAAACTGTAACAAAAACTTTGTAAAAATGTGTATTATCAACCAGTCCTCTTCTTAACATATCACTGGGTCTATAAAATGGGTATAAAAATGAACTTGTATATCATTATTAAAAAAAAAAAAAAAAGACATAAGTATTCACATAATTCATCATACGTTCCAAAAAAAAAAAATATTCTCTAGAAATTGAATAGCTATATACCAAGATACATAACTATACACACTATATTAGACTTCTTTCTAAACCAAACATTAAAAGCTTAATGTGTAATCTAATTATTGAAAATTCGAAAACCAAACATGAAAATTCCAGGGCATTAAAGAAATCTAAGAGAGTTCATTCATTAATTTAGAACATTCATTAACCCACTGCAATTCGAAAAAGAAAGCAAGGAACTAATAAAGACTTGCAAGGGAGAGACTTCCTAACTTGAGAAGCAAAATTAAAGGAATCAGAGACAGAAGGATAAAAAGAAAAACACAATTAGTAAGAGCACTCCTCAACACTAAAAATGTACATGAATATATTTTCATATTTGACGAATAAGAATAATGACCATTAATGATTAATGAAAACCTCAACCCATTTGATTAAGATGAAATAAAAATGATTGTTGACACGAAATATAACTGTAAGAAAGCAGAATGAAGTTTAATAATTGCCATAAAAAACAATTAATTGACACAGAATTACCTACTTTAAAAAGTGTTTTTTTAAAAAAAAATTTCAAAAATTAATATTTAAAAAGCTAAATTTTTAGAGAGAGAGAAGCGTAAACATTTTAAAATAGCAGTTCAATTAAAAAAATCAAATTAAAAATAGTTCACTAAAAGCCCAAAAAAAAAGGGTCATCAAATAAAAAGGGTTAACTTTTTAATGTTTCATTTTCCTTTCAATCAATAAATTCCCTTCAAATCCTAAATCCAAATACAACCTAAGCGAGATGGAAAAAAAGAAAAAAGAAAAAAAAAGACCTATCATATTACAAAATTAAATTGTAACAAAATCTTTGTAATAAATAAATAATAGTTATTCAGGCCCAAAAGTTAGACCTACTTTAATGAATCAAGAATCAACCAAAAGTTATTCAGGCCCAAAAGTTAGACCTACTTTAATAAATAAAGAATAGTTATTCAGGCCCAGTGATATGTCAAGAATCAACCAATCATCTTCTTGACACATCACTGGGTCTATAAAGTGGGTATAAAAAATGAACTTGTATATCATTATTAAACAAAAAAAAAAAAGAACTTGTATATCATTATAAAGTGGGTATATCATCATCATACATTCCAACTATTTAAAAAAAAAAACATAAGTATTCTCTAGAAATTTAACAGTTATATACCACGATACATAACTATACACACTATATTAGACTTCTTTCTAAACTAAACATTATTTTTATCGTGCCTTCAGGCACGGGCATACCCTAGTACACACTATATTAGACTTCTTTCTAAACCAAACATTAAAAGCTTAATGTTTAATCTAATTATTGAAAATTCCAAGACCAGACATGAAAATTCCAGAGTATTAAAGAAACTTGAGAGAGTTCATTCATTAATCTAGAACATTCATTAACCCACTGCAATTCGAAAAAGAAAGTGAGGAACTAATAAAGAATTGCAAGGGAGAGACTTCCTAACCTGAGTATCTGCTTGAGAAGCAAAATTAAAGAAATCTGAGATAGAAGGATAAAAAGAAAAACACAATTAGTAAGAGCACTCCTTAACACTAAAAATGTACATGAATCTATTTTCATGTTTGACGAATAAGAATATGACCATTGATGATTAATGAGAACCTCAACCCATTTGATTAAGATGAAACAAAAATAATTGCTGACATGAAATATAATTGTAAGAATGCAGAATGAGGTTTAATAATTGCCATAAAGAAAAATTAATCGACACAGAATTAACAACCTCATAACATATTTTAGTTAACAACCTATTTTAAGAAGTTCATCATTGCATGAATATCACAGATGGGGAAATTGAACTACTACAGGATAGAAGATAAATTATAATTTTTTAATGTCTTTAATATACATTAAAAAGGATAGAAGAAAAATTAAATATTGTCATAGAAATCTTCATAATTTTTCTCTATTGGCCAAAATGTAAAACTATCGCAATAAATGATTTTGTGGTTGATTCTATATAGTAATTTTGCATTGACAACAGTTAAATTCTTATGGATTGTATTGCCCACTTTTCGTACTAACAACTAATATATACCACACAAAAAAAGGCAAAATAAAATTTTAACAAAACTTCAATATAGAAATTTAATTACAAATTTTGCATTTTAAAATGTGAAAAAAAAGAAGAGTAAAAGGCTACAATAAAAATTTATAAAAAGTCTCACCATACTCTCACTGGATAAGTACAAATATATTTTGCCTTATTTATACAATTACAAATGCCTTTTTCAATACTCTTATAAAAATTATACTACACAGTAGCTTATTTACTCCAATGAGTTACACAACACAGTAGCTTATTTAATCACAAATATATTTACTTCACCCATTTTTCCATATTGTCCATTCAAAAGTTATATTTATTTATTTTTAATTATATGTTTTATAAGCAGTGAAACAGTGAAGAAAGTTAAAACTTTCAATTTCCTTTTCCTTCCTTTTCTTAGATACCAAACAACAATGCATAAGATTCAAACTTCCTTTTCCTCTCTCTCTCTCAACAATCAACAACCAAACTAAGAGAGAGAGAGAGAGAGAGAGAGAGAGAGAGAGAGAATCCAAAAAAAAATAAAGTGGGCATGAAAATTGAGCTTGTAGATCATTATTAAAAAAAGAAGTATTCACATAATTCATCATACATTCCTATTATTTAAATAAATAAAAAAAGACACATAAGTATTCTCTAGAAATTGAACAGCTATATACCAAGATACATAACTATACACACTATATTAGATTTTTTTTTTTTTTTAAAACCAAACATTAAAAGCTTAATGTTTAATATAATTATTGGAAATTCGAAGACCAAACATGAAAATTCCAAAGCATTAAAGAAATCTCAGAGAGTTCATTAATTAACCTACTACAATTCAAGAAAGAAAGTAGGGAACTAATAAAGAATTGCAAGGGAAAGACCTCCCAACCTAAGTATCTGCTTGAGAATCAAAACTAAAGAAATATGAGACAAAAGGATAAAAAAAAAAAAAAAAAACAACAACAACAACAATTAGTAAGAGCACTCCTCAACACTAAAAATGTATACAAATCTATTTTTTGTTTGATGAGTAAGAATATGACCATTGATGATTAATGAGAACCTCAACCCATTTGATTAAGATGAAATAAAAATGATTGTTGACATGAAATATAACTGTAAGAAAGCTGAATGAGATTTAGTAATTGCCATAAAGGAAAATTAATTGACACAGAATGAACAACCTTATAACATATTTTAGTTAACAACCTACTTTAAGAAGTTCGTATGTGCATAAATATCACAGATGGAGAAATTGAACTACTACAGGATTGAAGGCAAATTATAATTTTTTTATGTCTTCAATATACATTAAAAATGATAGAAGAAAATTTGAATACTATCATAGAAATCTTCATCATTTTTTTCTATTGGCCAAAATGTAGAACTATTGCAATACATGATTTTGCAGTTAATTCTATATAGTAATTTTGCATTGACAATAGTTAAATTCTTATGTATTGTATTGCCCACTTTTTGTACTAACAACTAATGTATACCACACCAAAACAAAAAAAAAAAAGTAAATTATAAAAAAATATAAATTATACTACTTATGAATAAAATTTTAGCAAAACTTCAATATAGAAATTTAATTACTAATTTTACATTTTAAAATGTGAAAAAAAAATAAGAAAAAAACTACAATAAAAATTGATAAAAAGTTACAAAAATATTTTTTATCTTATCTATATAATTACAAATGCCTTTTTCAATACTCATAAAAATTATGCTACACAGTAGCTTATTTACTCCCATGAGTACTACACAGTAGCTTATTTAATCAAAAATATCTTTCATTAACCAATTTTTCCATACTTTCCATTCAAAAGTTCTATTTATTTATTTATTTTTAATTATATGTTTTATAAGCAATGAACCAGTGAAGAAAGTTAAAACTTTCAATTTCCTTTTCCTTTTCCTTTTCCTTTTCCTTTTCCTTCCTTTTTCTCACATACCAAACAACAATGCATAAGATTCAAACTTCATTTTCCTCTTTCTCTCAACAATCAACTGCCAAACTTAAACGAGAGAGAGAGAGAGAGAGAGAGAGAGAGTCTAAAAAAACAGAGATCGAAGTACTAACCAGAGCGTCGAGAAACAATCTGCAAGTAAGAACAAAACACAATCAGAAAAAGAACAAAAATAAAAAATCACAAAAATAAAAAATTCTGACAAACCGTCATTTTGTCAACCCATATTTGGTGAGTAAAAATATGACTATTGATAATTAAATAAAGTCTCAACCCATTTAACTAAGATGAAATAAAAATGATTCTTAATTTGAAATCCATTTTTCCTTAACCCCCATTTGATAGAGAGAGAAAAGTGGGTGTTGAAACCCAATTGATTATTGAACAAAAAAACACAATACAGAATTTCATTTTGTATTTTGAGACATTTGATAAAAATTGTAAAATGTTCAACATTTTTGTTTTTGCTATTAAAGCTCATCCTCAACAGCAACATTTAATAGATTATAGGAATTATTATCACCAAAAAGAGGGTGCAAAATAAAATGGGCTTTGAATAATGCAACAAAATAAAACAGGGTGCAAACAGCCCTATAATCCATCATATTTTTAACCCATTTCAATATTTACAAAAATAGAAAGACACCCTATAATGTTTCAATTTCAGTGTGGTCCGAATATAATTGTCATTGGTAGGGTTTAATGAGATTTTTGCTTCAGAATTTTTTTTTAAAGAGAGTCTCAACCCATAAGATGAAATAAAAATGATTCTTAACATGAAATTCATTTTTCCTTAACCCCCATTTGATAGAGAGAGAGAGAGAGAGAGAGAGAGAGAGAAGTGGGTGTTGAAACCCAATTGATTATTAAAGAAAAAAACACAATACAGAATTTTATTTTGTATTTTGAGACATTTGAGACATTTGATAAAATTTTAAAAATTCTCACAAACCGTTATTTTTTCAACCCATATTTGGTGAGTAAAAATATGACTATTGATAATTATGATCATTGATAATTGTACAGAGTCTCAACCCATTTAACTAAGATGAAATAAAAATGATTCTTAATTTGAAATCCATTTTTACTTAACCCCCATTTGATAGAGAGAGAGAAGTGGGTGTTGAAACACATTGATTGTTAAAGAAAAAAACACAATACAGAATTTCAATATTTCGGTTCCTTAGACCCCTTTGTATACTATGGCCCATGTGGCTGTTTAACATTGCAATCCCTAGGACTCCAAAGCATTATGGTAATTTTGAATTTTATTGGACAAACATTCATTTATTTTAATCTAGTTCTTGACCTCAAATAAGTCTAAAAGTCACTAAACCATACTAATAATATTTCTATAATTTATATGAAAGAAGTTCTCTGCTTTCTAAAACATTTTGAAGTATTTAAATAGAACGCAAGAGTGTGAGTCTTTGTATAGTGTACTCACCTTCATCGTGATATAGTATACTCACCTTCAAAAATAAAAAGAGGTTCAAGTCTCACCCCTCACTTATCTAATTTTTATTTTTTCTAAACAGAAAAATGAGGGACATGTGGCATAAATAGAAGGCTTGGATACCAAGTCCTGCCTTCACTTAGTATAGATAAATTCACCTTTCATACCACAAAAAACCAAAATACATAATTTTTATAAAATCATCTAATTAGACACCATCACAATAATTTATAAATTTTTCTTTAAAAATTTTTTTAAAAAAAAAAAAAAAAAAAACACCACTTGGACGTCCACTATATCATTTGTAGTGGATTGCAATGTTAAACTGCCAATTTTAGACATTTGAGAAAAAAGCACAATACAAAATAGGTGGAAACAATCAATAACATAGTTCATGAAGGAACCATGTAATATGTGGAAACCATATAATGCATGCAAGGACCTAAGAAACAATCAATAACATTTGATTATCTATAAATTTGGCAATTCACATACTCTCAGATGAGTCTCAGATATTTGCTTTGAAGAGAACCAAAGTTAGTGGCTGAAGAGAACCAAGTTTGTGTTTGCACCATAGTTCATGAAGGAACCATGTAATATGTGGAAACCATATAATCTGATAGAAAAGGAAAACAGCCCTATAATGTTAATGTTAATGTTAAAGGAAAACAGCCCTATAATGTAATATATGAAAATAACCATATAATCTGATAGAAAAGGAAAACAACCCTAGACAATAAATTAAGAAAAGGAAAACAGCTCTATAATGCAAACAGAACGCTAATGTTAATGTTTCAATCCCAAAAAGCCCCATGTGATCAGCACCCATTTACTCATAGAAATCTTATTCAATACTTTTCTGAAACCCACCAATATGAAACCCACCAATATGAACCTAAAATCGAAACTGAAATATAAACCCATTTCAAAATACAAAACCAAAATACAATTTTATAGAAATCAAAACCAAAAATCAAAATAGAAAACCCATCATAATCATAGGTTAGAAATATATAAACCTATCATACAAAATTTTCAACCCATCATATATAATCGAAACATGGGAAAATGGAACCGAAATAGAAACTCATTTCATATAAAATTCTGGAGATTGAAAGAGCAGAGAAGAAAAATTGCTGGAGCAGTTCGAAATAGAAAATCCATCAATGATTTACAAAAGCTCTCTTCTAATCAAAATCCATTTCTAAGAACCCATCAATGAAATCAAAATCCATCAATATTTACAGAAATAGAAACCCATTTCATAGGTTAGAAGAGTGAAAGAGCAGAGAAGAAAAATGGAGATTGCTAAGAAGAGAGAGAGAGCTTTTGCTGGAGATTGCTATAACCAGTGAGAAAAATGGAGAGTTGAATCTAAAACAAACAAATCAAAAGAGAGCTTTTGCTTCAGAACTTTGGGAAAGAGAGACAAAGTGAAGAGACACATTTTGGAGGGACACATTCTGAAGCAAAATTTTGATAAATATAATCTCAACCCTCAGAATTTTTTGCAGAAACAAAGTAAGTAAATTTTTTGCTTCAGAATTTTTTTTTTTTTTTGCTTCAGAATGAAACAAACTGAAGGTAAAAAAAATTTGAGCCATTGTTTAGCAGAGGAGAGAAGACGGGATGATGAAAAAAAAAAAAAACAGAGGAGAGAAGAGTGAGGAGAGAAGAGTGCCTTACCTGGTGATGGTGGAGAAGAGAGCTTTCGATTGAGCTGTGTTCTTCCTTCTTCAGAGCTTTCTTCCTTCGATTGAGCTCTCTTTCTTCAGATACATATCGATACATATCAATACATATGATACAAATGATGCCTTACCTGGTAAAATGCAGTGGGTTGGTGAGAGTTGATAGGAATACAAATCTGGACCATTGGATTTTAGCCATGGACAAATCTAAACCATTGAAACTCTTTTCAATCTCAGCCATTGTTTTTAAATTGGACAAATCTCAACCATTAAAGATAGTTTGTGAGAGAGACATTTTCAAAAATAAATCTGAGCCATTGCTTTTAAATCTAAACAGATCTGAACCATTGATTTGAAAGACATTTTCAAATTAACCCTTCCATTGTTATATAGATATATATATATATAATAATAATAGTCTATGTATAATGGATTAATTGACCGGGCTTGAAATTTATAAATTTTGTAGGATCGGATTTAGGGTAGCTATATTAATCCTCATGTTGTGTTGGGATTGAATTGACACATAATCTTTGTCACGCCCCGGATTTACAAGATTCGACCCATGCGAATAAACCACCCAACAATAAATAAAAGATTGTAATAATAATAATAATAATAAGTAATAACTCTCATGCAGATAAATTATCAACAAAAAAAAACTCTCCTGCAAATGTATGCAATATAGTCACACAATACATATGTTTATCCGATTTTATACATCCTATATACAATCTTTAAGTGGTATGAATACTCCGTATTAAACCTACGATGATGTTAATCATTAAATTGAAGTGCCTGTAGGCTTACATCACATGTAAAGGGTGTAACCCTTACAATAATGGCACACAACCAAATAAATAAAACAAATGGCCTAAGGCTTACAAATAATGGAACCGCCCTACCCAGCTCCGATTATAGCGATTCTGATTTTAACCTGACCATTTTGTATCTTGGACTCAGGTTTCGTGGTTTCGTATTGTTGCTTTTGTCATATTTCCTTTATACCTATTTGAGTTTGGCTATTGGGTTGTATTGGTCGTGTTTGGAACAGGTTGGTAGCTTGGTTTTCAAACCCTTGTTGCCTAGAATTTTACTCTTCCACTCGAGTGGGCTTTGTGAACTCTCAGTATTTTTGTAGGTCTGCAAAACTACTGGGAGAGTGTATTCTACACTCGAGCGGTGCTTATGAGCTTGAGCGGCCTTTCTTGCGTTTGAGCGTTGGTCTGCTGTCTGCAAAACTATTAGAAGTGTGTATTCTGCGCTCGAGCAAGACTTCTTACGCTCGAGCGGAACAACTTATTGTGTCTGACGATCGAGTTTCATTTCTTGCGTTCGAGCGGACTATACGTATATCAACCCTAGATCTAGAGTCTCTCTCTCTCTCTACATTTTCACCTAGATCCGTTGGTTTCTCTACCCTAGTGTCTTTGGGAAAGAGGTAGAGCGTCTCTAGAGCTTCACTTTGGTCCGAACAAAACTTGGTTTCGGCGTCTTTGAAGTTACTTCCATGCTTTGCTCGTCTTCTAAACTTGAGGTAGGGACTTTCTACACTCTTCTATAAGTTTTAACTTAGTTATTTGTTGATATGTAAAGAATATTGGAACGTGGGATGATTTTGAACAAACTTAGGGTTTTGGTTTAAAATTAAAAGAGGGGTTTTCAAATGTATGTATTAAAAATGGTTATAGGAGTAGATGTGTGGTTGTGTTGTGATAAATTTGGTCATTTTGATACCGGGGATGGATTTTAAAGAAAATATAATTTTGCCCTAAAATGTCTCTAAATGTTATTTTGTATAAATAAATGAAATTGGTATTGGGAATATGAGATTTGATGAATGTTTATATAAATGATGGAGTTAGATATATATTACCTCTCACCTATGGAAATTGCATAATTTATCTGCCTTGGAGGTTGTATATCTGTTTAGAAATATCTGTTTTGGACTATCGATAGAGAATAGCTATGATTGTTGTAGAAATTGCATGAGGATTAAGTGAATTGAAACTAATCTTTTATTCGTTGTCATTGTAAAATTTATGATGTTTGGGAGAAGAAAAGGAATGTACTCTATGTTTGGGAGAAGAAATGTGATGGGCTCTATTGAATTAAGTTGGCCTGTGTGTCCAGGGTGAAAGTCCCGAAAACTGCGCATATACATAGGTGCCGAGTCCCGTAGACGAAATATCCATAAAATGGCAAAATGGAAGTAATTGTATAATGGCTATGTTGGTTAGGGACCCACTAAGTTATATCCTCAGTTTGGTTGTCTGAATGAAATGGTGAATGGCTTACGAATTAAGATAAAATTAATTAATATATAAAGCTTGGCATGGCATGGTTTTGTAAAAGAGTTATAAATGATTTTATCATGGGCATTGGATATGTATATCATACTTTTATCTTTGTTAAGATTTATACATTGTGTTAGATTGTCTCTAATGGGCTTTGGCTCAACTTATTTGGGAAAAATCATTTTCAGGTGTTGGTGATATGCCTCCGCTAAGACAGTAGCTTTGAGGGATTTGGAGCAAGAGCTTCTCTTTTGTTGTATTTATTTTGTATAACCAAGGGCTTTAATTGTGTTGAGCTAAACTCATTTTTGTTGTAACCAAATAGTGACTTGGAAAGATGTAAGTCTTTAGGGCATATGAATATTCGTTTAGCTTTCATTTCATGTCACCTTTTGTATATTAATTCTGATTAATGAAAGCTCATCATTTCAATTATGTCACATTATATTAGTTGTTTGGAGTTGAATTATTGTAATTAATTTGGGGCGTTACATCGATCATAACTCTAATGTCTGTACATGTAACACACATGAAAAAACATTTTTAACCACGTAAGGTGAGCGTAAAGCTCAATAGAGAATATTTCAAAAATTATATATGCTCCACTAGCACAAATGACCATGATGCAATACATATATACAATATGCCCAATGTATTTTCAAAATACATTCTGATTTCTTAACAAAAATCCTTTCATTTCAATCATCAAAACCCCTCATTTATTCAAAAAAAAATTCGAATTCAAAACATCTGTTTGAATAAAATCTATTTCCAAAATAGGTTCGCTATATCATAATACCAATTAGCAAATACATTGTTAAAACAAATGCAAATACATTGCTAAACAACAGTAAATACAATGCTAAACAGTTTGAAAACATCTTTTTCAAAGTCAGAATGACAATAAATAAAATGGGTAAATCTCTAGGGCTAGTGTTCATAATAGTAACTATAGAAGTCACTATGCCATTTCTCTAAGATTATGCGTATGGAATCGGCACCTACCGCATGGGTTTTAGGTCTTTCACCATGGACACGGCCAACTTAATTCTTCTTTAACACCCCCTTACAGTTTTACCACTTTATTTACCCTTTTTAATTACACAATACATGTGATCCCAAAATGATAGTTTCAAAATGATATATATGTTTTCCAAAACATAAAATGAGAATACTCAAACAACCTTTTCGAAAACATACAGTTCGGTTCTAAAATCCATTCTAAAACTCATGACATGCAGTATGATATTGTAGCTCGACTTTTCGTACTCCTTTCAAAGACGACTAGCCCTATAGTATCGGATTCTCGTGGTTCTGAATCTGATTCCACAAGTGTAATGTGAAATAGAAAACACAAAAATCTTTTGAAAAATCGATTTTGAATCAAAATGCAAAAAATGGACTACTTTACTAGATACAGAGTCGCCACCTAAATATTTTTGAGAAATTTAAGAAACCTATGACTCGTGCCAAAGGTCACGTGTCCGTCATCACCAAGATTGTCTCGACTCGAGAACTTAGGTACGAAAGGGGGAGGTCATTAATTGAGCACCCCGCTGGCCCGACCAAAGATCGGCCTCTACTAGTTCATGATGTGATTCTTATTTACATTATATGCTCTTGTTCCGATTTATTTGGCTAACATTACTATGTGATGCGCACACAAGTATAGACTAATTTGTAAAAATTGGAACACTTTGATTCATGTTTGTTTTGAAAAGTGTTTCGAATATGTACCACTTGGAACAGTAATCGCATATGAACATTACTAAAATTATTTCAATTCAAGCAATTAGCCTTCGTTCACAAGCATTCAAGCAATTATATCAATTAAGCACTTAGCCTTATGGTGTAAATGCTTTTGACATGGCAGTACTAACACATACAATATGCTAAAGCAAATAAAAGCTCACCTAGTACTCTAAGCCCAAAAAGATGACAGAGTTAGAATAATGTATGATTCTAACTATGTAATATGACTAATGCAACGTATACAATATGCAATTACTAGGCTCGGCTACTAATATGGCGTATGAATCAATTTGATAGCATGTGGTCTAAGTACGTATTCAAAGAAGTATTAACTACAATGCAAGTTAGAATGATGCGCCAAGCTCAATGCATGCAAGACAATGGATGCAAGGCATGAGAGATGCTAAACGAAACATGATGCCCTAAACTAACCATCATAAGCGGGTAAATGAAAGGGAGAAAGACGTGAGGTTGGAAGACATACACATTATTACAACTGTGCCCTTGCGCAGAAGGGTCCAACTAAGCTAACTAGCTAACTAATTACTATGAATTAACTAACTATTACAAACCAAATGAAATAAACTAACTATGCTAGCTAATTATTACAACATCACAATTAATGAACTATTCTAGCTAATTAGTATACTAATTAGAACTAACAAAGTAAGTACACTAATTAATTAATTACAAATTCTAATTATGTGACACCCTAAATATTTAATTAATACCACAACCAATAATAATAATAATAATAATAGTGGCCGTGGTAGTAAAACAAATAATTAATTTTCTGTTGGTATGTGATAAAGTGTAATTTATTTAGGGATTATTATTTAGGGCCAAATTCACACAAATATGGAATTATAATACTAGTTGAGTCAAATTAGAATTAAAGATAATAAATAAATAAATACAAATAAGAGTAAATAAATAATAATAGTAATAATAAATAGCAATTAAGGAGGAAGATTTGCAGATTTTCTAACAGTGTGGTAAATAAGCCACGCGTACTGTCTAACAGATAAGGGGAGGTGAGTCATCAGGCTGCTTCATCATCACACAAGCTGAGTCATCACCTAAAGTTATGTGTATAAATAGGGAGAAGGGATGCTGTGAGTGAACGGAAAAACAAAGAGTTAAAAAAAATAAATAAATAAAAAATAAAAAGAGAGAGAGAGAAGGAATCAGCACAAATAGGAAGCAAGGGAAGGGCCGGAAGATAGGAAAAATAGAAAGGAAATAGTAAGACTCAATCTTAAGGTGAGTTATATTATACCTTGAGTTACCATAACATATTTACGTATGTTTTGACTTACCATAATTTATTTTATACAAGTTGTATTTTATTAGTTATATTAAAATAAGTTATGTTTCATAAATATTTCAATTACGTTGATTAATTTCTGAACTCTATTTGTTAAAATGAAACCCATGGATATGTTTGTTTAAATTTTAAAGAATATTTGACTATGACCTTATAAACAATTATGTTTTGTAAGTACCACCATGGGAGTCCCATGCCTTGGGAGACTTAAATAACCATTGGCCTCTATTTGGCCACTTTGTGGTCCTCTATTTGTCATGGATCCATTGACCTCTGTTCTGACTGTCACTTATGTGACCTTTATTCTGTTCTATTCTGTACCGTAGTTATAGTTATTTATTTATATAATTTCAGTATTTCAGTTTCTGCCACTTAAATGATTTATTTATCAAATTGAGTTATGTAAATGTTTTGGCTTAACTAAGTATCCATGGTTATTTTGTATTCCCTATGCTCTTGGCATAATATTTCTCAGTCTACTGTGTGCTTATAGCAGTTACCATTTCAGGTGACGAGATGTAGGGAAAACCCATAACCTCACGTAATGGAACCCGTACGAGGATTGATGTTGAACCACTATTTTGTCTTTATTTTCTTTTTTTTTTTATATATTTTTGCTCCCTTTTGTTTCTACTCGAGACCGGTCACTGAATAATAAAATAATAAAAGCCCTATAAATGTATTTTCTCTTATTAAAATAATAAAATGGAGTAATTTCCTTTTTAATTATTTTTATTTTCACTTGCGCAGTTTAATTTGCTACAAATAGAATAAGTTAGTAAGTTACGATTCCAACCATAAGCCTCTGGGGTTGAGTTGTGACAAATTAGCTAACTCATTACAACATGAATACAACCAAAAGTAGGCTAAGGGAAATGTGGAATGTTTATGCGTGCACGCGGATTTCCACTCGAAAAAACCCACTATTTACTGCTTGATTGCCTCTGTTGCACCGGTAGAACATTGCACTGTTTTTCACCTCAGCCTCAGCTCTGTTATGTGCTAAAAAGTTACTACTTGGTTTGACAAAAGTGGTCGGCAGGCCAGAAGTAGTGGTCGGCAGGCCAAAAGTAGTGGGCGGCCAGCCACAAATAGTAGCCTGCCATTTAAAAGAAGTGGCCTGCCGGCTAGAAAAAATGGCCTACTAAAGCCTGGTTCCTCCTACTACAACAGAAAACATAACAGAGCACAAACAGGGTATTTTCAAGGTATGTTTGTCCACCCTACCTCTCTTTATCATCAAACAGCTCAAAGAAGGGGTATACTTGATTCGCAAACCATCAATCGATGCAATTTCATTATATGATGGCCTATGAATCAAGGGATACAATTTCAATAAATGCACAATAAAAGACTCTCAAATCTTCTCTCTATCATGGATTGATCAAGGGAAGTGGTTGACCTTGAACCATTTCATCACTAACAAGTATGAAATGTCTCAAGTTTCCATATGTTCAATTAACGTCCGATTGAACACCAAATTGCTTATTATCTTGCATCATTTTTAGTCCCAATTTTATTACTTGATTTTAATTACCAACCATTCCTTAGTTCATGAAGTCCAATAGTGATCTTTAAGTCCTTTAATGGAAAGAAATATCAAACAAAGAGTTGTTTTGGGCATGAGAGAGACACCATGCCGTTGGTAATGAACCCTCAAAGGGATTAAACCATTAAGCACAATACCTTAATCTCATGCTTAAACAAACACTTGGTTTGAAACAACTTTCAAAACAAAGAAAAAACCAAGAAATGAGGGAAGTTGCAAAAGTAATAAGAGGTGATCACAAGTATGAAAAGTAAGAAATAAACACTATCAACTCAAATAGGTTGGTGGCTAAGGCCTAAATCACCAAGCCTATAAGAACAATTACATTACAAGCATGCTATATAAAGCTCAAATGCAATGAACAACTAAAAACAATCCTAAAACAGTCCTAAAACATGCTGGAATTAAGACAAAAAAAATAGCTAAAATAATAAGCTACAATATGGAGCAAGTTAAGCTAGTAAGTAAGCACAAGAAAAAGAGGCTACCCCCTCCATTTATGGGACTTCAAAACATGATTTTAGCTTATGAAAAAACTCTGAAATTTAGTAGTAAAAAGCTAAAAAAAAGTTGATGAAGAAATGGGAAACACAAGAACAAAAGCTTAGGAGACAAGGTTCAAAGAATGGTGATTAACCCCTCCACCTTTGGTAGTTTTAAACCACAAGTTTCAGCCCATAAAAATAGTCCAAAAACAGTTGAAAAACAGCAAGAAAAGAGAGAAAAGAAGTAGTGCAAAAATTCTCAAAATTATACCTCTTGAAGTAAGGTAACTCTTTTGTTCATAAACCAACAAGTTCTCATTCTCAAGGACTGGAATTTGGATTCAAAAATATCAGCAATGAGAGCTCCAATATTGGTTTAGGAAGTGTTTGGGTAAGGTGTGTGTGTTGCAAGATAGAGATAGAGAGAGAATTTCAAGTTTTGGGACTTTTAGAAATTTTTGTAACCTAAAAACAAGATGAGAGGTTAAGCATATATAGAAAAACAGCCTCACAGATCGAAAATATTTATATGGGAATAGCTGGAGCTCTTGGAGATCGAAAATATTTATATGGGAATAGCTGGAGCTCTTGGGGATAGTTGGTAACAAATATTTGGGTTTTACACAAGTAGCTGGCAGGCCAAAAGTAGTGGCCAGCCGGCCACTAATAGTGGGCTGCTGGCCACAAAAATCTACTTTTAGGCTCGACTTCGAACGAGCATATCTTCTTCATCCGGACTCGGTTTTAGGTGATTCTTGAGTCTAAATTGAAGCTCCGAAAGTCTACTTTCCAATGGTGGTAGTTTACATCTAAATTATAAGTGTGAAAAGAGATATTCTTATTTTGGTGAATGTTGCTCATTTCTATCTTAACCAGATTGATGCCTAATTTCAAATGGCCATATCTCCCTCATTCGGACTCGGCTTTAGGAGATTATTGAGTCTAAATTGAAACCCCGGAAGTCCACTTTCCCATGGTTATGGCCTTACAACTAAAGTCTAAGTGTGTAAAGAGATATGCCCAATTTAGTGAAGGCTGTTCATTCCTATCTTAACGGATTCATGCTCAACCATTTCCCCAACTAGTGTTCTTCTATCCCCTCATATCTTCTTCAACTGCAAACCTCTAAATAAGATGTTTTTAAAGATTTTCAAAGAGTTCACCTCCCTTTCATTTATTTCCACTTTGTCCTTACTCGTTTTACCGAAAAGTGCAATATTTTAAACGAAATGCGAGTCTCGGAACATCGTAGAAACATTTGGATTTTTTTTTTTTTGAAAAAGAGAGTTTTAAGATCTAAAATAGTTTTGTAAGGTTGGGATTTGGAAACTCTTCTTGCTGAAGAAATCGAACATTTATACAGTATAACTTTCATCATCGAGTGATCAACCTAAAGCGTCCAAGTCTTAAGGGCGGTCAAAAATGGGGTGTCTACAGATATGTATGACTTATAAACATTCCAGTTTGCCTAGTCCGCATGCAGTTTCTAACACACTTTTGACAGCCAAAACAGTTATCTCTAATGTAATAATTAAAGATAACAATACGGATATACAATCCAAAAATCTCAAAATTACATTTCCCCAAAACATTCCCAAAGGAGTATCCAATACTCGGCATTTTCCCAAGTCTCATAACACTTTTCCAATCAAACCCTTTTTCCAAAAATCCAACTAATTCCCAAAAGCAACATCATTTAGGGTCTTTCACAAATTGGTGTTTTTTCATTTTTAGAAACCTATTTGTAATTTTGAATATCGAAAATAGATTTAATAGCAAAATCATAACTAAACAACCTCTAATTTGGAACAAACCCTTAATCCCGAATCACAATTTCAAAATCAACCAAATGACCACAAATCTTTATATCAAAATACGTCTCAATTACACTACTGAACTCATACAGAGTTAAGAAAATAGATCCTACCTCTTGAAGCAAAGAGAAGACAAACCAAAAAAGCCGCCAGCGATGAAAAGACGATTCGCTCAAATTAATGAAAGTCCTTGTCGAGCTCTACATTTTGATATATGGGACTAGGGTTAGAAAGTAGGTAAAATAAGATGAAATCCAAGCTTGAAAACTTAAAACGGTTGAAAATGGCGGAGGGAGAGAGAGATGAGGGAGATAGGATCAAGAAAATAAATATTTTTAGCTTTTGGAGACTTTTATAGGCAGACATATCGTGGCCGCGAAGGCTAGACCACGATAGCGAACAAGCTAACACAACAGGTCACGAGTGCGACCACCAAGACCACGGTCGTGACCATACCCTTTGCGACCCACACCATGGGCAACACACTTCTTCTAGCTAAAGGACCTGAGAGCCACTTTTGGTCATGGCCTAGCCACAACCCTATACAGGCATAGTCACACCCATTGCGAGGGCGACCTAGATAATCGTGGGTGCAAGCAGCCTAATATAGGAGACCTGGGCTGTTGCTCAACAGCCAACCTGATGCATGCCAAAGGTCCAAACTACCCAGAAAGGTCCAAATCACTCGGGACAACCCTGTGTCCCAACCGAAAATGAAAATGGGTCAGGTTAAACTGACTCGGGCCACCACAATCTCCTCCACTTAGGTTCCACAAAATTGAAGAAAACCAAAAACAAAAGGCCACCAATTTATAAAAGAAAACATAACACTAACCCAAACTTAGATCCCTCTTGGGATACGTTTCCTAGATCCCGGTCCAATTCCTCGAGGCCTCAAAGACACTCGAACACCCAGAATACTAAGAAAATCTCACAGATGCCTCTTCAACCCACATAACTCGTTGTGGTCTATGAGACAAGAAACAACCACCATAACAACAACAACCACTCCTCGGACTCAAAGACGTCAACCACGTCTTAACCACCGAGAATACTCAAATTATTACCAAGTGCTTAACGCTCGGACACAAAGAATAAGAAAACCACTTGCAGACAAAGCTCCCAGACAACTCCTCTCTCGTAACATGAGAACATAAAATAAAACACAATTAAACCAACAACGTTACAGTACATTAACGCCCAACAATTCTAAGCCCTTATAAAATAAACATATAACATGTAACTAGCAACTCAAACTAGATCAAGACACAACTCTCCAATACAAGATAAAAGACAACCCATTCAGGTTTAAGAAAATTTCTCTTTCCTCATTTTCTTTAAAACACTTTCCTTTCTCAAAAAGTGCTCAAACTTATATCGTCACAACCAAAATACATTTTCAATCGTCCACAACAAAGCTCAAAGATTTCAAAATCGTTTTTCAAAAACCATTAGTGTTATTCATAACATAAAACCAATTTCATTTTTTTTTTCACCATTGGTTAGATTCAGCTTTTTATTAAACCGAAAACTTACACTTCTGATTAAAGCCAAAACAGTTCCAATGCCACCCAAGGCCACAACGCCAAAAACAATTTATGTTTCCCTCCCCCCCTCCCAAAAAAAAAAAAAATCATTTTCTCAGCATTCTTCCTGTGAACCTTAACAGTCACCCAACAACACCGATCACACCTACGGTGATGCCCAACACTAATCGATTAATACAAAAATTTCTACGATAACAATCTCTAGAAATTTCCAAAATACCAAACACACAACAAAGACACCATAAAGAATCAAGAAATTTCTACAATCATCAAACTCACAATGGCGCAAAAAGCGCTTCGTAAAATCAAGGTTCTCACCTATAACTCCAACCGGTTACCCTAAACTCACAACAACTTCCCACATGCCCATACGAGACTTACATGCCACGCCATGGCATTGTTCAACTACGTGACCCCCTAATCTAACTCCAACCTATTTCTGAGGTGACTACATATCAACTAACCCGAATACCAACCCACCAAGTAACCACACAACAATCCCATACTAGCCTCCAAACACTGACATACCATTTAACTCCACCTAACTTAACATCAACACCAACATATTGCCTAACCTCACCGACTCCAAAATGGAGTTCCATACACAACCTCGCATGTTAATTGAATCACTCCAGATTCCTCAAGTTAACCCACACTACTCTAATTCTCAACTAACCCACTACACATATGTCTATGTGGCAAGCATGTCCTCACTTCACACTTGAGTCTGAGTTGGACTTCTCCAAGTTAAAACACAACACGCCCCCTCAAGTCAACGCCCATGTATACTTGTGGCCACCAACACTTCACACCACGCACACATGGATCGATAAGGTCAATAATAGACCTGATAACAAGAAGCACATAACCTTATTATATCACTCGGAGTTCCTCTCTAAACCGAAATCACAACAAGAATCGTTCCAATATGAGAGATTCCACACAAAACCACCAAACAACACACACCAAAAAGACTTAGCACTATCAAACATTAGACCACTTAAATCAATACATTAATCACATTAATGCCATATCGAAGTAACCTCCTGGGACAATCCTATAACCAATCCTCTTCTACACATCACCTAACTACACACAACTCATGTATCATTACATATCACACAAAGTAAAACCCAATTACTTATTGCACACATCTCACCCTTAACCCCAAATGAGTTCACAACACCTCAACTACATGTATTAGCCCTCTCGCGCTACCCCAACTCGCAAGAGCCTACCGCGTCACAACGCTACCGCTACCACTACCACGTAGCAACCGAAATCAAACAACAAACAAACATAACACTTCCATCTCTTAGTGACCAATAAGGTCAACTCTTAATCCATATTCTATACCATCACCCATTACATGGGTACAAACAAAATACTAATTCTCCTGACCAACTTACCGATTTGCTAACGCTTACCGAACAATTACCCTAAACCAAACCCTGACAAATACACACAACACTTACAGACTTCTCAAAGTCATACTAACCCAATTCCACAGAAGAACAAAAGAAGTATTCAATCTTCTCCACTACCCGAGTTACAACTCCACGTCACCCAACTACCTTTACAACTAACCCATAACATCCTGCAACCCAAACTAACGGCACACTCCGAGGGACAATCACATCCCCAACTCTAACCTCAAGCCTTCACAAGCAACCACCAAACCCTACAACACTACATAACAACCACAACACTACAAAGGGTTATATACCTAACCAACTGTTTTACCACATCATCTATCTCAAACAAAAATAAGGTACACACCTCTCGCATCCTGACTTAATAAATAGAATCCTAAACTTAGGAAAAATTCGTTATACCACCTCTTGAAACACCACACAAGGTGTTCGAAAGACACCACCACCAAATACTAACAATAAACATTCTAATAGGAGACTAACATCCCCTCACGAAGAACAACCAAACATACTTTACAACCCACGCTCGGAAAACACTTAACTCATTTCTTTTCTATCTTAGTGTGTTTCTAATCCTTATCATCATTATTATGTCTTAATTAAGGCTTAGGAATGCCTAAGATGTAATAAGGATGTCAAAATGTACTTTGGAACACTTGGTTAAATTTTCAAAAACAGGGCAGTTCGCTTAAGTGCAACTTCTTTCGCTCGAGCGGACCCCATGGTCTGCAAAAGTACTGGGAGCTCTTAATTTTACGCTCGAGCACAACTTTTTTCGCTCGAGCCAAGGTTAAAAAATAAGGGTGGTCGCTCGAACGTAACTTTTATCGCTCGAGCCAACCCCCAAACTCTGCAAAACTACTGGGAGCTTGCATTCTTCATTCGCTCGAGCGAAGAGTGTGAATTTTGGAATTTCCAAATTGCTCTCTAAGCTTCAAAACTAAATTCCAATGCAACAAAACTCATCTTTTTGGGCAAAAACTTGAGAAAACACTTGTAAACTTATAAAACATCATGAATTAAAGATCATTTCGCAAAATCAAGGCCCAAAGCATGCCAATTGTTCAAAATCAAACTAGAAACTTTGAAAACACAACATGCATGAGTTGATATGAACTTCAACCTTCCAAAACATGATCAGATGAGATTTTTAGCTCAAAAACATGTTGACTTCTTATAACAAAACCAAGATAAGAACATGCATGTGAGAACTCTTTGAAAATAACTCCAAAACATGATTAAATGCACATGCATGTATGATTTGCTATTCCTTTCTACTTCTTTAGCTTAATTCTTGCATCTCTTAGCTTAATTCTCTTGAATTTATGCATTAACCAACTCAATTACAAAATTAAAGGCTTGAATTCTTACCTTAGGTGTTCAATTGTGTTCTAGATGCTAAGTTGGTTGAGCTCTAAAGTCAAATGCTTTAATTTCTTCTCAATTCAAGCTTTTCTTCTCGTCTTCTTGAATTCTGTTCTCACTCCAGCTATCCCTCTCTTTCTTCTCTCTCTCTCTCTCTCTCTCTCTCTCTCTCTCTTACATTTATGAGCTCAAAATAGATAAAGGAGGTGTGTGTAAAGTGTGCTCTAGAAGTCTACCTAGCCTTATATAGGCTTAGTTAATGGTTTAATGAAGTTTGATTAAGTTAAATTAAGCTAAACCAATTTTATTCTAATTATTTTGATCTGAATCGAATTTCAATTAAACCTACCATAAAATGCCAAAAATTCTAAATTAAATGATGACCTAGTAAAATTCATGTTCGAATACTGTTAAGGCTTTCAATTCGCCTATTGAAACATAAATTCAGACAAATATTCCTATGTCAGACAGAGATAAGCACAATTAACACAAAACACAAGCAATTAATTCAAATTTTCTTCTTAATTACTCATTAGGCATTCTTAATCATGGTTTATTGACTAATCACAGGTCGGGGTTGTTACAACTCTGCTATAGGTAAGCGTTGCAATAAACCCGCTAGCCTCTTATGTTCGGCCTTTACTTGTTGACAAGTAAGGCACCTTGATACAAACAAGGCTATGTCCTTCTTCATTCCCCTCCACCAAAACTAGCGACTAAAAAGACGGTCTAGATATCTAACACTCGAGTCAGAATACATGTTCAAGCCCTTCTCTACCTTCTCACTAGATATTTTCTCCCAAAGGGGTCTCTACTTCATGATCACCCCTCTGTGCTTCTATAACTCGGTTCACAAGTATAGGTTGTGCAACTACAGTAAACAAGGCAGCCAACTCAACAAACTCACCAAAATGCAAGTCAAACTCGCTAATGGCACTCAACATTTCCCATTCCCGGATGGCAATACTCACTACATTACTAATGGACTTCCTACTCAAAGCATTGACCATAACATTAGCCTTCCTCAGATGATAGCACAACTCAAAGTCATAATCCTCCATAAACTCCATCCATCTTCTCTGTCTCAAATTCAAATCCTTTTGTGAAAACAGATACTTCAAACTCTTATGATTGGAGAATACTTCAAACCTCTCACCATATAAGTAGTGCCTCCAAATCTTCAAAGCAAAGATCACAGCTGCCAGTTCTAAGCCGTGAGTAGGATAGTTCCTCTCGTGTGTTTTCAACTAACATGAACCATATGTTACTACATTCCCCTCTAGCATCAAGATACAACCTAAACACTCCAACACCCACGCATACAAAATGACACCCCGGAACACACTAGGATGTATCCAAATAACTTTAGGGAAACGAAGAGATAACCACAAAGACGCATATGTTCCAAGGTAGCAAGGATAATCAAAAAGGAATTGAAATTTCTAGATTGAAATACTAGATTTGTTTTAAAAAGGAATTGGGACATCATAACGAGGGTAAGGGTTCTATTTATAGGCATAAAGAAGCCTTGGGAAACACTCTAGGGGTACGCCATCGCTAACTCCTTGCGCTTCCAGTCTAATTCGCACTTAAAATCAAAACTTGGGCATTGGTGGGTTGTGCGGGTGCACAGCCCATGTGCGGTTGCACGAGCGACCAAGCCTCAATGTGTGGGCGCACGTGCCCTCGACGTGTACCAGCCATGCATGCATGCAAAAATATGTGGTTTTAGGTTCTTGGACCCTTCTTTTACTAGGTTCGTTTGACTCTCAATTGATGTTTTTGCATAAAATTAGCAATTTTGAAAACATTCATCAATTCAGACTCAATCGGGTTTTTCTTCCTAAGTGAGACCAAAAAGTTATTTTTGGCTAAAACAGGTTCATGGGTAAAATGGTAATTTTCATAAAAATATGATTTTTGGCTAAAATGGGGTTATATAGCAGCTCGTAACAATTTCAAATACTTCCAGGGATGAAATAATTACTGTTTCATCATCGCAAAGCTTTTAAGCGCCCAAAGTCTCAGGGCCAGTAAAAAATGGGGTGTTGCAGACGCGCCCCGAGGGCCTCATGCTACAGTTCGGACTCAAATTGTCATGGTTCTGAATCTAATCTTGCAAAGTGCAATGCAAGACCGATAAATCACCAAAGAGTCCAAATCCGACAAATCGTTTTAGAAAACTGATTTTTGTAAAGAAGTGCCAAACATGGACTGCTTTGCCAGATACAGAGTCGTCACCTAAATATTTTATTTTGGGAAAATTTAGGAAACCCTGACTCGTTGCCTAAGGCCACGTGTCCGTCATCACCAAAGTTGTCTCGGCTCGGGAACTTGGGTACGATTGGGGAAGGTCATCTATGAGCACCCCCGCTCGCTCGATCAAAGGTCGGCCACTACTAAACATGATATCTTGGGTATGTTTGGTTTGAGTTTCAAAGATGAGTTTTATAAAAAAAATTCCAAAAAATTGTTTGATTTGAGATTTTTCTCAAAAAATTTCTAAAATCACTTTCTCTCTCTTACACATCAATCAATCACTTTTTCTCTCTCCTCTCTCCTTCTCAATCACTTTTTCTCTCACACACATCTACTCAATTACAACAAAATATCAAATCATCCCAAACTCCAATACTACTTTCAAAATATACAACCAAACAAACCAAAAAAATTTCTAAAATAACTCTTCCAAATTTTTTCAAAAACAACTCTTCGAAAAACAAACCAAACAAGCCCCTTGTTTTTGAAAACACATGTGTTCTTATTCCAGTTAATTAGCTAGAATTACTATGTGATGCGCACAGCAAACAAGTATACACTAGATCGCCTAATTTGGAACAAAGCATCGCATATTTGTTGTTTGAAAAACGGTTTGAAGTTTGCTACTCGTAAGTAGGCTAAAATACGGATTTCAATGAATTATTTCAATTCAAGTAATCCAACCTTCACCCACAGGCATTCAGGCAGTTTATATCAACTAAGCAGTTAGCCTCATGGCAAGCATGCTTTCATGCAACATTAACACACATGCAGTATGCTAAAGTGTAAAAGCTTACCTAGTACTCCAAGTCAAAACAGAAACTAATTAGTAATCAATGCATGATCCTAGTTCATGTTAAGATGACTGATGCAACACATGCAAAATGTAACTAGAAATAGGATCGGCTATTCTAATATGGCATATAAGGTGCTACATTTGATACATGTATTCAACTTTGAATTGAAATACAATGCAGTTAGTATGATGCGCCGAGCCTGGTGCATGCAATATAAAAGAACGATGCAAACATGCAAACATAAGTATGCTAATTGAAAATGACCCTAAACTAACCATCAAAAGCAGGTAAGTAAAAGGGAGAAAGACGTGGGGTTGGAAGACATGCACACACGCACGCACACTTATTACAAAATTCGCCCTCTCGACGGAGGGTCCGAATGAATAATACAAACCAACTAATTAACTAACTAACAAGCTAATTAATTATTACATAACCGAATGAATAACTAGCTACAACTAATTATTACAAAACTTAATTAATTAACAAATTAACTAATTAAATTACAAAACCAAATGCTAACTAACAAGTAAGCAATTGAACAATGCTGCCTTGGCAAGTTGAAGAAGGTGAACATGCATGCTCGGTTCCCATCCCGGTAAGCTCTCCGGTTGCTCTTTAGAGGCTCTACCTGTAGGGTGTCCTTGAGACCTTGCTGTTGGAACTTACCAAAAAAGTCTGGGGAATACATCAGTGGCCTGCCGGCCATGGAGAGATGCTGCTGACCACCTGCCGGCCAAGGGTGGGCACTGCCGGCCAAGAATGAGGGACTACCGGCCATCTGTAAGGCACTACCGGTGTCACGACCCAAACCCGCCCCTGTAAGTTTAGCACCATAACCGGCCAGTAATCCGTGGATTACCAAAGGCCTCTGAACAGATTAGCAAATAATAAGGGGCTGCGGAAGCAATAATACAAAATAGACAAGGTCCAATGAGCTGTGATAACGTACATGGGACAGAACATTTCAAAACTTATATATATATATATATACTTAAACATGCCAGTCCAGATATACAATATTTGCAAGGTATTTATAGAATGTACTTCCCAAGACCTAACTTTACAGAGCATACACAAAAGACTAGCATGAATACAAAAACAGCCATGGCATTAGGCTTCGTTCGGAACCTCCTCGGGAGGCACAACAGTTGACTGACAAAAACAGAATAGAAGGCTGTCAACTCTGGCCCTGGTCATGTGCCGGCTCACCTACATACATAATATAAACTGTGAGCGAAAGCCCAGTGAATAATAATAGAGTAAAGGGTTTCAATGAATGAGTTCGTATAGATTCAGAAATTATAATTCAGATTTGTATCAAATTCATCATTTGTCCAGATCATATACAGACAGAAATCATAAGTCATGATTAAGTTTACGTGATACTTCCATTAGCATTAACAGAACAGAATAGAACAGAACGTATACATGTAAGGTTATGAATAACTAGTTCCATAAAGGAACCTCCGGATCCGGCCAACAAAACAGAAGCTGAGCCCCCGTGACAGTACCTCCGGTACGGGTAACAGAGTGCAGACAGAAATAAGTTCCATAAAGGAACCTTCGATACCGGGTAACAGCTAACAGATATCACATGATGCTAAGGATGTCACGAATACATATCAGAAATTGAACAATCATTCATTGTACAAAACATATCATTTCGGAAAACAGATCTTGTTTTATCACACAGAAAGTAGATATAGTTTGAACATAACTTTACTAAGTTATTACTCACAGTTGGCCTTGAAACAGACAGAAGGAGCAGATTAGTCAGACAGAACGCTGTACGTGACCTACATAACACATAACAGATACACACTTGAAACACACGTTCTAATTGTACAAAACTTATGTCGATGGCTCTTAGTGTGTTTCTAACCTTTAATCCTCATTAAAAGGGCCTTAAACATGGCCTAGAAATGCCTAGGATGGAATGAGGATGCAAACATGCCTTGAAAACCATTTCCTAAATTTTGCTGAAGATAAGGTCCACGCTCGAGCGGACATGCAGATGTTGAAGCTCCACTTGAGCGTGAACTTCTTCGCTCGAGCGGACTATAAAAAACTCGACAAAAGTACTGGATGCAAGATTTTCACGCTCGACGGGCGCTCGACCCCCGCTCGAGCGTGAGACTCAGAGTCTCGCTCGAACATGGATTTCCCCGCTCGAACGGACTGCAAACACACAAACTTCTAGGTATACGCATTTCATGCTCAAGCGTAACTATAGACGCTCGAGCGGAAGTGCATGTACTCAGGATTCACGCTCGAGCGTGAAAGTACCCGCTCGAGCGTAAGTCAAATTTCTAGAAAATCCATATTGACCTCCAAGCATGAAACTCAACCTTTAAGCCTTCAAAACTCGTTTTTCTGGGCCAATATTTGAGAAAACATAAAATAACTCATAAAACAACATGTATTAAAAATCATTTCAAGAAATCATGGCCCAAAAGCAACCCAATTTGTGCAAAATCAATATGAACTCTAAGAACATGCCATTAATACAACATGCAAGAATCTCATTGAATCCAAACTCTCCAAAACATGATCAAACTTGATAATTTGATGGACAACAAGATGAATGACCATAATGTGAGTGAAATTAACACATGCATGGAAGAAATCTTAGAATTCAAACTCAAAGCATGGAAATTTTTGCATGCATGCATGGATGGACTCTCAAAACCACACTAGAGCTAAATCTTGACTTTATATACCAATTTCACCATGAACCTAGCAAGAACAACTCACATTCATAATTAAAAGGATGAATTCTCTACCTTTAGGTCTTCAATTCCAAGTATGGAGGCTCAATTATGCAATTCTTCTACAAGTCCTCCAATTTCCAAGCAAAATCTTATTGAAACTAAGTTTTTCCCTATCTCCTACACTCTCCCACGGTTTGGTCTCTCAATGGATGATGAAAAGATGCAACAAATGTATGAATTAATCTCAAGGATGCCTCAGGTAATGAGCCACTCAACGGCAATTTGGTAATAAACTTAACTAATGTAATTTAATGTTATTTAATCTAATTTAATCAAACCAAATCAAATTTTAATTAAGTCTACCATAAAATCACATAAAATCTAACTAGTATAACACACTAATCAATTTCTGAATCAGCCGCCGATAAAGCTTTCAATTCGCAGTTTAAAGTCAACACATAAACAGATCACTTTACAGCAAACAGATAGAAACACAGAATTAATGCAATACATATGCAAATTAATCCCAGATTCCTTCTAAATTACTGTTAGGCAAAATTAAGTGCGAATTAACATTAATCAGAGGTCGGGGTTATTACAGCCGGCCACTAATGTGCTGGGACACGAAGCTGCAACAGAGCACAAAATAGAGAAAATGGAGGGTCTCCCAAGGGTATGTACGCACTATGCCACCCCATATCACCTCGAAACATCAAGGGGGAGGCATAATCGGATCCAAGACCATCAATCACGCATCTCGATGCATGATGGCCAAAGATCCAACTTGTATAAATCAATGCGAAATGAATGCACAAATAAAACACATAAGTGCCTAGAACTCTATCATGGATAATCAAGAGCGTCGGCGACCGAGAATTGAGACACGTTTCATCACTTGAAGTATGAAACGTTCCTCGTTTCTCGTGCTCGGATTAACACTTAATCCAAACAACAATGCAATGCAAGGATGACATACACAATACGATGCATGCAAACATGTAATGCAATATGAACAACCTAACAAGGCTAATGGCATGCACAATACTAATACATGCACACAGTTGACACACAATGCAAAGCAACCTAGACATGCAAACATGCGATAAGCCAAGCATGCAACAACATACAAGGTGACAAGCATGCTACAACATGCAAAGATGGAGCAAGCATACAACAATATGCAAGACAAGCATGTGACAACATGCAAGAATGGACTTAAACCAAGATAGGCAGACCTCAGCTATGCCCAAATCAGTGGCCAATGGTGATGGAATTATGTCACCAAAACACACACAAGCATGCAAAATGCAATGGCTCATCAAAGAGGCCCAAGAGCACAACTCTCTACAGTGCTTAAGGAGTGACAAATGTGCAAGTGTAACAACACTAAGTGCACTGAAATGAAGTAAGAAATGATGACAAATCATTCAAACAACACAAGTATGGCATGCTAGGGTCCTTAAAGCATTAAGCTAGCAAAGAGGACTACGAAGGAGGCATGCAATACATGGAAAATATGCACGAACCAAACATGGGCAGAGCTCAAATAGGTCAAAATAAGGACCTAAACATGCTGAGATGGTGGCTCAAATACCTAGGCAAGATGGCATGCATGCTACGCCGCAAACAAGGCAACGATGCATAACACTTAAAGGCATTCAAAGCATGAATGAAGTGGGAACATGGCAATGCTATAGGCTTTGAAATGAAGTATTAAATGATGCCAAATCATCTAAATAGCTCAAAGATAGCATGCAATGGTGCTCAAAGCTTGAGGCAAGCAAGAGCATTTGTACTACAAGTATACAAAACATGAAGCATACAATTAAGGCAACCCAAAAAAGTCCTAGGACATGTTAAAACAATACTAAAACATGCAAGGAAGGAAGCCAAAATGTGCTAACATGAAGGGCATAAGGCATGGAATATGCAAGGCAAATAGGGTGAATTACACTACACCTATTAGGACCAAGCATGGAATGAATTAAGTGATAAAAATCAGAGTTATATCATGGTATAATAACCCCAAATAACGACTGAAATGATGGCTCACAAGCTATGGCATAAAGGCATACGCAATGGTTCATGTTAAGGCATAAAGGGACAAACCCTCCAACGCATTGAATGGGTGAGAAATGTGAATACATGGACATGAGACATGAACTGAAATCACATTATGAATGATGCCAAATCATTAGAATAGGCCAAGTAGAGCATGCTAGTGGACTCAATACACAAAGTTTACAAGCAAGATTGAACCAAAGCTATGCAAAGCAAGTCATGGATGACCAAGACAACCAAAATCAGAGCTAAAGCATGTTAAAACATGGACAAAAGCTTCAGGAAATTAAGCCAAAAGCATGCTAAAATGACATGTCACAACATGATGTATGTTAGGCTATTTCATGAAAATGCACTACAAGTGCATGGAACATGCAAAGGCTAACCAAACCAACCCTAAATGGGGGTATGACATGGTAAAACAAGCCCAAGAACATGCTGAAATGGACACAATATAGGCTAGAATGACATGCTACTTCAAGGAGCACACAAAGCTAGTGTGTGTGATTTACACTACAAGTGTGTTATGTGTAATAACCCCGACCCGTGATTAGCTATTAATCGGTAATTAAGGGTGTTAATTAAGTAATTAAGATGGATGACGGGATTAATACGTAATTTGCATCATAATTGGCCTTCTATCTGTTACTTATGAAAATATATGTCCGGAAGTACTGCTTTAAAATGAAAATTGAAAGCCTTATCGGCATCCAAATCCGGAATTGTTTACACCAATATTTTAATTAGAATTTTTAGAACCTTATGGCATATTTAACTAAAATGTGATTTGGTATGATTAGATTAGATTAAATAAGTTAATTAAAGAGTTGGACTTATTTACCGTTTTGCCACCTAGTGGCCAAATCTATACAACACACATTTGAGCCCCTTTAGTTTATTGGAGCTGATCTTTTCATTCCCTTAAGTGCAAAAATCTGATGAAAACATTTTAGAGAGAGAGGGAGAGCAATTCTAGAGAGAGAGAGAGGGAGAAATTGGAGAAGAAATTCAAGGTTTTGCATGCACTCTTCTAGATTAAGCAAGGTTTTAGCAAGAACAAGACTTAAGGTATAATTTTCATCATTTCATTCATGTATTTCAGTGTTATCTTGCATGATTCATGGAGGATATAAGCTTAGATGTGTACATTGAGCTTAAAATGTTGAAGTGGGAGTCAATCCATGCATGCATGCATAAATTTCCAAGTTTTGGGTTTGATTTCAAAGGTTTCTTCCATGCATGTGTTAATTTCTCTTACATTTTGGTCATTCAACTTATTTTTCATCAAATTACCAAGTTTGATCATGTTTTGGAAGGTTTGAATTGGAAGAAGTTCTTGCATGTTGATTTCATGGGTCAAATTGGGATTTAAGTTGGATTTTGAAGAAATGACAAGTTTTTGGGCCATGATTTCTTGTTTTAATTCTTAAACCATGTTGTTTTATAAGTCTTCATGTGTTTTCCTTCATTTTGGGCCCAGAAAAATGAGTTTTGAAAGGTTGAATGTCGAATTTGAAGTTGGAGGTGCAATCTGGAAATTCCAGATTTTGCATCTTCGCTCGAGCGAAGGAGAGCTCGCTCGAGCGACCACTCTGAGGTCGTGCTCTCCGCTCGAGCGACCAAGAGTTAGCTCGAGCGTAAATTTCATGCTCCCAGAAGTTTGCATCATTTACAGATCGCTCGAGCAACCAGTCACATTTTTGCATGCTCGCTCGAGCGAGGAAAGCTTCGCTCGAGCGAGGACTTAAAATTCTGAAATTTTGCCTAAGTGTTCCAAGGCATGTTTTGACATCCTCATTGCATCTTAGGCATTCCTAAGCCTTAATTAAGCTATAGTAATGAGGTTATGGGCTAGAAACACACAATAAGAAAAGAGTGTAACAAGATATTGAATGGCAAGTGTGTGTGTGAGTTGAGCATTGTAACAAGTATTAATCACACTAAGAGATTGCAAGGGTATGTGTGTTCTAAGCCATGTGATAAGAATAAACATGAACCAACGTGATGTAAGCTAAGCCTTAATGGCCACATGAATAAGTAATGATAAGATTCGTTGATGCTATGTATTTTGTGATTGTAGGTCAACGTCCGAGGAAGTGATTGACCATCTACGGAACCACTGTGAGTAACGTTATCGTAAAGATACGTTGATATGAAATTACGTTCCAAATGTGATATATCAAGCTATGATTTCTGAAATGATATATGTTTCTGTGAACGAAGATCCATGTTTGAAATCTATTATGGCATCCATAGATAGTCCCAAGTCATGGGGGACGGCATGAAAATGCGGGTCCATGACGGTTACGAGATCTCGTTAGCCACTTCATTGTGGTGATATGTGTTTAATCGGTGTCCGGGACCGGTTAATCTAGTCGGAAGACGTTATGTGATATGTGATATGTTCTATGGAGTATGCCATTATTATGTTCTGATATGAGATGACTATGATTATGCTATGATCTGTTTTATACGTATAAAATGTTCGGAATTCGTTCACTAACTCCTTTACCTTAATGTTATTCACTGGGCTTTAGCTCACTATTTGTATATATATATTATAGGTGAGCATTCTTGAGTGCAAGCCCGAAGGTTTTGTGGGGGACTGTGTTTCTGTTGTCAGCCAGCCTTTGTGCCTCACGTGGAGGTTCCCAAAGTGTCTTGGGATCAAGTTTTATTTAGTCTGTTTATGCATGAGACTTATTTTAATTATGTTGGCTGTACTTAAGATACTGTAAGGTGTGTGGTATAATATAATGTATGGTTGACTTATGGTTATGTAAATAAAGTTTTAAAACATTCTGTTTCATATAAGTCAACACAGCTCATTGGACATTTATATTTATGTATCTGCTTCCGCTAGCCCTTTATTTTATATTAATGTCACCAGAGGCCGTAGGTAATCCAAGGATTACTGGCCGGTTGCGACGCTAAACCTACAGGGGCGGGTTTGGGTCGTGACATTATGCATGCATGAAGTGACAAAACCAACCCAAAAAAGATCTAAGGCATGTCAAATGAGGGCCAAAAACCTACTGAAATAGAGCCAACACATGCAAGAAAGGCATGCTACTTTGTAAGACTAGCAAGGCTAGCAAAGAGGATTTACACTACAAGTGCAATAAGCATGCAAGAGGTGACCAAGACAGCCAAAAACAGAGTTATGATAGGTCTGATAAGTCACAAAAATGAGCCTAAACAAAGCCACAAAGAAGTAAAACACATGCGCATTTGGTTGGCCATCAACACAAGTAAACAAGACAAGAGGAAGGGGGACCACCCCTCCTATTTTGAGCCTCAAAATAGGGTTTTTACCACTGAAATTCCTCTGGATTTCAGTGGTTAAAAGGCCATGAAAAGATGATTTCAAAAGCTTAGGAAGTTGGCTCTAAAGGCTTTACAAACCAAAGAGCAAAAAGGAGAGACAACCCCCTAGCCAAACAAGGCACAAACCAAGACTTTTAGGACTGAAAAACAAAGGAAAACAAAGGTTTTTGTAGTTTAACACCACCCCCAAAACAGCACCAAAGTAGAGTGAAAAGATGGCCAAGCAAATGTGTAAAGCAAACTTAAAGGGAGAGAGATGTTACCCTTGGTGCACAGCTGCAAAACCACCATTTTTCTGAGCCAAACAACCTTTAATCAGCCCAAAAATAGGTTCCAAAGGATCTCAAGCCAATGGTGATTGACTTTGACGAAGGATGCCTAGGCAAACTAGAAGTATTTCTTTACTTCTATGGACTTCTATGCACAAAAGGGCAATAGAGAGAGGCTCTAGAGAGAGAAACAGAGGTTTTTGCTTTGAAAATTGTAGAGAGAGAGGGAGTTTAGTGAGAGAAGCTCTCAAAACTTTCTTAGGAAGTTCTCTAATGTTCTAACCCTTCAAAACAATAGATAAGGCCTCCATATATAGCAAAAGGAGAGGTTTGGTCGAAAATATCTCCAAAAAGACAACTGGAGCAAGCTAGAGCAAAATATCTATTGAAATTTGCTTTCTGGCATCAATGGTCGGCACCTTATCATTGTTGGCCTGCAGGGGGTCACTTTTGGACGGCATAGGGCTAGCATTGGCCTTTCATGGCCAGCATACTCCCATAGAGGCTAGCAGCAAAAATCAGTCTTAGTCCCCGAGTTGAAGAAAGCCTAACTTCTTCATCTGGATGCCTTTTTAGGTCATTCTTGTGTCCAGAATGAAGCCCCGGAAGTAAGATTTCCAATGGTGGAAGCCTTGTATCAAAATTCCAAGTGTGCTAAGAGATATGTCTGTTTTGGTGAAGCCGCACAGTTTTGGTCCTACTAGGATTCATGTCGAACTTCTCCCAAACTAGTTTTCTTCTCTCCTTTTCCATTTTCTTCAAATCCAAACCCCTAAACAAGGTGTTTTGAAAGATTTTTCAAGGATTTCATCGCTCTTTCATTCATTCCCACTTTGTCCTCGCTCAGTTTACCGAAAAGCGCAACATTTAACGAAATGCGAGCGTCAGAACATCGTGGGAACTTTATTTCCAAAACATTTTGAAAGAGAGGGTTTTAAGGTCTAAAAACCATCCAAAATAGCTTTGGTCCAAAATGGGGGGTGAGGTTAGGATTTGACTCTCCTCTTGCCGGAGAAATCGAACATTTGCCCTGCACATCTTTCACCACCAAGTAAACCATCAGTAGTACCCAAGTCTTAAGGGTGGTAAAAAATGAGGTGTCGATACAAGCCCAACCCATTAATTTATCGGGCCGAAAATGTTGGCTTAGCTTGGCCTTATAGGCTAAAATAATCTTCTCAAGCCCTAAGAAAATACTTCACCTAATTATTAAATATTGTCTTTATCGGTTTGTGACCGGTATAAACTAATTTGGGGATTTTAAGCTATAATACATCATATTTTAATAATTCAATATCATAAAAAAATAATCTTAATGTTTACGGTGCTTTTTATCAATCAATAAAAAAAATTATAAATATTAAGAGAATTACAATTGAACAAATTCTAAATATAAAATTTTTACTTTAAAACTTTAAGACCTATATATATTTTTTTGACTCTATAACTAATTTTTGAGATAGTAACTAAAATAAATTTCAATTATTATTATATGGAGAGACATATGCGACAAAAGTTTTTAGTACACAATTTTAAAAAGTAATATTAATTCAAAATTTTCAGTATGGAAAATGTATACCAAACTTTTTGTTATGTTTGATTCATGGATTTGGATAGGAATTTGAATAAGAAAGAAAAAAAATAAGTGAAATGTGAATGAGATATAACTATATTTTACCTAATTTTACACATTTTCATTTTTCCTTTCAAAATTTTTACCCAAAATCATGAACCAAGCACATCATCAATGTTTGAAAAGAGTTTTGGATTCTTTATGGTATTGATATACACTATCTAGAAAAAACCTATATAATATTTGGTGGGAGGAGCAAGTTCTTAAATGGATCATCAATCGCACTGTGAGGGAATCACATTATAAGGGAATAAAAGTTAGCCAATAAAAGATTTTTTAATTATTTAAAAAATTAAACATCAAGAGAAATAAATTATGGAATATGTGAATTGATTCCTATATTTTAGTGGTACAAAATCTAAATTTTAAAAATGATCATTTTTAAATTTCTAAATTTAAATTTATAAATAGATTAATGAATCTTCCTTTTGAAATGTGTAAATCAAGACATAATAATATTTTTTTAAATGATTCAATAAAAACTATAAGAATTTTTCTTAAAATTTTAAAATTGATTAATTCACTTTCATTTTCAAATTTCTAAATTTAAATTTAAAAATGGATTAATTAACTTTTCTTTTGAAATGTGTAGATTAAGGCATAATAAGATTTTTTTAAATGATTCAATAAAAGTTGGAAGATTTTTTTTAAAATTTTAAAACTGATTAGTTAACTTTCATTTTTAGAATTTTAAATTAAAATTTATAATAGATTAATTAACTTTCCTTTTCAAATGTATAAATCAAGACATAATGATTTTTTTTTTTTTAATAATTCAATAAAAGTTAGCCAGTAGAAACTTTTTTTTATTTACAAATTAAGAATTCTAAAAAGATCGTATGAGAGTTTTAAATTTTACAATACTTTTTCTCATTAGAAACCTGGGTAGTGTTTGGTAGAGTTTTCTAAATATGATTTGAGAATAGAGTTGTATTTTCAGTTTGTGAATTTTGGAATTATGATTTGTGTGTGAAAAATTTGTTCGGTTATGAATTTTGAAAAGTGTTTTGAATTGAGTCCGAAATGAATGATGTAACATATGATATTTAATTCAAGAATTGACAACTTATAACCAAACACACAACTCAAAATCTTATTCAAAGCTCATAAAAAATTTAAAAAAATTCTTACAATATTTTTTATTTAAAATATAAAAATAATAGGTTAAAAATAAAAAAAATTGAATACTATTCCAATTAATTGGTCGGACGTCCCGGGGGACGTCCAAGTTAGCCAAATTTTCTCACATTGAAAAGAGTTTTCAAAAGTAGATGTGAAATTAATTTTTGAAAACTCTAAACAAATAAGACACTAAAAATAAGAGATAAAAATATATTTGAAGAAGCTAAGCAAACACAATCCTAATTTTTCCTAATGTATGATATAAATAGATAGGTTCACACTCTTATTATAAAAAAATTGAGCAGGCCAACTGATGGGCCAGCGACTGGGATTCATTACTCGAATTACATGCCCAAGACTCATAACCCAGGTCAATTAAAATGCTTGCGGGTTGGTTGGGATTAGGTCGGGCTGGGCATCGGGGCCTCAAGTCAAATGATAACCCTCATTATTAGTTAAAAAATTCAAATACTATATTAATAATTCATTTTTTCTTTTATAATCATTAAATTAATTATAAAAAATATTAATTAATTTTTCAAACACAACTATTTTAGTTAAAAAATATTTAAAAGCTCTAAAAAAAGAGTTCGAATAACTCTAATATATGTGTGAGCCTCATCTGATTTGATATTTTAGCTTTGTGTGTATGTTTTTATTTTTATTTTTATTTATTTTTCACATTATTAAAACTCTAATTTTAAGAGAATGAATTACTACTATATTTTAAGCAAATTAAAATAATCAAAAAATTAAACAGTTAATTTTCCATATAAGACCGTAATCTTTCTAACTTTAAAAAATGAAAAATTAAAACCATGCATGTAGGAAATGATTTTTTTTTTGTTTTTTTTAATGTGGGACTAAAATCTATTAAAAGATAAAATAAATTAAAATAATTAGTAATAAATGTTACATCAAATTCATTATTTTATTTTTTTTTCTTTATAAATATTACATTTAATTATAAAAAAATTTAACTCAATTCACAAATATAATTATTTTAATGGGAACTTTTTTGATAAATCCATTTTCTAAGAGCTTTATTCCATCCAACCCATACTCTTTTTGACTATTCCATTAGGTCCAATTTGAGATAAGAAGACCAAAATACCCTTTTCATCTACTTATGTTCCATTTAGTTCACATTATTTTCTCATATTTCAATAAGTCCTATTGGTGACATAATTACCAAAATACCCCTAATGTGAATGTTCACACCGTCAATGTAAATGTTCAAATCGTCAATGTGTAGGGGCCCAGCCCATGTTGATCCGCGTGGGTGCCCGGAAAAATTCGAGTCGGGCCGGGTCGGCCCACATGCCAAAAAAAAAGGCCCGGCCCGACCCGTTGATAATGTGAATATTCACATTGACAAGTTAACATTCACATTGATAGGAGTGTAAATTGGCCCGTGGCCCGAGGGCGGCCTAAAGCCGGCCCGCCTCCCGGGGCGGGCTCGGGCTGGCCCGTTCATAATGTGAATATTCACATTGACATATCAACATTAACATTGATAAGAGTGTAAAATTAGCCCGTGACCCATGGGCAGCCCGAAGCCCGGCCCCGACCCGGCCCGTTGACAATGTGAATATTCACATTGACATATTAACATTCACATTGATAGGAGTGTAAAATTAGCCCGTGGCCTGTGGCCGGCCCGAAACCCGCCCGCGGCTCGTGGGCTGCCCTGGGCGGGCCCGGCCCGACCCGTTGATAATGTGAATATTCACATTGATAAGAGTATAAAATTAGTCCGCGCCCCGTGGCTGCCCGAAACTAGCCCACGGCCCGTGGGCGGCCCGGGACGGGCCCGGCCCGGCCTGTTGACAATGTGAATATTCATATTGACATGTTAACATTCACATTGATAAGAGTGTAAAATTGACTCGCGTCCCATGGGCGGCCTGAAACCCGTGGGCGGCCCGGGGCGAGCCCGGCCCGGTCCATTGACAATGTGAATATTCACATTAACATATTAACATTCACATTGATAGGAGTGTAAAATTGGCCCGTGGCCCGTGGGCTGCCCGAAGCCCGCCCGCTGCCCAGGGCGGGCCCGGGTCGGCCCGTTGATAATGTGAATATTCACATTGACATATTAACATTAACATTGATAACAGTGTAAAATTGGCCTGTGACCCGTGGGCAGCCCGAAGCCTGGCCCCAGGCCGGGTTAGCCCCGGCCCGGCCCGTTGACAACGTGAATATTCACATTGACATGTTAACATTCACATTGATAAGAGTGTAACATTAACCAGTGCCCCGTGGCTGCCTAACACCCGCTCACGGCCCGTGGGCGGCCCGAGTCAGGCCCGGCCCGGCTTGTTGACAATGTGAATATTCACATTGACATGTTAACATTTACATTGATAAGAGTGTAAAATTGACTCGCGTCCCATGGGCGGCCCGGGGCGGCCGAGGTTTGGGTCCGGGCCTACCCCGAGCTGCGGGCGAACTTCGGACAGCGGACAAATTTTACACTTCTATCAATGTTAGTGTTAACATGTCAATGTGAATATTCACATTGTCACGGGTCGGGCCAAGCCCGCCTCAAGCTGCGGTCTGGCTTCGGGCCGCCCACGGGCTGCGGGCCAATTTTACACTCCTATCAATGTGAATGTTAACATGTCAATGTGAATATTCACATTGCCAACGGGCCGGGCCCGCCCCGGCCCGAGGTTGGGCTTCGGGCTACCCACGGGTCACGGGCCAATTTTACACTCTTATCAATGTGAATGTTAACATGTCAATGTGAATATTCACATTGTCAACAGGCCGGGCCAAGCCCGCCCCGTGCCGTCCACGGGCCGTGGGCGGGTTTCGGGCAGCCACGGGGCGCGGGCTAATTTTACACTCCTATCAATGTGAATGTTAACATGTCAATGTGAATATTCACATTGTCACGGGTCGGGCCAAGCCCGTCTTGGGCTTCGGTCGGGCTTCGGCCCGCCCATGGGCTGCAGGCCAATTTTACACTCTTATCAATGTGAATGTTAACATGTCAATGTGAATATTCACATTGTCAACGGGCCAGGCCAGCCCCGAGCCGCGGGCGGGCTTTTGGCCGCCCATGGGCTGCAGGCTAATTTTATACTCTTATCAATGTGAATGTTAACATGTCAATGTGAATATTCACATTGTCAACGGGTCGGACCGGGCCGCCCATGGGCCGCGGGCGGGTTTCGCGCCACCACGGGACGGGGGCCAATTTTACACTCGTATTAATGTGAATGTTAACATGTCAATGTGAATATTCACATTGTCAACAGGTCGGGCCGGGCCGGGTCGGGCCGGCCCTGGGCTGCTGGCCAATTTTATATTCTTATCAATGTGAATGTTAACATGTCAATGTGAATATTCACATTGTTAACAGGCCGGGCCGGGACCGCCCCGGGCCGCCCACGGGCCGTGGGCGGGTTTCGGGTAGCCACGAGACGCGTGCTAATTTTATACTCCTATCAATGTGAATGTTAACATGTCAATGTGAATATTCACATTGTCAACGGGCCGAACCGGGCCCGCCCCGGGCCGCTGGCGGGCTTTTGGCCGCCCATGGGTCGCGAACTAATTTTATACTCTTATCAATGTGAATGTTAACATATCAATGTGAATATTCACATTATCAACGGGTCGGACCGGGCCCGCCCCGGGCCGCGGGTGGGTTTCGCGCCACCACGGGACGGGGGCCAATTTTACACTCGTATTAATATGAATGTTAACATGTCAATGTGAATACTCACATTGTCAACGGGCCGGCCCGGGCCGGGTCGGGCCCGCCCTGGGCTGCTGGCCAATTTTATACTCTTATTAATGTGAATATTCACATTGTTAACAGGCCGGCCGGGACCGCCCCGGGGCGTCCACGGGCCGTGGGCGGGTTTTGGGTAGCCACGAGACGCGTGCTAATTTTACACTCCTATCAATGTGAATATTAACATGTCAATGTGAATATTCACATTGTCAACGGGCCGGGCCGGGCCCGCCCGGGGCCGCTGGCGGGCTTTTGGCCGCCCATGGGTCGCGGACTAATTTTATACTCTTATCAATGTAAATGTTAACATGTCAATGTGAATATTTACATTGTCAACGGGCCGGACCGGGCTCGCCCCAGGCCGCCCATGGGCCGCGGGCGGGTTTCGCCCCACCAAGGGACGTGGGCCAATTTTACACTCCTATTAATGTGAATGTTAACATGTCAATGTGAATATTCACATTGTCAACGGGCCGGGCCCGCCCCGGCTCGTCGGCAGGTTTCAGGCCGCCCACAGGCCAATTTTACATTTCTACCAATTTGAATTTTAAAATATAAATTTTCACATCATTAAATTGTTAATCCTTCAAAAAATATTTATAAGGGTATCAAAATTGAATATAAGGGCATAAGTGTCCAAGAAAATAGTGTAAATCAAGAAAATGAATAAAACTATACATACATGGGACTAAATGGGTTAAAATTTTTTTTCATGGACTTCTTGAATTAAAACACTTCTAAATTGGACTTATCAATAAAAATCCCTATTTTAATTTATTAAAATAACTAAAAATTAAAATAACCTATTTTAACAGCTCACTTCCGAACGAGGAGACAGCTTATGTGGTGCTTTTGGTGAAGGGGTCACTAGCCCGCCTTCTCAATTCTCATCCATATATTCTTTTTAGGGTTACGATTTCCACACCTGAAACCCTCTCTCTCTCTCTCTCTCTCTCTCTCATCTAAGCTAGGGTTTTCACGATGATGCAACCAGCAACGAGCGTAGTTCAGCCACACCAGCAGAACCACCTTCAATACCAACAACAACAACAGTCATGGATGATTCAGCAGCAGCAGCAGCAGCAGCAACAACAACAACAACAACAACAATGGCAGCAACAACAACAACAACCGCAACACCAGCAACAGCAACAATTACAGTATCAGCCTCAGCAGCAGATGTATTACCACCAACAACAACCCCCTCAGGCGCCTGCCACGGCGGTGCAACCACCCCAGTACTCGGCGTCCCAGCCCTCCAGCGCCGACGAGGTCCGCACTCTTTGGATCGGTGATCTCCAGTACTGGATTGATGAACAGTATCTCATCAGCTGTTTCGCCCATACTGGCGAGGTAAATTATCTCTTCTCTCTCTCTCTCATAATACATACAAAGAATGATATATAGTTGTCTTGGTTATGCATTGTGATGTGTCTCTCTTTCTTTATCTCCATTTTTTACCCTTTTTCCCCATCAAACTTGAGTGAAATTTTCGTTAAAAAAGTTTGATTTGATATGGGAACACTCCAATCGTTAGGGTTTTTTTTTTCCATCAATATTTTTTTGAAAAAATTTCAATCTTTAGTCTTTTTAAATTTCATCAAATTAGAGTAAAAATATGACTGTTGGAAATTCGGCGAAGGATTAAGTTCATCCTTTATTTTTGTGGAAAAATTGCCTCTCCCTTGATTTGATAGATTTGATGAAATGGTTGGAGCATTGATAGCCATTTCTTTTTTTTCATGAAATTTGGATTTGATGGGAAAATTGGTGAAGGGTTGGAGAAGCATTGCAGCATTTTTTTTTTTTTTTATTATTTTTTAAATGTTCTGATTGACAGGTTTGCGAGAAAGATTGAGCAAAACAACTGCTATGTAATTGATTGATGGTATTGGAGAGAAGTACACTCTGTCATTTTTGTTATGCGGTTGAATTTGTTTAGTGTCATGGGTGGTCTTTGTTTATCGCATTAATTGATTATATGAATATAAAATATAGACACATATATGTAATATATAATCCTCACCCACACACACACACACACACATATATATTTCATACTTGGAATTTAATGTTTTTGGTTCAAAAGAGTTGTTTATGTGTTATATTTGAGGTCGATTTCAAGTAGTATAGGATGGGGTTGATTTTCTATTTTTATTTTTTGACGCAGAGAAGTTTTTGGTCAATATTGGATGGAGGATATGGATCCAGGGTTAAGACAATTTGAAGAATTAGGATTATAGAAGCAGGCAGAGATGGCCAGTTTTGAACATTTTAATTATTATTTTAAACTAAATAAAAAATATTGGAGGTTTGGGTTCAAAGAGGCCTTAAGGCTAATAAATTTAAAAGTTAATGCAAGACAATGCTAGCAAGTTGGATTAAAAAAATGCTCTACATGATTGTCGACATGTATTATTATTATTATTATTATTATTTCTACAAGGCACAGTAGCAAGTCGTTTTTGGTACTAATATTTAAATTTTATTTATTTTTCATGCTATTATTTCCAGCACATTGTTTGGTTTTTAATAGTTGAATTCATAATTCTATAATTTTGTGGGTTTTTTTAATGGCATTATTCACACAGAGATATGGTTCACCAATCACAAGTGGAGTTTTTACTCGGTTTTGGAGAACTTAAAGTGGGATGTGGAAAACATATTTATGTTTCAAATTTTTTGTGCAAATTGAAATCAAGCAGTTGATTTGCTGTATAAGTATATATATCATCATGCTTGTGATTGCACTGTGCACCCACACTGAGCATCAGCATAGCCAGATTATTTATAGGCATAGATAACTGTGCATGTCAGTGGTCCTCCCACAGACCCTTGTGTGTCTACTTACTGGAAGTGTTCTTGTAGGTGGTCTCTGCAAAAGTGATCCGTAACAAGCAAACTAGTCAATCAGAGGGTTATGGCTTTATTGAGTTCGCAAATCATGCTGCTGCAGAAAGAGCTTTACAAACATATAATGGTACCCAGATGCCAAATATTGAGCAGAACTACAGACTGAACTGGGCATCCTTTGGTACAGGTGAAAAACGTCAAGATACTACCCATGACTACACCATATTTGTTGGAGATTTGGCATCTGATGTTACAGATGACATGCTGCAAGAGACTTTCAGACCCCACTACCCCTCAGTTAAGGGTGCAAAGGTTGTAACCGATAGGATGACTGGAAGGACTAAGGGCTATGGGTTTGTTAGGTTTGGAGATGAAAGCGAACAATTGCGTGCTATGACCGAAATGAATGGAAAGTTCTGTTCCACCAGGCCCATGCGTGTTGGACCAGCTGCTAACAAGAAGAATGCAGGTAACTTGCATACTTCAGCCTAGCCTTTTGTTATATTATTGGTCCATATGAGTCACTTTGCATTCAGATGACATTGTTACTTGCATAAAAATCTTTAATCTTGTTGTGCATATGTTATTATGTTTTATTTTTTAACTGAATATTATTGTGTGCTTTGATTATTCAATTTTGGCCTTCAGAATGGTGATGTGGAGTACTATTCTTTTCACAATATTTCTTATCTGCAGTCTTCTAAAGAATACTCTTTAGTTCAAATTCCTTTCAGTTATGCTCTTGATTCTCAGATAAAGCCAACTTTCACTGTCATTTCCTTCCATTACTTTCCTTTCGAAATTTTGGGCATTAATAATATATGAATACTGAAACTTGCAACGACTTATAGAACTGTTGTCTCGAAGCAGGGTGTTAAGAGGCTCTATCATTTAGGGACTGGGAACTGATTTCAGCTGAAATGGTTACCCTATAGTGCGTGGCCATACTTAGGTCAGTTTTCCTTTTTTTATCATTACTTTGCCCTTTATATCAGTTCCTCGTGGCATTAATTATGCTACGAGTTTGAAATTCTATTTTCATTTCCATGTATTGATTTAGTAGTCAGTCTAGTTATGTCATTTTCCATTCCAGTTCTTCTCTATTATTTTTCATTATCCACCAGTAGAGTTATTGATTTTCGTCGCATTAGGCTATACTGCATTTCAGAAGTGTGAAATTATATCCTTTTGAATTTAGTAATAATGACGGAGAGACATTGCTCCACACTTGAGTCCTGTTTGTTTTGATTTGAAGGTGATGGGATTGGACTAACAACCCGGTGGGTCCCACATAAATCCTGTTTGCTTTGGAACAATGACATGGGACTAACAGTCCCCCAATGAGACTATGAATTCACTCGAAGGGGGGTGTTAACAATCCCATGGGGGGTTGGGTATCACAATCCAATCCTATGGGATTGGAGGTGAAAATATCATTATACCCCCACTTTACAAAAAGAACAAAGCTATCTTTTATATATTGAGAACTTCTATGTAAATTCATAGATTTAATCCCAACCGACTAATACCACCACTACTATACAAACAAACACAATTTATCTTATATCTCCAGCCTAATACCGCAACATTAGTAATCCCCTCACTCAATACTAATATCCCATCTAACCTTGTTCGGTAAACAAACGGGGCCTTGCAGTTACTTTACTTTTGGATGTATGGTATAGTAATAGACATGGCTTTTGCAGCGTTTTTTTGTTGCCTAGCTATATACATAGTGTGATGAAGATTTGAGCTTGTAAGTTTATATGTTTTACTATATTATATTAACATAGTCAGCTGAAGTTGCTTTCATCAGCAGTTTACTGAACCCATGGTGGTGTGGATCTTCAGCAGGTGTGTATAGTTCCTATTTTGATTTTTATTGTATATAGAGATTTTCAGGTCATGCCTTTTCTAGATTCTGGATGGTCTAGTTCCCCATTCTTGTGCATTGTTATTATACATACAAATATCTAAAATTACTAACCGCACTTAATAAAATCAAGAGAAACAGCACAATGAAGGGCTGAAACTGCAGCATTAAGCCATGTGACCATGTCAGAAAACTTAAATCATATTAAAGAAAACAGTGACTCTCATCTGTACTGCAACCAAAATCATCATTGCCATCTATGTTACACGGACTCGGGTACAAGTATTATGTGCTGGTGCTTGTCGAAGAGTCAAACGTTCGTAAACTTAAATCTTAAGTTATTGGGATATGTATATGATGATGTAATTATGTAGCAATAAACTTGAAATTAAATAGGATTTAAGAAAAATATGAAAAGTTGGATGTGGACACTTATATTTCTTTATTAGAAAATGTGAGTTTCTTTTCATTCAAACATTGTAAGAGTTAGAGGATCTAAGTATGTAAATTGGGTACGGGCTTTGTTATTAGAATCTTACGATTTGCGATTTAGTTTGCGATTCATGCATAGATTAATATAAATTTATAGGCGAATCTATTTTGGTATAGAATCTATTGTGAATCGCATGGTTTACAATCGATTCACTTTTTATAATCCACTCAGTTTTTGAAACTATTGTGTCAGATTGATTCCAGACATTTTTTAGTTTATTCAGTAGTGTATGGGCATGGCTTCAAAATAATGATTAAAGTAAATCCTGTGTAGTTTTTTCAGTAGTGGATGGGCATGGCTTCAGGTTGACTGCACGATCTTTTGTTTAGGTTGTTTTGTTTGTTGGCCTTTGGTTTGCTTTGAGATTTGAATTTGTTTTGCTACTTAATGAAACCCTTGGCTGGCAGAATTTTGTTGTGCGTTTGTGATTTGGTGGATCTACCTGGGGATAGTAATGAAAGAAATATGTATAATTCACTTCATATATGCCTTTACATTCTCGTGCATACTGCTTTGATGTTATAAAGAAGGTTTAGTTTCTATCTTTTCTCTTTCTCTACATGTGTTGAAATATTGAACTAGTGTCATGGGGTTTTCATTTATTCAAGTTTTTTAGCTAAACATGTTCTGTTTACAAGATATCATATTTCACTCTGGCTGAATGGCAGTAACTTGGACAAAGTAGTTATAATGTGCTCAGTTAGGGGTGTGAATCGTCACATCTTTTGTCAGTTTGTAAGTTGTATCTATTGAGCTTCTTCTTTCTTCTTTTTCTTTTATTTTTATTTTTTAAATTTCCTTTTCCCCTTATTTTTTGGTGTTTGAGGATCTTTTCATGTCTTAAATTTAGCATATTTATGTTCAATGAAATTGTCCGATTTTTTTTTTTTTCTGATCCATATGTTTTGCATTTTTGTTAGAAGGGAACATGCTTGTCAAAAAACGAAAAAGTTAGAAGGAAACATCTCACTTTTAAGTCGTTACTTCTGCATTTTCTTCACCTGTGCTTTTCCCGTTTGCAGCTTCATATCAGAATACACAAGGAACTCAGAATGAGGATGATCCAAATAATACAACTGTGCGCAGTTTTTCTCTTTAATTAGGATAATATTGCTATCTCTCTCTCTCTCTCTCTCTCAGTTTTTATTTCCTTTGGGGGAAGGGGAACTGATATGATTCTGGCCAAAAACTTGCATTGTCAGATATTTGTCGGTGGTTTGAACGATAGCATTTCAGATGACCAACTCAGGCAAGTTTTCAGCTCATATGGGCAGTTACTCCATGTAAAAATACCAGCTGGCAAGCGATGTGGTTTTGTTCAATTTGCTGATAGGTAAGATCGGTCAGCCTCAGTTTTTTCCTTTATTGGAGTTATAATGCATGTTATTACGAGGGACTTTGTTCTGTTCCATGTACCTGGCGGTAGACATTCTGCTGAGGAAGCATTGAGGATGCTAAATGGAACCCAGTTAGGTGGACAAAATATTAGACTTTCATGGGGTCGTAGTCCTTCAAACAAACAGGTTTGTATCATCTGAAACTAACTTGTGCTTCCTGCAATTAACTTACATTTTCCCCAATGAATATGTAAAACATACTGCATCCATCTATGGGCTTTGTTCAGACTCAGTCGGATCCAAACCAGTTGAATGGTGGGTATTATGGATATGCACCTGGATACGAAACTTATGGATATGCAGCAGCTGCTCAAGATCCTAATCTTTACTATGGAGGCTACCCTGGATATGGAAACTACCAGCAACCCCAGCAACAGCAGGTGAGACACGTGTGTACTTTGGCTTCTTTTCTGTCCAATATTTTCTTCCTAGTAAGTGATGTTAAAAGTTTTCTCGAGGTTTCCGTATTCCTCTTGCTTTTCACAATAGGTGCCAAGTGAATGAGCTTGGTGATCCTAGGTGTGTACTCAGTGAGTCATATGATATGAGAATATGCTATGAGTACTTCAGATGTGAGATGCCTGTAGAGGGATTGACCGTAGGTTACAGGTTCACCAGAGTGATAAAATACGTCATAAGAAGACAAAGGGATTAGATATAGAGAGAGAGAGATGGAACAGTCGAGCCAAGAGAGAGAGAAAGAGAGCTAGAAGTATGGAGCTTGACTGGAAATGATGTATTCTAACCATGATGATAGCAGTACACCCTTCTATACATAGAGCACGTGGTTGTAACTAATTGCCTGAAATATCCACCTTATTTATAGGGAGCTTATCATAAATTAATTGGACCGTTAGGATTACATAATGATATGGGGAAACCCAATGGTGAGGTCTTCATCATAGATTTAGGTCTGGCCTACAGTAGCTTTACCACACGGTGCAAAGTGCCATCTAGCCACCAAGTCGCAAGACGTTAGAATCTTGCAGTGCATGCCGAAGGCTTTGGCTTTCCTTAGACCTTAGGTACATGGGTTATGCGGTACATCATCCGAGGTGGAGTGGTGCAACTATTCTGGTTGAGTGATGATGAGGTGCAATGTAAGACTTCTACGATTAAGAATTAGCATAGACTCGACCGCCATAGGTTGACACAAATGAAACATATTATAAGTTTGAATATAATAACTTAGTATTCAATTGTACAAAAAATAAAACTTAAGTCTATTATCGTTTTTTAGTTAGAAATTGGTTTTATGATGTATTTTGTTATTATCAATGAATTAAATATGGGAAAATTACCACCAAAAAAAAAAAATGAAAATCTAGAGTTTTACCCATCTAATAAAATAAACCTTGAACATTTAGGTTTGGGATGTTCTAAATAAGTGCACTTTTTGAGTTTTTATAAAAAAATGTATGGAAAAGTAGAGAGGAGACATTGATAAATGTTGATTGATGTGATCCAAATAAGTGTATGTATGCAAAAAAAGTGTAATTTTTTAGTGCATGCCAAACACCTATTTAATTTTGTCAATTTAAACTCTAATTTTTTGATTTATTTTTAATCTGAACCATTTTGCATAATTCTATTAAGGCCCTGTTTGGTAGGGCTTATTTCCAGCTTATTTCAGCTCTTAGCTTAATTTAAGCTATTTTGATGTGTTTGGTTCAGCTTAACAATACAGTTTATAACTTTTTGTAAGTCAAAAATCAACTTATTCTTTGAGTGGAGGAGGAGAAGTTTAATTTATAAGTCAAAAATCAGCTTATGTTCACAGTTATAAGCTATAAGCTGTCAAACTATAAGTTATAATCACTTTTTCACAGCTCTACCAAACGGGGCCTAAGTAAAACTAACGGGAAAAAAGAATATTTTATTCATTAAATTCAATGAAAAAGAGTATTTAAACATTTTATGTATGCCTACATGCAGTTTAATGACTAAAATAGCATTTTCCGTCAATTTTATGTAATGGAAATAGGCGTATGATTTAGATTAAAAACAAATCAAAAGATTAGAGTTTAAATTGATAAAATAAAAAATTCAAGATTTATTTTGTTATAAGGGTCAAACTGTGGGGTTTTTTTGTCTAATTTCCCCATTAAATATTCATATACTTAACATATATTAAGTGTTTATTCTTAGATACATATATAATAAATATATATATTTTGCTCATGTTCCAAACGTGTCGTGTCTTACACTTTTCAAAAATTTCAGTGTCGGCAAGTTCATGTTTTGTGTTACGTATACTTGTTCTGTGCTTGTTAGTGGAGTTGTAAATCTGCAAATTCATGCATGCCAGAGGACAGTGAAACCTATTTTGTAGTTACCCTCTGTGTTAATTTGTTAATGCATCAGAGTACTAACAGAAATAGAAGGGGGCTTTTTGATAATACAAATGAGCTTATTGTTGATACAAATGAAACTATGAATTGACTCAATTGATAAACTTCCAAAATTTTTGGGGGTCCTATATATGCTGTACGTCACCAAGTTGTATGGTTATTTTCTTGGGCACAAGCATGTTTACATTGAAGTTAAAGAGGTAATTAGTCAGGCTCGTGTTTCATTTTTATTATTATTGATAGTACTCTTGTACTAATCTTCATTTTGGGATTATATAATGACCCTAACAGTTTTACAATATGATGTGCAGTGAATTTCTGGTCTGTTTGCCGGCAAGTGATGATGGATGGAGATTGACCTCTGGTGAAATCTAGCCAAGGAAAGTAATGCTTACATTGTGAAAGAATAGAACTTTCAGCCCCTGTTTATTGAGTTTGTAGGATTCTATATTGGAGTGGTGTCTATTTCTGGCTTGCATGCTATTTCATTTTTGAGCAGTTAATTTTTTTCCTGCTGTTTTTCCTAGTTGCTCTTGTTTTTAAATATGTTTTTATTGTCTGTTTACTCTGTTGAGAGCTCGCACAATTAACATTAATTATGTGTTTTGATTATGGTATTAGCATGTATTTTCATTGCCGTGAATGTATACCGTGCTATCTCAAATCAAGGTTGCTGCAGAAGCAGTTAGCGTAGTAGTTATTTGTATTGGTTAATTTCCTGTCTTGCTATTTTACTATGTGTGAGCTTATCTTAACATGTGTGAGCTTGAGAGATTCATGGGGCCCACTAGGGGTTGATTTAAATTATTTATTTTGTAAAATCTTCAATGTATATTATTCTTGAAAAAATTAGGTCGATTTAGAAACCTTGACCTTTTCTTTTTATGGAGTTTATCTCAAAAATTAAATGGTTTATTTTCAAAACAATGTTCATTTTTTTGGAGCTTTTGATAAAATAAAAATGTTACGAATATTGAATTGAATTAATTTTTTTCATCGATGATATACTTTGAAAGTTTTACAAAATGAATGGTCTCTGTTCATCGAAATAAGATGTATGGTGGGCTTCATGGGCCCTTAAAATCATCTCATGTTAACATGTGATTATAAGATTTGTTAATAAGAAATGGGAAATTTACTCGCAAGGAATATGTAATAAGTAAATGGCAAAGGGGCAAAGGGGGAGGCTTACATGGACTCGTGGTCTTGCTCCAAGGTATCAAATTGATGTATGTTTAATACTGTATCTTTTGTCCTCAAAATACTCCATTTATGGGGAGGCTTACATGGACTCGTGGTCTTGCTCCAAGGTATCAAATCGATGTATGTTTAATACTGAATCTTTTGTCCTCAAAATGCTCCATTTATCTTAGGGTAAATTATAAATTTTCATTTAAAGTTGCTTAAAATATGAATTGTTTCATAATTTAAAAAATTATAGATACTCTATTGTCAAATTTATTTGTTTTAACAGAATTAACAAAAAGTAAATAAAAATTCTAACTATTCCTATATAATAATATGCTCTAAAAGGAAAATTATATGAATTGTTAATTGAATTATATTTTGAGGGATTTATTAGGAATTTTATTTTTTGAAGTATTTGTATATCAAGTAGTCCATATTATATTTTTGTATTTAAGTAGGTTTTATTATTTAGATATTTGATCCACCAAATCTTAATTATCATATTTAAGGTATTTTATGAATAATTTACCTTTACAAATATTTTTTGAATGCTTAGCAACTTGGCGATGTGAACATTTATATTTTATAATGTGAATATTATTATAAGAAATATTTTGGTAATTATGTCACCCATAGGACGTAATATTATTATGGATATTTTGGTGACTATGTCATCCATAAGGCTTACTGGAATATAAAAAAAATAATCTGAATTAAGTGAAACATAAGTAGATGAATATGGATTTATGAATAAATGCCCTATATATTTTTAACATTATTAAAAATTATTAATCGATTTCATGATTTATTAATAAAATATATAATTCATAATGTGATTAAAAACTTGAAGGGTGAGATGTAATTTTAAAATCACATAAAGCAATTTATATTTTAAATAAATCTAAAGGGGTATTTTAGTAATTTACCTTTTATATTAGGGAAATTTTATTTATGCACCATTAATCCTCTAAATACATACAAACTATCAAAAGGTAGGGTTATTTGCTTTACACATGATGTGGTTTTTGATAAATTTCTAACAAAATTCTAACAAAAAAGAATAATTATAATAAAATAATACTTTGAGAAAGTTAACTGTTGAGTTTTAAAAAGTGCAAATGAGTCAATTTAAAAGGATTTACTGTAATTTACCCGTTTGACATTTGGTATAACATAAAACAAAAGTTTAACATAAAATGTTTTTTTTTTTAGGCCGAGATTGTAAGATATTAGTTTATTAATAAAATTAAATTACAACTAAAAAAGTCGCTGGTACTCCAATTCGACCATTGCCACACCCAAGGTCTAAAACATGGCTCTGGGGGCAAAAAATTATACCAAATATTTTTTGAACTAAAAGCTTACAAATGACACCAAATTATCACCATTACCATTAATACAATCAAACACAACTAAACATAGAAAAAGTTCTCTCCATAAAACTTTTTTCATTGAAAAAAGAGACTGCTAACTCAGAACATGCAAAATTTTGAAAGAAAATCTACAAAACTTGGTGCTCACTTCAGCCATTCATTCATTTAACAGTATATCTGTTAAGTGTAAACCTAATATTGTTCATCGAGCTCTTTCTGGGCTGCAGAAGCAGAAGTCCATGTATGTTTATTAATCCATGATCACAAGCAAAACTTATGAATGCTATTGTGTCAGTGATAGCTGCACAGCCTAAGAATTACTCCAGGTTCAGGTCAGTGACAAAGTCCTCCTTTTCAAGAACTCAAAATGGATATGACTGATTGAGAGACCATTAGTATCTTCTATTTTTTCCACTTTTCTTATGGGCTATGAAGCACGAACACCTCTTCAAGAGCTGTGTATTAGTGTCGGACATGGACACGCGTCGGACACATGGACATGTGTCCGACATGCAGTAGAAGGTGTATTTTTTTTTTTGGCAGACGAACACGTAATAGACACGTTCGGGACACCGCGGGATGAAATTCATAATTTTGAAACTTCTGTGGAGGTCATTTGTAAAAAACAAAAACAGATCAATTTGTAATCTAGAATCGAATAGAGAGAACAGAAGAGAGCGAGAGAAAGGTTCGTTGGGCACACCTGATCGCTCTTTAGTGGTCGGTCGTTGGTGGTCAATGTTCTTGCTGTTATCCAACGTACAACTTCGATCTTCTTCTTCATTCTTCTTCGCTGATCTTCTCTCGTCTCTCTCAATCGCTCTCTTTCTCTCGTCTCTCTCTCGGTCACTCTCTCTTCTGCTCTGCTCTTTCTCTCTTATTTTCTTTTTTCTTTTTTCTTTTATATGCTGATGGTAACATCTCTCTCTCTCTCCTATTTTTTTTCTCGATTTATTTTATTTTTTCTTCTCTCCGTGCCTCTGTTATTTGATTATATTCTTTTTTTTTTTTTTTAAAGTTTTGTTAAATCAATGATTTTTTTTTTTAAACATAATTTTAGTAGTGTTATTTTGTATTGCTCTCTCTCTTCTTTTCTTTTTTTCTTTTATATGCTGATGGTAACATCTCTCTCTCTCTCTCTCTATTTTTTTTTTCCCGATTTTATTTTATTTTATTTTTTCTTCTCTCTGTCTCCGTATTTGATCATATTCTTTTTCTTTTTCTTTTTCTTTTTAAAGTTTTGTTAAATCAATGATTTTTTTTTTAAACATAATTTTAGTAGTGTTATTTTGTATTTTTTATTACCCTTCAATGATTTTTTTATTATAATTTTATGACATAATAAATAAATTTAATTATATATAATGTATGTATCCCTATCGTGTCATATCCTCCATTTTTTGAAAATTTACATGTCCGCATGTCCATGTCGTGTCCGTGCTTCGTAGCTTATGGGAAAAAATAGGCTATTTTCACTCACCATGGGAAAGATGTTTGACCTGCACCATACTTGCAAAATTTCACAGAATTTTTTGGTCCGATGGCAATGGGTTACACTACAAGGGAGAGTCCTTTCCCTACTCATGACAGCTAACCAGGGTTAAGGCGGGACTCCATTCCAGGTCCCTAGTAACTACAAGAAGGGACTTTACCAACAAAGCTGGTTGACAACTTCAAATTTCACAGGTTATTGAAGTATAAAGAAAATAATATCAATGGTATCAAAAAGCTGATGTTTAATTTGGTATTAACTATCAGTTCACACATTTCAAGCGAAAAATAAATAAAATCCAATCACTCAGGTTGTCAAATATCTAATTCCAAAAAGATTTTATTTTAAAGGTTCAGACAAACAAAATAGTTGGAAGAAGTACCGAGCTTAATCATTCTAATTTAGACTTAAAATCCATTCTAAGTAACAAAGATTCAACTCTGTTTACAGGATGTTTTAGCTCTCTACTATCAAAATTTTTACCAGAGCTGATGTCTACTAATGAACTCACGGATAGAAATGCCAATTGATGAGGACCATCATCGTATTCAATCTGGTTTCTTCAAGTTCAAGCAGTTATCTGCTGCTTGGCCGAACAAGTCATGGACTTGCTTCAATTCCTTCTCTGGCACCACCAATAGCAGTGAATAAAGGTTAGCTTTAGGAAAGACAAAACAGTTAAAAGCACTGAAGGTCCCCCAAATAAGCAGATCAAATGAATACAAGCTAAGGATAGACATCTTCCATTTGCTGTTTTTTCAAGGTCCACATGAAACTTGGCAAACATAGACTGATAAATTTATAAGCTATACCATCATTCGGGTTTTCATATCCAAAATCCATTTTTAAATAAAAAAGATGAAAAGACAAAAGGAAAGTCAAAAGCTTTACCTGCAGCTTCCAGTTGCCTCTGAAGTTCCTGGCCTACAGCATCATTTTCAGCCTGAACATTAAGTTCACATACGGGAAGATTATGAGACGATGTTTCAATTTGTATATCAGATGGATGACTCTATTGCTCAACATCATACCTGAAGCTCTGCAATTCTTTTTAGTTGAGCCTCTTCACCTCCCTCAGACAAAGGAAGTGCTGCAACCAATGCATCGAACTGCATAGGAAAAACTCACATTTCTGTATATGAAACTTATCTAACAAGCTTGGATGGTACGGGAAGAAACAAAAGAGATGATCAAAGCCAAAGCGTGGCGGGTAGTCAACAATTTCATACTTTCAGAATCAATTTTGCTCCAGGGAGTTTTCTGATGGTCAAATTTTGATAATTGAACCTCTTATTTTATGGGTATTGTTGAGAAAGTCTACTTATGGTTTCTACTTTATACAGGTTTTGATGCTGCAACCAAGGATGATTTCAACGAGATGTTTTGATGATAGCTAAAAATCTGCTTGTACATATGGAGTCAGGGAAGCCTACTTATGGTTTGCTACTTTATACAGGTTTTGATGCTGCTACTAAGGATGGTTTCAACGAGATGTTTTGATGATGGCTAAAAATCTGCTTGTAAAAATGGAATCAAGGGTCTCTCCCTCCCTCGCTCTCTTTCTCTTGCATTTGGGGGTATGAAAGCAAATACTTCATTAAGGTGAGGGAAGTGTTAAAAAAAGGAAGATAATTTCTCCTTAAAGAAATAAGGAAAAACCCAGCAAATAAATAAGTAAAGCAAGTCCACAAGGCAAAAAGGAGTCCCCAACAGAGTTTTCAGGAGAAGCCATATTCCTTTCTGCAAGGCAACTAGCTATGAAGCACGGGTACTCAAAAAATGGTGCCATACGAGTATCAGGTACTAACCGGGTGTAGGTGCGGGTGCGGGCATGTGTACTGGGTATGCCGAAGACATGCCAGGTACAGAAAATATGTTTGGGTACATCATGGGTATGGCACGGGTACGGCGAGGTATCTTTTGTTTTTATTTATTTATTTATTTATTTTTTTGTAGCTGCTAGAATTTGTTAAAACCTTTATTATTATTATTCTTTCAACTTCATAAATCATCAAGTAATTTATTTTCAACGCCCTTTACCCATGAGTCATGATTTTGCTCTTTTTTACATCATGTTTTAAACAATAAAAAAAGAAGAAGAAAGAATTATATAATTTTTTAGACAAGTTGTTCTCTTTTTAGTTTTGATATTGAAATTTTGATTTGTATATTAGATATTTAGCTATAAATTTAAAAAAAAATTGATGTACCCCAACCGTACTCGTACCCTACTTTTTAAAGAATTTGCCGTATTGGCGTACTCGTATCATACCCGTACTTGTATATGTACCCGTACCCATGCTTCATAGGCAACTGGTCTCCAGATTGGTTAACCTAGGAAAATAAGATTAGGGCCAACCAAAAATTTTAAGGGATCGTCTCCTTGCTGGATCAGAGAATAAATCCACACACCACTTCTTCCATTTTTTTGTAAAATCATCACAAAGCTCTCTTACTCCTAAAAGTTCAAACCCAAAACGACTATATTTGGGACAAGACTTGGCTATAAAAAGAAAGCTATCTTGAACTCAGTTGAGAACACTAAAAGACTGTTATTATTATCATTTTTTTTTTCAGTATTACAACAAATAAGAACAGGATTATCCACCATGTTGGGTTAAAAAAAAATTGATACTAGTTTGACAAAAATAAACGCAAAAAAACAATTTTCAAATTTTAAAAATTATTTTCACCCCCATAAAGATAAAACGTATGAAACTTATGAATTTTTTTAAAATTTTTTACCAAACTAATTTTTAGTTTTTTGAAAAAAAAAAAAAAAAACATAAAACAGTTTTAAAAACTCAACCAAACAGGGTGACAGTATTTATAAGACTCAAGAAAATTCTTGACAAGACGACAATTCAACATGGAAGGGAGAAGGTTGAAAAGGATAGCCTGTTTTGAAACATTTTGACCAGAATGGAGAAAATACTAATGGAGGACTCTGCACCACTATTTTGATGGCACAATGTTCCAAAAATTCCATTGAAGAACTCAATGGCAACAATTTTATATTCAACTACTTCAAAGATTACACTTTTATCAGCTAACCAAACTTTAAAAGCTGGGAACTTTGGAGATACTTCTACTAAAACCAGAAACTTTCTGACTACAAGACTGTTAGTTTTCTTCCCATAAGAATGAAGTAGAGCATCTAAACCAACCCTAGATGGTCTTGATAAATAGAGAACACACCAATAAATAAAATCAAGGGTGAATTACCTGACCTCCCCTGTAATTTGGAAAAAATACAAGCCGTCTCACAGTTGACATAATTACATTGACCCCTTTTTAGTAAAGTTAAAGAGACTGAAACCAATGCAAATAATGTGAAGACACAAAGATAAACAAGAAAAAATTTAAATTTAAATTTAAATTTAAGTCATATGACATCATTTTTCCATCCATATAACTAACAAATTATTGATAAAAAAAGGGGTTGAATTAAAACCTTAAGGGATCTCAATGTAATTATGCCAAAATTGTGAGAGTACTTGTATTTTCTACAAACCTCAAGGGAGCTCATTGCAATTTACCCTAAAATCGAACTAGTTAGATCTCTTTTCATTTGTTTTGGGAATGACCAAACCTAGCCAAGCCTTCGTCAATCACACTAAAGTGGAGCACCCAACTATGGCAAGGCCTCCTTAAGGATTAGGTTAGTCAATTCGGCCCCTTGTGTAATACTAAAGAACGTGAACTAACCAGGAATGATAAGTATAGTTTCTTTAACTCAGTTGAAGTCTCCTAAAACAAACAAGTCAGGGTGAATTGGGTTTCCTTTTGGAAACAATATTTAACATATATCATTCATAAACAACAATTTACAAAGTATTTAATTGGAGAATTTTTTGCACACCTGCTTAGCAGCCTTTACCAGAGAAGCACTCATGAGCTTAGGTTGCTCTGCAACAGTTGCAGCATCTTCAGTAGGATTAGCAGGAGGTTCTGGGTAATTTGGAGAGAGACGTACAGGTGGGGCATCCCTTTGTAGTGTCCCGAAGGCATTGAAAGCAAGAGCTGCTATTGTGTTGGCTTGTTCTTGTAGTTGGGAGATTATGTCCATCGTGCAAACTTGCCTCCCCAAGAAAACTGAGATAGACAGAGTTTGAAAGCAAGATTATACAAGGAATACAAATGATGACAACCTACAAACTAACTACCAATTTTGAACCAAGCTAGATTGTTAGCGTAAAACTGTAATCTACAAAAAATGAGAGAGCATAGCATAGGACACCCAAAAGAAGGAATTAAAATTGAAATGGTTGATGGAGCAAAAGCAATATCCACTCAAAACCATTTTGCTCCTTTTTATTGTCAAAAGCAATTTCACATTCCCATTTCAAAATGATTCATAAAAAAAAAAAAAAAAAATTGATATGGGAATGTGAAATCATCTACTAATCAATTGTAAATATACTATCTCATGAAATCATCTAATAATCAATTGTAAATTGCTCACTTTCGAAAACGAATGTTATTTGCATATCCAAAAAAACCCATAAAAAGAAAGATTTCAAGGCATATCATACATCATATGCTAACCTAAAAACTTTTGTATATCTTTGAGGCAATTTCTCAAACATCTTCAGAGGGAGATTATAAAAAAAGAAAAGAAAAAATACACGTGGGAAAAGAAAGAAAGAAACAAACAAACAAAAAATCGCAAATATACATTGACTCGACAAACTTACTCAAATGAAGTTTAGTTTCAATTCTCAGCTGTAAACAAATCCAATTTTAACTGTAAGCAAATTCAAACATAAAGAAATTCAAAAGTTAAATTTTCATTTTCATTTTTCAATTGTATAAGCAAATGGGGTTTTCTTCAATCCAGGTCAATCAATTAAATTACAGGTTTTAGGGTTTCATAGAAGAAAAAAATTTAAATTGATAAAAATCGCAACATTTAAAATCCCAAAATGGTCTAGGGCACTATAAACTTAAATCTACATGACTGGAAACGTACCCAACTGTAGTTTTCGCGATGTCAATTTGCTTGATTTTGAGAGTATGGAGGAGAGATGGATGGTTCAGTGGTGGTGACTGGAAAGAGTGGATTGACGATGTGAGTTCAGTATTTGTGAGGGTTTATGATGGAAGAGAGAGAATAGATGTATTACAGTCGCTGATTGTGGGGAGCTCTGAGGGAGGAGAGGGAACCAGGGGGGATTATGGCCATGCTTGGTATTTCAGTTTTTATCTTAATTTAAATTATTTTGACGTGTTTGACTTAGTTTAACAATATAATTTATAGCTTTTTATAAGTCAACAATTAATTTATTCTTTGAGTGGGGGAGGAGAAACTAAGGGTTGGTTTGGAATGTCCTAAAAAAGTGTACTTTTTGACTTATTGGTGAGTTTGGGTTGGGTTTGGGTTGGGTTTGATGTGATGTGTTAGAGAGGTGATGTGATTTAAATAAGATGATATGACTTAAATAAGATAGTGACTTTTTGACTTTTTGGCTTATTTAGGTTATGCCAAACTAGCCCTTAATTTATAAGTCAAAATCAACTTATATTCATAGATATAAGTTATAAGCTGTTAGGCTATAAATTGTAATCACTTTTTCACAGCTCTACCAAACGGGGCATATGTGTATGTTTAGGCACCGTTTGGGGTCTTTAATTTTTAACTGAAAAGCCACCGCAAATGATCACATTACACTTTATTTTTTGAGTAATTTTTATATGTAGATAAGATATATGTCATATGATACTTTTTATCATTGCGATTAGTTTTAATAGTAAGATTTACTATATTTGTATTATGTGTTTGAGGAATAATAAGAGAAATATACATTTATAATTGGTAAAAATAGTGTCATATGATACCCTATTAACTTATAAAAATTTCTCTTAATTTTTTATATATCATTTTATAAAAAATTAAAAAATTAACTAACAGCTCCGGTTGGGAGCTCGAAATTGTGTGCCCCTAATGCACACAATTTCCCAAAAAGGCAAAAAAAAAAAAAAACACAAGGCAAAAATAAAAAATAAAAAAAAAATTACCTGAAAAGGCAATTCGGGGCATTGTGTGCACACAATTTGTGTGCACAAATCATTTCTGTTAACTAAAATTGTCAATTCCTAAACAGGCCATAGAAATTGGGGTCACTGCTGAAATTTGGGAAAAATAATTTAAATTTAAATTATTTATTTTAATAATCTTAATCCTATCTTTCTATAAAAATGTTAGCTGAATACTTATATATAATATAATAAATTTAGTTAAATTATTTTTTTATTTTGATAATATTAGTTTTTTGTGCTATAAAAGTGTAATTATCATATAATAATTTTAGAAAAATGCCCTAGACCCCAGTGAGGGGCGTTAAGATCCTCTAGAGTGTATTCTCTAGAGTGATCCCCTAGAGTGATCTATCTAAGGGCTGGGATTAAGCCTCACCGAAACGACATCGTTTTGGTGAGAATTTTTTTGAAAAAAAAAAACAAAAAAATTCAGATTTCAGGGGCTTTGGAAGAGAATGTGAAGGAATTCCCAAAACTTAGTGAGAATGGTTTGGTTGATGAATTCAGGGGCTTTGGAAGGGAAAAGAAGAAGAAGAACAATGCAACAAAGAGAGGTTTGTAGAGAAAGAGTGAGTAGGACTTACTTGGATTTGGGTGGATTGGAGATGTTAGATATGAAATTAGAAGATGGGGTTTGTTGGATGAGTCTGGTTCCTCCATTGATGAACAGAGATGGGCTTGTTGTGAGATTAGGTGTGTGAAGTGGAAAAAGGGTAAGACTTGGGAGCAAAAGAAGAAAAAGAAGAGAGAGAAAGAGAGGAGAGAGAGGGACGAAAACATTTCGACCTGCAATAAACCAGGATGTTCATACGCACCTAACAAACAGTGCTGCTAAATCACACTCTTGCAGAGAGCATATTGAACTTGATTTCAAATTCCAGCGATGACCCTCCATAACCGACGAAGTAGCCGACCCATGGATGGTTTCATCATAAAATTATCTGAAGAGAACCAAAAAACATGAAACTCATCACAAACCATTTGGTTCCTACTCTCTCCCTCATGCTCGTATAATCTATAAAGACCAGAACCACTCTTACTCACTTTCCTAAACATAGTAAATCACCATTGTTACACCCACGGGGAGTTTTATCTCTCTAGATTCTGGAGAGAGAAGCTCCTAGTAGTGAAGCCTTGAATGGACGAATTTTGAAATCTGAATTTTTTCTTTTTTTTTTTTTCTTTTTTTTGAATTTACTCACCAAAACGACGTCGTTTTGGTGAGACTTAATCTCGACCCTTGGATGGACCACTCTATGAGATCACTCTAGAGAATACACTCTAGAGGATCTTAATGCCCAGTGAGGGTGACCCCTACCCCCCCCCACTGTTTTCTGATTGGTCCATAACCTCTTTTTTTTCTTCTACTACTTGTAGACCCCCACGTGGAGGTGGGAGGTGCTGGGGGTCACCCCCACTGGGTCCCCAGCATGGTTGATAATTTTATATGATATATATATATTAAATTATAAAATAGTAAAATAAATATTGATTTTGATATTAAAAATAATAGTTAAATTAGAAAGAAAATTAGTAATATAAAATTAAAAGTGATTCTAATTATTTATTTTTATTTTTATTTTATATTTATATTTATTTAGAAAATAAAAATATGTAGAAATAGAAATATACAAATTTATTTAAAAGATTAAATATAAATATGTTGTATTGTTGTAATTGGATTAAGAAGAAAATATAAACTTAAATATGCAGAGTATTGATTTTTTCTTAATATTATTTGTGAATTATTCATATATATTGTATATAGGTATATAAATTTTAAATTAAATATAAATATTTTGTAATAAAATAATTTCATGTTAAATAAAAATTAATTATAAATTAATATTAAGACATCAATAAGGTAGATGAAAAATATAAAATATAAAATAAAATTAATTTGATCTATGCAATGTACATAATTAAGCATATTTTGTATTATTTATTTATTTGTTTGTTTATTTATCGAGATAATTTTTTTTTTCAAATATCATAATAATTAAATTAAAATATCAACTATATAGAAAAAAAACACAATGAAAAAATATAAAAAATAAGTATTTATTAAATAGAGTCTATATAAAATTAATTATTATAATTAAAATTGAGTTTGTAAAGAACTTTATAGGTCAATGGAAAAGGCGGGCCAATATGGCTTTCTTTTAGAAAAAAGTAAGTATTTAAAATGTGCCATCTAAATAAAGGGAAAACACTATTTTTAATTATATATATATATGATGACTATTTAAGCTCTCAGTTTATTTTCACTGTAAAAGTAAAAATATTTTGTGATTTTTTTGAATATATTGATCATTCATAGGTTTGAATTGTCCAAATTATACATAAATATGAGAAGAGGGGAAATTCCATGTCATGAAATTTTCACAATTTAATTACACAATCATGAAAAATTTATGATTTCACTTTTTAATACTTATAAAATTTATCATTAATTTGAAAATATTTTTCTAAACTTATATTGAAATGAAATTATTCCTTAATTAATTTGTTAAAATTAGATTCTGTTAATATTTTTTTTATAAAATTATTAATAACATTAACAAATTATATAACGTGAGAGAGATGGAGAGGCGCAAGATAAGATTTAAAAAATTGATATGCCACTAATGAAAAAATAAAGATGATAAAATAATATATGTAATTTGAACGGAATGGATCGTCGACACGAGGCCAACCAGTCCACAAGAAAGGGAATGGAGGGCTTTCCTCCGGTCTATGATCGGATTGGAGAGTATTGTTGGGCCTATGGGAGCGCATCACGGGTCTCGTTTTGATAATTCAAACCGCTAACGTGTAGAGTTCATTGAGTACTGTATATTTGTAACAAATCACGTTGATTGAATATTGATAGCTATGTGATCAAATTAGATTTTTGTAAGCCGTTTATTTTTTCATCATCTATTTTTTTAATACAAAATTGATTTGATCACATAGCTATCGATATCCGATCAATGTGATTTTTTATAAATATATAATAATCAACGAGTTCTACACATTAACGGTTTAAATTATTGAAACGGAACCCATGGTGGCCTCCCACGGGCCCAACAGTACGGACAGGAGGAAGCCATTCCCCACTAGAAAATACTTTTAATTTCTGCAAAAATTGACTCTTCAATTCCTTTCCTTTATATTTAGGTGTTATTTTCCATGAAAATCATAAACAAGAGAAAACAAAAATGAGAGAAGAAAAAGAAACGGTTTTCCCACTAATTTCGTTGATCAGAAATGATAACAACTGAGTCTCTGATCCCTCTTTGATACCCTTCTCAAGCACTCCACATTGCTCTCCTGATTGAAAATCTTAGAAGCTTTATATTCGTAAGTCTTTCAAATCTTTGTTACATGTCTATATATTCATTCATATATGTATGCATGATCGTTTTGTTCCTCTGCAACATTTTTAATTCAAAATTTAATATAACAATTAGTAGTTTCTCACTGAACCCAAAATGAATCTCACAATGGGTTATCTTATCCTTGTGTGTGCATGGGTGTGCACTATTTTTCTATTGTGACTCTGTTCGGTTGACAAGAAAATGTAGGAAAAAGAAGAAGTCAGATTGTTGAATCTTCTCTAATTCTTTAGTGTTTATGGTTCCCAGAAACAAATCTCCACCACCCAATAGGTCATTGACTTTCCTTTGGATCAAAATTTCTTATTGATAATTTTGTTTGCTGCATAGGAACATGCTTGGTTTTTTTATATTTATGTTGAGAACTAGAAATTGAAAACAAAAACACACAACTTTTTTCTATGAGCTGAATTAAGCTCAAAGTCTTAGTGGGGTTGTTTCAAAACACAAATGAGATGAAAACTATGTCAGGTGTTGCAAGTGTAAGAAGTGAGTTGTGGGAAACAACATTGGGGTGAAGGTTAGTCATTAATCATGATGAAGTATATTAATATTATGGATTTGATTTGAATATATAAATATATATCTATATTTATATTTTTTGGTGGTGGTGGGGGGGGGGGAGGGAGACAGCAAGGGTATCTAGAACATTGCATCGACTAATTTTTAGATACATATAATCTCTCATCTTACATGAGTTAATTATCGGACGGAGTTCTTAGGGTGGCCCTAAAAGGTCAAAACACTTTATGAGATTCAAACTCGTGATCTATACTTCCTGAAACATTTATCACAGTTTAACTTGCTACTTGCCCCTTCAGATTATTGTTTAGAGCTTTGCATGGCGTATCTAGTAGAAACAAGTGAAGGCGGACTAGTAGAATTTTATCCTTGGAAATTGTTTGGTACAATCATTAGTTCAATTGGACCATGAGAAATGATAATTGCACAGAATTAAAACATAGAAAATGTACATAAAGGTATAATGGGGTTGTTTGGCAAGTTGGATTTTAGCCTTTTTTTTTTTTTTTTTTTTGTGTGTGGCTAAAATCCACAAAAAGATAAAATAGGCTAAAATAGCTAATTTGACAAAATATCACATCAAATCTATAATTGTTTCACTTTTTTTTTCTAACAAACATAACATCTAACTATAAAAAAATCTAACTATTTTTCTAAACATAAAAATTTTAGTCTACTCAAAAACTAAAATAGCTTACTAAAATAACAACTTTCCAAACACCGACAATGTGTGCCGAAAATCTATCTTCAGTATTATGTGGGTCGTACTAAATAAATTTAAATCACAAACACACTTTATGAGCATGTTTCTGTATTTTAATTCTATGCAGGTAGTACTGTTAGATATGATATATTGGAAAATTTTTTTTTGGTCATATCTTCATAGGATTAAAGTGAAACTATGCAAAAATAATTGACTAAAATTATGGGTTTTCCCTTCAAATTGTTTGTGACAATAAGGAACTCTTGCTCATTTGTTTCTAGAGAAAAAGTTCTGGAAAAACAATCCAGAGAGGCAGGTATTTGTATCAAATTGTTCAAAATGAGTCAACAGAACAAGAATACAACCTCTTCCACTCAAGCAGACCACCCTCCGGGGAAGCGAAAACGCGGTCGTCCACGTAAGGATGAGAAAGCTCATCCCCCTCTACCTCCCCCATCTGTTGATCTAAAAACAATTCAGCATGTCGAAGTTGATTTAGGTGACGGCATTGACGATGACATGGTAGGTCAGGTGGTTTCCGGTGTCATTGAAGGGTCTTTCGATGCTGGGTATTTTCTCACTGTAAGGGCTGCCAACAACACCAACAAGCTTCTCCGTGGCGTGGTATTTCAGCCAGGCTTGTTCACTCCTATCACCGCATCAAATGATGTCGCTCCACAAGCTAAGATGCACACTAGAAGAGAATTTCCCATCCCGGTCCTCAATCCACAAGGTCCGGTTAACGGTTCTTTATCACAATCAGAACCAAAAAATGAGCAGTCAAGTGCCCAAATTTCACTTCCTGACCAATCTGCCTCTGTTACAGTAGTACCTGTGACTGATAATTTGATAAAGAATGATTATGATTCATCTGTTAGCTTGGGAGGAAAATATATGCCCCAGGAAAATTTTGAATCTGGAGTTGAGAATTTCACTGTCTTGGGAGGGGAAAACCTGCCACAGCTTAAGGGTGAGTTTGGACTTGAGAAACAATCTACACCTCATTTCGAGCATGGTAAAATTGTCGAACATGAGAGGATGATGCAGGAATTTGAAGCTTCGACTATGTCAAATGGACCTAAACTTGATGTAAAAGGATCAGAAAATATGATGCTTGAAATAGCATCTAAAATCACTGTTGATACTTTTCCAGGGAATGAAGAAGCGGTGACACGGGTTCAAGCTCAGGCTGTGGATTCTGCACTTGAGCCAAGTGAATTGGCTCACCAAACTCTGCTAGCTTCTGAACTTAGACTTGTGACCGGTGAACCAATTAGCAAACCCGTGAACACAACTGAGAACCCTTTGTCCTTGAAAACTGATATGCCACAAACTATACAGCCAGAGTTGGCTGAAAATCCAGCAGGAGATGATGAAACTAATGGAAGAGCATTTGGTGATGTTGCTGACAAAACTAAAGGAGTTTTCACATATGGAAGAAGCGGCGCAATGTAAATCTGAGCTTGACATAACTGAAGGAGGACTTTTAGTCTGTTCATCAAATACCAACCAACCTGTAATGTTGAAGCGACAAAAATTTGAGAATCAACAGCTAAAGAAAGATAGAGAATCAACAGATGTTACATATAGAATGAAAATTTCAGAAAAACAGGTTACACAACAAGTAGTGGATTTATTGGTTTAAATCACTTGTCTGTCCACCACATGAAATGTTATTGTATTTTGCAATTTTGCATGCTCTACCTTGGACATTTGGATTTTACCCTTTTGTTGTTCTCTTATATTGATAAATATTTGCACGTTTGCTTATGTTTTTGTTTTCTTCCTTGTGTTCTGAAATGAAGCGCCGTTACTACCTACACAGTAATTAATTGTAGAGTTTTTTTGAAATTTTAAGGGTGTGTAGAATGAACATGAGGACCGGCTTACTATAACGCTCTATTTGTTTGGAAAATATTTTCTGTTTTTTTTGGGGTACTGTTAGTGTAATTACTACCAAAAAATAAATAAAGGACCAAAAAAAAAAAATTTTAATGAGCCAAACACCAACCGGTACAATAGTGGGGTGGTGGTAGTGGTGATGGTGGCGGTGGTCATGATGATGGTGGTGTAGTGGTGGTGGTAGTATAGTGATATTAGTAAGAATTTAGTTCAAAAAATATTTTATATGAAAAATATTTTATGACAAAATATGCTTATTTCCGTCGACCAAAATATTTGTCGTTAACTTCTGTTTTCTATTTTATCAAATGTCACAAAATAGAGAAAATATTTTCCCAAACAAACAAAGCGTTGTAGTAAACTGGTCCTCAAGTTCATTATTTTCGTTAATATTGGTTTTTTCTTTGGAAAATTTATCTATAAATCCCATATGAAAAAATGTTAACACATTCAGTCTTTAAAGTTTTCTTATATGAACCATTTAGTCATATTTGTTTTTGGAAAGGTGGATGTAATAGTTTTGGTACCATTTGAGTTTACTGAAATACGCTTTTTGATTTAATTACTTTCCCTGTTTCTTGTTTTTGGGTTGGAAAGGTAAGGTGTACAAGGTATTATTTCGAATGGGGGATACTGCTGTGCCCCAAGGCACAACAGTTGCTGCTGTTCCCTTGTGGGAGATTATTTTGAATGTTTTTCGATAATCTGAACCGATCACATTATAGGGCTCGTCGAGTAGATTGTTCATGCAAAAAATCAAATTGATTGGATACCTGCAGCCCTATAACCAAAGCATATTTGTTTTTATAAAAATTAACGGTTAACATAACTTTCATAAATTTTTTAAAATAATTAAAATCTGATCATGAGGTTATGAATATCCGATTAACTTGATTTTTTACATGAATAGTAATCTTGACGAACCCTACAATATGAACAGTTCAGATTATCGAAAAATACTCAAAAAAATTCTCCCATAAGGGGACAGCAGTAACTGCTGTGCCTCAAGGCACAACAGTATCCCCGTATCCTATTTCGAATGGGGGATACTGCTGTGCCCCAAGGCACAACAGTTGCTGCTGTCCCCTTGTGGGAGATTATTTTGAATGTTTTTCGATGATCTGAACCGTTCACATTATTTTGTGGGATTGAGTTGAGTGAATCACGGTGAGTGTGTTGGTGATGCCTTGTTGGTAGATACCTTATTTGTAACATTAAGAAAATGGCAACATATAAGATTAATGTAATAATTGTTCACAAATAAAATTCTCAAAATACCATATACTTCACAAAATACCATAAACTTCACATAATAACATAACCAAAAATATGAAGTTTGTTGACCATCTCATAGAACACCATAATGGCACATTGTCATTATTTAGTGACACACGAACACTATTAACAAATGTAACATTAACAGTATACTTACGTTTCCAATCATTAGTAGTATACTAAAGTTTTAAATAAAATGCTACACTAATATATAAATGACACATTAATAATACACTAAAGTTTCAGATAAAATGCTACACTAACATTTAAATGTTCCATTTGTTCACATACTTCACAATATGTCATAAATCTCACATAACTACACATGTCTAGCAGAACCCCCACTTATTGTGATGATAAGCGCATGGGGAAACAATATAAAGCCCCGTTAATATTGACAAACGAATCTTCGAATATTAGACCCACCAATAATAGATGATAACTAGCGCAAACAAAATCAAATTTCAATCATTCATACACAAGAATTTCACGCAACCCAACCGGACATGCGAACCAAAATATGACATTCCAACCCATGAGTCGATGATTCCAACACTATCATGACTCTCAAATCGAATGTCCCATTTACAAATCAAATGTATCCCAAAAAATAGTTTAGTGTCCCATTAACATTAACTGTGTCCACGATGCGAACATTTGACTGTCACATTAACATTGACAAACTATCTCCGAAAAATCAAATCCACCAACCACATACGACAACAATGGCATTTCTTGAACGAGTGTCCCATTAACATTAACTGTATCTCATTAACATTGACAAAATAGTTTAGTGTCCCACACCAATTAGGATTTATTTCACCCTAATTTGTTAATTTGAGATATCAATACCCAATGACGATAATCAAATGTGTCCACTTTCAAACGTCACACTCAAGACAAGGGAAGAAGAACACACAGAATGAAACACAAGACAACATCAACATCAACAACTATGAGGAAAATGCCCATGTTAGGTTTTTATTCTTGGCAACCCTGTTTGACAAAACTCCTTTCAAATGTATTTATTTTCACACTTTTATTTCAGTGAGGCTATGAGTTTATTAGATGCAAATCCAAACCCGAATCGAGCCATGCAGAGAAGTTTGTGATGTTAATGCTTTCAAGATTGCCACTTAGCTGATTATTACGGGGGTCGAGCTGCCCGGTCAGCTCGCGGCCGAAGCAAAATGCAAAAGTGCATTCAAAATTGCATTCAAAATTGGTCGCTCGAGCCAAGAAGAGCTCGCTCGAGCGAAGGTTTGCTCGCTCGATCCAAAGAGTTCTCGCTCGAGCCAAGGATTGCGTCCATACAAAAACCTGAAAATGTGTATTCCTCGCTCGAGCCAAGGATTCGTCGCTCGAGCCAAGGCACTAGTAGAAATCACGAAAAATACACTCCTCGCTCGAGCCAGAAAAGCTTTGCTCGAGCGAGCCTCAGAATCTGGATTTCTCAAGGAGTTTGTTTTCTTCCCAATCTAGAATTACTTTTGGTTCTCTATAAATACTTGGTTTTCTCCCAAAACTAAGGGATTCATTGAAGTCCTCCAGATCTTCTTTTTGGTTCTTGAAGGTTTATATCTGGGGATATTTTGTTATTTTTCTTTGATGTTTTATTGAGTATTCAACTCATGGTTTAAAGAGAGTACATCAAAGGTTTGTTTGTTATACACAAAAGAGAGAATTGTTCTTCAGTTGTGAATTCTGAAGAATTCGAGCCTGAAGCTTTGGTGGAATCCGGAGTGACTCATCAGAAAGACAATTCCGTGCTGAAGATGAGGTTGGAAGAGGCATAAAGAGGTTGGTTCAATTAGGCGTTGTGGATTCGCTAGATAATTGAGAGTGATACCTGTGTAATTCCTTTAAATCTTCTTAGTGGATTGTTCTTGTGGCAGTTGCCCGTGGCTTTTTTGATCACAATTGGAAGGTGTCCAATTGTGGTTTTTCCACGTAAAATCTTTGTGTCTCTTTCTCTTGATTGTTTGATTGGGATTGTTATATTTTGCTTATTATTGATACATAATCACAAATCAACATCTAGGGTTTCTAGATTTTTGCCAAAAATCACATATTACACATGCATATTGTAAACATTTGGGATTTTTATTCGCATAGATGAGATGAACCCTGACATCAAGTTGAACATTACAATTATACAAAAACAAACATCGCTTACCATCGCGTTTCATTGTCATCATTCTAATTTCTACAACCCTTGACGATTCTGCAAACTCAATCTCGATCTGCTCCAATTCTACGTCTGTTTGTGTTTGTCCAAATCTCACAATGAACGATGTAGGGTTTGCATCCCCAAATTTGAATGTGCAGAAATTCCTCTCCAACATTTAAGTTTCTATAGATTTCCTTACCAAATTTGAACGATGTCACAGTGGTTTGAGAATCTTTCCATTCTGGTAGTGTGGGATTCATTCATCAAGGAAGGAAAAACATAAAAGTGTATAGTGAGTTTGGACTAAATGTGAAATTTCATCCTACTGAAAAATCCTACATTTCTCTCTCAAAATAATTATACACATGGGTGTAATGTTATGCTCTTGTGCAATTTCTACTCAAATGGAACATTTGGATTTATAAGGGAAAAAAAGGACTAAATAATTCATAAGATTATTAATTATGATTTATTTGTGCTTCGCCCAAGTTTTTTATTTAAAAAAGTTTTTATAAAAGAAAAAAAAAATCAACAAAAGGAAATTATTAAAAAGATAATTACCAAACGACCGGTAGGGTTTGTCCTCTTTTGAATCGCCATCAACGGGTTGTCTTCTTCCTAACGGTGTTGCAAACTTCTCTCCTCTCATCCACACCGAAACACCCAAAATTCCAGAAGGGTTTTACCCAAAACTCGAAATTCCAAAACTTTCAAACCCCCAAATCACAAATTTCAGATTTTTCAAGATAAGAGCAGACATTGGGCACGAACCCAATTCAAATAATGAAGACCCAATTAAGAAACTCCTTAAACGTGACTACTAGTGGGGTTTCAAGGCACAAATCGACTCGTTTTCGATCCCGAAAGGGCTTTCGAAGAAACAATTCGATTGATTTCATCGCGAAAGAACGAACCCAATTGAGTTCTTGAGTTTAGATTGAATTCTTATGAGAAATTCTTGAAAATGATTGAACCCAAGTGGTTAGATTCAGGATTTATGTTATCATTCGGAACCCAAAAAGAAGCCAACTTTGAATAGCCTCGATGAGGCTGATCCTGAGCTTATTAGGAAATTTGATGAACTTCAAATTCCAGTAAGTGAACAGAAAAGATTGGCTAATGTTGCTGTTGATGGTGTTCTTGATAGTGTATGTATTGTAATAACACATAAGAAGGAGTTAGAGAAGGTGGGTGTGATTTTTGCTCAATATCAGAGGCAATTAGGGAATACCCAGATTTAGTTCGCAAGTATTTTGGCAAGGTTGTTCCATCTGATGATAATTACTATGCAGCTTTGAATTCAGCTGTGTTTAGTGATGGGTCATTTTGTTACATACCTAAGGATGCAAAGTGTCCTATGAAATTTCGACTTATTTTCGTATGAATGCAGTAGAAACCGGGCAATTCGGGAGGACACTTATAGTTGCAGATGATAGGAGTTTTGTTGAGTATTTGGAGGGGTGCATTGCACCTTCTTATGGTAGGAACCAGCTTCATGCTGCTGTAGTTGAGTTGTAGTGCGGTGAGGATGCAGAGATTAAGTAGTCCATGGTGCAAGATTCGTATGCCGGTGATGATGAAGGGAAGGGAGAGGTTCATAACTTTGTGACAAAAAGAGGTGTTTGTGCTGGGGCTAGATCGAAGATATCATGGATGCAGTTGGAGACTGGGTCTGCAATTACTTGGAAGTACCCAAGTGTTGTTTTGGAGGGTGATGATTCAGTGGGGGAATTCTATTCTGTGGCATTGACCAAGAATCATCAGCAGGCAGATACGGGGACAAAAATGATTCATAAGGGGAAGAATACTAGAAGTAGAATTGTTTCGAAGGGGATTTTGGCTGGAAATTCAAGAAACTGTTATAGGGGGCTTGTTCAGGTTCAGTCAAGTGCAGATGATGCTCAGAACTTTTTGCAGTGTGATTCAATGCTCATTGGTGATAATGCAGCTGTTGGAATAATCTTCTGCGTAAATAAAATAAATTGAAATTAATTCAAACAAAATAAAATAAAACTTACAGAAATTATTTTGTTGAACCAAACAAAAATTAAAAGACCAAGTCGAGTGTGTGACACTCTGTCCTTAAGACAGATTCGCCCCGCTATGGTGCTTACGGTTGAGTGGCGTCTATCTCCCAAGATACAATGATCTTTAATCAACTTGTAGTAGCACTCCAAAACAAATTGTTCGGCGAACCAAACCTGTATTCTAACTCTCTGAATATTTATTCTTAAATCTAAAATGAAGAATAATGCACTAAAAGTAATTTGGACAGCAAAAAGACAAAATATGAGACTGTTTAATTCATCCCCAAGACTGTTGGTAAACCCATGTATTTATAGGCAACTACATAGACCCGAATAGGTGTAAAATGGAAATGAACAGGTGCCCAACTGTTTTGAACAGATACACTTCTTAATTCAAACCAATTTGACCGATAGTACTTGAACACTAAATTTCAAACAAATTGAAAAAAGTGCCGTTGGGCCATTGGTGTAACAGTTTCCAACTGTTGGAACTTTTATTAATTAAACCATTGAAATATATATATATATATTAAACTTATTTGAATAGTTTAATAAATAAAAGAATATGCACAAATTTTAGAAAACTACTTAGAAATTTAAAATTTAAATTTAGAATTAAATTAAATTCTCATAATTACAAATTTTAGGAAACCACTCAGGAACCCAAAATTTGAATTTAGAATTAAATTAAATTTCCACAATAATTTTTTATTGAAAAAATTCAAAAGAATTTTATCTAAAAAATTAATGTTAGACTCAAAAACGACGTCAACTTTCCATTCACTCATAAATGGTTTTAATGTTCCGTCTTCACCGTGTGACTTGCCACGCGGCAAGGAACACTTCACCTCTTCGGACCTATCCCAAAAGACGTTTGGGACCCACTCAACTTGGACTAAAAAATATGCTTATATTAAACCATTTTTTCCAACAATCCTCTACATGAATGGAATTTGACGGAGAGAAAATGCAACAACATGATCTAATTACAGAGAGTACAAAAATTGAAAATATTCTGCAAAGGATAGGTAGCTTTTGGCTTTGAACCTTCCCTTGTGAGACACTATCGGATTTACTAGCTAAACAGTGAACATGATGTCTTGAACTGTTCAGCCGTTTGAGTAAATCAAGACAATAGAATCCACACAGTATATCTCCAGACACAGTTTAGTTCTCACTATTGTGTTCATTTTGGCCCTGAACAACCTGGTCTTCATGAGTACTCTAGAGAATTTTAGCCCTTCACAAATCTCACAGAACCAGCCCAGTTCACACTCACATAGGTGATGCTTATAAAGAGTATCCTGCCATACTCCACTAGGTTTACCTAGATATAAAAATCATTAAAATTTTACTTAACCTCAAACGCTGCAGACATCACTATTTCATCAAAGAAATGGGTAGGAGTTAGACTCCCCAGTGATCCTTCTGAGTCAATCACAACTCGGTTGTCCCTTTGAACCTAAATCTTGGGATCTCCAGTCAACTAGGTTGGGTTGCCGTTGTGGTAACTCTTATTTAATAGGCTTAAGTCCCATTCCCCTCGATGAATTCTCAACTAACTCTCTTGCTAACCCTTTGGTTAGTGGATCCGCTATGTTGTCTTTAGACTTCACATAATCAATGGAAATAATTCCATTAGAGAGTAGTTGTCTTATGGTATTATGTCGACGACGAATGTGTCGTGACTTACCGTTATACATATGACTTTGTGCTCTACCTATAGCTGATTGACTATCGCAATGTATGCATATAGCAGGCACCGGTTTTGGCCATATTGAAATATCTTCAAGGAAGTGGCGAAGCCATTCTGCCTCTTCCCCTGCTTTGTCTAAGGCTATGAATTCTGATTCCATAGTAGACCTAGCAATGCAAGTTTGTTTGGAAGATTTCCAAGATACAGTCGCCCCACCAAGAGTAAAGACATACCCACTAGTGGACTTTGAGTCTCTTGTATCCGATATCCAATTTGCATCACAGTATCCTTCAAGTACTGCTGGATATCTAGTATAGTTAAGCCCAATGTTACGAGTAAATCGGAGATATCTAAGAACCCTTATAATTGCTTTCCAGTGTTCTACTCCCGGATTACTCGTATATCTACTTAATTTACTTACTGCATAAGCTATATCTGGGCGAGTGCAGTTCATCAAGTACATTAAGCTTCCAATAATTTGGGCATACTCTAATTGAGAAATTCTTTCTTGTACATTCTTAGAAAGATACAAATTAACATCTACAGGTGTTCTAGCAAGATGATCATCATCTTTGCTGAATTTGTCAAGTATTTTCTCAATGTAATGAGATTGTGACAAAGTATAACCTTCTGATACTTTGGTAATTTTCATACCAAGAATTACATCAGCAATGCCCATGTCCTTCATGTCAAAATATTTATTCAACATTTTCTTGGTAGTTTTAATCATGTCATTATTACTACTAATGATGAGCATATCATCTACATAAAGACATACAATGACATAACCCTTATCTGTGTTTTTAATATAAACACATTTGTCACACTCATTAATTTTAAATCCATTTGACATCATTGGCTTGTCAAATTTCTCATGCCATTGCTTTGGCGCTTGTTTTAAACCATATAATGATTTAACAAATTTACACACTTTCTTTTCTTTCCCTAGAACAGAAAACCCTTCTGGTTGTTCCATATAAATTTCTTCATTCAACTCACCATTTAAGAAAGCGGTTTTAACATTCATTTGATGAATTTCTAGATTGTATAGAGATGCAAAGGCAATTAGCATTCTAATGGATGTTATTCTAGTAACCGGTGAGTATGTGTCAAAGTAATCTAGACCTTCTTTCTGTCTAAAACCTTTGACTACAAGTCTTGCCTTGTATTTGTCTATTGATCCATCCGCTTTCAATTTTCTTTTGAAAATCCACTTGTACCCAAGAGGTTTATAACCTGGTGTGTGATTTTGCAAGATGGATTCAACTTCACTGTTGACAGCTTCTTTCCATAAAGGAGCTTCAAGACTGGACATAGCCTCTTTAAAAGTTAAAGGCTCATTTTCTAACAAAAATGTTAGAAAATCTGGACCAAAAGATTTTGAGGTTCTAGCACGTTTACTACGCCTGGGTTCTTCTTCCTTATTTTGGTCTAACTCTTGCTCTTGATCATATTCTTGATCATTACTAGTAATAGCATCAAAAGATCTCTTATTATTACTAGTCTCTTGTCCAGTCTTATTTGGAAATACATGTTCAAAGAAAAATGCATTCCGAGATTCAATAATAGTATTTACATGCATTTCGGAATATTCTGATTTATGAATCAAAAACCGATATGCACTATTATTCTTGGCATAACCAATGAAAATGCAATCAATGGTCTTAGGACCTATCTTAGTCTTTTTAGGACTAGGAATAGCCACTTTAGCCAAACATCCCCACACTTTTAAGTATTTGTAGGATGGTACTCTTCCATGCCACAATTCATAAGGTGTTTGATTTATTTTCTTTCGGGGTACTTTATTTAAAATATAATTAACAGAAAGTATTGCTTCCCCCATAAGTTCTGAGGTAATCCAGAACTGATTAACATAGCATTCATCATTTCTTTTAAGGTACTATTTTTCCTTTCAGCAATTCCATTTTGCTGAGGTGAGTAAGGAGCGGTGGTTTGATGAATTATTCCACGTTCTTTACAAAATTCACCAAAAGGTGATTCATATTCACCACCTCTATCACTTCTAATTTTCTTGATTTTCTTACCAAGTTGATTTTCAACTTCATTCTTATATTGAATGAAAGTTTTCAAAGTTTCATCCTTGGTTCGAATTAAATAAACATAACTATATCTAGTATAGTCATCTATAAAAGTGATAAAATATTTTTTCCCACCTCTAGTTTGAATTGATTTAAAATCACAAATGTCACTATGAATTAATTCAAGTGGTTCCGTACTTCTTTTAATTGAATGAAAAGGAGTTTTAGATAATTTTGCCTCAACACAAATTTCACATTTATGATTTGGATCAATGTCAAATTTAGGTAAACATTCCATATTAATTAATCTACGCAAAGATCCATAATTAACATGTCCTAGTCTACCATGCCATAAATTTGAAGACTCAAGCAAGTAAGAAGAAGATGTAGTATTATTAATAACTGAGGGTACAACAGTCATTACATTTAACTTAAAAGGCCATCAGACATGTAACATTTTCCTACATACATCCCATTCTTAGTAAATACAAATTTATCACTCTCAAATACTAGCCTAAACCCATTCTTACTCAACAAAGATCTGGAAACAAGATTCTTGCGAATGTCCGGTACATGCAGCACATTGTTGAGAGTGAGTTCCTTTCCAGATGTCATCTTAAGTACAATCTTTCCTTGTCCTTCAACTTTGGAAGTTGAGGAGTTGCCCATAAAAAGTTGTTCACTATTGTCCACTGAAGAATAAGATGTGAACATCTTTTTGTCGGCACAAATATGGCGAGTAGCACCAGTGTCCACCCACCATTCTTTAGGATTTCCGACAAGATTTGCCTCGGAAAAAACTGCAGAAAGATTGATGTCATCTACACCATTAGAAATCTTATCCACTTCAGTCATATGGGCTTGAGCAAGCTTCTTGCTTGTTCTTCTTTTGCTTTTGCCTTTGCTATGGTAATCTTTGGCCCGATGTCCCTCTTTGTCACAAATGTAACATTTGCCATTAAACTTGTACTTTTTATGTTTCTCCCTTTTAGAGCCTTGTGATGAACTTTCTCCAGAAGACTTTCATTTCTTGGTTTTTGAAGCATGTTCAACCACATTTGCTTTAGATTCCATAGGATTCTTACCTGCCCGCTTTTCAGAATTGCGGTTGTCCTCTTCAATCGTTAAACGCACAATTAACTCGTCCATAGAAATTTCTTTGCGCTTGTGTTTAAGGTAGTTCTTGAATTCCTTCCAGCTTTTTGGTAATTTTTCGATTAAGGCTGCAACTTGGAAGGATTCACTGAGAGACATGCCTTCTGCGTGAATGTCATGCAGAATGAGTTGGAAATCTTGAGCTTGACTGATCACAGTTTTTGAATCAACCATTACAAAATCCAAGAATCTGCCAACCACAAATTTCTTTGAGCCGACATCTTCCGTTTTGTACTTTTTCTCCAACGATTTTCAAAGTTCCTTTGCTGTCTTGATTGGACCATAGACGTTGTATAATGTGTTGTCAAGTCCGTTCAAGATGTAGTTCCGGCAAAGGAAATCGACATGTTTCCAAGCATCAACTGCAGCAACCACTTGCCGGTCGGTTTCATCCTCTTTCAGGATAGGAGCATCTTCACGGAGGAAACGAGCCAGGTTTAGAGTTGTAAGATAGAATAACATTTTCTGTTGCCATCTTTTAAAGTCAGTTCTTGAGAACTTCTCTAGCTTCTCTCCATGATTTATTGGTACTGTCATCACAGGAGAGAGGGTTGGTGCAATTGCAGCCACCACAGTAGTACTTGTTTAGGCATTTGTTTCAGTAGCCATCAATTCTAATTTATAAAATAAAATTATAATTAGAATTTACACTACACAGAAAATTAAACCAAATTCACAAAATTAAATTCTGTAAAAATAAAAGAAATAAAAAATATAACTTTTATTTTTTCAATTAATTTGGAAATAAAATAAAATTTTATTTAAACAAATTAATTCCACACAGAAAATAAAAGAAATAAAAATTATAACTTTTATTTTTCAATTAATTTGGAAATAAAATAAAATTTTATTTAACCAAATTAATTCCACACAGAAAATTAATTTCAGTAACACTTCAATAATTAAAATACTGAAAACAGAATTTTAATTAATGAAAACTCAGAAAATAATTTTTAAAAAACTAAAATTAATTTCCTGACAAAATTCCACAAAATATATTCTGAATTATTAATGACACCAGTATCGTACTACTAGTTGTCAAAGAAAAGAGACAGTATATTACTACTATCTGTCAAATAGCATATAATCACTATGTGTTTTTCCAACAAGAATATTATTTTGTAAATTCACAGAAAATAATTTTCTTCCGAAATTATTTACGAAGAATGAAAAAAGGGAAACAAGCGAAAAATTCTGTAAACAGAATAATTCGAATCTGTCTTAAGATTGTTGGAACAATCTTCTGTGTAAATAAAATAAACTGAAATTAATTCAAACAAAATAAAATAAAACTTACAGAAATTATTTTGTTGAACCAAACAAAAATTAAAAGACCAAGTCGAGTGTGTGACACTCTGTCCTTAAGACAGATTCGCCCCGCTATGGTGCTTACGGTTGAGTGGTGTCTATCTCTCCGGATACAATGATCTTTAATCAACTTGTGGTAGCGCTCCAAAACAAATTGTTCGGCGAACCAAACTTGTGTTCTGACTCTCTGAATATTTATTCTTAAATCTAAAATAAAGAATAATGCACTAAAAGTAATTTGGACAGCAAAAAGACAAAATATGAGACTGTTTAATTCATCCCCAAGACTGTTGGTAAACCCATGTATTTATAGGCAACTACATAGACCCGAATAGGTGTAAAATGGAAATGAACAGGTGCCCAACTGTTTTGAACAGATGCACTTCTTAATTCAAACCAATTTGACCGATAGTACCTGAACACTAAATTTCAAACAAATTGAAAAAAGTGCCGTTGGGCCATTGGTGTAACAGTTTCCAACTGTTGGAACTTTTATTAATTAAACCATTGAAATATATATATATTATTAAACTATTTGAATATATATATATTAAACTTATTTGAATAGTTTAATAAATAAAAGAACATGCACAAATTTTAGGAAACTACTTAGAAACCTAAATTTGAATTTAGAATTAAATTAAATTCTCATAATTACAAATTTTAGGAAACCACTCAGGAACCCAAAATTTGAATTTAGAATTAAATTAAATTAAATTTCCACAATAATTTTTTATTGAAAAAATTCAAAAGAATTTTATCTAAAAAATTAATGTTAGACACGAAAATGACGTCAACTTCCCATTTACTCATAAATGGTTTTGACGTTCCGTCTTCACCGTGTGACTTGCCATGCGGCAAGGAACACTTCACCTCTTCGGATCTATCCCAAAAGACGTTTGGGGCCCACTCAACTTAGGCTAAAAAATATGCCTATATTAAATCATTTTTTCTAACAGCAGCTGCCAATACTTATCCATACATGCAGGAAAAGTTTTTGAGCTGCTGAGTACATATAAAAAAAATAAAAATAGATTGTTGTCTAATAATATTGATAGATTTTATTATGTTCTCTATTGTCCATTTAGCGATGGTGTAGGTGGTTCTAGGCAGGGGATAATGATGAAAGACGTGATATGAAGTATATTGAAAGGTTGATCCTAAATTTGGACATTCAAGTTAAGAAATAAGTGTTTTTACAGCATGGACATTGTGCTGCTGCTTTGTGGAACCACGGATTGCAAAGTTTATGGTTTAATTGTTCTAGCTGATCTTTAGGAGTTAAGTTTTTGAATCTTTTATTCCAGTTACAAGATTAGGGGCTTTACACAGGAAATAAGAGTGAAAGATGTGACTGTAAAAGGAACTTACTGTCTACATACAAATAAATAAGTTAGAAGGCAACCGTATGGGCAGTCCAGGGCCTTTTTTTTTTTTTTTTTTAATTTATTTATTGGTATGAAAGTTTTATTGACTACAATTGTTGCTGAAATTTATTATTATTTTTTGGAATTTTTGTTAATACTGAAGGATAACTATGGATAAGTCTGAAATTTCCACCATGTATGTGAGGATCGAACTTTCGATTGAAATGACATCTGGAATCCTATTTAAATTATGTGGGAGGTAAGAAGAATATGAGTTGGACTGGTAGTGTGGGACAACTATCATTTATTAGCAAGTCTTACTTGAGATGATCTGTAATGAAGTATGAGATGGTTGGATAAGGATGAAAGAAGTCAGATTAGATTTTTTTTTTTTTTTTGACCAAGCATTAGTTATGTTTCTGATGGTTCATTAAGGGGACTTGCTCTTGTTATTCATTGCATATATTTGGCTCATAGAAATTTTAAAAATATGTAGGAAGACCCAATTTAAATTTATTTGTTGTTTTAGCTAGATCCATATGGATGTTGGCTTTGGGCAAAGTACAAGGATGATAGCTGTTGAACTGTGTGCTAGCATGTTATTGAAGGTTTACCCACTTTGAAGTGAGAACTAGAACTTTGAAAGTATGAGATTTCTGTGCTTTTGTGGTTCATTGCAGAATCTATTCAATGTGATTCAAATTTTAGGAGAAACCAAAGTCCGACTGGTGTTTACCAAACATGTTGGCATTTGTCCCCTGTTTTTTCTAAGCTCAATGGGGTCTCTTTAGAATTTGGTTTGTTCAGTGCTTCAATGTGTAATATTATTTTTGCCTTATTTTGGATGCTGTCACAATTCCACTCTTCAAGAGGTTAGACAGAATGGATCCATTAACATTGTAAATAACTGAAGTTACCATCTAAATAATGTAACAAAAAGGTGCACAACAAATTATGCATATTGGAAAAAATTCTGTTTGTTGGAATTTCCACATCTCCTGACAGGACTTGTCGCATTGTTTTTAATTCCTTAGTTATCCACCATCTAGAGGATGAGACTGAAAAGATTAAAAATCATCATAGATAATTGATATTCTCACCTAATGCAACAAAAGGTGCATAAAAAACAAGCTAAATTTATTTTCAGGTTATACAAATTGGAGGAATGTTCTCTTGGGATGCTCATATCCCCTTAAAAAAACTAACATTGTTTTTAATTTCTAATAGCCGCATATGTACTAATTTTTATTTTGTTTTTAAAGTGGAATACAAGATCACTAAAGACAACTTTGATTATGATTTGAAACATCTAGGCTATGTGATGTTGATAAAATCAGGTGTATTGCATTAGTTATATTGAATTTCTGTTGATCAGTGCACTGTACTTTACTGCCATCGTCCATACAAGTGGGAAGGTTTTTTCGACTTTTATTTATCATTTAATTTAATGAATTAATGTCATTCCATTTTTTTAAATAGGTGAAGAACCGCAGAGCCAACTGTTGCGGATCGGGGGCACACCAGGGAACTCAAACAAGCAATAACACACAAGATTTAACGTGGTTCGGCAAGTCGCCTACGTCCACGGGCAGCGGATTCACTATATTGAAAGAAATGGAACAATTACACACTCTCTGATTGTTCTCTCTTTGTTTCACTCTAAGCCTCACTCTCTGCTGTACATTTCCTCTGTCCTCACCCTCTCTATATATACAAGAATAGAGAGCTATGGAGAGGCCATCAATAATGAGCTGGTTGCCAGCCCATTTGTGCACTTTCGGTGGCTTTTTAGTTGTTGCTTCTCATGGCCTCTCATGGCCTCATGGCTGGCCTCATGGCCTCGTGGCTTCCCCACATGGCCTCATGGCTTTCCAGAATTGAGCCAATATTCAACAAATCTCCACCTTGGCGAGGATTCTCTTAGCCAACATAGTGATCGATCAACACTGCCTTGCACCCGAAGGTGCTCAGTTCCGAGAGATGTTGACCAAGTCCAAACAATGTTGGAACTTGATCCCAGAAACTACCTTTGTGAGCATATCGGCCGGATTATCTGCAGTACCAATCTTTTGAAGCAGAATATCCCCTTCATTCACAATTTCTCGGATGAAATGGAAACGGACGTCAATGTGCTTGGTGCGGGCATGATGAACCTAGTTCTTTGCCAAACAAATGGCACTCTGACTGTCACAAAACACCTCAACGTGCTTCTGAACAATTCCTAAGTCTTCAATCAACCCGTGTAGCCAAATAGCTTCTTTAAAGGCTTCCGTCACTGCCATGTACTCTGCCTCTGTAGTAGACAAAGCCACCGTTGACTGAAGCGTTGACCTCCAACTCACCGGCCCTTTAGCAAGCGTAAATAAATACCCTGTTGTTGACCGGCGTTTGTCTAAGTCACCAGCATAATCTGAGTCCACATAACCTTTCAAATTCTGCCCGAGTCGGTTATCTCTCTCGAACTTCAATCCCAGATTGACTGTGCCATGTATGTACCTTAGGATCCACTTCACTGCCTGCCAGTGATCTTTTCCTGGATCATGCATATACCTGCTTACCATACTCACAGCATGCGAGATGTCAGGCCTTGTACAAACCATAGCATACATTAATGCACCAACTGTATTTGCATATGGAACCTGTGCCATATGCTTCCGTTCTTCTTCTGTGCGTGGAGACAACGAACCACTAAGCTTGAAATGAGGGGCCAATGGTGTACTTACAGCTTTGGTTTTTCCCATTGATGCCAAATCTGTCTAACACCTTTTTCAGATACTGGGTTTGTGTCAGACAAACCGTGCCCTTCTTCCTGTCTCTCTTGATCTCCATGCCAAGAACTTTCTTTGCTTCTCCCAAATCCTTCATTTCAAACTCCCTTGCTAACTGTGCCTTGAGTTTGTCAATCTCCACCTTGCTCGTAGATGCAATCAGCATATCATCTACATATAAGAGCAAATAGATGAAGGAACCGTCGGGAAGCTTACGGAAATATACACAATGATCAAATTGACTTCTTGTGTATTCTGTCTCCATCATGAACCGATCAAATCGCTTGTATCACTGTCTCGGGGATTGCTTCAATCCGTACAACGATTTGTTCAGCTTACAGGCCCAATTCTCCTTTCCAGCAACTTTGAAACCATCTGGCTGGGACATGTAGATCTCCTCTTCAAGATCTCCATGTAAGAAGGCAGTTTTGACGTCGAGTTGGGCGAGCTCGAGATCAAACTGTGCAACTAAAGCTAACAAGATGCGAATAGACGTGTGCTTCACAATAGGTGAGAATACCTCATTGTAGTCTATTCCTTCCTTCTGAGCATAGCCTTTAGCTACCAATCTAGCTTTGAATCTGATGTTGTTGTTGCCTGGGATGCCTTCTTTCTTGGTGTAAACCCACTTACACCCAATTGCTTTCTTGCCTTTTGGAAGTTGCACAAACTCCCAAGTCTTGTTCTTATGAAGTGACCCGATCTCTTCATCCATAGCCTCCTTCCATTTGACACTTTCTGGATGCTGTACGGCTTCTTTGAAAGTGCACGGAACATTGTCTTCAATGATTGGAAGTGCATAGGCTACCATATCGGTCATCTAACTGGGTTGCTTAGTAACCCTTTTACCTTTCCTGATTGCAATGGGTTCTGATTGTTGCGGAGCCTCTGGATCTTCATCTGAACTCTCTTCAGAGCTATCCTCTGAGACTTCTTCAGGATGGTTGATTGGCTGACTAGTCTTTGCTGGAGTCTCAAACTCCACCTGCACTGACTTCTTCAATGCTTCAACATTCTGTTGAGGATCTGGTTGCTTCAACATTGTAGACTCATCAAAGGTAACGTCTCTTCTGATGAGAACTTTCTTTGATTCAGGACACCACAGTCTGTATCCCTTAACACCATCACCGAAGCCCAAGAAGATGGCTTTCTTGGCTCTTGGATCCAACTTAGATTCTGTTACATGAAAATAAGCCGGACATCCAAAGATACGTAATTGATCATAATCAGTAACTGGGACTCCTGACCATACCTCCATGGGAGTCTTCCCATCTAGTGCTGCAGTAGGTAGTCTGTTGACAAGATGACGAGCATAGTTCAATGCCTCGCCCCAATATGCCTTGCTCAATCCTGACTGTGACAGCATACACCGGACTTTCTCCACCAAAGTGCGGTTCATGCGTTCTGCAACTCCATTCTGCTGCGGTGTTCCAGGAACTGTGAAATGTCTCACTATCCCTGCATTCTGACAAACCTCAAAGAAGGGATCTGATGTGTATTCTCCACCATTGTCAGATCTGAGCTTCTTGATCCGTCTGCCTGTCTGGGTCTCAATCATCTTCTTCCATGTAAGAAAGATGTCTAAGACTTCATCTTTGTGCTTCATTGTGTAAATCCAAACTCTTCTGGAGAAATCATCAATGAACGACACAAAGTAGTGCTTACCTCCCAAAGAAGCATTCTTGGAAGGACCCCATACGTCGGTGTGGACGTAGTCTAGAATCCCTTTGGTACGGTGAATTGCAGTACCAAACTTGATTCTTGTTTGCTTTCCCAGTACACAATGCTCGCAGAACTCAAGCTTTCCCGTCTTGGCGCCTTTCAACAGGCCTTGTTTTACCAACCCTTGTAAAGCCTTCTCACCAACATGCCCTAGACGCATGTGCCAAAGTTTGGAAGTGTCTGATGCATCATCTTCTGAGCTGGAACTGGTGGAGACAGCCACTCTCCCTGTGACTGTAGAGCCATCTAGGAAATATAAATTTCCCTGTCGAGTACCCTTCATTGCAACCAATGCTCCTCGAACAACTTTGAGGACTCCACCTTCCATGGTTACTCTGTAACCTTTGGAGTCTAAAACTCCCACTGAGATGAGATTCTTGGTTAGATCTGGTACAATACCGTACATCTTCAAGAATTCCGATTGTTCCATCATGGATCTTCAGTTTGATTGTTCCAATCCCCTTTGTCTGGCAAGCTTGGTCGTTGCCATCAACACAACTCCTCCATCGAACTCTCGTAAGCTCGAGAACCACTGCTTGTTAGGACACATATGGAATGAACATCCGGAATCTATTATCCATTCATCAGATTGGCCATATGATGAAACTGTGAAGGCTCCTCCTTCATCATTATCTCCATCTCGTGCAATATTCACCTTCTCTTCTGTCTTGTCTTTATTTGGACAATCTTTTGCCCAATGCCCTTTCTGGCGACAAGCAGCACATTCGTCTTTTGCAAGACGTCTTTTGTCTGAAAATTTCCCCCTGGATTTTGAGCGAGACTTTCCTCGCCCTGCATTTCTTCTGTTATTTGTTCTGCCTCTGACTGTTAATGCCTCGGATGTTGAGTCCCTGTTTGCAGACTTGTCTTTCCTTCTGAACTCATTGTTCACCAAGGCGTTTGCAACATCAACATACTTGATCTTCTCTTTACCGTACAGTAAAGTAGTAGTGAGATGATCATATGAGTCAGGCAAAGAATTCAACAATAACAGTGCTTTATCTTCATCACCAACGTGATCATCCAAATTCTTCAAGTCCGTAATAATTTTGTTGAAGTTATTTAGGTGTTCGTTCATCGAAATACCTTTAATGTAGTCGAAACGAAACAACCTCTTCCTCAAGTAGAGCCGGTTCTCAATGCTCTTTGTCATGAACTTATCTTCCAGCGCCTTCCAAAGCTTCTTCACAATGTCATATTCTGTGAAGGCATACTTCTCCTCTTTTGCAAGGCAAAGTCGGATGGAACTGCAGGCCAGGAGATTCACCCTCTCCTATTCTATCCCGTCCATGTCATCTGGTTTGTCTCCCAGAGTGAAGTGCAGGTTCATCTGGACAAGCATATCCTTAACTTCGCATCTCCACATGCCGAAGTTGCTGCTTCCATCGAACTTCTCTACCTCGAACTTGCATGGGACACCGGGTCCAATGCCTAGAAGTGCTTGTACTGCCTGAATTACTTACGGACTCGGTTGATCTAGATTCTGCCATTTTTTAGAAACTTCAATTCAAAAAACTGACCGTACGGATGTGTCCGGAATATCCCAAATAGCTGGAAAGCACTATTGGATCGTCAAAAACGGACTCCGAATGGCTCAGATCAAGCCAAAACAGTTTAGACGGGTCAGATCTACAGAATCTGGTGCGCTGAGATGCACAGGATAATTGCTCAAGTCAACGGCTCAGTCAACGGCTCAGTCAACGGCGAAGGCGGCGCGGTCAATGGAGGATCGGCGGCGCGGTCAACGGCGGCTCAGCGCGGTCAACGGAGGCTCGGCTTGGCTCGATCAGCTGCTCTGGCTGACGTGGCGGTGACACGTGGCTGACACGTGGGCTTACGTGTCGCTGACGTGGGCTGACGTGGCGGCCTGTGTGGCTCGTCTTCTTTACTGAGCGGCGCGTGCAGCGCGTGCTGCGCGTAGGATTCACGCGCAAAGTTCTGGTGACGCGTGAAGGCGCGTGGAATGAAGTTTGGGCTCTGTTTTTGCTGTTCTGGACTCCTCTCAGGGAGCTCTACCTCCTGGTATGCTCAAAAGTTGATTTCGAGCACTTCGAAATCTGGGCACTTTCGGAAAAAATTCGATTTTTCACAACTCGAGCTCTGATACCAATTGTTGCGGATCAGGGGCACACCAGGGAACTCAAACAAGCAATAACACACAAGATTTAACGTGGTTCGGCAAGTCGCCTACGTCCACGGCCAGCGGATTCACTATATTGAAAGAAATGGAACAATTACACACTCTCTGATTGTTCTCTCTTTGTTTCACTCTAAGCCTCACTCTCTGCTGTACATTTCCTCTGTCCTCACCCTCTCTATATATACAAGAATAGAGAGCTATGGAGAGGCCATCAATAATGAGCTGGTTGCCAGCCCATTTGTGCACTTTCGGTGGCTTTTTAGTTGTTGCTTCTCATGGCCTCTCATGGCCTCATGGCTGGCCTCATGGCCTCGTGGCTTCCCCACATGGCCTCATGGCTTTCCAGAATTGAGCCAATATTCAACACCAACATTGAACATGAAGCCAGCATCTCCAAAATCGGTGACGATCAGCTATTCTACTTTGAGCAGAGAGGAATTGAACCCAAGAAAGCCGTGGCAGCCATGATTTCTGGGTTTGGTAGGGATGTTTTCAATGAACTTCCCGATGAGTTTTGTACTGAAGTGAAGCAACTCATGAACTCGAAGGTAGAAGGATTTGTTGGTTAGGTAGCCAGGGGTGGAGGCACGTGAGGACCAGGGGAGGAGGTGCCTCTAAAAATATTTTTCAATTTGTTCCTTTGAAGTTTCAAGCATGTGCCTAAATTTTTAAACCTCCTTTCAACAAAATCTATTCAATTTCTCACTTTCAATGTTTAATTATGCAAAAATCTTCAATTAATTTTTTTACATTATTTATCCACATTCTATCTCCTTTCTTTCTCTATCCCCTTCTATATCTCCTTTTTTGTATATGTGAATCTTGGTATAATTTTGTTCTCATCTTTTATGGTAGCATTTGATTGCTTTTTAAACTATGATGATATCAAATTAATAACAAAAAAGAAAAGAAAAATGATCAGTTAACTAGAGCATACATCTCTAAGTATAACTCTAGCATCATACTGATTTTTAGTCCTACCACCAAATGAAAATTGGGTTTAGTTGTTTGTGATTCTCGCTAAGATTTCAACTCAATGTTGGTGCACCATTCTCTTCCCTTCCGTAGTAAATACTCATTTATTTTAAACAATCAATATTTATTTCAAAATCCAATATTTGCAGCATCATTGTACATTCGACAACCTCCACTGCCATTATCAATTAGGAGGTGGTATTTTGTTTTGTGTAACGGGTAAACATACCCATCCTTCATTGGGATTTCACAATTACGGACTCCACTTGTGTATGAGAGAAAGAAGCACACCATTGTAATTGTCAACTGTCAAGCCATAAACATTAGTTGGGCTACACGGATACATGGGACTCGTGCAAATACTTTCCTTTTCATGTCACTGTTATTCAGTCATCTGCAAGAATTTTTGTTTTGTGAAATTTAAATTTAAAATAAAAATTCTCAGTATGTTTTATTTGACATAACACCTACGGTTTTGTGTTTGTGTTCCACGGCAGGTTGTGGGCACTGCAAAAAGCTTTGCATAGTTTGATAAGCTTTGGTACAAGTTTCAATCAACAAGGAAAAAAGAGTTCAAAGATTAGAACAAGATTGGGAAGGTTAGTCTTTGAATTTTAGAACAATGTCTTCTCCCTTTTTCTAGTTCAAACATTTGATTTCAGAATTGCTTGTTTCCAAAAAATTATTCCCTCCATGAAGGCAACAATTTAATCTAGTTACTCCACTTGATACAACAATTTTTATTGTCCTTGAACCAAACAAGATTTAATTAAAATGATAATCAACATATTAGGTATACCTCCTTATTGGAGTGTGGGACCCAATTGGTTTTGGAAAAAGAGTTTAATTTGGTTTAGTATTAATTATAATATATTTTTATATATTATATTTAATTTGTGGAGACCCAATCCAATTTGGAAACAACTAAGGTTTTGATAAAAAAAACTCTAGATTCACAATATAATTTTTTTGGTGTATTGTTTTTCCCCAAGAGAAAAGAACGGCTGCTGCATATTGGTATATCAATTCGGTGGGTTTGGTATATGCATAGTGCTTGGTGTATAGATTTTCAATTGGTGGCTACTGTCAGGTTTGGCCCTTTTTCGGCTGGTGCTGGGGGATTCTTTGGATGCTTTGAAGAATTATTTGTGGGCATATTCGGTTGATTTGGAATATTATTTTGGGTCTTCTACAACTCTGATTTTGAAGATTTTGGTTCATCTATTTGGTGAGGTCTTTCTTCTTATTTATTTGTGATTATTTGGAATTCACCTAAGGGTGGTTTTGTGAGACCATTAGTGTCTCGTTTGTAATCGTTTGGAACTTATTTGGTTGATAGTGGAATTGGATTTCGATCCCGTGGACGTACCTCACATTGAGGGAACCACGTAAAATTCTTGTGTTGCCTTTGATTTAATTTTTCCGCATTAGTTTTTATTCCCATTGATTGATTTACTAGTGGGGAATCACATCGATTTTCCCTAACAACTGGTATCAGAGCTTACGGTTTATTTGGGTCTATTTATTTGTGTAAATCAATGGAGGAGAATGTGGGTCGCATGTCTAGCTTCAATGGAAGCAATTGGGTAACTTGAAAAACTAAAATGGAGGACCTATTATTTTGTAAAGACTTGTATGGGCCTATTGAGGGTGATAGTGGCAAACTTGATGATATGAAAGATGATGAGTGGAAGAGGTTAATCGAAAAGCTGTTGGTGTTATCTGTCAATGGATTGATGACAGTGTGTTTCATCATGTTGCTACTGAAACTTCGGCACATGATTTATGAAAAAAAATTAGAGAGTCTTTATGATAGAAAATCAGCCACAAATAAAGCCTTTCTGTTTCGTAAGTTGGTTAATTTAAAATATAAAGAGGGCAGCCCTATTCCGGAACATCTGAATGAAATAAAGAGTATTGTTAACCAACTTGCTTCTATGAAAATTATTTTTGATGATGAGTTGCAGGCTTTGATGCTACTTAGTTCCTTACCCGAAAGTTGGGAGACTTTGGTTGTGACAGTTAGTAATTCGGCACCTGATGGAGTTGTCACAATGGGCTAAGTACTAGTAGCTTGTTGAATGAAGAAACTAGAAGAAAATCAGCGGGTTCCTCTCATTCAGAAGCATTTGTTGTTAGAGGCCGAAGCAAAATAAGGGGGAGGAGTAAGACTCCTCATGGTCGTGATCAAAGCCGTGACAAATCAAAGGATGGTTCTTTTTCAAAGAAAGACATTGAGTGCTATTATTGCCATGAGAAAGGGCACATGAAGCGGGAATGCCGAAAGCTCAAGAACAAGGAGAAAAGGCGTGACAAAAGTGTGGATAAGAAGTAAGAAGACACAATGGCAGTTACTACCGATGACCTTATAGTCGTTTGTGAAGATGATTGTATTAATTTTGTGGGCCAAGAGAGCAATTGGGTGATTGATTTTGGTGCTTCTTTTCATGTGATTTCTCGAGTTGATTTCTTCACTACCTACACTGCAGGAGATTATGGTTCTGTTCGAATGGGTAATGAAGGTTTGTCCAAGATTATCGGCATGGGTGATGTTTGCTTGGAAACAAATTTGGGCTGCAAGTTATTGCTTAAAGATGTGAGGCATGTTCCCGACATTCGCCTTAATTTGATCTCTACTGGGAAGCTAGATGATGAAGGCTTCAACAACAAATTTGGTAATGGAATATGGAAGCTCACAAAGGGTTCTTTGGTGGTGGCTAAGTGTAAGAAGACTCATACATTTTATTCGATGCAAGGAAAAATTTGTAAAGGTGTTGTCAATGCACTTGAAGATGATACTTCTACTGAATTGTGGCACAGGCGACTTGGGCACATGAGTGAAAAGGGGCTACAAGTTTTGTTCAAGAAAGAGCTTCTACCCGGTTTGAAAGGTATACATCTTAAAACTTGTGTTCATTGTTTGGCGGGTAAACAACATAGAGTTTCTTTTCATAAAAATGTTGCTTCTAGAAAAGAAAATGTCTTGGAGTTGATTCATTCGGATGTTTGTGGTCCTTTAAAAGTTAGAACACATAGTGGTGCACTTTATTTTGTTACTTTCATTGATGATTATTTAAGGAAAGTTTGGGCTTTTCTACTAAAAACTAAAGATCAAGTTCTAGAAGTATTTAAGCATTTTCAGGCCATGGTTGAAAGAGAAACAGGGCAGAAATTGAAGTGCATCCGATCAGACAACGGTGGTGAATACATTGGGTCATTTGATGAGTATTGTCGCAGCCAAGGTATTCGGCATCAAAAGACAGTTAAGAAGACTCTTCAACAAAATGGAGTTGCCGAGATGATGAACCGCACCATTGTGGAAAGAACAAGGTGTTTACTTTCACAAGCTAAATTGCCAAGATCCTTTTGGGGTGAGGCATTGAAGACAGCGGTTGACGTGATCAATTTGTCTCCTTCTTATCCTTTGAATGGTGATGTTCCTGAAAGAGTTTGGACTGGCAAAGATGTGTCTTATGAGCACTTGAGAGTGTTTGGTTGCCGAGCTTTTGTTCACATTCTAAAGGATGAGAGGTCCAAGCTTGATAGTAAGTCAAGACAATGCATTTTTCTTGGCTATGGGCGTGATGAGTTCGGGTATAGATTGTGGGATTCGGTCGACAAGAAAGTCATTCGAAGCCGTGATGTTGTGTTTCTTGAAGACCAAACAATTAAAGACTTTGGCAAAGGTGATCAACCGGAGCCAAAAACTAGTGATCTCATTCACATAGATCCATCTCCTTAATCTTCAGTTGATGATGAAAATGGGAGAGATGTGCAGCCACCTATTGAAGATGTAGAGAATGATGCTAATCCTAATGAAGTTGAGCCAGAAATTGAGGAAGAGCATCCAACTCAAGAACTGCCACCACAACTTGAGTTGAGGAAATCTACAAGGGACCGACAACCTTCAAGAAAGTATCCTCCCAATGAATTTGTGTTGATTTCTGATCAAGGGGAGCCGGAGAGCTACCAAGAAGCAATTGAGCATGCAAAGAAAGGTGATTGGAAAAAGGCCATGGAAGAGGAGATGAACTCCTTACTTGAAAATCACACCTATGACTTAGTGAAGTTGCCTAAGGGAGGAAAATTCTGAAAAATAAGTGGGTTTTCAAATTGAAGAATGATAGGAAGAATCTGAGGTACAAAGCATGTCTTGTTGTGAAAGGCTTTGGGCAAAAGAAAGGTATTGACTTTGACGAGATTTTCTCACAGGTTGTAAAGATGTCTTCTATTCGGGTTGTACTTGGTATGGCTGCAAGTATGAACCTTGAAGTTGAGCAACTTGATGTGAAGACCGCATTTCTTCATGGTGATCTTGAAGAAGAAATTTACATGGAGTAACCGGAAGGTTTTGTGGAAAAAGGGAAAGAGAAATTTGTTTGCAAATTGAAGAAAAGTTTGTATGGCCTCAAGTAAGCTCTGCGGCAATGGTACAAAAAATTTGACTCTTTCATGGTGAATAATAGTTTTTCTAAAACTACTTCGAACCATTGTGTGTTTGTGAAAAATTTTCCGGATGGCAAATTTATTATTCTTTTGCTTTATGTTGATGACATGTTAATTGTGGGTCAAGATTCTACCATGATAAACAGGTTGAAATTGGAGTTGAGTAAATCTTTTGCTATGAAAGATTTGGGACCGGCAAAGTAAATACTTGGTATGAAAATTGTTCGTGATCGCAAAAAGGGGCTGATTTGGTTGTCTCAAGAGAGCTACATTGAGAAAGTTCTTGAGAGGTTCAACATGGATAAAGCAAAGCCGGTTGGTTGTCTACTTGCGGGTCACTTCAAAGTTAGTTCGAATCAATGTCCTACAAGTGAGAAAGATAAAGAAGAGATATTGAAAGTTCCTTATGTTTCAGCAGTTAGTTTTTTGATGTACGCTATGGTTTGTACAAAGCTGGATATTACTCACGCCGTTGGTGTGGTAAGTCGTTTTCTCACTAATCCGGGTAAAGAACATTGGGCAGCGGTAAAATGGATTCTAAGGTATCTTCGAGGGACTTCGAAGGTGTGTTTGTGTTTTGGGAATGGTAAGCCGATGCTTGATGGATTCATGGATTCTGACATGGCTGGTGATATTGATTCTAGAAAATCTATTTCGGGGTATTTGATGACTTTTGCAGGGGGAGCTGTGGCATGACAATCTAAATTACAAAAATGTGTTGCTCTCTCAACTACAAAAGCTGAATTTATTGCCATTACAGAAGCTTGCAAAGAAGAGTTATGGTTGAAGAAATTTTTGCAAGAGTTGGGTTTGAAGCAAGAAAAGTATGTACTTTATTGTGATAGTCAAAGTGTTATTCACTTGAGTAAAAATTCTACTTTTCATTCGAGATCGAAACACATTGATGTGAGATACCATTGGATTCGTGATGTGCTAGATTCGAAATTGTTGTAACTCGAAAAGGTTCACACAGATGATAATATTTCGGATATGTTGACTAAGACGTTGTCGAAAGACAAACATTTAAAGTGTCGAACTTTGGCGGGTATGGTTGATCTCTCTACCTAAGTCGGTAGGGGGAGAATTGTTGGGTATACCTCCTTATTGGAGTGTGGGACCCAATTGGTTTTGGAAAAAGAGTTTAATTTGGTTTAGTATTAATTATAATATATTTTTATATATTATATTTAATTTGTGGAGACCCAATCCAATTTGGAAACAACTAAAATTTTGATAAAAAAAACTCTAGATTCACAATATAATTTTTTTGGTGTATTGTTTTTCCCCAAGAGAAAGGAGCGGCTGCTGCATATTGGTATATCAATTCGGTGGGTTTGGTATATGCATAGTGCTTGGTGTATAGATTTTCAATTGGTGGCTACTGTCAGGTTTGGCCCTTTTTCGGTTGGTGCTGGGGGATTCTTTGGATGCTTTGAAGAATTATTTGTGGGCATATTTGGTTGATTTGGAATATTATTTTGGGTCTTCTACAATTCTGATTTTGAAGATTTTGGTTCATCTATTTGGTGAGGTCTTTCTTCTTGTTTATTTGTGATTATTTGGAATTCACCTAAGGGTGGTTTTGTGAGATCATTAGTGTCTCGTTTGTAATCGTTTGGAACTTATTTGGTTGATAGTGGAATCGGATTTCGATCCCGTGAACGTACCTCACATTGAGGGAATCACGTAAAATTCTTGTGTTGCCTTTAATTTAATTTTTCCGCATTAATTTTTATTCCCATTGATTGATTTACTTGTGAGAAATCACATCGATTTCCCCCCAACAACACACATGTACATGGCACAAGTATTGTTTGATTAGCATTTAGTTTTCCGACATCAAACATTTCAACAACCTTGAAACAATCTAAACAAAATGAATTGGCAAATAAGCTATATATATATATAGAAAAGGAAAAATGTCCAAGATCAAAAATAAGTTACTGAAAGCTCTTAGAAATCACATCTTTTTTTTATTTATTTATTTATTTTTTTATTTTTGTTGAGAAAGTTCTATAAAGTCAATGGTAAGTCTGACTCTCTTCAACCTAACAGCTACTAGGAAAGTACATTTACTTCATCCTCAATTAACAATGGAAACAAACACACAAGTTAGACTTCTCTTCCCTTGAATCCGCAGAAGTGAAATTACAACTGGAGTACAACTAACTGATACATCATTAGCTAAGCTAACTTAAAAAGTAAATTGGGAAACTAAAGTACTAAAAGGTAAAAAACCATTTTAAAATTTGAACCATTAAAGAAACTCCCATTGCAAGCCTCTAATTAACCAACATTAGCACTGAAAACCTTCACCATTCAACAAGTGACTATTGCACAATCTGTATTTTAAGCATGTTCATAAATTGGTATTCACACCTACTTAACACCTTGTAAGTTGTAAGCAATTAAAACATCAATTCAACCACATAATTATCACAAACATACAAACAATAATAGTTAGCAAAAAATGGATTGAATTTCAAAACAGGGCCTCCACAATCTTTTAAAATTTAGGATAAATTACAAATGCACCTCCTGAGGTTTACTTAAAATGCAGATTGCCTCTTGTATTTTGAAAAATTACAAATATTCTATTGTCAGAATTTTTTATTTAACAAAATTAATTGAAAAAATAAAAATTTTAACTACTCTCCTATGCAATAATAAAATTACCTAAATTATTAATTGATTTAAATTTTTAACATCATTAAAAATTATTAATTAACTTTATAATTTATTAATAAAAATGATTATTTGTTATGAAATTAAAAACCTTAGGGGGTGTGATGTAATTTCTAGAATCACTGGGGGCAATTCGTATTTTAAGCAAATCTCAGGAGGTGTGTTTGTAATTTATCCTTTAATTTATCAATTGACTGTTACAAAATTTCTCAATTTGGGATGAAATTTCTCTGTTTTGGGAAGAAATTTTCCTGTTTTAGGATTTTTTAGTTTTGGGATGAAATTTCTCGATCTTTGGATTAAATTTCTCAGTTCCTCAAAATTGATAAATTCTCAGTTTTAAAAAATGAGTAATTTTGAGCTTCAAAACTATAAAATTTCTTAATTTGTGGATTTTGTCAGTTTGTATGTTTTTTTATTATGAGAGAAATCTTTATTTATTTTAATACTAATGCCATTTTTAAAAATAAATTTCTCAATTGCTTGAAACTGCGAAATTTCTCAAAATAATAGACATACCATTTCTTGAACTTTGTTTGTAAATCTCAACCATACAATTGTCAATTCGTAGTTACAAGGTCATACCAAAAATCAACACACTTGTGCACAGGGGGTGGGTGGAGTTTCTCTACCCATTTATTGCTTTATTTTATTTTATTTTTATATTTTATTATTACTATTATAATAATATATATTATTATATAGTATAATATATATACATATTTATTGTTTGTCGGATTTTACCACAGACAGATTTTGCTTATTTATTTATTTTATTATATATTATTAAAATAATATAATAAAATATAATTATATTATGTATAAATATTTAAAATTTATGAAAACACATAATGTTATACAAAATTATAAAATAATATAAATAAATAAACTATTAGCAAGCCAAATGTGTAGCATTTAGACTCTCATCAATAACTAAAACAATAGGGATGGCAATTTGAAACCGGTCCGACGGGGATCCCCGACTCCGACCCCGATTTTAGCAATTTTTTTCCGAAAAATACCCCCGACGGGGAGGGGACAGTATTTAAAAACCAATCCCCGATCTATTCGGGGCCGGGGACGGGGATTAATTTCTCAACCCCGGCCCCGGCCCGGCCCCGCCCCCGAAATTTCCCCGAAGTTTCCCCGAAGCTTCCCCGCGTACTATTAGTTGTATATTATATTAGTTGTATATTATATTTACCTATTAGTTGTATATTATATTATTAGTTGACTAACATCATTGAATGGCAGTGAAGTGAAGGGAGGGTCTTGTGCTTATAGTTGTGTGATTAGTTGATCTTCGTTTTAGGTATCATATTCATTTTGTTGGGGGTGAAGGCTGTGTTTGGAAAATAATCACCTGTTTGGGTTTCAGTTTTCAAAAATATATATTTTTTCAATTTGTATTTTTATATTTTTAATAATTTTTTGGATGTTTTAATCAATTTTTTATTTTTTATTTTATTTTTAGATTCTCAATATACTTAAAAAGTAAAGAAATTATACAAAAATCTTTAAAATATTAATTGAATATAACCAAATATGAAAATGTATTGAATTTTCGTATATTTTTATATTTTTTGTATTTGGTAAATTTTTTAAAGTTTTTTTTCACAAATATTATATTTTTTAAGCGTATTTAGGTTAAATGTATCTAAAAAATAATTAAAAAAAAATTACGTAAAATATTAAAAAAAATTCACTAAAAACAAAAATAAAAATATATGGGAAATAAAAAAATTTAATTATTTAAAAAGTGGATCCAATTTTCTGGAACCAAATAATTTTCTGACAACTTTAATGTGAAATTAAAGTGGGACCCAATCGTCTATTGAAGTAAGTCTAGATACTCCTAATTGAGGAGGTTACCTCACAAAAAGAATAAGCAAACATTATTAAGAAAGGAATGAGAAATTGTCTATTAAAATGAGTATAATAAAAGAGATTTTGGAGAGGTGAAAAATCATTTATCCCACATTAATGAGATATGAAAATATTAATTAGTATTTAAGTCTCTAGTTTTCAAAAAGCCTTTTAGGTATTTAAATTTTCTAAAGGAGAGGAGTCATGGATAAATAATGGTGGATGGACGTGGACTAAGTTTGTTATGGAGAAATTGTCACACGCTTGTCCGCGCTGCTGGACCAGATCAGGTCCGTGTATCTTGATCTTGGGCTTGGGCTTGAGTTTGAACATGGGCTGGGTTGAGTTGAGCCAAGCTTGTGACTTGGGATGGACCTGGGTTGAGCTAGCTTATGTGTGGGCTTGGACCGGGTTGTTAGCCCACAACCTGAATCCATTTCGTTGCATCCAGATCCATCATATGAAAATTGTGGAAGGAGCTTTTAACTCCTGTAACAACCGTGGTAATGGCCTACATTAGTGGCCCTATTCTTGTAACAGCCGTGGTAATGGCCCTGCATTAGTGACCCTATTGAAAGAGAGCCTTGGGCAGCCCCCCCAACATGTATAAAACATCGTTCAACCACTCTTCTATATTGGAAGATAGATATCGGCAACCACTGCTCCATTTGGGAAGATAGACAACTTTTCCGGTGAGGTGACGAATATTTTTAAGGATATGAAAATTGTGGGAAGAGCTTGTAACTCATGTAACAGCCATGGTAATGGCCTGCATTAACGTTTAACCACCATTCTATCTTGGAAGACAGACATCAGCAGACCTTAATAAGTATCTTCCGGTAAGCTGGCAAATTGTTTTAAGGATACCGTGGGTTTATGGGTTTCTTTCCTAGCTTCTGTTTATGGAAAATCCAGTCCAATGTCATAATTTGCGTAAGAATGTACCCCATAACATAACTCTACATTAAAATATATAGCATGTTTAATAATACTCTTGCTATTATATAAATGATTCAGTCAGTATGCCATCTTAGATCATCCTCTTGGACGCTACCAAATTAGTACAAACTATCTTGAATATTTGTCATGTGGCATTTAATGGAGAAAAGAGAGAATTTTTTGCTAATAAGGGTAGGATTTTTTTTTTCGTACTTATATGATCAACTTTTGTTAAGTCAACTAATGTTTGATTGACAGAAATTGCTGATTGTTACATAATTTCCTAAAGTAAAGAGGGGAATTGATATTTCAAAGAATAAAGGGGTGATAGTGTAATTTCAGAAAAATAAAAAGAGTGTTAGTGTAATTTAGTCAAAAGTGAATTCACATATTCTGTCAATTGAAGTTAGGGTCACAAATCATATGACATTATGATGTTATTTCTAAATAATATGGGTAAAAGGTTGGAACAAATGGGTGTCAATAGGGTCGCGATATGGGTCAAGCTAACCGTTTCATATTACCATAGGGAATTATATTTTTGTGCTGACAAATCAATATTGAATCGGCAAAATAACACAATTATTTTTCAAGCAGTGGACAACCCTTTCATAGTCTTTCTCATCATAACCACTATATAAAATTGAAAGATGAGAGATTACAAATGCTTATTTAAGATTTTCGACATATTTCTATATAAAGATGGTGATTAGGTTAAAAAATAGAATATAGGTATATATGAAAGTGATTTTCTTTCAAAATAAAGATGGTGATTAGGTTAAAAAATAGAATATAGGTATATATGAAAGTGATTTTCTTTCAAATGACACCGATTTTTAGGGTTAGAAAAAATTATTTATTTATTAGTTTTCTCCAACATCTTATTTTGTTATTTATGAGACTTGATCATTCAAATTTTTTTTTTTAATTACCTATAGTCGACTATATCAATTTACCATAAAAAATCATGAGATAATAGTGTACCTATTTGGGCAGTTAATCATTCATCACTGGCATAAATTAGATTATCATACTCAAATTGTTGTTTTGGTACCCTGCAGTATTTGCTCTCCCTTGTCAAACTCATCAAATAAATATCACACCAAATATGTGTGATTGACACATGTAGATTTCAACTCTCTTCTTTTTTTTGTTTGTTTTTTAAAAAAACAATAGAGGTGACCAAATCAATTTAAAAGAAATAAATCCTTATAAAAATTTAGGAAAATTGTAACTTAGAAAACCACAATTTACCACTATATTTTGCATTACCCCTTTGTTGTTTTTGTACAATTTTTTAATTTTATTTACTTATTTATTTTATTTATTATTTTGCTTATGAAATCAATTTATTGTTAGGTTTAGTAATTTGTGTTTGGTAAAATCTGTTGTTGAAATTGGCTAATTAAACGAAACAATTACACTCATATTGCATCAATGAAATTGAATAACATAAAATAAAACCATACTTTATAGATTACATTGTAGAGCATAACATGAAACAAATGAATAGAAAAAACATATTTAATCAAAATATGAAAATAAGAAATCAAACCAAATTCTGTGTGGTACTACAGTGTCCTTAAAACAGATTAGCCGCCTCACCGTAGGTGCTGGAGAAATGTCTATTTCTGTCTCTCAGGATAAAATGGCTTAAACCGACTAACGTAGAAGTACATTTTGTTAGCTTGGCGAACCGACAATGGCAGCACTCTCTTTCGCACAGGAAGAATATTATACTAGTAAGCAAACTGACTATATGACTAGAAGCAAAAAACTTGTGTACCAAACCAAAGGGAGATGGGTCTCTTCTTATACACAATGAGAGAGAGATGAGGAGTCTCCAACCATCAAGGCTGGCCACTAATGGAGGCCATTACTCTTGCAAACTGCTAGAATAATGCACAAAACTGATGGAAATTCAAAGTGTGAGTTACACACAATATACACATATGTGTATACACATTTCTGTAACAAACTTGGGCCTGCAATAGACTTAGCCCAAAAAGAATAAGTTGGTGGACCACTAATCCGGCCCAGCCGAAACCTAACCTAAGCCCAAGATCCATGGACCCGGACCTAGCTCGGTCTGGAAGGGAGGGCGGCACGCGTGTGTGTGGCAATTTTGCCATAACCAACTTGGACCATAGTCTTGGCCCAAATCTATCCTTGAAAGATCCATGCCTCTCTTCCTTTAGAAAATTTGGATGCCCCAAAGGGCTTATGCCCTTCTCATAATCTTGAGGCTTAAATACCCATCAAAGTTTTCCTCCACAATCAATGTGGGATTGGTAGTTATACACAATTTCCAAAAACTCATTCATGAGGCCATCTTCATGAGACAATTTCTTATTCAATTCTCAATGGTTTTTGGTCATTCTTTATGTGGTGTAAAGACCTTGTTACAAAGAATTTAAACCCATTTAGGTCATTCTTTATGTGGTGTAAAGACCTTGTTACAAAGAATTTAAACCCATTTAATCCCATCTAAACCATTGAGAATTGAATGAGAAATTGTCTCATAAAGATGGCTTCATGAATGAGTTTTTGGAAATTGTGTATAACTACCAATCCCACATTGATTGTGGAGGAAAACTTTGATGGATATTTAAGGTTCAAGATTATGAGAAGGGTAGGAGCCCTTTGGGGCATCCAAATTTTCCGAAGGAAGGGACGCATAGATGCTTCAAGGATGGGCTTGGGCCAAGATTATGGTCCAAGTTGGTTATGGAAAAATTGCCACATGCGCGCGCCACCTGGACCGGGCCGGGTCCGGGTTCGTGGATCTTGAATCTTGGGCTTGGCTTGAGCTTGAGGGAATGAGTTAGGTTTGGGTTGGGCCGGATTGGTGGTCCACCAACTTATTCTTTTTGGGCTAAAGTTTATTGCAGGCCCAAATCTGTTGCAGAAATGTATATACATTCATATGTATATTGTGTATAACTCACACTTTGAATTCCCATCAGTTTTGTGCATTACTTCAGCAGTTTTGCGGGAGTAATGGCCTCCAATAATGCTAGCCTTTATGGCTGGAGTCTCCTCCTCTCTTCCCCATAGTGTATAAAAGGAGACCCATCTCCCTTGGTTTTGAACACAAGTTTTTGCTTTCCAATCATATAGTCAGTTTACTTACTAGTATAATATTCTTCCTGTGTGGGAAAGAGTGCTGCCATTGTCGGTTCGCCAAGCTAATAGAAGGTGCTTCTGCGTTAGTTGGTTAAGTCATCTTATCCTGTGAGACAGAAGTCGATGTTTCTCCAGCACCCACAGTGAGACGACTAATCTGTTTTAAGGACATTGTGGTAGCACACAGAATTTGGTTTGATTCGTTGTTTTCATATTTCAATTGAATATGTTTTTTCTATTAATCTTGTTTCATGTTTTCATGCTCTAGAATGTAATCTATAAAGTATGGTTTTATTTGATGTTATGTAATTTCATTGATGCAATATGAGTGTAATTGTTTTGTTTAATTAGCCAATTTCAACAAGAAGCTTAAAACAGATTAAATCATGAAATTGGGTAATTAGATTCATATATATACTGTGCTGTTCTATTTTTTTTAGTTTAATTAGAATGGCTTTTAGTTATAGATATCTTGGAATATATAGTATGTGTGATTTTTATGATCAATTTAATTGAAATGCTGTTGTGTTGTTTTCCTCGTGGGTCTATCATACATGGTATAAATTTTGTTTATGAAATAAAATAAAATATATATATTTTTATATATATGCTTAAGCCCACTGATTATCTAGTATAATTACCATGTTCAATAATTTTCATATACTAGAGTAATTCATAGGTTTTAAATTTCTAGATATAATTTGCATGCTCTTTATTTTCTAGATTGTGGTATAAGTTACATGATTTTAATTGCTAGAATTATTTACATGTTTAAATTCATTTATAATTCATGGCAATTGATTTTAATTTAATTTTCTTGTCTAAAATTATGTACATGATTATTGTGTTATAATTTCCAATAATTTTTTGTCAATTAATTTAGTTTTAATGTATTTGGGAGTTATAAGTTTAAATATTTATTATGAATTAATTTCATTCATAAATCATGAATATTAATTTTTAATTTAAAGTTTTAATTTAATTTGGAGTTACAAATTTTAATTTAAAGTTTGAATTTAATCTTGCAGTTACAACAATTTTGATTTAAAGTTTGAATTTAATTTTGGAGTTACAAATTTTATTTTTAAAATTGTACATTTAGTTTTGAAGTTTTATTTGTGTAACTAATATTGCATTTTTTTTTTTTAATTGTGCTATTCATGATAGTGATAGGAGGGTTAAGTACAAGGTATTTTTTTAATTAGTTGCTTTGTATTATTTTGTGGTTTGCTACTAACTTTCTTTGTAGGCATATCAATGCGAAAGAGAATGGAAAAACAAAAACCAAAACCAAATGAATAGATTTGGGTTGCACAAATGAAATTTATGGTCTATATGATTTAAGCATTTGTGTTTGAGATTTATTTGGTTTGTTTACCAAGTTGTAAAAGCAAGTTTTATTTGCTCATGTTGTTGTAGCAATTTTTAATTGCATATAAGTGTTGAACCTTGGTTTGCTTTAACCTAATTCATCCATTAGAAAACTTAATTCTAAAAATTGTTTCTTACGGACTAGGAGTCAACATGCTCTTGAAAGTTTTGTGAAAATGTTAACTGGGTTTTAAGTGGGACCAATGTGACCCCTCTAGTCTTCCTGGGAACATTCTTGACCATGTTCAATTCTAGGTTTAGTGATGAGACTAATTTTTTAATTAACTTTTCAACTATGAAATTTTCTAGTGTTAAGTTTAATTTCTAGAAAAACACAGAAAGTGATATTCTGGTGTAATTTTCAGAAATGGCAACTGTCACCGATGCTGCTGCTACTGTTAACGTTGGTGGGGATCTGAACCCCGAGGCAACTGGGTTGCCAACCCCTACTGCTGTGACCTCTGTGGTCAACCTTGGCGTTACTTCGGTTGTTCCGGGAGGATCGCTCAGTCACCATGAGCGCTTAGAGAAATTTACTGGGGTGAACTTCAAGAGATGGCAGCAAAAGATGCTGTTCTACTTGACCACGCTGAACCTTGCAAAGGTTTTGAGCGAGGATCCTCCAACTATGGCAGAGAATAAACTAGATAGGCAGAAAGTCATGGCGCTTGACACATGGAAGCAGACATACTATCTCTGCCGGAACTATTTGTTCAGCAGCTTGACAAACTCACTATACAATGTGTTTTGTGCCAAGAGCTCAGCAAAGGAGTTATGAGAATCTTTGGACACGAAATACAGGACTGAGGATGCTGGGGTAGAAAAATTTGTCGTTGGCCGGTTCTTGGACTTTAAGACGATCGATTAAAAAACTGTGATAAGCCAAGTCCAAGAGTTCCAAGTGATCTTGCATGAGATTCATGCTGAGGGGATGTCGTTGAACGAGTCATTCCAAGTTGCTGTGATCATTGAGAAACTTCCCAATGGTTGGAAGGACTTCAAGAACTACTTGAAGCAAAGGCGCAAGGAAATGACAGTTGAAGAGTTAGTTGTCTGACTCCGAATTGAGGAGGATAATAGAAAGAAATGAGGGAGTACCTTTTATGTGAAGACCAATGTCATTGAGCATGGCAAATCTTCTGGGGTGAGGAAGAAGCCTCCTGTGATTAAGGGCTCAAAGCTGGGGCCCAGGGGTGGTGTTGCAAAGAAGCCGGCATACAAGCCACAAGAACCTGGTTATCGGTTCTTAGGGAAGTGCTACAACTGTGGTAGCGAGGGGCATCGGCCTAGTGACTGCCACAAGCAAAAGAAGCCATACAAGACCAAACCTCGTGCTTATATGGCAGATATACAAGAGCACTTCCATGAGGAGGATGACATGCACTTGTCTGCCATTTTCTTTGAGGTGAATCTGGTGGGTTCAAACCCAAGAGAATGGTGGATTGATACTGGGGCTACATGCCACATTTGCTCCGAGAAGAAGCTGTTTACAACTTTTGAGTTGGTTACAAACAGTGAGAAGTTGTTTATGGTAAACTTTGCTACCTCGATTGTTGAGGGTAAATAAAAGGTGGTCCTATAGTTGACTTCAGGAAAGGAGCTGACCTTGAACGAAGTCCTGTATGTTTCGAACATTCGTAAGAATGTTGTCTCACGGTCTCTTCTCAGCAAGCATGGTTTTCGCATGGTCTTTGAGTCCAACAAGGTCGTGTTGACCAAGAGCGGAGTGTATGTGGGTAGGGGCTATATGCTAGGGGGTATGTTTAAACTCAATGTAATGACTGTTATCCTAAAGATGAATAAAGATGCATCTTCTTCTGCTTGCATGCTTGAGTCTTCCAATTTGTGGCATGGTAGACTAGGACATGTGAACTTTGAATCTTTACGTAGATTAATCAAGTTAGATCACATACCATCTTTTAAGATTAATCCAAAACACAAGCGTGAGACTTGTGTTGAAGCGAAGTTGGCAAGATCTTCGTTTCATTTTATTGAAAGAAGTTTAGAGCCGTTGGACTTAGTGCATAGTGATGTGTGTGACTTAAAGTTTATACAATCACGTGGTGGTGATAAGTACTTCATCACTTTTGTTGATGATTGCACTAAGTATTGTTATGTCTATTTGCTCAAAAGCAAAGATGAGGCTATTGACAAATTTGTTCTTTATAAGAATGAAGTTGAGAATCAATTAGGCTGCAAGATTAAGACTTTAAGAAGTGATCGTAGTGGTGAGTATGAATCACTGTTTATTGATATTTGGGCTCAATCCGGGATTATCCATCTAACCACGGTGCCTTATTCTCCTCAGTCAAGTAGGATTGCTGAACGGAAGAATAGGACGCTAAATAAGATGATGAATGCAATGTTGCTAAGTTCTGGGTTGCCACAGAACTTGTGAGGGGAAGCTATTCTCTCTGCGAATTACATTCTAATTAGAATCCCTCGGAAGAAAGTAGAAAAGACTCCATATGAGTTATGGAAAGGCCAAAAGCGTTCTTATAATTTCCTACGAATGTGGAGGTGTCTTGGAAAAGTGGCGATACCTACACCCAAGCGGGTTATGATAGGTCCGAAAATCGTGGATTATATATTCATTGGTTATGCACAGAATAGTAGTGCATATAGGTTTCTTGTGCACAAGTCTGATATTTTAGATATCCACAAGAATACTATAATGGAGTCAAGGAATTCGTTTTTCTTTGAAGACACATCTCATTGCCGAACCCGATAAGAGGATTAAAGTTATGAGAAGGAACTTGAAGATGATCAAGATGATGATCAAGTAGATGATCAAGATGAGGAAGTAGACGAGCCAAGAAGGAGTAAGAGGGCTAGGATTGCCAAGTCCTTTGGCCTAGACTTCTTGACGTATATGTTAGAGAGAGAACCTTAAACTTTCTATGAAGCCGTGACTTCATCTGAAAGTCCCTTATAGAAAGAAGCTATTAAGAGTGAAATTGACTCCATCTTACAGAACCATACTTGGGAGTTGGTTCAAGCAGTAAGGCCTTGGGGAGTAAGTGGATCTTTAGAAAAAAGATAAAAGTTGATGAGTCAATTGATAAATATAAAGCTAGGCTAGTTATCAAAAGATACAGACAGAAAGAAGGCCTGGATTACGTTAATACGTATTCACATGTGACAAGGATTACATCCATTCGCATGGTGATTGCGATAGTCGCTTTACGTGGTCTAGAGATACATTAGATGGATGTAAAGATAACTTTCTTAAATGGAAATTTAGATGAAGAAATCTACATGGAACAACCCGAAGGGGTTTTCAGCTCTAGGGAAAAATAAGAAAGTCTGTAAGCTTGTCAAGTCATTATATGGTTTGAAAGAAGCGCCTAAGCAATGGTATGAGAAGTTTGACAACGCTATGTTGTTAAATGGGTTTAAAATCAAAGAGTGTGACAAGTACGTATATGTTAAAGACACTGACAGTGGTTATGTCATTTTGTGTCTATACGTAGACGACATACTCATTGTTGGTAGTAATGATGAAATGGTTCGAACTACCAAGAGATTGTTAAACTTAAAGTTTGACATGAAAGATATAGGCCTTGCAGATGTCATTCTAGGTATTAAGATTACCAGAACATCTAGTGGTATTGTACTTTCTCAGTCTCACTATGTTGAGAAGATACTTGAGAAATTTGGTAAATCAGATACAAGTGTGTCTAGAACACCGGTAGACGTGAGTCTACATTTGACCAAGAATAACGGTGAGAGTGCCTTCAGCTAGAATATTCTCATGTCATTGGAAGTCTGATGTATCTGATGAGTTGTACAAGGCCGGATATAGCCTACTCTGTTAGCAGGCTTAGTAGATACACGAGTAATCTAAATACCACTCATTGGAGAGGCATTATACGGGTGTTAGGTTATCTACGCTACACCCGGGATTATGGGCTGCATTATACCAGATACCCAGCGGTACTAGAGGGGTATAGTGACGCTAATTGAATATCTGATATAAAGGACTCTAAATCCACTAGTGGTTATGTGTTTACCCTCGGAGGGGCAGTCGTGTCTTGAAAATATTCCAAGCAAATGTGTATATCGAGAACAACGATGAAATCTGAGTTTATAGCTTTGGATAAAGCAACTGAAAAAGCTGAATGGCTTCGCCAGTTCATTGAGGATATTCCACGTTGGCCGAAACTTGTGCCTGCTATCTGTATTCATTGTGATAGCCAATCAGCGATTGGACGGGCACAGAGCATATGTTTAATAGAAAGTCTAGACATATCCGTTGTAGACATAATTCCACACGACAACTACTCTCTAATGGAATTGTCTGTCTAGACTATGTAAAGTCTAAGAAAAACATTGCAGATCCGCTAACCAAAGGGTTAACTCAAGAGTTAGTAGAAACGTCGTTAAGAGGAATGGGGTTAAGGCCTTTAGTAATGTTACTGGAACGGAAAACCCAACCTAGTTGACTGGAGATCCCAAGATCTAGGTTCAAAGGGACAATCTAATTTTATGTAATGGGTGAGTCACTGAAGAGTTAAATCCTCTTACCCATTCATTTGTACAGTGATACCCAGTGGAGGTAGGAGGTAGAAGGTTAAGCTAATGTTTTTAATGACCTAAGTGATATGAATAGTCAACCGTGGTATACTGAGATACCTTCTATAGGTCACCTATGTGAGTGTGAAGTAAGGCCGCTTCTTTAAGAATTGGTAAGGCCGAATTCTTTAAAGCCACTCACTGAACCAGGCTAGTGTTCCAGGGCCATACCGGATACACAAGTGAGAACAAGAATAATGGTTGGACTAACTCTCGTGTGAGGTCTATTGTATCGGTTTACACAAACGGAAGAATAGTTCAAGACATCACATTCACTGGTCAGCTAATAAATCCGATAGGCTTTCACTACGAAAGGTTCAAGGCCAACAGCTACCTTTTCTGATACAGCACTACAAGAATTTACACATTTGCCGATCACTTTTGCCAACCAAAAAAATTTTGGTCGCAAAAAAATGACATTTGCCGACCAAAAGTAAATTTCGTAGCTAAAAATTGATACTATTACCGACTAAAATTTTTGGTCGCAAATAAGTAATTTTTGCCGACCAAATTACAGTAATTGTCGCCAAAAATATGGGCGGGAGAATGAAATTAAAAAGGGAGCTGTGTATGCTATTTTAGCGACTAATATAATTTGGTCGCTGATACCAAAACGACGTCGTTTTGGTATCCAAGTTCATTAGCCGACCATCAGTTTGGTAAGGGATAACTTTACTAATTCAAACACATATACAAAATTCCTATGCGCCTCTTTCACACCTCAGTCGAATTCGATCAAAGTTCAGTCGCGCCATTCACCTCACCTTACCTTCGTCTGCTCCACTCTCGTCGTCGGTTTCAAAACCCTAACCTTACCTTTGATCTTCTCCAATCCCTCCATAAGTCGTATGTTCAAATCCAGACCCTACACTCCCTTCAACTGTTTCAGAACCTTTGTCTACAAAGGACTACCGCCAGACTCGTCAAAACGACGATCTGGAACGGGCTGATTGTGATGAGAATGATCAGGCGGCGAGGCACATTAATGCGTCAGAAATGAAATCGAAGATGGACAGTTCATCTTTGCCCTAATTTTTCTCTCAATTTCTGTTCAATTGACCCCTCGATCTTCTCTGATCAGAACTTTGCACCAGATTTGCTGATTCAGTCCAGCTCCAGGTTCAGCCTTGAGGTACACACCACTCTCCTCTCATTCTCTACCTCTGTTTTTCACTTTCTTTCTTTTCTTCACTTTTCTCTCAATGAATTCAAGATTCAGATTTCTTTTTTTGTTTATATTTTCCTTTTTTTCCCCTCAGAAACCAAAAGATTGGATCAATATACACATCTCTTACCTCAAATCTAGGTTTAATTTTTTCCTTCTTGTTGATTTCAAATTCTACTGAAGATTTTTTGTTCTTTAATGTTCATTAGTTAACTGTTTGATTGAGAATGGCAGTGTTGACTTAGAACGGTTGATGATTGTTTCTACCTAGTTTATTAATTTGGTTGTTTTGGAAAAACAGAGAAAAATTGCCTCTATGGAATCTGATTCATCCACACTTTCTCAGGTATGCCTTTTTATTTATTTATTTATATAATTTTTTAATTCAAATGTTCATATTCAAGTGTTCTACAAAAAATTGATGGATTATACTTCTGTGTGTACTTCTCCAAATGGAGCAGAACTTGAATAAATTTAAGTTGTATAAATTCCAATTCATGTGGAAGTATTGGTTACTATTTCTGATTTTAGGGAATGTTTTAAGTATTGGGTTTAATAACTGAGATAGATATTACTATTATTTTTTAATATCTATATGATTATATCTATTTATTTGATCACTGGAAGGTTTGCAATTTTCTGAGGAGTCATATAAACTGCAACTGTTCTGCAGATTTTTCCATTTCGGTTTCATGATCTTCACATTGATTGATTGCTATAATTAGGTTGAGACTATTTTCCATGAGTTTGGCCATGCATTGCAGAACATGCTAACCAAACAAGATGAAGGTCTGGTTTCTGGTTCTCAAGGGATAGAGAAGGATGCGCTGTTGAATTAGCTTATCAGTTCATGGAAAATTGGTGTTGCCAAAGGTAATATTTTATAACCATAAATATCTCAATTCTATATGTTGTGCCTACTTTTCTGAATGTGACTGCCTTTTGGAGGTTTCTCATTGCATTGCCTTTGAATCCTTATAAGGATTCAAAACATTGAAGTCTGAATGTGAATTACTGCATACTTATTAAATATTTATGCAAGCACCAACATTTTGTTTATGTCGTTTTCAAAAGAAATGATTCCATAACCTAGTGTTCTGCTTCTAATGACTAAGGGACACTACTAAAAAAAACATTTTTTGCGACCGCTATAAGCCGTCGCAAATAATAGAAATACAGTCGCAAAAAGCCTTTTGCGACGGCACATGCGACGGCAAATGGGGGTCGCGAATGTGGGAGTGGCAAATACTTTTTGCGACCGCAAAACAACGGTCGCAAATACTATTTGTGACTGCCTAATCTACTTATGGCGACTGATGTTTTGCCGTCGCAAAAAAGTAAAAAAAAAATTCCTACAATGTATTAGCGACCATCTTGTTACTATCGCAAATAATTTTCAATGATATTTTATAAATACTATAATAATAGTTTTTAGCAACCAATATTTTGAAATAAATCTACGAGATAAGATCCTACTGAAAATAATAGCACCAAACCATTTGTTTGAGACAAATTTGGCAAAATCATATTTAATTTTAGGCTCTAAAAAATGCTATCCCAGCTGCAATTCCTTGTAAAATTACATAAAATCCAACAAGCTAGCTACATAAAGTGTCCATAACCAATTGTCCTTGCCAAATAATAATACAATTAGCGATACAAGGTGCTCTTCCAACTCCTTTTTGTAGCTTTTTTTTTTCTTGTTCTTCTTGTTCACATGAATCTAGACAATAAGGAAAGGGAAAAAAGAAAAAAAAAAAAAAATAAGAACAATGAAACACACTAAAATTATAACCTTTTAACATGACTCAGGGTATCTAACAATAGACACTTCAACCCCCAACCTTTTTACTGAATTTCAAGTCACCAGTCATTTTCCCATGATTCATCAGCATTTACAAATCAAGTTGAAAATGAACACAAATAAAGCATCAAGGGGAAGCATCAAGGTAAGATCAACTACAAAATATATTAAAAACTATACCTTGTAATAATGTGTATGGACCTTGAGACCCATTGATTCTGCAATAGCTTCAATAGTTGAAATTATAAGCTTAGCTGGTTGGCGGGAAACAAAACGAGTTTGCCACTTTACATAGTCCTGCCAAAGATTAATAAAATTGATTGCCCCCCAGTTGCTAAATAGTTAGAAGGCAAATAGTTAATGAACAAGTCTACTTCACACAAAAAGCACGAGAAATAAACATTTCAGTATTAACATGCTACAAACAGGGAGTGACCCTTGTGATAAGCACATATTTTACTTGCACGAAATATCTCTAGCATTGTACCAAAAAATGTAGTACTTGGAATGTTATAATCACTAGGAGGAGCCGTAAGTTTAAGCTATCAAATCTAGCAAGTATGAAGTTTGTGATAGTACTACCCAAATGAATAACAAAAACTAGAACAAATAGAGGATTGATGGGAGATTAAGTGATGCTTTGGTTCCAAAATAGAAGGTATGTAACTGTACCTGACGCCTGTCAAACAAGGCTGAAAGATTCAACCCCTGAGAAAGGGTAATCATTTCAAATGCATTCATTATTAAGGGCCCACTCGCACTAGTTGTGGATTGCTCAGTTACATACTAATCCTGCAAAATACCAGAAACTACCAATATAACCATACAAACTTTGAAAAAAAATATATTATTGAAGAGCATGGATAGGCAATAGACAAATATTGAAGAGCATCATGATATGGTTCCTGCGATAGAAGTGCTTGTAGACACCCCATTTTTGACCGACCTTAAGACTCAGACATCACCGATTGAGCGCTCGGTGATGTTGCATATTGTGCTCGTTCAGAAGTCTCAGAGTCGTGGCCGTGCGCCCTGCCTCGGTTTGCGAACTGGACTCGGTTTTCTCTGTTTTCTTTCCTGAGGGGAGGGAGAGGTCCTGTAGACCATCTCTCAGTGGCCGTGGGCTACATTTCGTGGCCGTAGGCCATTTTACCCATTTCGGAGCCCGGTTCCCGGTTTTCGGAGCCGTCAGGCCGTGTGCCTCGGTTCGGGACCACCCAACCATCTCCGTTTCCTCCGGTTTTTGGCATGCATCTCATTTACTCCCTTTCGAGGGACACTGGGGTCTTAGATACCCACTTCGTGGTCCAATGCCACTTTTGGTGCTTAACGGCCTATTTTCGGGACCCCGAACTGCGTGTTTTGGTCCTCGAGCATTCGTTTTGCATCGGTTTTTGTTCATTTTTGGCAGGTACCTCTGTTTTATCACCAGGAAGATCACTGGAGGGTGGGAGGCCAGCAATTGTCTCAGCGACCAGTTATGCTCCTCCGGCGCCCCCCGGCGCCCGTTTTTCTCACTTCCGGGCTAATGTTGAACACCCTAGGGCCATTTTCTTCGAGCCAAAACCACATATTTGTATTGTACACACATGGGAGGACCCTAAAAACACATGGCCGGCCAGTAATTCTTTTTTTCATTTTTGAACCTCTTTGAAAAGTGGCTTGTTGTTTCTCCTGTTTCAGAGTTGCCAATTTCCAACCATAGGGTCTTGTTCAGCACACATGGGAGGCCACCAATGTGTGGTGGCCGGCCAGCAATTCATTGTTTCATTTTTGACCCTTGGCCGGCCGGCCATAGGGGGTGGCCGGCCGGCCACCTGCAGCAAAAGTAATTGGCCGGCCATAATCCCCACACTGTGCACTTTACAGCTATGCACCTTTTTCTCCCAAAAGATCTGGATCCGGGGGGGATATTTTTAGAGGAAAGCTTGGAGGAAGTTTCCTCCCTTCTTTTCCTCCTCTTTTTTCCCCATATAGTTGGCCTCCCAACTCAAGAAAAAGGGTTAGAAAATTGCTCTCAAGCTTACATACACACATCCATCTCTATCTCTCTCATTTCTCTCAAGTTTGGTTCCATTTTCTTCATCATCATCAAGCACCACTACCACCACTCCATTTCCAGCAGCAAGAGGGGCTTTCCAGCAGCTAGAAGGCATCCATTCTTCAAGCAAAAGGCAGCCAAGACTTGTCTACAAGGGTAAGCTTCCATTTCCCTCTTTTGTAGCCTTTTCTTGCCTCATTTCTTAAGCCTATTTGCTTATTGTTTTGGGCTCCGAACTTAACTGAAACTAGGTCTATTTTGAGCTATTATTCATGTTTGTTCAAGGGCTCAACTCTGTTTGAGCCCTCTATGGCACACTTGCTTCAATATCATCTTGTATGTCAATATTTTGCATGAAATTTCTAGCCCATGTGTGATCTGTTTTCGAGCATAATGTAAACTGTAAGTAGGCCTATTTTGAGTCCCTCTTCAACATTGAAGAAGGGATCAACCCTGTTTGACCTCTCTATCATGCACTTGCTTCATAATTCCTCCAATTTACCGTAAATTTACATGATTTGTTTGACCTACATGTAGTCTGTTTTGGAGCATGTCATGAACTGTGAGTAGGCTTATTTTGTGTCTCTCTACAACATTGTAGAAGGGATCAACCTTGTTGGGGGTCTCCATGTTGTACTTGTCATTATACCCCTCTTTGACCCCCATTTTTGCATGCTTTTTTAAGCTTATCTAGCTTCTGTTTTCGGCCATCATCAGAACGGGAAAGAGTCATATTTTGATCTTATTGACATATTTCATTAAGGGTCTTTTCTGGTTTGATGAATTTTTAGGGTACCTCATGTTATAGCCTTGTGTATCCTAGTTCTTGCAGGGCATTTTTAGCATGTTTTCATACTGAGTTGGGGGATGTCATATACTGTAAATGTTCATATTTTTAGTCCCTCATCAGTGTTGTAGAAGGGTACTTTTCCATTTGAGTATCGCATGTATCACTTGCTTCAATACCCCTCTTGCGGGGCCATTTTTGCATTCTTGCTTAATCCTATGTGTGCTTGCTGTTTACCCCTTTTTTATGACTGAAAAATGCTTGTCTTGGGGCTGCCTTGCTACTCCATTTTCATTCCATGTCTATATTGTGCATGTTTGGTGTAGCTATAGGCCATTTCGGGTGCCTAAATCCATGTTTCGGGGCCATTTCATGCATCGGGTGTACTTTCGCCTCATTTCGGGGCTGTTTTCCCCCACATTTCAGTGCCAAAATTCATTTGCATGTTTGCATATCATTTCCATGTCATTTCATGCCTTACGACCATTGCCTCGGTTTGCGTGCCCGTGTGCACGCATTTCGAGGCACTTCATTTTCATCCGACGGCCTCCTATGTGAGTGTGGCTGAGGCTCACTCATGTTAGTGTAAGTCCATTTTGCATTATGTATGTCATTTTAGTCTCATCGCATTGCGCATGCCATTGCCTCGGTTTGCGTGCCCGTGTGCACGCATTTCGAGGCACTTCATTTTTATCCGATGGCCTCCTATGTGAGTGTGGCTGAGGCTCCCTCATGTTGGTGTAAGCCCATATTGCATCGCATATCTCATTTTAGTCCTGTTGCATTCCGTATGCCATTTTCTCGGTATGCGTACCCGTGGGCACGCATTTCGAGACATCTCATTTTAGTCTCATTACATATCATATTTTAGGCCGTTTCATGCCTTTATGTCATTGCCTCGGTTTGCGTGCCCGTGTGCACGCATTTCAAGGCACTTCATTTTTATCTGACGGCCTCCTATGTGAGTGTGGCTGAGGCTCACTCATGTTAGTGTAAGTCCATTTTGCATTCTGTATCTCATTATAGTATCATTGCATTCCTTAATGCCATTGCCTCGGTTTGCGTGCCCGTGTGCACGCATTTCGAGGCACTTTATTTTTATCCAACGGCCTCCTATGTGAGTGTGGCTGAGGCTCACTCATGTTAGTGTAAGTCCATTTTGCATTTTGTATCTCATTATAGTCTCATTGCATGCCTTTATGTCATTGCCTCGGTTTGCGCGCCCGTGTGCACGCATTTCGAGGCACTTCATTTTTATCCGACGGCCTTTTATGTGAGTGTGGCTGAGGCTCCCTCATGTTAGTGTAAGTCCAATTTGCATTGCGTATGCCGTTTCATGCCTTAGGATCATCGCCTCGGTTTGCGCGCCCTCGTACACACATTTCGAGGCATCCCATTCCATAACATTGTGCATGCTAGGATTGCATATCAGCTGCATTCATGCATGTCATGTGTTCGGGATAGGAGTTAGCCCGGCACGGGAAACGAGGTACGTTCCGTACTCCGAGTGACGGAATGGGTCTCAATTTCCAGTCACCGACACTCCGGATTACCCATGATGGAGTTAGGTTTTGTTGTAGCATTCATCTGCATTCATCATATATTGAGTTGTGCAATCCGATTCCTCGGCCATCATGCATCGAGATGCGTGATTGGTGGCACGAGGATCGAGGCATGCATATATTTGTGAAATACATTGCTATGCTCCTTTCCTGCTCTCTGTTGCAGCAAAATGAAGAATCAGCAACTTTTCAGAGTCGGGCACGCACTTCGAGAAACATTGCAAACAAGGCTAATTGGGCATCCAATGGATTTCCGCGCAAGGCAGCCCAGCATACATCATTCATCAGAGTCGAGGCAGCCCCCTGGCTTGCATGCTAGTTTACAGCTTTGTTAGTTAATCTGTTAATTAATTAGGATCTGTATATTTATTCAGACTGTATTATTCTTTTATTTCGGACTGTATTATTTATTCGGACCCTCTGCGCGAGGGCATAACTGTAATAAGTGTGGGTGAGTGTGATGTATGTCTTCCAACCCCACGTCTTTCTTCCCTTTTATTTACCCGCTTATGATGGTTAGATATAGGGCATATTTCAATTAGCATACAGTATGACAGCATGTTTGCATCATTCATCTGTTTTGCACGCACCGGGCTCGGCGCATCATACAAACTGCATTTGTATTTCAATTCCAAATTGAATACGTGTTAGTTGTAGCATTCCATATACCATGTTTAGAATAGCCGAGCCTGCTATATTTGCATTTTGCATGTGTTGGCATTAGGCATTTCTGTATACTTAGGATCATGCATGATTTCTAACGAGTTTTGTTTTGGCTTGGAGTACTCGGTGAGTTTTATGCTTTAGCATCCTTGCATGCGTGTGAGTGACTGCCATGAATAGCATGCTTACCATGAGGCTATGTGCTTATGTGATATAACTGCCTTGAATGCCTGTGGTGGAGGTTGAGTTACTTGAATTGGAATAATTCATCAAATGTTTGTTTTAAGCCCACTAGATAGTGGCAAAATCATGTTTTCTAAGCCCACCTGAGGGTGGCAAATCCACGTCTTAGCCTACCTGCGGGTAGCACCATCAAACCATTTTCAAACAAACAAACATGGAGTGTTTTGTTCCAATTCAGGCGGCCCAGTCTATACTTGTTTGCTGCGAGCATCACATAGTAACCTAGGCTAATAATCGGAATAAGAACTCACAATGTTTTCAAAATAAGATATCATGGTTAGTAGAGGCTGGTCTTTGACCGGGCGAGCGGGGGTGCTCACGAAGTGACCTTCCCCAATCGTACCCAAGTTCCCGAGCCGAGGCAACTTTGGTGATGACGGACACGTGGCCTTTGGCCGAGTCAGGGTTTCCTAAATTTCCCATTTAAAAACATTTAGGTGGCGACTCTGTATCTGGCAAAGCAGTCCATGTTTGGCACTTCTTTCAAAAAATCTGTTTTCAAAACGATTTGCCGGATTTGGACTCTTTGGTTCAAGATTACGAACCGTGACACAAATCGAGTCCGAGCTGTAGCGAGGTCCCCCGCGGGCTTGTTACAGTTTGGCGACTCTGCTGGGGATTTAGAGAACTTGACTCGAACTCATGATATCTCGTTTTGACTACACTTGTGTGTTTCTTTGCATTGCATTTGCATTGGTGCGCCTAGGACACTGTGTTTGCCATATGCCATTCCCGAACGATTTGCCGGAGGCTTGTCTTGTCAAGGCATGTCCATAAGGCTGATCGGCTCTGGGCTCTGACAGCATGGGAACACAAACCCCGATTTTACCGGGGCACCCCTTTTGACCATTCGACCTAGTGCATATTCGGATCCATAGTGACCATTCCAAATTAGGACAGGTGGCTTACCCGTTTATAGGTTGTTTTGAAACCACTGCGTGCGTAGTGAAACCCTAGCTCCTGACAAAATAGGACAGGGAAACCCTACCCCAACATAGGGGTGTTTTGGCTCTCACTTATCTGCTATGTGCTTTAGAGTGCGTCTCTACAGGAATGCATGTATCAATCTATAAGTTTGGGCATCAGGCCTGCGGGCATCAGTTAGGCCTGCGGGCATCAGTCAGTATCTGTGAATCAGTTGTCTGCGGATATCGGATTCAGTTTTGGGGAACAGTGATACAGGAACAGTGATCAGTGATTGAGGACAGTGTATTTTCAGCTTTTCAACTGCGTGTTGTATGCCCGACTGTGTGTTGTGTGTATTTAATTTAAGCTGTTATGCTGCCCGTTTATCTGGTTATTTATTTCCTTTTCGCTTTATTATCTTTTTGCTAGGGCAGTTTTTAGCACGATTGCTTCCGAACCAGTAGATACTCCCCAAGCACTCTGGACACGAGGTCGCCGACTCAATCGATCCGAGGATCTGGTCGACGGACATCCGGTGTTCCACTCTCTACCCCCAGTTGCCAGAAGAAGGCCAAGGAGGCGTAGTGTGTCAGAGCAGGGACTACCAGGACAGAGGGCTACTTTGACAGTGAACAGCCAGGTTGAGATTTCTGTGTCTGCCATAGAAGTACATTTACCGGGCATCCAGATGGAACAGCAGAATACATCAGTGGTAGAGGCGATGATGCGCCAGATGCAAGAGAGCATGAGGCAGATGCAAGAGGATGCTATCCGCCAAGTGGAATTTTCTAAACAACAAGCCGCAGTCATGGCCCAGCAGGCCGAGCTGATCACTAGGCTGCAACAGCAGAATGCAGCGTCTGCTTCACATCAGGTTCCTCCTCCACCAGCGGCTCCACTACCCGAGCAGGCACCCACTGGTCAGAACACCTTGCCAAATCCTCCAAATCCTCAGAATACCCTCCCGAACACCCAGAACACCCTACCCAATGTCCAAAATATCCAAGAGGACACCAACCTTCCAACGGGGCTGGCTCCGCCCCCACTTCTGCCTCAACTGTCCAAGAATCTTACACCCAACCACCCAGACTCTCCATTCGAGTTCGAGGTAGATCATACAGCTCTGAAGCTGAGTAAGTTGGAGAAGCTTTTCAAGAAATCGCAGGGGGTGAAGGCCATCCCAGACATCGAAGATGGGTACACTGACGTGGCAGTAACATTGCCAGACAGATTTAAGATGCCACAGATTGATCGTTTTGATGGGTCAGGGGATCCTATGGTCCATCTCCGGCTATTTTCAGACATCCTGAGGCCAATGGGCTTAACCCGACCACAAAAGCTTTCCTTGTTTGGCCGAACTTTGTCGGGTGTGGCAGCCATTTGGTATGCAAAGTTAGAAGATGATGTGAAGAGAAATTGGGATGAGATGGCTGAAGCCTTCATTGCGCAGTACTCGTATAATACACAGATCGAGATTACAACACGTGATCTCGAAACGACGAGGCAAGAACCCAAGGAGTCTTTCTCCGATTTTGTAACTAGATGGAGGGCAAAGGCGTCGATGATGACCTTGAGGCCTACAGACAAAGACCAAATCCGGATGATTGTGCGCAATCTCCAACCAAAACTCATGCAGAAGATGATTGTACTCCCCTTTCCAACTTTCTCAGATTTACACGAGATGGGGGTACAGATCGAGGATGCAATAAAGCAAGGTTTGATCGATCAGGACCGGGAGTAGCCCCGAAGGACATTCAACCGCAATAACAACGCAGGCCCGAGTGGCGCTGCAAACACAAGGACTTCTGAGGTCGGTATGGTCACCACCACCCCTCCTTCCCAACCAAGGCCCGCAGCGGCCACACCCTTTTCCAGTACCTCCGGGAGCAGTAACCAAGCCTCGAGATTTCAGCCCAGAGGCCAAAGAACCTTCACTCCACTATACATGCCTTTGTCCAAGGCTCTCGGGGTGTTAATCAGGAAGAAGCATCTGACACCTTTAGAGCCGAGGCCACTGCCAAATCCACGTCTTAGCCTACCTGCAGGTAGCACCATCAAACCATTTTCAAACAAACAAACATGGAGTGTTTTGTTCAAATTCAGGCGGCCCAGTCTATACTTGTTTGCTGCGAGCATCACATAGTAACCTAGGCTAATAACCGGAATAAGAACTCACAATGTTTTCAAAATAAGATATCATGGTTAGTAGAGGCTGGTCTTTGACTGGGCGAGCGGGGGTGCTCACAAAGTGACCTTCCCCAATCGTACCCAAGTTCCCGAGCCGAGGCAACTTTGGTGATGACGGACACGTGGCCTTTGGCACCGAGTCAGGGTTTCCTAAATTTCCCATTTAAAAACATTTAGGTGGCGACTCTGTATCTGGCAAAGCAGTCCATATTTGGCACTTCTTTCAAAAAATCTGTTTTCAAAACGATTTGCTGGATTTGGACTCTTTGGTTCAAGATTAAGAACCGTGACACAAATCGAGTCCGAGCTGTAGCGAGGTCCCCCGCGGGCTTGTTACAGTGCTGAGATTTTATCATAATATTTGTTGATAACAATAGAAAATGGGTTTGGGAAATAAGAGTAAAAGAGGATAGGGCAAGTCACAGTGCTAGAATTTGAAGTTTTTTCTATTGTTATCAACAAATATTATGATAAAATCTCAGCACTTCTATCGTAGGAACCATATCATGATGCTCTTCAATATTTGTCTATTGCCTATCCATGCTCTTCAATAATATATTTTTTTTCAAAGTCTGTATGGTTATATTGGTAGTTTCTGGTATTTTGCAAGATCAGTATGTAACTGAGCAATCCGCAACTAGTGCGAGTGGGCCCTTAATAATGAATGCATTTGAAATGATTACCCTTTCTCAGGGGTTGAATCTTTCAGCCTTGTTTGACAGGCGTCAGGTACAGTTACATACCTTCTATTTTGGAACCAAAGCATCACTTAATCTCCCATCAATCCTCTATTTGTTCTAGTTTTTGTTATTCATTTGGGTAGTACTATCATAAACTTCATACTTGCTGGATTTGATAGCTTAAACTTACGGCTCCTCCTAGTGATTATAACATTCCAAGTACTACATTTTTTGGTACAATGCTAGAGATATTTCGTGCAAGTAAAATATGTGCTTATCACAAGGGTCACTCCCTGTTTGTAGCATGTTAATACTGAAATGTTTATTTCTCGTGCTTTTTGTGTGAAGTAGACTTGTTCATTAACTATTTGCCTTCTAACTATTTAGCAACTGGGGGGCAATCAATTTTATTAATCTTTGGCAGGATTATGTAAAGCGGCAAACTCGTTTTGTTTCCCGCCAACCAGCTAAGCTTATAATTTCAACTATTGAAGCTGTTGCAGAATCAATGGGTCTCAAGGTCCATACACGTTATTACAAGGTATAGTTTTTAATATATTTTGTAGTTGATCTTACCTTGATGCTTCCCCTTGATGCTTTATTTGTGTTCATTTTCAACTTGATTTGTAAATGCTGATGAATCATGGGAAAATGACTGGTGACTTGAAATTCAGTAAAAAGGTTGGGGGTTGAAGTGTCTATTGTTAGATACCCTGAGTCATGTTAAAAGGTTATAATTTTAGTGTGTTTCGTTGTTCTTATCCTTTTTTTTTCTTTTTTCTTTTTTCCCTTTCCTTATTGTCTAGATTCATGTGAACAAGAAGAACAAGAAAATAAAGGCTACAAAAAGGAGTTGGAAGAGCACCTTGTATCGCTAATTGTATTATTATTTGGCAAGGACAATTGGTTATTGACACTTTATGTAGCTAGCTTGTTGGATTTTATGTAATTTTACAAGGAATTGCAGCTGGGATAGCATTTTTTAGAGCCTAAAATTAAATATGATTTTGCCAAATTTGTCTCAAACAAATGGTTTGGTGCTATTATTTTCAGCAGGATCTTATCTCGTAGATTTATTTCAAAATATTGGTTGCTAAAAACTATTATTACAGTATTTATAAAATATCATTGAAAATTATTTGCAATAGTAACAAGATGGTCGCTAATACATTGTAGGAATTTTTTTTTTTACTTTTTTGCGACGGCAAAACATCAGTGGCCATAAGTAGATTAGGTGGTCACAAATAGTATTTGCGACCGTTGTTTTGCGGTCGCAAAAAGTATTTGCCACTCTCACATTTGCGACCCCCATTTGCCGTCACATGTGCTGTCGCAAAAGGCTTTTTGCGACTGTATTTCTATTATTTGCGACGGCTTATAGCGGTCGCAAAAAATGTTTTTTTTAGTAGTGTACTGAACTTCTTTTAGTAACTAAATGAAGGTTGAGTAGCACAAATTAATGCATAGAAATATGGACAAATATGGATTATTTTATCTTTGCCTTTATTGCCGTATTCAACAATGACACCAAAAATTTGTATCCATAAAAATATTGCATTTGCATTTACAATTCTTGGAGCTCAATGTCTTAAAGAAACTATGTACATCGTGGCAATGGACAATCTTATCTGTATCAAGGTCACGTAGTTTCCTTGTAGGATGATTTTCTTCAACACGTGGGATTTTATTTATTTTTATTTTTTATTTATTTTATTTTTTTGTTGTTGTGTTGAATGATTTTAAAGAACATTTCTATGTGGTGAATTCTAATTTTGATGGACTATGTTTTCACTTCTAGGGTGGTTTGAAGCCTAGTGGATTCTTTGTGCTGAAGGAGAACATTGCAAGAGCTGGTACACTTTTTATGTTTCTCACTCTTAACCTATTGCATTATGGATAACTTGTAGCTGCTTGCATATTCACAAATTATCTTTCCTATAGAGTTACTCTTGTTTTTATCTCTCGTCTTGAGTTAATTGTTCCTTCACTGAGTCAAGCTTGAAGTCATGGAAGCTAAAGTGGTGCCAGCTGCAATATTGGAAATAACTGACAGAAATAGCTAATGTCCAAATTTCTAGCCAGCATGTTTATGAAAATAGCCTTATGATTCAGATGAAGTCATTCATGCTGGTTATGAAATCAATGGTTGTCATGATCAAGTAGCATGTACACTTGAATGGTGATAGATATTAGATACTTCCAGTGAGGTGTTGTGTTAGTGTCAAACACCAACTTCTTGGACACTCGTAGAAGCATGTCTAACATTTAGAAAATGACTTTCTTGTAGAAGCATTTCTAACATTTAGAAAATGACTTTACTTATCAAAAATATAATTTAAAATGAGAGTGTTAATTTTGAACACTAAACACAACCCAACACCCCCCTAAATATATCTCAGATTTTATGCTCTGGAAGAAGATGTCACATCATCATATACATAACCTCACTAGTCAGGCATGTAATGAACCGTTCTATTCAAGGAAAATAATATCGTTGTTGAGAACATAAATTAATAAAAGTCATAGTCTAAGAAGCACAAACACTTCTAAGAAGGTGTCGTATCATGTTGGTTTCTAACACGGCATGACACTCGTCGGACAATTCCCAACATTTGTCGAACATATGTCCAAACATATCTTTAAAATTTGTTTACTTGGGCACAGTTCTTACACTTAAGAAATATGTGTCTATTTCTTAAACATACATGAATCACATTATAATTTTGAATAAAATAGCTTGAAATCAAATTATTAAAGAAAAATAACGTAAGTTTATATATTTTTTCTTCTCCTTTGAACTTTTAAAATTATTATTTTTATTATTATTATATTAAATAGTCATGTATATGACATTTAATAATTGTTTACCATTATCTATGCCATGTAGTAAGTATATTCAACTATATAGTTTGTGCATGTTCTCCACTTGTCATATCCTATATTTTTTGAAATTTTTCGTGAGGTTTAATATTAGTTGAGTTCCATCTTCCACAGTTTATTATTAATTGGGCACAAACTAATATTTTCTTTTGTCTTCATCTTCGTATTGTGTTGTATCAACCAAGAGACAATCAAATGAAAGAATTGACAAAAGAGATGTGATGCCCAAATCAAATTAAGGGAAAAATAAAAAGTATACCCAGTTTAGTACCCATTAGATGGGGGGTTTGGGAGGGGTAGATGGGTACCACTGAACTAGTGGCCTCCTATTAAAATAAAGGAAAAATAAAAAGAAATGTATAGTCAACTCAGGACTTAAAAGCCCTTTTTTTTTTTTTTTTCCTTTTTAGTGCAAGGCTTAAAAGCTTCTGTATCTCTACACTTGTAACATTGTTGACTTGAAATTTAAGTAGGCGAAATGTATGCCTAGACATCTATTGTAAATATGATATTGAAATTGGAGAAAATGAGATAAACTTATGGTATGGTTGAATGTTTATTCATATTTTGCATGTAAGGATGGTTCTTTCTCTTGTTTTGGGGGAAATTAAGAGGAATCAGGCTGACCTCAACTATCTAGCACAATAGCTGACAACATTCAAATACTGATGATGTCTGAAAGCAATTTGAAATCCCAAGTATCCTGTGAATGCTTAAGTCTTGAGGTTCGAAATTTTAATGATTAAATAAGCTAAGTACACATACTGATGATGACAAGTATGGAAAGAAGAAGAATAGCAAATATGGAGCTTCACATAGACTCCTAGGTAGGATTGAATTACTTCTCAGTATGTCATTCCATTCACAAAAACAGAAACATTTAGGAAAAGTTTCGGAACCTGTTTTATCACATGAAAGGCTTCTGAAAAGCTGTTTTATCACATAGCAGCACACACAGCTGGGGTATTGATTGTGGTTGGTTCTGGATTGAAATTTAATTCACATGAAAGGTTCATTGAGGAAGATAGGAGTTATTGACAATATGGATCAATTTCAGTTGCCATGTTGGTTTCTGCTGTGTGGCACTATATTGGATCTGGAATGTTGACTGATCCAATTTATTCTATAGACATAAGAATGCTATTGTTTTATTTACAATTTGATAATGATAGTCATTTAATTTGTTAATGTGACCTTTCCTTTTCATGGACATTTTTCATTATTTGTCCAATTTTACCTGACATTATTATCTTTTTCTTTGGTGCAGATGGATGAACTCGTGCATAAAGCTAAATTGTACAGGACAAATTGGCACTTTTTGCATTTTTGGAAGGATTATATATTTTTGTATAGATGTATATGGAAAATATTAGGGTAGACTAGTAGTTATATTTTTGGATACACTACTAGTTATATTTTTGGATGGATGTGTATAGAAAATATTTGGTAGACTACTAGTTATATTTTTGGGTTGATGTACATGGATAAAAATTTAAAACATAATAACAAGTACTTGTTGTGTTTTAAATTTTTATGGTAGATGAAATATGTAGTTTGGAATTATTTGTGGATGTAAACTTATAATAGTTGCTGACTTTCATTAAACAGGTTCAGAAATGGTTGATATATATAGCAAATTTTGTTGAATGTTGATGATTCAATTTATTTGTTGGTTTGAATGATTTTGCAAATTACAGATTATTTTGAATAAATTGGATGGATTATTATAAATTAGAGGTTTATTTTGTTGGATGTTGGCGACCAAAATTTGGTTTTGTTTTTATAGTTTTGGCGACCAATTGATTAGTCAGGAAAGATAAGTTATACTTTTGCTGACTAAATAAAGTGGTCTGTGTATCACCAAGCACAATTGGCGACTAAATAATTAGTCGTTAAAATTATTAATTTTGGCAACCAAAGGATTTGGTCGCGAATAGGTCTATTGCCGACTAAAGTTTTAGTTGCGCAAACATTTCTTTTGGCGACAAACATGTTTGGTCGTGGAATGTGACAATTGGCGACTAATTATTTTGGTCGTGGAATGTGACAATTGGCAACCAAACTAAGAGGTCGCAGAATGTCACAATTGGCGACCAAAATTTTTGGTCGTGGAATGTAACAATTGGCGACCAAACTAAGAGGTCGCAGAATGTCATAATTGGCGACCAAAATTTTTGGTCGTGAAATGTCATAATTGGCGACCAAACTTTTTGGTCGTTGAATGTGATAATTGGCGACCAAATTTGTTGGTCGTGGAATGTGACAATTGGCGACTAAGATATTTGGTCGGCAAAAGGTGACTTTTCGCGACCAAAATGTTTTAGCGACAAAATGGATTAGTCGCAGTAATGATATATTTAACGACCAAAAATTTAGTCGGCAAATCCAACTTTTCCCGACCAACCAAAATTTTGGTCGCGAATTACTTTTGCCGACCCTCAATTGGCGACCAAAGTAGCGACCAAAAAAATTGGTCGCGGATAACTTTTGTCAACTAAAAATGGGCTTTTAGCGACCAATTTTTTTGTTGCCAAAAGTGTTAATTCTTGTAGTGCAGGGTTAGTCTGTGTGCTCTCTCTCTGAGTCTTTGTTGTAAACATTGTCCGTTTTTCTTATTCGGTCAATTTTTATCATGTGGGGGATTGTTGGAGAAAATGGGTTTTGGTAAACTTTAATGTGAAATTAAAGTAGGTCCCAACCATTGGTTGAGGTGGGATTAAATGAGTTTAGATTCTTTGTAACAAGGTCTTTATACCACATAAAGAAAGACTAAAAATCATTGAGAATTGAATGAGAAATTGTCTCATAAAGATAGCCTTATGAATGAGGTTTTGGGAATTGTGTATAACTACCAATCCCACATTGATTGTGAAGGAAAACTTTGATGGGTATTTAAGCCTCAAGATTATGAGAAGGGTATGAGCCCTTTGGGGCATCCAAATTTTCTGAAGAAAGGGAAGCATGGATGCTTCAAGGATGAGCTTGGGTCAAGACTATGGTCTATGTTAGTTATGGCAAAATTACCATATGCACGCATGCCCGCCACCCGCCCGGATCGGGCTGGGTTTGGGTCCATGGTCCATGGATCTTGGGACTTGGGCTTGGGCTTGAGGCTTGAGGCTTGAGGGAATGGGTTAGGTTTGGGTTAAGCCGGATTGGTGGTCCACTAACTTATTCTTTTTGGGCCAAAGTCTATTGCAGGCCCAAATCTATTGCAGAAATGTATATACATTTATATGTATTTTGTGTATAACTCATACTTTGAATTCCCATCAGCTTTGTGCATTACTCCAGCAGTTTTGCAGGAGTAATGGCCTCCATTAATGCTAGCCTTTATGACTGGAGACTCCTTCTCTCTCCCCCATGGTGTATAAAAGGAGACCCATCTCCCTTGGTTTTGAACACAAGTTTTTGTTTTCCAATCATATAGTCAGTTTGCTTACTAGTATAATATTCTTCCTGTGTGAGAGAGAGTTGTCACGATCCAAACTCGCCCCTATGAGTTTAGCATCGTAATCGGTGGGATTACCAAAGGCCTCTTGACAGATTAACATATAGTTAGGGGCTGCGGAAGCAAATATACAAAATATAGAAGGTCCAATGAGCTGTGATGACATACATGAGACAGAATAGTTCAAAACTTTCATAGACTTTTGGGTAAAGTCAAAGGATATAACATTTACATATTACACCTAGGCGTACATGATAAAAATCTCGCCCACAACTTAACAAACAACATAGTCTACTATGATTACAAAAAAACAGCCACAAAACTTGACTTCATTCGGAACCTCCTCGGGAGGCGCAAAGGTTGGCTAACAAAAACTGAAACTTAGGCCGTCAACCCTGGGCCTGATCACGTGCCTGCTCACCTACATACATAATATAAATAGTGAGCTGAAGCCCAGTGAATAACATCAGAGTAAAGGGGTTTAATGAATGTTGTCCATAACAGTTAGCGAAAATAGAATTCAATAGTTATCATAAATGGATTCATATTCACATTTAGAAATCATAGTTCATAATCAGAATTTGCTGTTAATCATACGTGGTGCATTCATTAGCATTAGCAGAAACAGTTGACCCATGAAGGGACGGCCATGAAGGCATACAGTTGACTCACGTGCACAGAGACGGTACAGTTGGCTCATGAGACGTACAGTTGGCCCATAAAGGGACGTATACATAAGGATCCATAATAGTTGGCCCATAATTGGGATGTAACAGAACAGATAACAGATGTCATTTGAGGCTAAGAATGCCACGAATATATTTCAAAACATTGGACAACTATTCATTCATACAGAAACTAATTTTTCAGAAACAGATCATTTTATTTCATTCAGAAAGTACTTATAATTGAATATAGCTTTACAAAGTTATTACTCACAGTTGGCTTTGGGTGCAGACAAACAGAGCAGATTAATCAAACGGTTTATGGCATGCAACCTACACGAACACATAACAAATACACACTTGAAACACACGTTCGAATTATACATAACTTACTTTATTTGTTCTTAGCGTGTTTCTAGCCTTTAACCTTATTATGGAATCTTAATCATGGCCTAAGAATGCCTAGTATGGAACGAGGATGCAAAAATGCACTTGAAAACATTTTCCAAAACTTGCTGAAAATAGGGTACACGCTCGAGCGTGGATTTCCTCGCTCGAGCGGACATGCAAAGTGTGAAGGTTCGCTCGAGCGTGACTTCCCTCGCTCGAGCGGACTGTAAACTTTGGAAAAGTACTGGTTGCATGTTTTTCACGCTTGACGGATGCTTGATCCCCGCTAAAGCGTGAGACTCAGACTCTCGCTCGAACATGGATTCCCTCGCTCAAGTGGACTGTAAAACATATGAACTTCTGGATACATGCATTTCACGCTCAAGCGGTTATCATGTCGCTCGAGTGGAAGTGCACGCATTTAGAGTGCTCGCTCAAGCGTGAACTTCTACGCTCAAGCGTGGATTCAAATTCTGGAATTTGCAGATTTAATTCCCAAGCTTCAAACTCAAACCAAACCAAACACTTCAAAACTCAATATTTTGGGCCAAAACTTTAGGAAACTCATAAAAACTCATAAAACAACATGTTTTAAGGATCATTTCAAGAAATCATGGCCCAATGACATGCTAATTGTACAAAATTTCAACTCAAGATTTATGCATGATCCATAAACAAGACATGCATGCATTCCTTTGAACTCAAGCTCCTCAAAACATGATCAAATGCTACAAAACAACATGAAACTCAATGATTTCCCAAAATTAAGGTGAATTCAAGACATGCATGAGGGAATTCTTTGAAAACACTTTCAAAACTTCATGAAATGCACATGCAAACATAAATTTATTCTCAATTTCAATCTTTAGCTCAATTCTCATGACAATCCACCTATCTCACTTGATCCCAAGCATTAATCAACTAAATTATAAAACTAGAGGCTAAATTTCTTACCTAAGGTTCTTAATTCCTTATAGTTTAGAGATATTCTTGAGCAATCCTCCAAGTCCCCTAGCAATTTTTCCAAACTTCAAACTTGATCTCAACTCTCACTCTCTACAACTCTCTCTCTCTCTCTCTCTCTCTCTCTCACGTTTTTCTCTTGGAGGCTCAAAGATGGTAAGAAAACAAAAGGCTCAAATGAGGTGTATAAGCCTTATGTAGGCTTAAATGGAAGTATAATTAAATAAGGTCAAATAATTGGACATTAAATTAAATTAATCTAATTTAATCGTTCCGAATCAGATTTCAATTAAACCTACCATAAAATTCTAAAAATTCCAATTAACACATAAATCAAGCCAATCTCTAAATCAGATGCCGATAAGGCCTTCAATTCGCAAACTGAAACTAAAACATGGACAGATCTTTCTACGCGAAACAGCTATAAACATAGATAATGCAACACACACATGCAAATTAATTCAGAATTCCTCCTTAATTACTGTTAGGCATAATTAATCATGGATTAATGTTAATCATGGATCGGGGTTGTTACAAGAGTGCTTCCATTGTCAGTTCGGCAAGCTAACAGAAGGTGCTTCTGTGTTAGCCGATTTAAGCTATCTTGTCCTGGGGGATAGAAGTCGACATTCCTCCAGTACTCACGGTGAACAGCTAATTTATTTTATGGACACTGTGGTATCACACAGAATTTGGTTTGATTCGTTATTTTCATATTTCAATTGAATATGTTTTTTCTATTAATCTTGTTTCATGTGCTCTAGAATGTTATGTAATTTGATGTTTTCTATAAAGTATGGTTTTATTTGATATTATGTAATTTCATTGATGCAATATGAGTGTAATTGTTTCGTTTTGTTGAAATTGGCTAATTAAACGAAATAATTACACTCATATTGCATCAATGAAATTACATAACATCAAATAAAACCATACTTTGTAGATTACATTCTAAAGCATAAAAACATGAAACAGGATTAATAAAAAAAACAAATTCAATTGAAATATGAAAACAACGAATCAAACCAAATTCTGTGTGATATCACAGTATCTTTAAAATAGATTAATCGCCTCACCGTGGGTACTAGAGGAACGTCGACTTTTGTTTCTCAGGATAAGATGGCTTAAACCGGCTAACGTAGAAGCACCTTCTGTTAGCTTTGGCGAACCGACAATGGCAACACTCTCTCTCACACAGGAAGAATATTATACTAGTAAACAAACTGGCTATATGATTGGAAAGCAAAAACTTGTGTACAAAACCAAGGGAGATGAGTCTCCTTTTATACACCATAGGGGAGAGAGGAGGAGCCTCCAGTTATATAGGCTAGCATTAATGGAGGCCATTACTCCTGCAAAACTGCTGGAGTAATGCACAAAACTGATGAGAATTCAAAGTGTGAGTTACACACAATATACGTATAAATGTATATACATTTCTGCAACAGATTTCGGCCTGTAATAGACTTTGGCCCAAAAAGAACCAGTTGGTGGACCACCAAACCTAACCTATTTACTTAAGCCTCAAGCCTCAAGCCTCAAGCCCAAACCCAAGTCCCAAGATCCAAGATCCACGATCCACAGACCACAGACCCGGCCTAGTTCGGGTGGGCGACGCGCACGCGTGCACGTGTAGTAATTTTTCCATAACCAACTTGGACCATAGTCTTGGCCCAAGCCTATCCTTGAAGCATCCATGCCTTCCTTCCTTCGGAAAATGAATGCCCCAAAGGGCTCATACCCTTCTCATAATCTTGAGGCTTAAACACCCATCAAAGTTTTCCTCCACAATCAATGTGGGATTGGTAGTTATACACAATTCCCAAAACCTCATTCATGAGGCTATCTTTATGCGACAATTTCTCATTCAATTTTTAATGATTTTTGGTTTTTCTTTATGTGGTGTAAAGACATTGTTATAAAGAATCTAAACCCATTTAATCCCACCTCAACCAATGGTTGGGATCTACTTTAATTTTACATTAAAGTTTACCAAAACCCATTTTCTCCAACAATCCCCCACATAAATAAAAATTGACCGAATAAGAAAAACAGACAACGTTTACAACAAAGACTCAGAGATAGAGCACACAGACTAACCCTGCATCAGAAAATGTAGTTGTTGGCCTTGAACCTTTCGTAGTGAAAGCCTATTGGATTTATTGGCTGACCAGTGAATGTGATGTCTTGAACTGTTCTGCCGTTTGTGTAAACCGATACAATAGACCTCACATGGGAGTCCAGGCCAAAGGACTTGGCAGTCCTAGCCCTCTTACTCCTTCTTGGCTCGTCTACTTCCTCATCTTGATCATCTACTTGATCATCATCTTGATCATTATCTTGATCATCTTCAAGTTCCTTCTTAGAACTTTGATCCTCTCCTTGGGTTCGGCAAGGAAATGTGTCTTCAAAGAAAGATGCGTTCCTTGACTCCATTATGGTATTCTTATGGATATCTGAAATATCGAACTTGTGCACAAGAAACCTATATGCATTACTATTCTGTGCATAACCAATGAATATACAATCCACGATTTCCGAACCTATCCTAACCCGCTTGGGTGTAGGTACTACCACTTTTGCAAGACACCCCCACATTCGTAGGAAATTATAAGAAGGCTTCCGGCATTTCTATAACTCATATGGAGTCTTGTCTACTTTCTTCCAAGGGATTCTATTTAGAATATAATTCGTGGAGAGAATTGCTTCCCTCCACAAGTTCTGTGGTAATCCAGAACTTAGCAACATTGCATTCATCATCTCCTTTAGCGTCCTATTCTTTCGTTTAGCAATCTCATTTGACTGAGGAGAATAAGGCACCATGGTTTGGTGAATAATCCCAGATTGAGCACAAATCTCAATAAACGGTGATTCATACTCACTACCACGATCACTTCTTAAAGCCTTAATTTTGCGGCCTAATTGATTCTCAACTTCATTCTTATAAAGAACAAATTTGTTAATAGCCTCATCTTTGCTTTTGAGCAAATAGACATAACAAAACTTAGTGCAATCATCAACAAAAGTGATGAAGTACTTATTGCCACCACGTGATTGTATAAACTTTAAGTCACACACATCACTATACACTAAGTCCAACGGCTCTAAACTTCTTTCAATAGAATGAAACGAAGATCTTGTCAACTTCGCTTCAACACAAGTCTCACGCTTGTGTTTTGGATTAATCTTAAAAGATGGTAAGTGGTCTAACTTGATTAATCTACGTAAAGATTCAAAGTTCACATGTCCTAGTCTACCATGCCACAAATTGGAAGACTCAAGCATGTAAGCAGAAGAAGATGCATCTTTATTCATCTTTGGGATAACAGTCATTACATTAAGTTTAAACATACCCCCCAACACATAACTCCTACCCACATATACTCCGCTCTTGGCCAAAACGACCTTGTCGGACTCAAAGACCATGCGAAAACCATGTTTGCTGAGAAGAAACCCTGAGACAAGATTCTTACGAATGTCCGGAACATACAAGACTTCATTCAAGGTCAGCTTTTTTCCTGAAGTCAACTTCAGGACCACCTTGCCTTTTCTCTCAACAATTGAGGTAGCAGAGTTTCCCATAAACAACTTCTCATCGTTTGTAACCGGCTCAAAAGTTGTAAACAGCTTCTTCTCGGAGCAGATGTGGCGTGTAGCCTTAGTATTAATCCACAATTCTCTTGGGTTTGAACCCACTAGATTCACCTTAGAGACAACGGCAGATAAGTGCATGTCATCCTCATCATGGGAGTGCTCTCGTATATCTACCATGTGAGCACGAGGTTTGGTCTTGTATGGCTTCTTCTGCTTGCGGCAGTCATTAGCCCGATGCCCCTCGCTAGCACAGTTGTAGCACTTCTTTAAGAACCGATAAACAGGTTCTTGCGGCTTGTATGCTGGCTTCTTTGCAACACCACCCCTTGCCCCCAGCTTTGAGTCCTTGTTCACAGGAGACTTCTTCCTCACCCCAGAAGATTTTCCATGTTCAATGACATTTGCCTTCATAGAGGAGGTACTCCCTCATTTCTTTCTATTATCCTCCTCAATTAAGAGTCGGACAACTAGCTCTTCAACTGTCATTTCCTTACTCTTGTGCTTCAAGTAGTTCTTGAAGTCTTTCCAACCATTGGGAAGTTTCTTAATGATCATAGCAACTTGGAATGACTCGTTCAATGGCATCCCCTCAGCATGAATCTCATGCAAGATTGCTTGGAACTCTTGGACTTGGCTTGTCACAGTTTTTGAATCGATCATCTTAAAGTCCAAGAACCGGCCAACGACAAATTTCTTTGCCCTGGCATCCTCAGTCTTGTACTTCTTGTCCAGAGATTCCCATAACTCCTTTGAGCTCTTGGCACAAAACACACTGTATAGTGGGTCTGCCAAGCTGTTGAACACATAGTTCCGGCAAAGATAGTCTGTTTGCTTCCATGTGTTAAGTGCCATGACTTTTTGCTTGTCTGGCTCATTCTCCTCCACAGCTGGAGGATCCTTGCTCAAAACCTTTGCAAGGTTCAGCATGGTCAAGTAGAACAACATCTTTTGCTTCCATCTCTTGAAGTTCACCCCAGCAAATTTCTCTAGGCGCTTATGGTGACTGAGCGGTCCTCCCGGAACAGTCGAAGTAACGTTAGGATTGACCGCAGAGGTCACAGCAGTAGGGGTTGGCAACCTAGTTGCCCCGAGATTTAGATCCCCACCAACGTTAGCAGTAGTAATAGCATTTGTGACAATTGCCATTTCTAAAATTACACCAGAATATCACTTTCTGTGTTTTTCTAGAAATTAAACTTAACACTAGAAAATCCCATAGTTAAAAAGTTAATTCAAAATTAGTCTTATCACTAAACCTAGAATCGAACATGGTCAAGAATGTTTCCAGGAAGGCTGGAGGGGTCACATCGATCCCACTTAAAACTCAGTTAATCTTTTGACAAAACTTTCAAGAGCATGTTGACTTCTAATCCGTGAGAAACAAATTTTAGAATTAAGTTTTACAAGGGATGAACTAGGTTAAAGCAAACCAAGGTTCAACACTTATATGCAATTAAAAATTGCTACAACAACATGAGCAAATAAAACTTGCTTTTACAACTTGGTAAACAAGCCAAATAAATCTCAAGCACAAATGCTTAAATCATATAGACCATAAATTTTGTTTGTGCAACCCAAATCTATTCGTTTGGTTTTGATTTTTGTTTTTCCATTCTCTTTCACATTGGTATGCCTACAAACAAAGTAAGTAGCAAACCACAAAATAATACAAAGCAACTAATTAAAAAAAAAAAAAAACCTTGTACTTAACCCTTCTAGCACTATCATGAATAGCACAATTAAGAAAAAAAAAATGCAATATTAGTTACACAAATAAAACTTCAAAACTAGATGTGAAATTTTAAAATTAAAATTTGTACTCCAAAATTGAATTCAAACTTTAAATTAAAATTGTTATAACTCCAAGATTAAATTCAAACTTTAAATTAAAATTTAATAGTCATGATTTATGAATGAAATTAATTCACAATAAATATTTAAACTTATAACTCCCAAATACATTAAAACTAAATTAATTGACAAAAGTTATTTGAAATTATAACACAATGATCATGTACATAATTTTAGACAAGAAAATTAAATTAAAATCAATTGTCACGAATTATAAATGAATTTAAACATGTAAATAATTCTAACAATTAAAATCATGTAACATATACCACAATCTAGAAAATAAAGAACATACAAATTATATCTAGAAATTTAAAACCTATGAATTACTCTAGTATATGAAAATTATTGAACATGGTAATTATACTAGATAATCAGTGGGCTTAAGCATATATATATATATATATATATATATATGAGTTTGTTTTATTTCATAAACAAAATTTATATCATGTATGATAGACCGCCATGGAAAACAACACAGCAACATTTCTATTAAATTGATCATCAAAATCACACATACCATTATATATACGAATTTACTAATCTAAACATGGAATTTATAATCATAAATTTATATATGTAATCAGTGGCATTTCAAACCAATTAAAATTGAAACCAGGTAGCAATCAACATAGAAAAATCAGTAGACTAATTTTTTCTTTTTCCCATTATTTTCCACATGAATAACAGTGGACTATTATATGCTACAGGAAATCTAGAACACATAAAACAATAGCATGCATATATATTCCTAGATATCTATGAATAAAAGCCATTCTAATTAAACTAAAAAAAATAGAAGAAAACGTGACATATAAGAAACAGTGTGCTTAGGTACACCAATTTTAACTTTTTAATTTGTAATTATGCATAGCAAGTCAATGGAACACCTACTCATAGGGAATGTAGAAATCTTAAAAAATTATAAACAGAAGCATGCAAATATATAGTGTTCCAATTTTATTCAAATAAAGGTGAACCACTTTACTAGATGAATCTATTTGTCCAATGTCACACCCCAAACTCGCCCCTAAAAGTTTGGGCATGACCGACCCGTTAATGAGTCTTAAAACCTAATAAGTACATAACAAGAATGCCTTATATGGTACGGGGCCTAAACAAAAGCAATTATTAATCTAAATGACATCCATTGAGCCAGTGCTTAAATGCTAGGATCACAAAACACTTCATCACATAATCCAACACATAACGTAGCATATACATAAGTGACAACCATATACATACATACATATACAATCCCAACCCCATAACTGGGGGTATAACTAAAACATTCAAGGGTGGAAGTTATACATGATTATCGACATTTGACAAAAGTGCTAGTGACCCAACGTTATGAGCCATGAAAGGAATCCTACAAAAATACATAAGCTCTATTTAACTGATTGGAGACGGCAGGGTTGACAAAAGAGCTGCTAGGGCTGGACTGAGACTGACCTCCGAGTTGATTACCTACATAGACATACATAACATAGAGTGAGCGGGGCTCAGTGAATATTAGCATGTAGGCAATTCGTATGAATAAATAAAATCACGTAGTATGTAAGTACATACGTCACATACTTGTCTTTGTTCTGCATTCATTTTCAAAACGGCCTTGGGCCCAATATTATACAAAATGGCCTCAGGCCCAATATCACACAGAACGGCCTTAGACCCATTATTATACAAAACGGCCTCAGGCCCAACATATCAACAGCTGTTTGAAACATTAGAGGGCAGGTGGAACATCGACATGTACACCACCTCCCTCGGCCTTAGGCCACGAGTCATAAATAGTTCAAATCATATTGGGTCGATGAGACATTGACATGTCACCACCTCCTTCAGCTTTAGGGCTGTCAACAAGAAGTAGTTTATATTAGAACGGCCTCAGGCCCAACAATGACAAAACAGAATGACCTCGGGTCCATAAGGATACCATTGCTCAATATCACACACAAGCTTTCCAATTGTTTTCCATATGGAGACATATCCCATTCACGGGTAACCGTGTGCTAACAATAACTATTAGAAGTAAATGAAACATATCACTACATTACTATTACTCACAGTGCTGTGGGGGAGCAATACTCCTTTTCTGTACGTGACCTTGAGCCCAAATCTCTACAACTCTTCTCAATTTCTTCAATCTCCTCCTTGTTGAAGTCTCTTCCCTTTTCTTTCTCTCTAGCACTCTCTCCTTCTCAGGAGATATTTCTTTTTGTTATGGAAAATTACCAAGTTAATGAATAAGGGGGTTATTTAAGGGTTGACGACAAATTAATCAATTTAATCATTACGAATCAAATTTTTACAAAAATTCATATTATGATCTAAAAATCATGCGCATCACAATCATAAAGTCAATTTCAGATTATCGTACTATTCAGATTATCGCACTTCTAAGGCTTCCAATTCCTAAGCCAAACGTTACAATTGTAACAGATTTTTCACACAATTGACAGATATAAATCCATGGTCATATAATTCACACAATTAAGCTTAATTTTACTTGGAATTTCACATTAAGCATATAATTATTCATATAATAAGAGGCTGAAGCATACCAGAAAACATATATCGGAACGGCCTCAGGCCCAATAATGACAAAACAGAATGACCTCGGGTCCATAAGAATACCATTGCTCAATATCACACACAAGCTTTCCAATTATTTTCCATATGGAGACATATCCCATTCGCGGGTAACAGTGTGCTAACAATAACTATTAGAAGTAAATGAAACATATCACTACATTACTATTACTCACAGTGCTGTGGAGGAGCAATACTCCTTTCCTGTATGTGACCTTGAGCCTAAATCTCTACAATTCTTCTCAATTTCTTCAATCTCCTTCTTGTTGAAGTCTTTTCGCTTTTCTTCCTCTGTAGCACTCTCTCATTCTCAGGAGATATTTCTTTTTGTTATGGAAAATTACCAAGTTAAGGAATAAGGAAGTTATTTAAGGGTTGACCACAAATTAATCAATTTAATCATTAGGAATCAAATTTTTACAAAAATTCATATTATGATCTAAAAATCATGCGCATCACAATCATAAAGTCAATTTCGGATTATCGCACTTCTAAGGTTTCCAATTCCTAAGCCAAACGTCACAATTGTAATAGATGTTTCACACAATTGACAGATATAAATCCATGGTCATATGATTCACATAATTAAGCTTAATTTTACTTGGACTTTCATATTAAGCATATAATTACTCATATAATAAGAGGCTGAAGCATACCAGAAAACATATATCCGAACGGCCTCAGGCCCAACAATGACAAAATCGAATGACCTCGGGTCCATAAGAATACCATTGCTCAATATCACACAGAAGCTTTCCGATTGTTTTCCATATGGAGACATATCCCATTCGCGGGTAACAGTGTGCTAACAATAACTATTAGAAGTAAATAAAACATATCACTACATTACTATTACTCACAGTGCTGTGGGGGAGCAATACTCCTTTCATGTACGTGACCTTGAGCCCAAATCTCTACAATTCTTCTCAATTTCTTCAATCTCCTTCTTGTTGAAGTCTTTTCGCTTTTCTTCCTCTCTAGCACTCTCTCATTCTCAGGAGATATTTCTTTTTGTTATGGAAAATTACCAAGTTAAGGAATAAGGAAGTTATTTAAGGGTTGACTACAAATTAATCAATTTAATCATTACGAATCAAATTTTTACAAAAATTCATATTATGGTCTAAAAATTATGCGTATCACAATCATAAGTCAATTTCGGATTATCGCACTTCTAAGGCTTCCAATTCCTAAGCCAAACGTCACAATTGTAACAGATTTTTCACACAATTGACAGATATAAATCCATAGTCATATAATTCACACAATTAAGCTTAATTTTACTTGGAATTTCACATTAAGCATATAATTACTTATATAATAAGAGGCTAAAGAATACCAAAAAACATATAGGAGGATTGGGTTATTACACTCTCCTCCCTTAAATAAGTTTGGTTCCTCAAACTTGTTTTACCTTATAATAAGAGGCTAAAGCATACCAGAAAACATATAGGGGCATATAATTACTTATAGGAATAATTATGGATATTGGTGTTGCATTTCCTCTTCCTTTTCCCAAGTAGCTTCTGTCCCATAATGTTCTTGCCATTCGACTTTTACCATTGGGATTACCCGGTTCCCTAGTTGTTTTACTTGCCGGTTTAAAATTCAAATTGGTTTTTCTTCATAAGTTAATTTATCATCCAAAGTAATTTGGTGGTATTCTATAACATGGGACGGATCTGGGAGGTAACTTCGTAACATCGACACATGGAAGACATCATGCACTTGGCCCATACTTGGTAGAAGAGCAACTCGATAGGCTACTGGACCTACTTTTTCTAGAGTTTGGAACGGACCAACATTTCGGGGTGTTAACTTACCCTTTTTACCGAATCTTGGGTGCCCCTTCATCGAAGTGACTTTCACAAAAACATAATTACCTATATCAAATTCCAAATCTCTTCATCGGTGATCCGCATAACTCTTTTGTCTACTTTGAGCGGTTCTCAATCTTTCTCGAATAGTTTTAATCTTTTCTGTCGTCACTTGTACAATTTCAGGCCCCAACAACGATCTATCTCCGATTTCGGCCCAACACGGGGGAACGACATGGTCTTCCATATAAGGCTTCATAGGGTGCCATTTCAATGCTCGAATGGTAACTATTATTGTACGCGAACTCCGCCAATGGTAGATGAGTTTCCCAGCTTCCCTAGAAGTCCAAAACACACATTCGTAGCATATCTTCTAGGGTTTGTATTGTTCTCTCGGATTGCCCATCTGTCTGGGGGTGGAAAGCTGTGCTAAACTTTAACTCTGTCCCCATAGCATTCTGCAAACTTTGCCAAAATCTTGACAAAAATTTCAAATCCCTGTCTGATACAATTGAGATTGGAACACCATAGAGCCTTACAATTTCATTAACGTAAATCACAGCAAGTTTATTCGCATTGTACTGAGTTTTCACAGGTAGGAAACAGCGGATTTAGTTAACCGGTCCACAACGACCCATGTAGAGTTCACACCTCGAGGTGTTCGTGGTAAACCCATAATGAAATCTATAGTCAAATGTTCTCACTTCCACTCCGGGATTGGAAGGGGCTGAAGCAACCCTGTTGGTCTCTGGTGTTCTGCCTTTACTTTCTGACATTACAAACATCTTGAAACAAATTCAGCAATTTCTTTATTCATATTCGGCCACCAAAAGTTTTACTTTAAGTCTCGATACATCTTGGTGCTCCCGGGATGTATTGAAAATTTCGAGGCATGTGCTTCATCCATTAAGTTCTTTTTAACTTCTGGTACAATGGGCACACATAATCTACCTTGAAATTTGAGCACCGAATTTGCAAGATCGAATCCGGGTCTTGGTTTTGTTTTTATCTCACCACAGATCTTCCTTAAAAGTTCATCTTCCATTTGTCGTCAATTAATTTCTTAGGTTAATGTCGGTTGGGCTGATATTGCTGCTACCATAGCATCCTGTTCACGCGTTATAATGTCTACATTCATCCTTTTCAATTCATGTAATAATTCCTTCCGCCTCATGAGCAAACTTGCCAAGCTTCCCATACCTTTTCGACTAAGAGCATCTGCAACAGTATTGGCTTTACCGGGATGGTAATGAATTTGCAAATCATAGTCCTTAATAAGTTCCAACCATCGTCACTGTCATATATGCAACTCCTTTTGGGTAAAGAGATACTTGAGGTTCTTATGATCGGTGAAGATTTCACACGTAGCGCCATACAAATAGTGTTGCCATATTTTCAAAGCAAAGACCATCGCTGCTAGCTCAAGGTCATGTGTGGGGTACATCTTTTCATGGGGTTTAAGTTGATGAGAAGCATAAGCAATGACCCTCCCATTTTGCATAAGTACACACCCTAGCCCTTTATAAGAGGCATCACTGCAGATCACAAATCCTTCAGTGCCAGATGGTAAAGCAAGAATCGGTGTTGTAGTTAACTTTGTTTTCAATTCTCGAAAGACAGATTCCCACTGTTCGGACCATTCAAACAAAACACCCTTCTGAGTCAATTGGGTAAGTGGCATGACAATTTTAAAGAAATCTTTAACAAACCTCTAGTAGTACCCCGCTAGTCTTAAGAAACTACGCACCTCGGTCACGTTAGTAGGGGTTGGCCAATTCACGATTGCTTCAATCTTGTGTGGATCAACTGAAACACCCTCCTTTGTTATCACATGTCCCAAAAATCCTACCTCATGTAGGCAAAACTCACATTTCTTCAACTTAGCATACAGTTTCTTGTCTCGGAGTATCTGAAGAATTAATCAGAGATGATTTTCATGAACTTCTGCATCTTTCGAATAGATAAGGATATCGCTGATGAACACTATCACAAATTCATCCAAATAAGGCTTAAAGACACGATTCATTAAATCCATAAATGCTGCCGGTGCATTGGTAACTCCAAAGGGCATAACCAAGAACTCATAATGATCGTATCGGGTTCGAAAGGCAGTTTTCTCCACATCCTCAGCTTTGAATTTCAGTTGGTGATATCTGGATTGTAAATCAATTTTTGAAAAGACTTGTGCCCCTTGTAGCTGGTCAAACAAATCGTCGATTCTAGGCAATGGGTACTTATTTTTTATTGTTATTTTATTAAGCTCCCTGAAATCCATACACAACCAAAGGGTTCTATCTTTCTTCTTTACAAAAAGAACCGGTGCGCCCCAAAGAGAAGTGCTCGGACGTATGAACCCCTTGTCAAGTAAATCCTGCAACTGAACCTTCAACTCTTTCATCTCAACCGGTGACATCCTATAAGGAGTTTTAGAAATGGGTTGAGTTCCTGGGACCACTTCAATTGTAAACTCGATTTCACGATCCACTAACTCTCCTGGTAACTCTTCCGAGAAAACATCCGGAAATTCGTGGACAATTGGAATCATATCAATACACCCATTCGCTGATTGCTCCTTCAAGACACTGAATAAATACCCCTGACACCCTTTTTGTAATAATTTGCATGCTTTAACTACGGAAATTAAGTAAGGTGGAGAAATCACTCCATGCCCCTTGAAAATAAACTTTGGTTGTCCCGGAGGGTGAAAAATGATTTGCTTAGACATACAATCAATAGTCGCATGATACTCGCTCAACCAGTCCATTTCCAAAACGATATCAAAGTAAGTTATGTCAAGAGGTAATAAGTTGGCATATACTCGGATATCCCCAATTAAGAGTTCACAGGCAACATAAATAGATGTATAGACCATAGAATCCCCCAAAGGTGAAGACACACACAATACATAAGGTAGTAGTTCTACATGTTTATTTAAATTTTGGACAAATGTTTTTGACACAAAGGAGTGGGTGGAGCCTGAATCAAACAACACATGAGCAGGGTGACCGTGAATAGTAAATGTACCTGATACCACCACTGCAGCATTTTGCACGTCGCCCGGAACCAACGCGAACACTCTTCCTTGCCTAACGGTGTCTTGAACATTGGTAGATTTTGCAGTTGGCTTTGTGCTTGGAGTTGGTGTTGAGCCTGTTGTACTTGTAGTGGTTCTATTCCCGTTTTTCCAATCTCTTTGAGGACAATCCTTTATCAAATGACCCGTTTTACCACACTTAAAACATGCCCCGGTCACTTGATAACAAATTCCATGATGTCTCTTTCCACAATCCGGACAAGTAGGTGTCGAGTCTCGAGTATGGGTGGAAGCACTAGAGGTTCCCGAATTCAGTTTCTTATTTGGTGGAGTCGTTGGCCCCCTTAGTACTTGAGTATTCTGCCTCTTCCCTTTCCACTCGCAGATCCGATTCTGAGCAGCAATATTCCCCTCTGCCATGACTGCCTTCTGTAATACATCAACATATGTAGGTAACTTCAACACATTGATTCGATCAAGGATAGCATTCTGTAATCCCCCTTCAAATTTCCTCGCCTTCTTGTAATCCATGTCCACTATATGAGGTGCAAACCGAGCTAGCTCTGCGAATTAGGCTTCATACTCTGCAACAGTCTTGTTCCCTTGTCTTAGAGTTTCAAACTCAGTCACCTTCTTATCTCGCATACACTGCGGAAAGTACTTATCATAAAAAAAGTTCCAAAAATCGGGCCCAAGTCAACTCTTGATGTTCAATTCTTGTAAGCATCCACCATCTACGTGCTTTGTCTTTGAGGGTGAAAGCGGCTAATTGTACCTTCTGAGCTTCAGTGCATGGGAACACTTCAAATAACTTCTCCACACCCAATACCCATGCTTCTGCTTTCATCGGATCAATTCCCCTTTTAAATATTGGTGGCTTCATCTTCTTGAATTCTTTCGTAAGAGTGACGGTTCGATCCTCAGCATGATGATTTTGTGCCACAGGCGGAGGTACTGGTGGCAGTGGCGGTTGTTGCTGTTGTTGCCGTAGTGTTTCTGCCATCTCCATAATCATTCTTTCTATTCTGTCTAGCCGTGCGGAGGTGGAATCCTCCAGATCATCCATCTTTGTCCTTACCATGATCTACATAACAATCAATTACAACACACACACAAGAGATATATTAGTAGACATGAATAATAACCATTTCAAAAGGCTTGTCAGTAGATGTTACATATACAACTCGCGTTGCTATCGTTCACTTAATATGCATCAAAAGTACTACGCATGGAACTTAAGTCTTTTCTAGACATCCTGAAGCTCAATGGATTCGTGTGTGAGATAGCAACTTGTGCTCTGATACCACTTGTCACACCCTAAACTCGCCCCTAAAAGTTTGGGCATGACCGACCCGTTAATGAGTCTCAAAACCTAATAAATACATAACAAGAATGCCTTATATGGTACGGGGCCTAAACAACAGCAATTATTAATCTAAATGACATCCATTGAGCCAGTGCTTAAATGCCAGGATCACAAAACACTTCATCACATAATCTAACACATAACATATCATATACATAAGTGACAACCATATACATACATACATATACAATCCCAACCCCATAACTAGGGGTATAACTAAAACATTCAAGGGTGGAAGTTATACCTAGTGACCCAACGTTATGAGCCATGAAAGGAACCCTACAAAAATACATAAGCTCCATTTAACAGATTGGACACAGCGGGGTTGACAAAAGAGCTGCTAGGGCTGGACTAAGACTGACCTCTGAGTTGATTACCTACATAGACATACATAACATAGAGTGAGTGGGGCTTAGTGAATAATAGCATGTAGGCAATTCGTATGAATAAATAAAATCACGTAGTATGTAAGTACATACGTCACATGCTTGTCTTTATTCTGCATTCATTTTCAAAACGGCCTTGGGCCCAATATTATACAAAATGGCCTCAGGCCCAATATCACACAGAACGACCTCAGGCCCATTATTATACAAAACGGCCTCAGGCCCAATATATCAACAGTTGTTTAAAGCATTAGAGGGCAGGTGGAACATCGACATGTACACCACCTCCCTCGGCCTTAGGCCATGAGTCATAAATAGTTCAAATCATATTGGGTCGATGAGACATTGACATGTCACCACCTCCCTCAGCCTTAGGGCTGTCAACAAGAAGTAGTTTATATCAGAACGGCCTCAGGCCCAACAATGACAAAACAGAATGACCTCGGGTCCATAAGGATACCATTGCTCAATATCACACACAAGCTTTCCAATTGTTTTCCATATGGAGACATATCCCATTCACGGGTAACAGTGTGCTAACAATAACTATTAGAAGTAAATGAAACATATCACTACATTACTATTACTCACAGTGCTGCAGGGGAGCAATACTCCTTTCTTGTACGTGACCTTGAGCCCAAATCTCTACAACTCTTCTCAATTTCTTCAATCTCCTCCTTGTTGAAGTCTCTTCCCTTTTCTTCCTCTCTAGCACTCTCTCATTCTCAGGAGATATTTCTTTTTGTTATGGAAAATTACCAAGTTAAGGAATAAAGGGGTTATTTAAGGGTTGACCACAAATTAATCAATTTAATCATTACGAATTAAATTTTTATAAAATTCATATTATGATCTAAAAATCATGCGCATCACAATCATAAAGTCAATTTTGGATTATCGCACTTCTAAGGCTTTCAATTCCTAAGCCAAACGTCACAATTGTAACAGATTTTTCACACAATTGACAGATATAAATCCATGGTCATATAATTCACACAATTAAGCTTAATTTTACTTGGAATTTTACATTAAGCATATAATTACTCATATAATAAGAGGCTGAAGCATACCAGAAAACATATAGGATGATCGGGTTATTACATCTAATTTCATAAGAAAGCATATTTAATTTGTTTTAAGCTTCTTGTTGAAATTGGCTAATTAAACGAAACAATTACACTCATATTGCATCAATGAAATTACATAACATCAAATAAAACCATACTTTATAGATTACATTGTAGAGCATAAACATGAAACAAGATGAATAGAAAAAACATATTTAATCGAAATATGAAAACAAGAAATCAAACCAAATTTTGTGTGGTACTACAATGTCCTTAAAACAGATTAGCCACCTCACCATGGATGCTCGAGGAACGTCGACTTCTTTCTTCCAAGATAAGATGGCTTAAACTGGCTAACGCAGAAGCACCTTCTAGTAGCTTGGCGAACCGACAATGGTAGCACTCTCTCTCACATAGGAATAATATTATACTAGTAAGCAAACTGACTATATGACTGGAAGCAAAAAACTTGTGTACCAAACCAAAGGGAGATGGGTCTCTTCTTATACACAATGGGGGAGAGAAGAGGAGTCTCCAACCATCAAGGCTGGCCACTAATGGAGGCCATTACTCTTGTAAACTGCTGGAGTAATGCATAAAATTGATAGGAATTCAAAGTGTGAGTTACACACAATGTACACATTTCTGCAACAGACTTCGGCCTGCAATAGACCTAGCCCAAAAAGAATAAGTTGGTGGACTACTAATCCGGCCCAGCCCAAGATCCACGGACCCAGAGCTGGCCCGGTCCGGGCGGGTGGCGCGCGCGTGTGGCAATTTTACCATAACTAACTTGGACCATAGTCTTGGCACAAACCCATCCTTGAAGCATCCATGCCTCCCTTCCTTCGAAAAATTTGGATTTCCTAAAGGGCTCATGCCCTTCTCATAATCTTGAGGCTTAAATACCCATCAAAGTTTTCCTCCACAATCAATGTGAGATTGGTAGTTATACACAATTCCCAAAACCTCATTTATGAGGCCATCTTTATGAGACAATTTCCCATTCAATTCTCAATGATTTTTGGTCATTCTTTATGTGGTGTAAAGATCTTGTTACAAATAATCTAAACCCATTTAATCCCACCTCAACTAATGGTTGGGGCCTATTTTAATTTCACATTAAGGTTTACCAAAACTCATTTTCTCCAACAAAATCACCACTCTTTCGATATGCACATCAATAAAATAATATTTTGTTGGTTGGATATTGTACAGGAAAGAAATAAACCTTCTCGTATAATCATGTTGATCAAGTCGGCGCTCCTCCGTACGTCGTCGCTTTATCACCTGAAAACACAAACGTGAGCTAGCCGGCGGGTGTGTGCCGGAAACCTCTCCGATGCCTAAGTAAGCTTGACAAGTAGACAAAAGCTCTGTATATTCGGAAAACAAAGTTGTGTTACCTCTCCATAGATGATGTTTGTGAGCTTTTATAGGTTCCGTGTGGCACAATCCTAGTAGGACTTTTACTCCTCCATGCAGAGTCCTCCTGAGATTCATACTCCTGAAGGATAATGCTTATCCTCCAACACCCCCCTCACTGCTTAAACCAAGTGAGATGGTTCTATCACGGCCAAACTATCATACGACCGAAATAACATGACCATGCTATGCCAGCAACCATGACCGAGCTCCAACTAGCCTGGTCCTTTATTCCGCGGTTTGTACCTCGGTTTTCCTGCCGATACCGAGCTAACCATAATAAATTAGGACCGAGCCAATTTAAGAGTGAGGCCTGCTATGTCTCCATCATGCCTTGGTTCCAAATAGTGCGGCCGAGCTAACTGCGCCTATTCTGCCGTGGTGGCCAAGATAACCGCACCAGGTTATGACCGATATAACTTTGTGCGACGACCGAGCTTACCATAAACTCTTCAGGACCGGAGTTACTTCAAGGTTCTCCTAGACCGGTCTAGCTCTATGGCCCTTTTTACTCAGCCCTTCGTATAGTGGCCCAAAACGGCTTATTATCCAGCTCGGCCCAATTTCCATATAAATTACCCTCACAGATATCATTTATATTTTTTTCGTTAGTTGTTTGTATGAACAAAAAAATTAATATTGTCACACCTTTTATATTAAAATGTATGTTTTGCTTTGTCGGCCTGACCTTGAGACAAGGTCAGCAAGCTTTCTGTCTTGGGCCCTCAAAATTTTCATAGAAAATAAGTCCCCAAATGTTCCAGCCCTAATAGCATAACTCAAGCTTAAGCCCTCTTTCCAGCCTTACAACTTTGGCCCAGAGATGAAGACCCCAAGTCCAAAAGGGAAACTGAAGGGCCCAAACAAATATTCCAAGCGCTTATAGTGTAATTTCTATACCTTAATTTTAGATTTTGATTTTTGCCATAATTTCTATTCCCTTCCTCTTTGGTAACTTCATATCTAGAACATAGCCAGTGACTTGATTAATGAGGTGGTTTGTTTGTAGATGGAGTAAGATTGTTTACTTTGGTGTGTGCCACTAATAAAAAAAATCTGTTTAATACTTCTGTAAATTAATTTCAATAAATTTCTTGATTTATTATTTACCTTATTTAAAATATTTCATTCTAGTATAAAATTATTTATTTCTATTTAAGTTATACTGTCTTTGATATTAAAGGTTAAGATTTTGTGACATATTTATTTATTTTTATTTTTTATAGTTATTGTAATGAATTTATTTGTATCTTAACTTAAGTCAATTTTAAATTTTAGTATATAATTTTCATAATTATATAACAGTAAGGTCATGTTTGATTCACAAGACTAATAGTGAAGTATTAATAATCCTATTAAATTAGTGTGGTATTCACTATCCAATTGGATTAATATCCATTGGATTAATAATCTCACCCCTACCCCATTACTAATAATCCTACAAATTTGTTGGATTAATTATCAATTGGATTAATAATCCTAAACCAAAATGTTAAAACAAATATAGGATAATTGAGCTCACGGATTAATAATCTCAATCCCATGCTCTAATCCACCAAATCAAACATGCCATAAAAGTACTAACAAATAAAAAATTGTGGATATTTATCCTTTTATTCAATTTTTGTTTTGGGTGTGAATATGTATAAAGGGGAAAATCCTATATGCACCCTATCACAAAAATATGCAATTTATCACAAAATTTCGTAATATCAATCATAAAATATATAATCTAGCCACAAATTGGGATAACAAAATGTCTAAAATTTTGTAGTTGATGTTGCAAAAGTATACGGCTTGATTACGGCATTTTTTTGTTACACTAATTTGTGATGAGGTTATACATTTTGTAGTTGATGTTATGAATTTTGTGATTGATATCCAAACTTTATAGGTGCACACCATAACATTTTCCGTATAAAGATCTCAATCTTAGAAGTTTGCCTAGGCTCAAGGCCGATCATGTACCTTGTATATCTTTGTGTTTTCATACTATTTGTATTAATTTTGATGTCTTTAGCATTTATTAACGCGGTGTTTGGTTGGGGGATTTGGGAAGGGATTTGAAAAAGGAAAAGGAAAAAGTGTATGAAATTAGGTAAAATCTAGGTATATTTTATTCACATTTTACCTATCTTTTTTCTTTTTCTTTCTAAATATCTTCTAACCAAATACAGTGTAAAAGAGATGACTGTGTATTTATGAAACTATGGGACTTTGTATTCTCTCTAAACTGGAGGTCAGTGTAATTTACCCTATTGTAAAAGAAAATGCTAATAAAAGCATCAACAACAGCTTAGCTAACAGCTCTTTTCAACTACTTTAGAGAGTATCAAGCAACAAAAGAGGCTCCAACAGCCTTGGTAGAGGCTTACTTTGACAAAATGCTAGAGTCACTCGTTGAAGTTGATAGCTAATTCATTTTTGGGTACATTAGACCAATAATCATTACATTTTGATTTTTGTGTCATTTTAATTCTTATAATTTTAATTGGTTTGATTTTGACTCTAAAATTTAACTTTGTCTCAAATTGGTTTAATTAACTTCAATTGTTAGTATATATATATATATATATATATTTTCAATGGCAAATGCACATATATATGGCATATGTCATACTTTTAGAAATATAATTGTAAACTTGATCAATTCAATGACTTGACCTTAACCAACTCAGTAATCATTTTTTTTTTTTTAAAAAATCCTAACAACATTATCAATTAGATCAAAATGACATAAAATTTAAAATTAAGAGTAAAATTTAAATTAATTAAAAGTATAAAAATCAAAATGACATAAAGAGGAAAATGTATAGACTGATGTAATTTGCCCTTCATTTTTTTATTAGTCTTAACTCTCCTCTCTCTCTCTCTCTCTCTCTCTCAAGCTTTGTTCTGCACTTGTAGTATTTCAAAATTAAATAAATAAAAAGAATAATATTTTAAGGGTTTGTGGTTAAAGTAGAGAGTATTTCAGCTGGAGATGCTGAACAACAAGAATAGCTATAATGTTAATTGAACAAAGTTACATGCTAAAATTAAGTTAATTGAACAAAGTTAAATGTTTTGCAAGACTTCACTAATTTGCATTATGGGTATTTTTATAGAGCTTTTCCATTATTTTAAAAGGTTTAATTAAGTTCTTATTCCACGAAAATTTCAGTCTATACTTCCATTTAAGTTGTGTTTGGAAAAAAAAATTTCCCACATTTTTCTTCATTGTTCTTTTACTTCTACAATCCCTCTTCAAATTGAAAATCCAAACAGAACCTTATTGATTTGGCCATATATCTGCTACTAAATATATGCACTACTAGAAATATGACTTTTTGCGTCTATTTTTTTGCGACTGATTATTTAACGGTCGCAAAAAATTGTTTTTGAACATCAAAAACTTATTTTACCATCTCAGACCCAATCGTGTTCTTCAAAAAATTAAAAAAAAATAAAAATCAGTATTTAATCTGAGCTCTCTTTCTCTCCCTCTCAAATCCCCCCCCTCTTTTTTTCCTTATTTCTCAAATCTGAGCTCTCTTTCTTTCCCTCTTAAAATCTCACAGCCTCTCTTGTTCGAATTTGTCGATCGATTCAACTTTCTCAAGTCCACAACTATTGAAGATTTCATAATCGGTAAGCCTAAACACATCTTCACTAATCTCACTGCAATCTTCTCGATCGAATCTCATAGCCTCTCTCGCTCGAATCTCACAGCCTCTCTCACTCGAATTTGTCGCTTGAATCTCTCGCTCAAATCTGTCGATCGATTCAACTTTCTCAAGTCCACAACTGTTGAAGATTTCATAATCGGTAAGCCTAAACACATCTTCACTAATCTCACTGCAATCTTCTCGATCGATCAGGTTGTATATCCCTCTTCCTGATATATGTGAATATATATACAACAAAACATGCAATTAGATATGAGAAGTGAACAGATGAAGCAGAAGTACCTAAAAGAGTTTTATAGCAATCATAACTGTTAGGCAATGAATCAGCTATGAACCGAAATGTAACTTAGGATTGAAATTCACATGTATAGAAATGTTCTGGAAAGGAATCTGTAGTTTTGGTGTGTTTATCAAACTCTTGTGATCCGTCTTCAGTTTTCTTGTCTTTATTTGACCTGTATTTCGCAAGGAGCTTTTATTAGAATTCAGTTTCTATTGAACCCCTTGGAGTGGCATTCCAGTTTCACAATATTAATGAGGAAAATGCCTCTGAAGTGTTGTGATGCTAATACTAGGAGACCAAAAAGTTTACTCTACTGCAAGCACTTGCATTGAAGTGGTTTAGGTACTTATTCTAAAACAATGTACAAATTTAACTAGAAATAGCAGCATCTCTGAGGTGTTGTTCTTGAATTTTGTAACAATGGGGTGCTCTCTCTCTTTCTCTCTCTCTGTGATTTAAGCTCCGTGCAATTGTGCATATATATAGGCATGTCTATGCATGTTTTATTGAGAGAGGCTTCAAAAGCAAAATGTGGAAATTGGAAAGGTATATCCACTCATCATATTTACTTGTAAAGCTTTATGTGTGTGTGTGTGTGTATTTATGCATAAACTCATCAACTCTGTTTGACGGGGCCTGCATCTTAACCACTTGGGGTCAATTATCGCAAAATCTTCTTCCCCATTCAGCCCATCTAGGGAGTAGGGACATATATCTAAGAATCACGCGCAAACATTTCTCCAGTATATATGTGAACATATCGCATAAAACAAGTGTATATTTTGGTTGGTACTTGGAAGCGTAAGTGTAGATTTTTTGGCAATGCATTATTGTTTTTCTCCTCATTTTTTTGTTTTGAGTTTGGTCCTGGGATATGATTAGGCACTAAGCCTTATCATATAAGTATGAGAGGTATAGTACCAAACCAAATTGTACAAGGAAGCTAAGTAGTTTTGGAACTCTGAGATTTTCTTAACATTCTCAAATCATCTTAGAGACATAAAAGATCCTGAGCATCCTTATTCACTGGAAGAGCTGAAAGTTATAACAGAAGATGCAATTGAGGTAGATGACAAGCATAACTGTGTGAGGTAGAGACAAATTCGCTGTATTGTTGAAGTTTTTTGTTCTCATATTGGGTCTCATTCTCCAGTCATCTAAATTAAAAATGGTTCTCTAATTCAGGGTGACATTCACTCCAACAGTTGAACATTGCAGTATGGCAACGGTGATCGGCCTTTGCTTGCGAGTGAAACTCATGCGCAGCCTGCCTTTGCATTATAAGGTATGACCTTTATTCTAGCACAGATAGCTGGGTTAAACAACATCATGGGTCTTTATTACGTATTTAGATGAGTACCATCAGAGAACATTGGGACTTGGGAGTCGATAAAGTTATTAATCTAATTCCAGTTGTCAAAAGTGCTGTTGTGCCTGAATATATGTGAAAGTAAGGATGAAAGTTGATCGGAGAAATTCCCTTCTCTGACTTGATTACAAACTGACTGGCACTGCTGGAGCTTATGTACCATTCTTGCATGTGCAACCCCTATTTTATTTATCCATTTATTTATTTTTTTCTCCTATTTGAGTAGGTGAATAGCAATGCACAGACCTGTAAAGATTGGTGTATGAGAGGCTTTTCATGGTTAAAGGTTCTCAGGGTTAAACCTGGATATGTGGGATGTGGGTGTGTGTCAAAATAAACAGTAAGGAAAGGAAATGTAGGCAGTAAAATAGCATATTCACCACCTAATAATCACTCCAGGCCATGAAACATGTTCTGCAGCCAAAGCCTTACCACAGCAGGAAAAGCATTTGTATACACATACATACAGTATATGTTAAGCTTAAAGTTCTGAAGTTCTGGGTTTAGAGTCTTACCTTCTTTCTTAATAATATTATGTGTAGACTTATTAATTCCCCCAAAAATTGAATTAGCAAAAATTGTCTGCAACTTCAGTTGAAAAATCCAACAAGTGATGCTTTTGGTAAAATTAACAATATAAAACAGCCTTCAATTTTGCTTATCAATATAATAAATAATACAGCCTTCAGGTTTAGGTTGCCTTACTCTTTCTTCACATCTCTTGTTACTGTTCCAGGTGGATATCAGGGTAGCACCTGGAACTAATGCAACTGAAGCTGCAGGTTTCTCTCTTTCTCTCTCTCTCTCTCTCTCTCTCTCTCTCTCTCTCAGACATGTATGTGTTGCTATCATCTCTGTGGTATACATCTAATTATATGAAAAGCACCTTGTGGCCCACTATTAATGATACGCACCTTTTAAATTGGCCACTCAAGATATGTCGACAATAATATATCCCCACACACTTTTTTTGCCTTGTGATTTTTGCATTTTGTACAAATATGGGGGTTGTTGATCAACATTTCATGTTAACAGATGATTAATGATATGCGGGAGTTTTTCAGTTCTAGAATCTTTGTTTGACTTCATCTTTGACTGCACATTACTATTACTGCACTGACCCTGGCCATATGAAAATTCAACACCTTATTTCTTTAATTTTTTCTGTTATTTGTATAAGGATTGTTGAAGACTCATAGGGTCTGCAGAAGGCATTTAAATGCTAGAGATGTACTCGTAACATGGCTGTTTTTCACCTTTGTTATGGTTTATGGTTTGCAAAGGGGGTTGACCCTAGATGGGATAAGTGAAATTGTTTTATTATTAAAATTGGAGAAACGTTCTGTTGGGATGGCATGGATATTCATCACTCTGACACAAGCTCCTGTATTGTGCATTTACCTTCCTCAAAACTGAAACTGAGAACCTCTTTTTCTTCCCTACTTTTTCGTCTCCCTTGGTTGTGCTGTAACTTGCCTGCTCAACCCATAAAAATCTGATTTGGACTGAAGGATGTTGACATGAGATTGCAGGCAGTGTAGTTGAAAAATAGTTTACATTGCCCCCAAGTCTTGTGCGGAGAATCAATGATCATATCTGATTGGTTATTTCTGTTCCATAATTTGCTGCTTGTGGAAATTGCTATCTCAGAGCAATTTATCATGCTATCGGATTTATAAAGGTGACATGAGTGTCAGCATCCTAGTTAGGATAGCATCATCAGATGAAGGTCTTAGATTCGTAAGATAATTATCATAATATTGATGAGATGAATTTTTACTGGCTCAAGTATGTTGATGGAATTATTGTCAGAAATCACAATCCATGATAACCAACTCAGTTCAGGAGGAGACCTTAATGAGTTCAATTGAATTGATGATGATTTGGGTTTATTAAAAATGAGAAGAAAAAATTGAAGATAAAAAAAAATAACTTGGGTAGAATTCTGATGCTCTTTAAAGAGATTTAGGTCCTGGAAAAGATGGGTCTCAAATCTGTAGCACCCCAAAACAAGGACCTTCTAGTCACGTTCACGCTTGGTTCTTCCTTAAATTTACAGAAGTTAGTAAATATGAGTCTGTATTAAAATAGTAGATAATTCATTGGACAATTAGTCGTTTTTTTCTACCATTCCTCAGTACATTGAAGTGGATCGACTGTAAAAATTGCAGTATCTCCCTGTAGCATCAGCTCTGTTAATTGGAGGATTGACAGCAACATCAGTCACACTCAACCAAGGTTTGCCACTCTTTTCTATCATTCTTAATGTTAAATACAATTGGAAGCTATGAAGCGTGGACACCTTGTAGAACGTGTCATGTTCATGTCCAACTTTGTGTTGAAGCATCCAAATGGTTAAACATGACCAAACCATGTGAACCATTCTAGATTATAGCTGTAAAATAAGGGAGGAGCAGTAGTATACCTAACAAAACTATAACATTGTATTTTATTGAAGCTTAATCTTCCCATCATGTGACTCTTTGTATAAATTTTGAATTAGTCAACTGAGTATTTATAAAAGAAATTTTCATTTGGCCCCAGAAATTCTATATAATTTTATTGTAGTCCCTCTACCCCTTCTTTGTACATGCCACATAAATTGCCGGTTGAGTATTTATCCTCCTCTTTCTGTGTGTCTCTGATGTAGAGAAGATGTTCTTTCTCTTTTCCTTCATTTTCGATGTGCTTGTGTTTGCTTGAAAGAGAAGGACTTAGAGAGGAGTTTTGGGTGAGAGTACTTTTGATTTAAGCTCAGATTTATAATTTACTTTGCAAACTCATTTAGGTTTGCAGATGAGTCTTAGGCCACTGTGGAGCAATCCCCTTGTTTGGGAGTGGGAGGAGGGGTTATTGGCCGCGTGTTTTGATGAGTTATTGGGTTCAAATTCCATTTTCTTCGGATGGGATTTTTGGGAGAAGTGGGGAGGTTTATGAAGTGTGCTAATAAGTAGGCCAATTTGTGAACTTGTGGATGTCTAGTTTGTTCAAATTCCTTATTATTTCATTCTTTAGCTCTCTTTTCTATCTTAATATCTCTATGTAATTTCAGAAGTCATGATGAACTAGAGATTTTTAGTGGTTGATTTATTTCTTTGGTTTTTGTGTCTTGTTGCAGTTGATTTGCCTCAATGGTTCTCTTCAATGTCTATAGCGCTGGAGTCAGATGTAGACCTTGTAAGTATTCTTATCAAACTTTCTCCAGTTTGCTTGTTCAATGTACAATAAAAATGTTTGATAGCTACTTCCTGACTTTCGATTTGTTTTGTTGCAATAAGTGTTTTCTTGACTTTTGTATAGAAATCAGAGTTTTCCTACAGTTGTTTGATTGTTATCCTTTGGATTTCTCATGTTCATAATTCAAATTCTTTCATGTTTGATTGTTCTCCCCTTTGTAATTTTGTTTATATATATATATTTTTTGGTTAATTTTAGGAGGCTGCTCATGAGAAGAGCCAAAAGTACAAGGAAGGGAAATGTATTCTCGAGAGGTACTAAATATTATTTGTAGATTACGATTTTGTCGCCAAGCAATTTGAAACACAATTTTTTTGGTTGAGCAGGTTTAAGATTTTGGGTCCTGATGGAAGTCACTATATGGATCAGGAAGCTCAGATTGGTGGAAGCGATCCTGATGATGCTTGATTAGCCTCTCCCTTTGTCTTGTTTTCTTTCTTCATTAGTTTCGGTTAACTGGTTTTTAACTGTACATTCTTTGCACCTTGCCAGTCTTATTCTACCCTATTAGTTTCAATCATATTTTTGGATTAGTTGTTGCTAGAGACCAGTTTTGCAAAACAGTTAGAATCATATTCAGATTCTAGTAGATTTTATTAATAAATTCTGTTTAAATTCTGTTTAAGAATCATATTAAGATTCTAGTAGATTTTATTAATCAATAAAGACATATCAAGATTTAAGTATTTCTTTTTTACTATGGAATGGAGAACAAATGCATGTAAATGAAGGTTTTTCCCCTCGCCATATTTATTTATTTATTTATTTTTATTTTTATTTTTAATTTTTTGCGACGGTAACAAGATGGTCGCCAAAGATCATGTTAGTGTTTTTCTTTATTTTTTGCGATGGCAAAATAGCGGTCGCCATAAGTAGTTTAGGTGGTCGCAAATAATTTGCGACCGTTGTTTTGCCGTCGCAAAAAGTATTTGCCACCCCCATATTTGCGACCCCCATTTGCCGTCGCATGGGCCGTCGCAAAAAGTCTTTTTGCGACTGTTTTTTATTATTTGCGACGGTTTATAGCCGTCGCAAAAAGTGTTTTTTTAGTAGTGATGGTAACATATAAATCTTCAATAGCCTAAAGAATTTGACTCAGGTTGAGTTTAAGAATAAAACAAATAGTTGAGATGGGTTTGAAACTTTTCAATGTTCCAAGAGCCTTACATGCTTTGTTTTTGTTTTTGTTTTTGTGTTTTTTTTTTAAATAAATAAAATAAAGGATAAATTATAAATTCATCCCCTGAGATTTAGTAAAAATACAAATTTTTCCTTCACATTTAAGAAATTACATCTCACCTTTTGAAATTTTTAATCACATAACAAATGACTCTCTCAGTTAATCAACATCAAGTTAAACTAATAGAGTGTGCGACCTAAGTAACAATTTTTTTTTTTCAAAAATATCGATATAAGCCTTTATAAAATTAAACATTTTTTTTTTTCCTATTTTATCTTTTTTATTCTTCATTTTTTCTCTACTAGTAACACCACTTTACCCAGCCATCTCACTACTCTCAATCAGCATCACCGTCATTATTGTCTACAAGCATTTGGTGTACTGTCAATGAGAGTTGGAGAATATCATGGTAGCGTAAAGAGAGGGATTTGGTGGTGCGTGGATGAAAATGATAGTAAATCTCGGGGGCATATTTGTAATCTATCCTAAAATAAATTAAGCTGGACAGTTATTTCCATCCAATAATTCAAATTAGTTTTATGTTTGCTGATGGTTGACTGATCCTCTTTAAATACTTCATATATATAATATAGGTTCTTTTGGGGAACTATGTCAAACTGATTGCTACATTATTTGAAGACCATATATATCTAAAGATTTGTATAATTGAAAGATCATGAAATATATAAACAATCTATAGGTTAGTCGAGATAATATTGACATCTTGGGCTTAAAATAAATAAATAAAACTTCCTCTTTATCTTCTTTTCTTTTCTCAAACTTCTTTTTCTAGAGAAGTTGTTAACTAATCCTCATGGTTCTCAAGAGTTGACAAAATAAATAATATTAATTCCTTTTTTACGTTTTACTTTAGAAACTATTCAGGAAAGGTCTTTCTACATCGCAATTAATATCCAATATATAAAACATATTGCATTAGTAAGAGAGGTTTTTCATATAATTCTTCTTATTAAAATATATGAATTTTGTTGTATCATTTATAATTGATGCATATTAAGTGGTTTCGAAATATTTGGAGCATTTTGATTGAAGAACAACAAAATGGTAAATAATTGCAAAGTCTGACATTGGCAAAAATTTTTTTTTTTTGAAAACAAGCCAACTATTAAACTCATTGTTATGCAGTGACCAACAATAGATTTTGGATAAATTCCCTAATTAGTTTAAGTCTCCATTTTGGCAATTTACTATTTTTTAGATGATTATGTTTTATTCCGTTTTCAACATCTCATTTGTTTTGGCATGTCTATCAAATTTGGGCTTCATAAAAAAATTGATTTATTTATTATTTATTACATGTCAAGCAAGGAAATTGGGTAGCTAATTATTTCCTGATTGTGATATGAGTTCACTTTTATTATAAATATCTTTGTAAGTATTTAGGATTTTCAATTTTATCTTATTGCTCAACTTAAATGCTTACTTGCATCAATAATTTAGTTTCTTTAGCGCTATTCGGTGCAGCTTGTATGAGTTACTTATAACTTATTTTATTTTGAGAATTTGTATAAGATTATTTGGTGTTGATTATTTAAAAATTGAGCAAGAGTATTTTTCATTTTTATTTTTTGATTATCAATTTTTAATTTACAAAAAATTGTACCAATCATGCCCATGCTCTAATGACGTGAAGATTTTAAACTAACCCCTCAACAATTATAATTTAAAATTCAAATGGTATAACCCAATGACGTTCTTATAATGTCAAATGAACGCATGGTTGCATGCCTTTGTTTCATAACTATTTCTTTTAAGTTGTCATCTTCTTCTTGTTTTCAAATATATATTTATTATCCCACTACAAGAATTTACACAATTGTGGGATCCCCTTGTGATTTTGATTTCATACATAGCATGTGTGTTATAATAGCAACAAAATAACCACTTTTTATTCATTTATTTTTTCATCTTTAGCTATACAATATCCTCTAGTGCCAAAAGAAAAAAAGGTTTAGTGGAAGGTAGTTACTCATTGAAAGTGGGGTTTAATAGCTATAGATGTAGATTTATTGTTAGGTTTCCAAATAAGTCGAGCCAAGCCTGCTTTACTGAGTTTGAACTTGGCTCATTTGCTTATCGAGCTCGATAACTAATTGGGCTTGAGTTCGGCTCGTTAATATTAATGAAACTTGAGTTTGATTCGGTTTGGCTCAGCTCGGCTCGGCTCGACTCAATAAGATTTTTATTATTATTTATATTATTTAATACATAAATAACATATTTATATATTATTTAATATATAAATAATATATTTATTACATAATTTAAATACAAATAAACGAGCCGAACTTATTCGAGTTCAAATTCAATTCGTTTACTAAACGAGCCTAATATTCGAGCTCGAGTTCAACTTGTTTACTAAACGACCTGTGTTGAACTGAGCCCTTAATGAGTTGAGTCAGGCCAATTCGCGAACAAGTCGATTAATTTGTAGCCCTATTTATTGTTGGTCGGTAATACCACGTCATCAGTATACCACTAAAATCTTACTTAGGCCTCTTTTGAAAAGTACTAACATAGTCAGCTTATTAGAAGCAAAAAAGTCAATTTATAAGTCATATCCAAAACAATTCTTAGTGCATAATAGAGAGAGTTACCCAATTATTATTGGGTAAATTACATTCACTTCTTACGAGATTTGAAAAAAATACAGTTAGCCCAACACTTTAAACATAGTTATACTGATCTCTTTTGAAATTTTAATTCATATAACGATTAAGTCATTTTTTTATTAATAATTTATTAATCATATTGTATGAATTAAAAAATATATATTTTTATTTATGTATTTTAGTATTTAACCACCATCTACATTAGGTATGAGTTTGACATTTATTGTAGTCCTTCAAATAGTTAGGTTTTTTTTTTTTGAAATTGGAAATGAATTTTTTCTACTCTTAACCTAATCTCCGGGGTGGAAAATCTAACACAGGGATTGATCTAGCCGCACGACTCAAAGCATCAAGTAACTATCAAAGAGGCAAACTCTGTTACTCCAACACTCAAAAGATCAACTACCACCATCACATAATCTCTTCTACCTAATCTCCCTTGATCTACTATCCATCGGGTGAAGGGAAGAAAATTTGGGACTAAGGGCCAAGGGGATTAATTTGGTATAAGAATTTAGTCTTGTAGGAAAATTATCGGATAAGTTCAATTTATGATATGATATGAGAATGTGCTTACATAATAATAAAAAAATGCATAGTTATCTTATAATTTGATAAGTAGAGATTAGATGTTTTTCTACATGAATGAAGTTGTCTTTTTTCAAATGACATGTGAAAAAGTCAAAAATTATATTTGAAAAAACTCCAACCATAATGCTAAAAATCTATGTAACATTTGACATTACCTATCTTAGGTTGAATTTGACACTTGAGAAATGAGATGACAAATTAAATTTTTTTTTTCTATTTGTTTAATATTTGATACCTATATAAAGTGGTTTTTTTTTTTTTTCTTCAAAACATTCAAAAAACTAAATCAGACAAATTGATATTAAAAGATATAATAAAATGATAAATTTAACACATTAAATAGAGTGCCAATTTTTTAGAAAGTCAAAATTTGAAAATGTTAATTTGTCACTTATACTTTTATTTATTTATTTATTTTGGTATAAATTACATTAACCTCCCATGAAATTTAGAGAAAATACATTATGACCCACAATTTTGTATTAATTACATCGATTTCTCTTTTAATAAGATTAAAAATATTGAAACTAATTCAAATAGTGTGAAGACACAATGATAAATAAGGTGAAATATATATTTTAACATAAAAGAGATGATGACATTATTTTCCCATTAATGGGACTAACAAGAGTCCGGATTTGTTAAAGTGGAAGATCTCAAATTCGCGATAAAATTGACCCTTTATCGAACTAATTTGGACTTACTTTGGTGATCTAAACTGTTCATATACAATCAACTAAAAAAATTATTCATGCAAAAAATCAATTTGATTCAACATCGATTATTATACTATTAGAAATTTTTTATCTACACAGCCCATATATTTTTAAGAATAGACCAACTATTTGTTGTAATATATATGATTTGATCCTGTTATTACTTAAGTCTGATTAACTTAATTTTTTGCATACATGTTCTTTTCGATTTGTCATATGAGATGAATAGTTGAACCCATCAACATGAGTACAATTTAATCTCATAATAATTGCTTGTGAAGTTGAGATTTTCAACTTTAGCAAATCTAGTCTCGATCAACAAATTTATGATTAAAAGAGAATTAAAATGTTATATGAGTTAAAAAATTTTAAAAAAAATCTAATATAATATGTTAAACTTGTAATATTTATTGTATTTTTTTTTCCCCCAAAATTTCAAGATAGACCTTTGTATTTATTTATTTATTTTTTAAATCTCAAAGAGAAATGTGAAAGGAAATTTCAAAAACTTATATAAAAAGCCGGCTGCCGGAAGATAGTCGACCTTCATGAAAGACATTGTTCCAAATTCCAATCACACCTAAAGAAGACTAATTATGTAGGCTCTTGCCCATGTCACTTCCCCTAACTTTCCATTTGACAAACCCTAAATATTTTTTAAATGTAGTCTCTTCTAGCCGGTGGAAATTATGGTCCTACATCATATAAATTAATGCAATCATACATTATATAATAATCATACTAATTGACTCATAAATGTATATCCTACATTGTTGTATGTGGGGACAAAGCTACATACATGTTCCCCTTTTGACTCTGGAGCTCACTCACAAGTCACCTTCACAACACATTAATTAATAAGTGCCCTTTCATGTCGATAATATTTTTACTTTCGTTGTCTGCTTGTTTAACCAGGACATATGGTGTACATAATTCAATACTTTAATAAAAAATGCATTGTCCCTAAAAATCAAAATATTTATAAAAAGATTTACATTGAATATGAATTCTATCACACTAGTTTTAAATTGGACACTCAAGTTAGAGATCTATTTTTCAAATTTTTGAGTCAATAGGACATTGATCTGTCTAAAAGGATATTTATATGTTCAAAACTCACATATCTATCTATATGTCCAAACGTCACATATCTATTCAAATGTTACATATTTGTTCATGTGTCACTTATCAATTCAATGTCACACATTTGTCTACCTCACCGCCAGCCTTTGTTGCCAATTGCTGTCCATCGACTACTAGTGACTTTCTGATGACTTTTCTAATCAATTTTTTGATGACTTTTTTGGTAATTTTTTAACGCATGTTCTTATTATCAAAATAGATTAAATTTTAAACTAAATAACATGACTTATTAGTGTGGACTTTTCAAATTAACCTTTTTAAATTCTGAGCAGTATTTTAGATACACAAGAGTAATTTCACTTGTCGTTGCTAAAATAACAATGTGAAATTAATAATTTAATATGCCATTGTATCAAAATATTAAATTTGGAAAATATTGCTCTACTGATACAAATTTCATATTGTTTTTGGTCGGTGGAAAAGCCAACTAAGGATCGAATGGTTTTTCACTGCCGTTGTTAATAAATGCCATTACGGCACATTAAGCCTATTATTATTTTATTTTTTTATGAAAAATTTTGTGATGTGCAATGTATACCGTATGTAATCTTATAAAATTACATAAATTTTCACGAACTTATCTCATAAAAATATGTAAACTGAATACAAATTCACGTAAATTCATAAAATCACATAAGTTTTTTCGAATTTACACAAATTGATTTTCAACTTATACATTTTTGTAAAATTACTTATGTAAAATTTATAAAAAAATTTACATAATTTTATGCATTGAACATCGGAGCATTTTCATTTTTACAAGTTAGATATCTCACATTCAAATTATATTCAAATCATAAGTTCAGAATACTTTCATGGATGAACTGAATTGGTACAAACAATATTGAAATAAAGTTTGATAGTGTCATTTTAATATAAGGTTGAGGTTTGTTGATGCCATTTTTTAATAACTGGACAAATTGCTAGGGAAGGATTTTTTGTTTAGTAATGTTACAATGTTTATCTTTTTATGCAATATATTCATGTACTATGTGATTATTGTATTAAGGGGAAATAACAATTCAGTATGAATTTGAAAAAACAATTTTTAAATAAGTCGTAAAAATTTACGAACGTTAATAATAAAGTATTAAAATTTTTCATGAAATTGTAATTATTTCTAAAAGGTGCCACCACTAAGATTTTATTTTCCCTTGTATTAATAACATACACAAGTGATGAAATCCATTCAATAACTAGTTCTGACAAATGAGATGGTTAAAAAAAAAATGGAATTTTCAAGTTAAAATCTAAACTTGTAAGAGCTTGAGGAGTTCATGATTCTGTTTCGATAATTTGAACCGTTTATTTTGTAAACCTCTTTATCTATATTATTCATAAAAATAATTACTTTGATCTGCTACCCCCACATTTGCATTCCCCATTTACCGTTGCATGGTTGTAGCAAAAATTTTTTTACGACGACTTATGGCGGTCGCAAAAAATGATTTTTTCAATTGTGAATATATTTTTATTTAATTATATTTGTCTTAAAAAATAAATTATTTATTTTTAAAAATCTACTTGACATTTATTTTTTTGTGAAACAAACATGATAAAATATTATGTTTATCAAATTGACCTATTTTTTGAAAAAAATAATATATATTAAAAATTTTACAAAATAAATAATTCAAATTATTGAAATAAAATCTGTGTGAGTCCACCAGCCTTAAAATTCTCTCAACTTGCACTGTGTTTGGTTTTAATTTTTTGAATTCATTTTTTTAGAAATTGAATTTTTTATTTTTCATGTTTTTTATTTTTAGTGAATATTTTTCAAATTTTAAGAAATTTAAAAAAAAAATAGATGCACCTTACTTAGATGTATCTAAAAAATAAAATATTTTTCAAAAAATATTTTAAAAAATCAATAAATACACAAGAATATGAAAATGTATTAAATTTTTGTATTTTTTTTTTTATATTCTAGGTATTTAGTAAATTTTTTAAAGATTTATTTTACAAATATTATACTTTTTGAGTGTATTTAAGTTAGGTGTATCTAAAAATTAAAAAAAAATTAAAATATTTAATAAAGTCAGTGAAAAAAAAAGAAAAAGAAAAAATTTTAATTTTTTAAAAAGTGAAACTAAAAAAATGGTAATTGTATATTTAAAGTGCTCAAATATTCCTATTGGCTAGTTAACCTGATCCATGCACAGACTTCAAGGAACCTGCTGTAGTAGAATCTTTTAATGGCAATAATAATGTATATTCACCAAACACCATTACAACAATTCATTAGGCTCTCTCGCTCGCTCTCTCTCTCATCAAATTTTATTTTAAATTACAGCCTTTGGTTACAAAAAACAATCATGATTCTTTAGTTTGTTTATTAAGATATGTTGGTAAACAATAATGCTTTAATTATATTCAATTTATGTGTCACTTTTAAATTAGTAACCAATATGTATGGTTAAACCCATTTAATCAATGAATTATGGTAAACAAAATAATAAATTAAGTATAATATATAAATATAATTATTATAAGCGTTCCCGTTGACAAATAAATAAATGTAGATATATGTATATGGTGTTGTCAATTTGGTCCCACCTTGCTCCTCCCTAATTATTTTGAAAAGCAAAGGTTCAACTGGGGGTTAAAATGTTCAGTATCAATCTCCATCACCTTAGATCCAAACAGTCCTAGCAGGGGCGGAGCTATTATAGGGCCAGGGAGTCACGTGCCCCCTGGGTTTTGCAAATTTCTTTTTCTTTTTTTTTCTTTTTTTTTCTCAAGCAAACATAAAGAAAATATTTTAAATAAAAAAAATTATAAAAATATTATTTTAAATGACAATGACATTTTTAAAATAATAATAATAATAATGGTTATTTTGATTGAAAATAAATTGATTACGATATTATTATCTATAGAAATTTCAATGTAATGGTGATGTCTATCACTATTGACATGCAAACATAATTAATCTTAATGAAAATATAGAATTTCTTGAATTATTAGTTACATTTGACATGTAGCGTTCATTCTTTATGTGTTTTTTTACTATTGATTGGTGATATCATATGTTAATGATGACGTAGTATAACTATTATATTGAATTTTTATGCATATTTTGTATAAAAAAATTACTTTATCATTATATTATTTATTTTAAAACTTTATATCCATGACTTTTTTTAATATTGTCCACGATACACTAATTACAAATAATATTTAGCTTATTTAGTTCTAGTTTTCATAAAACAGTTTTCAAAAAATTTTATATTTTTATTTTCCGTATTTTAATGTTTTCAATAATTTTTTAATATTTTAAGCAATTTTTTAAAATTTTTAGACACACCTAACATAAATATACCTAAAAAGTATAATATTTGTGAAAAAAATCTTTAAAAAATACACTAAATACTAAAAAAATTTAAAAATAATATGAAAATTCAGTACATTTTTCGTATTTTTTGTATTTATTTATTTTTTTTAAAAAATATTTTTTCACAAATATTTTACTATTTGGATACATATTTAAGTAATGTGCATCTAAAAAAGTAAAAAAATTGTTTAAAATTTTAAAAATATTCACTAAAACCAAAAAATACGAAAAATAAAAAAACTTAGTTTTCAAAAAACTAAATTCAGAAAATTAAAACCAAACACACTGATTAATTTTTTTTTAACTTTCTTGAAGTTAATGGTAAAAATTTATGTTAAATATTTTTATAAAAAAATTTAATATTATAATTAATAAGTATCCTCTCTGCTTTAATTTCCTGGCTCCGCCACTGAGTCCTAGTATCATCCTCCTCTCCTTCCAAGCAGGCAAATTATGTCTTCTTTTATTTGCCAAAATTAGCAATTCTACAACTACTACTACACTTATCCATATGATGCTAGCTAGCCCAGTTGTTCAATTCCATTATTATCTACCAAACACAAGGACATGTTTACAAAATTTATGCCCATTAATGTACTCAGTAAGATAAATGGTGCTGAATATTTGAGGTTTTTTTTTATTTTTTTATTTAAAATTTTTAAATTTTTTATTGTGTGAGACTGTGCTGAGTTATTTGGTGTTGAAAAAAATTAATTATTTAGGAAATTGGAGGAGATATGCTTTTAACTTATACTTTTAATTATCAATTTTTAACTTATAATAAATTACACCAAACAGGCTTAATGTGCTTTTGAAATTAAATTCTTGTATGATAAAACATACATCGTAAATAAATTTGAACAATATATTAACAAATTTGAACAATATATTAACAGTAATATTATAAATTCAGACTTAATTACTTAAAAATTATACAAAATTGTTATATTATGATTCAAATTTATTTTATATATGGACCCTACACAAATTTATTCTCAACCACATAATTCTTATTCAGGGTACATTCCGAGTTTGTGATTGGATTCATATAAAAAATGATATACATACATAATTTAAGACAAGAATGATGTGACTAGAATTCTTGTAATTATATATGAACCAAAGGCTACATTTGTTTGGCAGATTAAGTTAAATGAGATTGTTAATGAGAGAATGGTTAATCAAGAGATTATTAATGTGAGGATTGTTAGTGAGAGATTAAGTAAAAATGTGTTTGTTTTAAGGGTAAATTGCATTGACACCCCCTGAAGTTTATGTTTATTACAGTTCTCCCCCTCACCTTTGGGAAATTACATTCTCCTCCCTGAAGTTTAAAGTTTCATTACAGATTGTTCCCTCAGTTAGTTGACTGTTAAGTCAACTAACAGATTTTGCTGATGTCAGCAATTTAATTTTTTTTAAATACCAATTTTGCCCTTACTAGGTAAATTATATTGACACCCCTCACTTTTTAAAAATTACAATCCCCTCCCCAAGGTTTAAAGTAACATTACCAATTGCCCTATCGGTTAGTATTAGTTGAAAAAAAATTAATTGAAAAAAAAATTTAATTGGAAAAAAAATTATTAGAAAAAAATTTTTTGTTAGTCAAATTTTAAATTTATGTTTAAAAATCAACGTAAACTCATTTTTTGAATTTACGTTTTTTCCTCAAATTTACAAACTGAGACAACCATTTAGAAACCAAAAAAATTATCAAACAAGTTTTTATGACAGTTTTTAAATTTTTTGTAAATATAAATTGAAAATTGAAAACGAAATGGTTACCAAACAGGTCTTAGATGATAAAAATGTCGTAAAATTAACAAATAATTAAATAAGTTACCAATGTAACATATTATTAAAAGATTCTTAGGCTATGTATGGTTTGATTTTTAGAAATTTTTTTAAAAAAAAATTAAAAATTAATTTGGTTAAGAAATAAAAAATAAAAAATAATTATCATTTTTATATAACTTTTATCTTTCGAGCAATTAGAAATAATTTTTTACAAATTAAATATATTTCTTCATATTTATTTTTATTAAATTAGTTTTTTTTTTCTTTTTTTTAAAATGTCAAGAGAGATTCGTATTAAATTGAAACCTCAGGAGGTGTCAATGTAATTTACCCTTTAAAGTATATGTAAATATTAAGGGTAAATATGTCATTTTAACTTAAAAGTTAACACCGTCAAATAATTACAGTGATAAGAGGGGGTCAGTGTAATTTTTCAAATGTGAGAAGAGGAACTGTAATAAACATAAACCTCATGGGATGTCAGTGTAATTTACCCTTGTTTTAATGATAGTAAGAGAGATGATTAGTGATGGAATTATTAAATTATTTTTATATAAAATAAAAATAAAATATTTCTATATTAAAAAAAATCTAAAACAAATATAAAAAAATTAAAAATAACATATTGCACTTGGGTTAAAAAAAAAAATTTGCATCTTAATTCCCTCACTATTTTTTCAATCCGAGTCCATATGAGGACAACTTAGGCCCCGTTTGGTACCGTTTGATAGAACTGTGGGAAAGTGATTATAACTTATAGCTTAACAGTTTATACCTTATAATTGTGAACATAAGCTAATTTTTGACTTATAAATTAAGCTTCTCCTCCCTCACTTAAAGAATAAGTTGAATTTTGACTTACAAAAAGTTATAAGTTGTATTGTTAAACTGAACTAAACATATCAAAATAGTTTAAATTAAATTAAAAACTGAAATAAGTTGAAAATAAACCCTATCAAACAGGGTCAATCTTGTTGAAATGTGGGAGTAATACTCCACCTGAAATAGTAATCCTCCTCTTCCACAAGAAAGCCACAAAACAAGTTACAGTGGGACCTACCTACTTACTATTCCAATCCCACCTTCTAACTTGCAAAACAAACCTGGCCAAACTGATGAATATTTTGACTACTAATAAATGACTATGTCTCTGTTTGGGAAGAGGTTTTTTGGACTTTTTTTAGTTAAAATAGTCACAAAAAATAAAATAGATTATTTTAGTAAAAACAAACAAAATATCACATTCAACCCATAATTATTGCACTCTTCTCTCACAAAAAAAATTTAAAAAGCCAAAAAATCCTTCTCAAACCAAACTTTTTAACCCAGGTTAAAATAGCCAAAAAATCCAAAAAATCAAAAAGCCAACTCACTTCCCAAACCAACCGTATAAATGAAATATATCATTCGTGTATGAGTTTTATGTATGTATATTCTATTTGTATAATATCATTCTTTTGAATATATTAAATATTTTTAATCAATTCTGTCTAAGAAGCATTTAGGGTTCATTTAGGATATAAATTAGTTTTTTTTGACCATTTTAACTTAGGTCTAAAGGTCTTATTTAAAATAAACTTTTTAATTTTTTTTAAATTTTTATAAAAAAATAATAATTATAATTTAAATATAATATTTTATTCTATTAATTTTTTAATTCATTTTATCTTTTTATCACTATTTTAGACACACAAGCTCTTCCCAACCGAGTGCTTAATCATCTACCAAACATTAGTCGCACATGCACCGCTTCATCACCATATGACACATGGTCCATTACACCTATGCATTTTCCCTATAAATATTGCTCTTCACAATCACTCTTCTCATAATTTCAAATTTCCTCTCTCTCTCTCTCTCTCTCTCTCTCTCATCCTAAGCATTTCTTAAAGAAATGGCTCTTATGAGTAGGCCATATTCTTACTCAAAGATGGAAAGAGAAGACCCAGAAGAGATAAAGCATAGAAGAGCACAGTTCTTGATCTACAAAGCACTAGAGAAAGTGGATTCTCAGAGAAGACCATCATGGTTGAGAGTTAGAATCTGCAAACTGAAGATTAAGATTGGGAAGAGATTGAAGAGGTTAAGGAAGAGCATGTTGTTAAGCATGTCTAGAGCTAAAAATGGTGTTTGCAAACAAGTTATTTGTCAATGGAAAACATGGAAGCGCTTGTTCCGCAGTGGTGGACAGGCCATGGTCAATCTTCCTCCTGTGTTTGCTTGAGAAATTTTCTCTCTTGTTTTCAGTTTTTGTTTGTTTGCCAAGAAAAAAGAAACAAGAATGTTACCAAACGGGTATTTCAATTTAGTCATGAGATTGATTCCCTTGTTTAATCATATTTTCATGCCAATGGTTTGTTGTCTTACCTTGTAATTTGCTCTGCAATTATTCTTCTGCAAATCTGGGTTTTTTTTTTCCCCAAATTGTTGTGCTAGAACTCATTTGGCAACATTACTTTTTCACTTAAAAGTTAAAAAGTCACTAATAAAAAAATTAAAAAGTTAATAATTTATACTTAAAAAATTAAAGATTTCATTTTCTCTTTACTTTTTGTACATCTTTTCGTAAAAATCAAAAAATTATCCTAAACATACTAATTTGTTTATATCATATTTTAATGAAAAAATTATTAAAAAAGTCTGTTCCTAAACAAGGCTACAAAGCATTAGGAAACAACAATATTACATACTCAAAATTTTTAATCATAATTATCAATCAATTCATTCAAATTTATTATAAATGAATGTTATACTCACTAAATTTAATCTTAACCATACACTTAGGAAATATAAAGTTACAAATTTTTTAGTTGAATTTATTGTCAATATGACACTTGTGATAGGATTTGAACATATGACCTCCATCCAAATAAGATGCAAAAGTTTTGATTAGATTAGTCCTAATTGGTAATATCATTTTTTTTTCTCCTAAATTTAACGATTATTTTTATGCTTGTATGATTTCATTTGGAAGAAATGAGAATTAATTGTGAGTCTATAAATGACATGAGAGCCTCGAACTGATCAATCATCCTTTGAAAGAGCTAAGCTTTGCACAATTTGGGGGATGAGCTGGTGTATGTATGTGAGAGAGAACATGGTTTGCAAGTTTATCGGGAAAGATTATATGTAGCTTCCATGCTTTCTGAAGGCACTTGATATTCTATTTTTAATCTTTTTATTTCTTTTAGTAAAAGATTCATAATTATTAAGTTATATCTTAAAACTTTTATACTTAAAAGAGATTTTAAATAATTATCAGTGTTTTGAAATAGAAAGACATAGAAAGCTTTGGAGCAGAGAATCTTTAGTCTTTTTCGCAAGGAGCAGAGAATTTTTAGTCTTTTTCGCAATATATGTATATATGGTAATTATTCAATAGGTCAGGTCTTATTTGGTAACTTTTAATTCTAATAAAAAAAATTAAAAAATGATCATAAATGATCATATTAATTTTTTTTTGTTTTTATGCATATTTTTTTATTTATTTATAAAAAGTCAAAAAATTGTTAAAATAATGTTCTTAAACAAGACTTTAGAGCACCATACAACATTTTTTCTAGAAGCACTCGATTCTATGTTTTTAATCCATTTGTCTTCTATCATAAAATACCTACAATTATTGAATTATGTTTTGATTTTTTTGTATTTAAAATGATTATTAGTGTTTTGAGATAAAAAAAATATAATGATTTTGAAAGCAGAGGATCCATGGTCCTTTTGACAATATATGATATATAATTTCGAAACATATGTAACATTATTTATGTGGTGTTTCAAATCAATCATCTAATGAAAATTTTTACTAAATCAATTATGTAATAAATTTTTTTATAAGTATCGCATTTGAGAGCATCAAGTGAGTAATGTTTCATGATATTTTAAAAGTATCTAACAATTTTTTAAGATATATATATTGGTATATATATTTAGAGGTGCCTAGAGGGTGCCCTTTCAGCCAGCTAGAGAATTGAAGGTTAGGCAGAATGCCAACTCTAATGAAAAGAACATGAGCATGCTTAGCATGTTTGCAACAAAAAGCTTCCATTTAGGTCTCCCCATGTTGATCCCCACCCCAAAGAAAGAAATGAAAAAAATAAAATGATCAGCCTACATTTTTGACAAGCAGGTACTAATTTATTATTATTATTATTATTATTTTATGCTGGGCAACATTAATACAAGTAATACATTTTTGACAGGCAGGTACTAATTTATTATTATTTTTCCAATATGCTGAGCATTATTAATACAAGTTATTGGATTTGGGGAAACGCGCATTATTATTATTTTTTAAATATTAGAAATCTTAAAATTTTATCAAAAAAGTCTTATATTAGTGTGTGACTCACATGAACTCGCATTGCGCGAGTCGTACATTTATATGAGATATTTAATAAAATTTTTGATAAAATTTTTAAGAATTCTAACATTTGTGTACTTTTTTTTCTTTGAGGCAAAGCAATGGTTACTACCTAATATCTTCTAGGTGAATTGCATTCATCTCCTTTAAAATTTGAAAAAAATATAATTAATTATATATTTTTGATATAATTATATTATTTTTTTTAATAAAATTAAAATGATCGAATTTTAGAGAGTTCCAACTTAAACACTCACATGAACTTGCCGTTCATACGTCTTCTCGGCTTGAGTGTAGCCCCTGTCCTCGGCGTCGTCCACTGCCTTTTCTTTCTCCTTCTTATGGGTGTCGTGCAGTTTCCTCAGCTTGGCGAGATACCGGGCCTTCGTTGACTTCACGGCCCGTTGCTTGTCAGCTTCAGCTCGGTCAACCTTCTGCCTCAGGTCATCTCGCTCCGCCGCAATAGCCTTTTGCACCGCCTTTAGCTTCGCTATCTCGGCCTCTTGGGCTTTGTTCTCGGCGATGGCATCATGCAGACTCTGCCGCACGGCGATCATGCGCTCGTGGGCGAGATAGTTCTTTTGCGCGGCCTGCAAACAAGCAAAAGACTGTCAGTATTAAGGAAACCGAGCAAAAACCGGGCTACAACTTCAAAGAAAAAAAGAAACTGTCGACTTACCAGTACTATAGATTTCGCCGTCGAGCGAAGGACCTTTAGGTCGGAGAGCTCGTCATGTTTTTTCATGTCGGCGGGCAAGATCAACCCCTTAGTCATGTTAAAACCAAGTGAGTAATCCTTGTCAGTGTAGACAGAATCTGCAGCCGAAACAGCACGGCCCTTGTATTTGATTTCAGGCGACCAGACCGAGGGGGCACTTGGGCTCTTGGCTGGCCCGCTAGTTTGTTGTTCAGTCTGGTCCCCGAGATCGGTTGAAGCTTGCTCGGTGGATTCCTCATCCACAAGGTGTTGAGCGATCTGTTCCTTCCTCGGCCGTTTCTTCGGTCTGCCGGCTGGTTGCTCGCTGGCCAGAGCAAGAACGACACCTTCCTTTTGCCCGGCGGGAGTTGAAGATGTTCCCCCGGTTGCCTCCGGTGGTTGGGACTCGCCTTCCTCGCCAGTGATCATGGACTTGATTGCCTGAATCTTCGCCATTTTTTGCTCGGCGGTAAGAGGGACAAGTCTGATCGGCGGAAGATTTGGGTCGGGTTCTGGTGATGGAGCACGAAGAAAGTCGGTGACCCGGCTTTTGTGCGGCGCTCTGTAGGTGTAAGTCGGTTCAAAGCCGAGGAGCTTTGAGGATTCTCTTTCTTCCTCTGGATGACGCAGTAGGACGCATATGGCCTCTTGGTTAGCCCGGTTGTAGTCCTCTGCTAGGTGCTTGTAATCTGCAAAAAGAATCAAGTGTTAGACCGGCAAAGAAGGAAACTAATGCAGAAAGAAAATAGGGCGGTTAGCCGAGCTACTCACCAGCACTGCCAAAATGCTTCCTAATGTACTAGCCCGGTATGGGCGCCTCGGTGTCCTCGTAATTACCAGACACCCATAGGAAGTCATCATCGTTGGTCTCTTTGTCCGGGTTGCCCTCGATGAGTTTTGCTCGGCCCTTCTTTACTTTCAGGTACCAATAAAACCCACCTTTATTTTTACTAAGGCTGTACTGATGAAAAATTTCAGCAAGACCGAGATTGAGACTGAGCCTCCGGTTTAGCTCGGCGACACCGTTTATTATTTTGTACGTGTTGTTGGAGACTTGGGTCGGGCAAAGCCTTGTCTGCCTCAAAAATTCGCAGATCAAGGGTTGGACCGGGAAACGAAGTCTTTCCTCGACTATAGACACGACCGTGAAGGGACACCGGCCTAGGTCGCCCCAAGGGTATCTCCCTTCTTGGCGAGCTCTAAGATGACGTCGTCTGGGATGTTGTACTGCCTACGAAACTCAGCTAATGCACCGGGCGAGCTCACCATGAATCGGTACTTCCCCATCTATCTCGGTTTTATTTGGCGACTTAATTTGTATCTCGGTCAAAAATGTTGGTGTATTCGCTCGGACTTTGAGCTTCACCAGTGATGGTTTTGGACTGGCCTGATCGGTCCTAGTTTGTTCTGCATTGTTGAAAAATAAGCCCAAGGGTTAGCACGGCAAAAATTGCACGGCTCATATTGGAACTCTTAGCTCGGAGAAAGGTTTTAGGGTGTTTGGCAGGTCTAGCCCCTATCTCGGCTTGACGGAATGGCTGTTTTAGCCTTCTTGATGTGGTTCTGATTCTATTTTCGGATCGGTCAAGGCAAGCTTTAGCTTGGTTCAGTCCTATTTACAGGTTTAATTGGGTATTTAGCTCGGTCGCGGCCTCAGCGAGAAGCCACAAACTAGTTTTTGCTCAGCGGGGGTTCAAACTACGGATCTAAACGAGCATTTAGCTCGGTTCTACCCTGATTCAAACTGTTCATCCCAGAAGTGGGGCAAATCCGTTCGAACCAATGAGGAACAAGGGGCACGGAGGCCCCTTCTATCCCTACAGTTTCCATTTACCCTATGGTGTATGGGTTCTACGCATGAAAGGCAACACCCATGGCCCCAAGCAGAGGGCACGAAGAACAGTAGGCAAAAAAAAATGAAATGAAAAATGATGGATGAATGAAGAACAAAAGCACAGAAAGTCGAAGAACGAATATGAAGATATGGAAATGCAAAATGCAGTAAAGGGGTAGGGAACTCACCAAAAATAGATGCGAAGCAAGGTGGGCTCATGAGCTTGGATGCAGCTTCAGAGACGACAAAAATGGATGAAGGGAAGCTTGGGACGTTTGAGAGATTAGGGTTTTGGCTTGAAAGGAGATGAACAATGGAAGGGTCGAACGACCCTTCGTGTAGTGTTTAAAGAGGGGGAAAAAACCAAACGGCGCAACCGTTTGAATTCTGCGCGTGGAAGACAGCTAGGGCGTACGGACCACTGGCATGAGGCCATGTGGCACTGAGAACGCGGCTGTCAGTACGGTTGTACGACCTTTGACAAGACTACTGAAACAATGGCCGAGCAAATAGAATAGCTCGGCAACGAATTTGGTGCCAATTGCGCTCCGTTCGGTACTAGCGCAACTTGAGGGCCGTAAGCTCGGCCATGGAGGTAATCCCAATCACGATTAGCTCGGATGAAATTAAGGGGCAATTGAGAGGAGAGATTTGCATCGTTAGTACGGTCGAGCTACGGTAGCACGGGTCGTGACAGACCTCACGGCGCCGCGCTATCTCCTCTGCTAACACGGCCCGTGGATCGGTTTTGCATGGTCAAAGAGATCGTCCAACCAGGCGTGAACTAAGGCCTGACCGAGTTGAGGATAGGTAGACATTTGGCAGAGCACGTATTGGCGTGTGGCAACCGAGCTAAGGGCCCGGGCTAGACTAAGGACGCTGCGATATCCGGCATGCCTCTAGCCAGTCAGCCGAGATATATGGACTTCGGGCCACTGAGGATGAAAGAAGAATGGGGGGAGGCCGGCATGCCTCGCAGCCGGTTAGCCAGGATGCACCGGCCGAGAACAGCTCGGCCATGAGAACTAGATATTTGCCCTTTGGCCAAGGGACAGGTCGGCGGTTCCTAGCTCGGTTGTGTGCTTGTGGAGGCAATTTCCCATAAGGGATAGGCCGGTCGTGGTACTCCGGTTAAGTATGCCACCTGGGCCAATGGCGCGAGGGAAAGGAAATCTGCTCCAGGTATGCGCCAATACCGTTTGGCAGTTCTACATGTACTGGTTGGAGGATTGTACCTTTACACGCAAAAGGTGTTGAGAGACGAGCACTGCCACCTGTCCAGGGAAGGACAGCAGAGGAAGTGCGCGCACAATCCTGAGGCTGCATGGCCAGCCTAGAAATAGGAGTGGGAGGGCGAACGTTGGAGGTAAGTAACCAAAAAGCAATTTTGTGCCATTGAAAAACACACACTCTCTCTCTCTAACAGCCTCCTTCTTCCTCAAGTAACCTGACTTGATCGTCGGAGGGGCTTTCCGACAAACCACCGCCGGGCAGCTCACCGTTTCTGTGTTGCTAGGTTAGACGCCGTCACGAGAAGCTTGGAGTCCAAGGAGTACGGAAAGCAGAGGATATTTCGCCCCCGTACAATTGGCGCCGTCTGTGGGAAAAAGTTTGATATTCAACCCTTGTTCTTCAAGCCTCTTTGACCATTTCCATGGCCAACAATGACGAAATTCCACTGTCCGTCGTCGATAGAGTCACTCCGAAGTATGTCCGAAGGAGAGACGGCCCCCCAAACGTTCCGGCCGTAGCGGGCCTAGAAACTTCTTCGCGAGGTGCGCAAGACAAACGCGAGAGGAGTTCTGATCGTTCGAAGAGTCCAGAGGGCCGTCAGCGGCGGGGGGAGTCCCGTGCGCAGCGCCTGGAGCACAAACTCAAAGACCAAGACACCCTCATTCGCAAGATGGCGGCGGAAATGGAGATGCTGAAGCGCCAGCTTAAAGGGAAGGGTGTTGCTAGAGAGGGCAACCTCAGTGAGCGCACCCCGTCCCCTCATTCTAGCAATCGCCGCTAGGAGAGGACTCACTCTCTCTCCATCACCAGGAACTATGGGGTTGGAGATTCTGACTAAGGAGAAGGCAGATCCCTCACTCACGACAGCACATACTGCCCCTCACGCCCGTCATCAACGTCGAGATACTCTTTCTCCTCCCGTTCGAAAGACCTGAGGAATGTGTTGGAGGAAAGGGCTTGCCGTCGCGAGGCTCGGAAAGTGCCGGCATTGCAGAGGTTGAGCGCTCCAGTTCGCTGCAGTGAGGAAGTGGCGATGCCAGCTCCCAGAGTGATGGCCCCTACGCTGGTGGACAAGGAGTTGGCGAGACTTACAGCCATGTCGCTGTCTCCAGAGATCGAGGGTACTCCACTCCCTGCCGGATTCCACCAGCCAAAGTTCACTTTGTACGACAGCAAGACAGATCCGTACATGCACGTGAGTCATTACCGGCAAGTAATAGCTGGCCACCGGCGCAATGACGCCCTGATATGCCTTATATTTCCAGCAAGCTTGGGAGAGCTGGGCTTGAAGTGGTTCGAAAGGCTCCCGTAGGGGAGTATCGAGGGGTGGCAGCAACTAGCGGAAGCCTTCGTCACCAGATTCAAAACCAACACTCGAACACCGCAGGAGGTCGACCATCTCCTGGGCGTCAAGATGGAATCTGGATGTTCGTTGAAGGCATACAACGCGAAGTACTGGGAAACTTACAACGAGATCCTCGACTGCCCTACCAATCTGGCGATCACTCAGTACAAGCGGGGTCTCCCAGTCAGACATAGACTGCGAAATTTGCTCATGATGCACCAGCCCACCACTATGGAGTCCTTGATGCAGCGGATCAATGAACACATCCGCATAGAGGAGGATGCCGCCTCCGCGACCGGGAGGGATAACCCGGTCGCGGCGGACAGAAAGGTGGCGGGGAAAGTTCACTCGGTCGGGCAGGAGGATAACCGCCCAAGGGACCGGTCAAAAGACCAACGTCGTGGCCTAAACCGCGATGACAGAAACAAGGGTCGCAAAAACGACCCAGCCGATGCTCCCCACGACGCGGCGGAAGATACCAAGAGAAAATTGAAGGCGCGGACTGGAATCACCATGGTCTTTAAAATCCCTATTTACCGCATTTTGAGTGAGGTCCGAGGCGAGCCTTTTGTCCGCTGGCCGGCCAAGTTGGGGAATGCGCAAAGAGGCTTCAATTCCAAATATCGCTGCACCTTCCATGAGGAACGGGGGCACCGAACAGAGGACTGCTTGCCGCTCAAACAACACTTGGAGGAATTAGTGGCTGCCGGGCATCTTGACCAATATATAGATGGGGGTATGAAAATCGCACCACCGGAACAGACCGAACTAAACGGTCTAGCTGCCCTAGAAGCAGCACCGCAAGGTGTAATCAACGTCATCCATGGCATCATTGAACCAGCCAGGGTCTGCGAGTTGAGAGGGATGATCAAGAAGGCCGAGCACATGAGAGAAGTGCTCTCCGTTCAGCCCGCTGTGAAGAAGGGGAAGACCGAGGAGAAAGACGTCCTTACATTTTCAAACAAGGATTTGGAAAGGATCCAAATGCCCCACAATGATGCTCTAGTGGTAACTCTTCACGTCAAAGACTTTGACATCAAGAGAATCTTGATCGACCAGGAGAGTTCGGTCGAAATTATGTATTATGATGCCTTCAAGCAGATGAAGCTGGAGGACAAGGACTTGGCCCCAGCGACGTCGCCTTTGGTTAGATTCAACTCACAGCCAGAGTGGCCGGTGGGGAAGATCATATTGCCGGTCAAAGCGGGTTCGGTTGTGAAGCAAGTGGAATTCTGGGTGCTCAAGGTCCCGTCCACCTACAACTTAATTCTGGGCAAGGGGTGGTTGCACGCCATGCAAGCAGTAGCGTCAACTTACCATTAGGTTTTGCGCTTTCCGACGCCGACCGGACAAATAGAAGAGGTTTGGGGAGACCAGGTGATGGCGAAACAATGCTTCGTTGCAGTAAATGGCAGTCGAGCAGCCAAGGGGTTCGTCCAAATGATTGAGGGACCCGAGGGAAAGGAGGTCCTTGAAGACGTAGGTAGAAAGGCCGAGGAAAAATCGGTCGAGGATTTGGTAGAAGTGCACATCGACGAGAACGACCCGACTAAGTTCTTCCTCTTGGGATCATCTTTGTCTAGCGCTGAGCAGTTAGATTATGTCAACTTCTTGACTTCCAATTTGGAGGCTTTTGCGTGGACGCCTTACGATATGCCTGGTGTCGACCCGAGCTTCATTTGCCATCAGTTGAACGTCTTCCCCAATGCGCGGCCAGTCATCCAAAGGACACGCCGCTCAGCCTTGCACCATGCTGAGGTAGTGGCAGAAGAAGTGAAGCACTTGTTGGAAGCTGGGGCCATCGAAGAGGTGCAATACCCTTGGTGGATATCCAACACGGTGGTGGTTCCGAAGAAGAATGGTAAGTGGTGAGTCTGCGTTGACTACAAGACAGTCAACCGTGCTTGCCCAAAGGATAGCTTTCCCCTCTTTCGAATTGACCAGCTGGTGGACTCGACCGCTGGCCATCAGAGGTTTAGCTTCCTGGACGCGTATCGCGGCTACCACCAAATAGCCATGTACAAACCGGACTGAGAGATCACATCGTTCACCACTCCCAGAGGCTTGTATTGCTATAAAGTCATGCCATTTGGATTGAAAAACGCCGGAGCAACCTTTCAACGGATGGTGAAAAGATGTTCGCCCCACTGTTGGGTCGCACCATGGAGGCCTACATCGACGACATGGTGGTGAAAAGTAAGGAGAAGTCTCAACACCTTGCCGACCTAGCAGAAATGTTTACTATACTTAAACGCCACAAGCTTCGTCTGAATGCCTCTAAATGCGCCTTTGGAGTTGGCATCGGGAAGTTTCTGGGTTTTTTGGTCACAAATCGAGGGATTGAAGCCGACCCATCATAGATCAAGGCTATACAAGACCTGGAGCGCCCAAACTCCACAAAGGACGTGTAATATCTTGCAGGGATGGCAACCGTGCTGAACAGATTTATCAGCCGGTCTTCAGATCGTTGCAGGCCCTTCTTCCAAACTTTGAAGACCAAGTTCTTTTGGGACGACGAATGTGACCGCGCACTGGCAGACTTAAAAGTATACCTCTCCTCAGCCCCTATCTTAGTCACGCCTCAGCCGGGCGAGAAATTGTATCTCTACTTGGCAGTCTCTGAGCATGCCGTGAGCGCCGTCCTAGTCCGCACTGAAGGCATCTAGCACCTGCCCATTTTCTATGTAAGCAAGACTCTGCTCCCGGCCGAGACGAGGTATCTTCCGCTGGAGAAATTAGCACTGGCCCTGATGATGGCATCGAGAAAACTGGCACACTATTTCCATACCCATACAATCGTTGTGCTAACCGAGTTTCCACTCAAGGTGCTATTTGAAAAGGCAGACTTTACCGGGAGAATTTTGAAATGGGCCGTCGAATTGGGACAGTACGATATCAAGTTCCGCCCGCGCACCGCAATCAAGGCCCAAGCCCTTGCAGACTTCGTGGCGAAATTTGCCCCTGGTACGCATCCAGTTTGCCCGGTTAATTTGGTTGGTGCAGATTTAGCACAGCCCATGGATCAGGCGATGGAGACAAGTGTTGGCTCGCGAGCGAAAGAAGGGCAAAAGAAGATTGAACTGGTGAAGCCGGGTCACTCATTAGAAGACGGACTCAATGAAGACAAGGAAAGAGACCAAAATGAGCCGATCAGAAACTTGGAACTGAGGAGCTCCCAAAACCCTTCTGATTGCTGAAAGCTATTCATTGGCGAGATGTGGAAGCTCTTCGTCGATGGGGCATCCAACAGGCACGGGGCTGGGCTGGGTATCGTACTGACTTCTCCGGACGGGCTGATTATCGAGCAGGCAATTACGCTCGGCTTCCCTGCATCCAACAACGAGGCAGAGTATGAGGCCCTCCTCGCCGGGCTAAGAAGCGCACTAAGAATGAAAGCATCAGCCCTTATGGTATTCAGCGATTCCAAGCTGGTGGTCAATCAGGTCTCAGGGGAGTATGAGGCAAGGGATGAGAGAATGGCCAAGTATCAGGCCCTGGTGCACGCAGAGATCAAGAAGTTCGACGCCAAAAGAATGGAATAGATCAACCGTGAAGAAAACAACACGGCTGATGAGTTGGCCGGACTCGCTTCTGCTCAGACAGCTTTTTCTAACCCCTTGATGATAGAATTCTTACCTCGGCCAAGTATTGAGGAACCAAAAGCGACCGAGGTACTCTGCACCGATTTAGGTCCTTCCTGGATGGATCCCATCATCGCCTTCCTGAAGGATAGGGTTCTACCGGAAGAAAAGAAGGCGGCCAACAAGATCCGGGCCAAGTCAGAGCGGTTTTGGCTCTCTCCGTCCAGAGCCTTGTACAAGAAGTCTTTTACTGGACCGTATCTGAAGTGTGTCCACCCCGCCAAGGTGGAAGCTTTTCTCTATGAGATCCATGAAGGCATCTGCGGCAGCCATACTGGGGGCAGATCTTTGGCTTACCGAGCAATTTCCCAGGGTTATTGGTGGCCATGCATGTAGGCGGATGCGCAGAAATACGTTCGCAGGTGTGAAAAGTATCAGAAGTTCGCTCACCAGATCCACCAGCCAGCTAGAGAATTGCTCCCCCTTACAAGTCCTTGGCCGTTCACGCTGTGGGGGTTGGATATTGTTGGACCACTCCCGGCAGCACCGGGTAATCGCAAATTCTTCATCGCTGCCACTGACTACTTCACCAAGTGGGTTGAGGCCGAGCCGCTGGCGACCATAAAGGAGAAGGATGTGAAGAAGTTTGTCTGGCAAAATGTTATCACTCGTTTCGGCATTCCAAAGGCTCTCATCTCGGATAACGGCACTCAATTCGATGGGAAACTCTTTCACGGATTTTGCGAAGAGCTGAAGATCGAATTCTACAATTCAACGCCGACCTATCCTCTGTCAAATGGCCAAGTAAAGGCCTCGAACATGACCATCCTGGACGGGCTGAAGAAGCGGCTTGAGAAGGCCAAGGGGAAGTGGGCAGAGGAACTCCCTAACGTACTCTGGGCGTACCGCACTACGCCAAGGCGGTCAACCAGGGAAACTCCGTTTGCCTTGGCCTATGGCATGGAAGCCGTTATCCCGCTGGAAATTGGCATGCCAACCATCAGGTCTGAAAGCTTCCAGCCAGATTTGAACAATGAAGCAGTAGCATTGGAGCTAGACCTAGCCGAGGAAAGAAGGGAGCGGGAACTAATCCACATAGTGGCCTATTAGCAAGAACTCTCCAAGAAATACAACAAGGCTGTGCGCACCCCAGGCTGTTCAAGATTGGGGACTGGGTCTTAAGAAAAGTGCTGGGCAACACGGTGGTCCCAGGCGAAGGGAAGCTCGGTGCGAATTGGGAAGGACCATACAAGGTGACTGGTCTCACTGGCAAAGGGGCATACCATCTGGAAGATTTAGATGGCAAAGCTGTGCCCAGACCGTGGAATGTAGCCAATCTTAAGATCTTTTACTTTTAAGATGTAATTGCTTTTATTGATTAGCCTTCTAGACCTTTAGCCTTTTGGCATTTGATGTAGGTGTAGCACTACTTTTTGTAATGAAAAATTGCCTTCTTCTTGTTTTGTATTATATCCTTCTGTACAATGACACCGTAAGGATACAAGGCTAATATGGATACCAGGGGCAACCGGGCTGGTTTTCTGTCGCCGGTATAGAAGAAAACTGCGCAAACAGTTAGCGAATTGCCCAGTGAAATAATTGGTGTATTGCCCAATTCACATAAGGGCCGAGCTGGCTTTTGCTCGCCCAATTGGGATGTTGGCGTCATGCACAACCTCAATGAAATATTGTGTTTTGACCAATGCACATGCCGAGCTGATTTGGCTTGACAAAATTGAAATGTTGGTGTTTTGTCCAACTGGCGAGAGCCGAGCTGATCTCGCTCGAAGAAAGGAAATCTTGGCGTCCTATCCAACTCAAAGGCCGAGCTGATTTTGCTCGGCCGCGACGGCTTATCGGTGTTTTGTCCAATATGCAGGCCGAGCTGGTTTTGCTCGGCTAAAATGAAAGGTTGGCGAGTTGTCCAACTTCTTCTACGGCCAAGCTGATTTTTGCCCGCCCAACTACGGGACTTGGCATGATTGCGCGGCGTAGCTGATCTACCAGTTGTGCTGCATTAAAGTTTGAATCAAGAAATTTTTGCACGTGCAAACCGAACAGGAATAAAAGATAAACGAGCAAAAAGTTCAAGTTTCATTGATTAAGAAAGTTGCATTACAAAATGAGGGGCCTAACCCGGTTACATTGAAAAAAAAAAAAAAATGATGCCGCAAGCAAAATACAACCAAACATCTTCAGTCTAATTCAAGATCTACCGTCTGTTCGGTGACTTTGACGGTTTGCTCGGCGACCATCGCAGTGTGCTCAGGCAAGCCGTCTTCTGTCTCATCACCAGCGCCCTCCACCGCGGCAACCTCCCGATCGGCCACTTGATCTTCCGCATCTTGAGATGCTTCAGGAGTAGTTTGCTCGGTTTGTTGCGCGGCGGCGGCTTCTGCCTCGGCTTCCCTTCTGGCCTCCTCAATGAGCCTTTTCTGTGCGGCGGTCGCATAAGCCTGCATGTAGTGCGGTATGAACGCGGCAGGCGGGTTCAGGAACATTTCAGCGTCTTGACCAAGGCCAACTTTTTCCACGGCGGCTTTCCAACCGCACTGGAAAAAGATGTCCTTGGTCCCTGCACTTGCCGTTCATACGTCTTCTCGGCTTGAGTGTAGCCCTTGTTCTCGGTGTCGTCCACCGCCTTTTCTTTCTCCTCCTTATGGGCGTCGTGCAGTTTCCTCAGCTCGGCGAGATACCGGGCCTTCGTTGACTTCACAGCCCGCTGCTTTTCAGTTTCAGCTCGGTCAACCTTCTGCCTCAGGTCATCTCGCTCCGCCGCAATAGCCTCCTACGCCGCCTTTAGCTTCGCTATCTCGGCCTCTTGGGCCTTGTTCTCGGCGATGGCATCACGCAGACTCCGCCGCACGGCGATCATGCGCTCGTGGGCGAGATAGTTCTTTTGCGCGGCTTGCAAACAAGCAAAAGACTGTCAGTATTAAGGAAATCGAGCAAAAATCGGGCTACAACTTCAAAGAAAAAAAGAAACTGTCGACTTACCAGCACTATGGATTTCGCCGTCGAGCAAAGGACCTTTAGGTCGGAGAGCTCGACATGTTTTTTCATGTCGGCGGGCAAGATTAACCCCTTGGTCATGTTAAAACCAAGTGAGTAATCCTTATCCACGTAGACGGAATCTGCAGCCGAAACAGCACGGCCCTTGTATTTGATTTCAGGCGACCAGACCAGGGGGGCACTTGGGCTTTTGGCTGGCCCGCTGGTTTGTTGTTCGGTCTGGTCCCTGAGATCGGTCGAAGCTTGCTCGGTGGATTCCTCATCCACAAGGTGTTGAGCGGTCTGTTCCTTCCTCGGCCTGCCGGCTGGTTGCTCACTGGCCAGAGCAAGCACGACACCTTCCTTTTGCCTGGCGGGAGTTGAAGATGTTCCCCCGGTTGCCTCCGGTGGTTGGGACTCGCCTTCCTTGTCAGTGATCATGGACTTGATTGCCCGAATCTTCGCCATTTCTTGCTCGGCGGTAAGAGGGACAAGTCTGATCAGCGGAAGATTTGGGTCGGGTTTTGGTGATGGAGCACGAAGAAAGTCGGTGACCCAGCTTTTGCGCGGCGCTCTGTAGGTGTAAGTCGGTTCAAAGCCGAGGAGCTTTGAGGATTCTCTTTCTTCCTCTGGATGACGCAGTAGGACGCGTATGGCCTCTTGGTTAGCCCGGTTGTAGTCCTCTGCTAGGTGCTTGTAATCTGCAAAAAGAATCAAGTGTTAGACCGGCAAAGAAGGAAACTAATGCAGAAAGAAGATAGGGCGGTTAGCCGAGCTACTCACCAGCACTGCCAAAATCCTTCCTAATATACCAGCCCGGTATGGGCACCTCGGTGTCCTCGTAATTACCGGACACCCATAGGAAGTCATCATCATTGGTCTCTTTGTCCGGGTTGCCCTCGATGAGTTTTGCTCGGCCCTTCTTTACTTTCAGGTACCAGCAAAACCCACATTTATTTTTATTAAGGCTGTACTGATGAAAAATTTCAGCAAGACCGAGATTGAGACCGAGCCTCCGATTCAGCTCGGCGACACCGTTTATTATTTTGTACGTGTTGTTGGAGACTTGGGTCGGGCAAAGCCTTGTCTGCCTCAAAAATTCGCAGATCAAGGGTTGGATCGGGAAGCGAAGTCCTCCCTTGACTATAGACACGATCGTGAAGGGGCACCGGTCTAGGTCGCCCCAAGGGGTATCTCCCTTCTTGGCGAGCTCTAAGATGACGTCGTCTGGGATGTTGTACTGCCTACGAAACTCAGCTAATGCACCGGGCGAGCTCACCATGAATCGGTACTTCCCCATCTATCTCGGTTTTATTTGGCGACTTAATTTGTATCTCGGTCAAAAATATTAGTGTATTCGCTCGGACTTTGAGCTTCACCAGTGATGGTTCTGGACTGGCCTGATCGGTCCTAGTTTGTTCTGCATTGTTGAAAAATAAGCCCAAGGGTTAGCACGGCAAAAATTGCACGGCTCATATTGGAACTCTTAGCTCAGAGAAAGGTTTTAGGGTGTTTGGCCGGTTTAGCCCCTATCTCGGCTTGACGGAATGGCTGTTTTAGCCTTCTTGATGTGGTTCTGATTCTATTTTCGGATCGGTCAAGGCAAGCTTTAGCTCGGTTCAGTCCTATTTACAGGTCTAATTGGGTATTTAGCTCGATCGCGGCCTCAGCGAGAAGCCACAAATCAGTTTTTGCTCGGTGGGGGTTCAAACTACGGATCTAAACAAGCATTTAGCTCAGTTCTACCCTGATTCAAACTGTTCATCCCAGAAGTGGGGCAAATCCGTTCGAACCAAGGAGGAACAGGGGCACGAAGGCCCCTTCCATCCCTACAGTTTCCATTTACCCTAGGGTGTACGGGTTCTACGCATGAAAGGCAACACCCATGGCCCCAAGCAGAGGGCACGAAGAACAATAGGCAAAAAAAAATGAAATGAAAAATGATGGATGAATGAAGAACAAAAGCACAGAAAGTCGAAGAACGAATATGAAGATATGGAAATGTAAAATGCAGTAAAGGGGTAGGGAACTCATCAAAAACAGATGCGAAGCAAGGTGGGCTCACGAGGTTGGATGCAGCTTCAGAGACGGCAAAAATGGACGAAGGGAAGCTTGGAACGTTGGAGAGATTAGGGTTTTGGCTTGAAAGGAGATGAACAATGGATGGGTCGAACGACCTTTCGTGTAGTGTTTAAAGAGGGGGAAAAAACCAAACGGCGCAGCCGTTTGAATTCTGGGCGTGGAAGACAGCTAGGGTGTACGGACCAATGGCGTGAGGCCACGTGGCACTGAGAACGCGGCTGTCAGTACGGCTGTACGACCTTTGACAAGACTACTGAAACAATGGCCGAGTAAATGGAATAGCTCGGCAACGGATTTGGTGCCAATTGCGCTCCGCTCGGTACTGGCGTAACTTGAGGGCCGTAAGCTCGGCCATGGAGGTAATCCCAATCATGATTAGCTCGGATGGAATTAAGGGGCAATTGAGAGGGGAGATTTGCACCGTTAGTACGGCCAAGCTACGGTAGCACGGGTCGTAACAGACCTCACAGCGCCGCGCTATCTCCTCTACTAACACGGCCCGTGGATCGATTTTGCATGGTCAAAGAGATCGTCCAACCAGGCATGAACTAAGGCCTGACCGAGCTGAGGATAGGTAGACATTTGGCAGAGCACGTAGTGGCGTGTGGCAATTGAGCTAAGGGCCCGGGCTAGACTAAGGACGCGGCGATGGCCGGCATGCCTCTAGCCGGTCAGCCGAGATATATAGACTTCGGGCTACCGAGGATGAAGGAAGAACAGGGAGAGGCCGGCATGCCTCGCAGCCGGTTAGCCAGGATGCACCGGCCGAGAACAGCTCGGCCATGAGAACCAGATATTTGCCCCTTGGCCAAGGGACGTGTCGGCGGTTCCTAGCTCGGTTGTGTGCTTGTGGAGGCAATTCCCCACAAGGGATAGGCCGGTCGTGGTACTCCGGTTAAGTATGCCACCTAGGCCAATGGCGCGAGGGAAAGGAAATCTGCTCCAGGTATGCGTCAATACCGTTTGGCAGTTCTGTATGTACTGGTTGGAGGATTGTACCTTTACACGCGTAAGGTGTTGAGAGGCGTGCACTGCCACCTGTCCAGGGAAGGACAGCAGAGGAAGTGCGCGCACAATCCTGAGGCTGCATGGCTAGCCTAGAAATAGGAGTAGGAGGGCGAACGTTGGAGGTAAGTAACCAAAAAGCAATTTTGTGCCATTGAAAACACACACTCTCTCTCTCTAACAGCCTCCTTCTTCCTCAAGTAACCTGACTTGATCGTCGAAGGGTCTTTCCGGCAAACCACCGCCGGGCAGCTCACCGTTTTTGTGTTGCTAGGTTAAACGCCGTCACGAGAAGCTTGGAGTCCAAGGAGTACGGATAACAGAGGATATTTCGCCCCCGTACATAAATTGTAGGTATTTATTAACATAAAAAAAGATATAATTATACATTTTAATATAAAAGAGATGACAATATTATTTTTTTATTTATACGATTAGTAAATTATTAATGAATTTTTTTAACTGTTATTGAAAAAATTAATGTAATTATGATAAATATGTATGACTGACTGTATTTTTTTAAATATCAAAAAAAAAAAAAGAAAAAAAGGTGTGACTTACTCTATCTTTAAAAACGGTGCCCGGATGCGATCTTTATGAACCAACATGATCAGCTACACTGATTTCTTTCAATTATGAAAATGTAAGTTATAAAAACTTACTAAGAAAGTGGTAGATCATCTATATTGTTTCTTTATATCTTCATTTTATTTATATTGAGTTTCTTTTAATTACACGTCTTAATTGAAGAGAACTTGAGAAGTATGTATGGGGATGACAAAAATACCTTGATCCATTGAGTCTTGACTCCCTCTCCAACCCTAATGGGATGGGTTTGAGAGTTGCTGAATAAGGTAATTGGGCTCGGGTTGGGGCGGGGACAATATTTTTTTACTCAAATCCTACCTGACCCATAAATATAGTAATAAATAAATAATAATATTACATATATATGTAATGTATATAATATATTGTTAAATTTTTATATAATATATATATATATATAATATCTATTGAATTTTTATTATGTTATATATAATATATATTTTTTAATTATAAATGAAAATTTTACCTATAAATCCCAATGGTAATCCGTTTAGTTCCAAAATTTTTTTTATAGGCCAATTAGTCCTATTGATTTTGAAAAGCAGATTTAATATATTATTTGAAAATTAGATTTATGGTTATATCCTTATTATTTATTTATTTGTTTATGCTAGAATGGTAAGATACACAATTTATAAGAATCAAATTTGGGATAAATTCTTATATTAGAATTTTTTTTGTTTAGAAAATATTTGAAAAAGAGTATAAAAATGACTTGAAATGTGAGATTCTTCAAACATTCCAAAAGGATGTGGGATTTTTCAACATTCCAAAAGGAGTTCAAAAGCTCCTTAGTAAGTTTTGGACAAATGTATAATTTCAAACTGTAACATTCCAATCTAACACTCAAAAAAACTCTTTTGTGTATTTTCTCTAAGCGTAACATTAAAAAAAAAAAAAACTCCTTAATTTAATACTTTAATGTAGCACACAAAAAAACTCATTAGTGTACTTTTTCCAATCGTAACACTAAAAAAAAAAAACTCCTTAATGTAACACTCCAAAAAAAGGATGTGGCTTTCTTCATACCATTCCAAAAGGATGTGGGATTTTTCAAATCATTCAAAAGGAGTACAAAAATTACTTAGTAAGTTTTGGATAAATATATAATTTCAAACTATGAGTGTTACGTTTAGGATAAATATAGTAAGGGAATTTATTTTAGTATTTTTGTGTGTGTTACGTTGGAATGTTACGTTTGGGGTTACATTAATTAGAGTGTTGCGTTTGTGAAAAGCACACTAAGAAATCTTTTTGTGTGTTACATTGGAGTGTTATGTTTGAAAAAAGTACATTTAAGTTTTTTTTTTTTTGAAGTGTAACGTTGTTACGTTCGGGAAAAGCATGCTAAGAAATTTTTTTGTGTGTTACATTGGAGTGTTATGTTTGAAAAAGTACATTTAGGATTTTTTTTTTTTAAAAGTGTTACGTTGTTACATTTGTGAAAAGTATACTAAGGAATTTTTAGTGTGTTATATTGGAGTGTTACATTATTGGAGTATTACATTGTAGTATTACGTATTTGTTCGTAATGTGAAATTTGTTCTAGAATGAGAGAAAATCCAAAACTTCTCCAGTGCCAATTGTCCAAATGTGTAATTTTACATTTGGAGAAACTCACTTTTATCCCCAAAAAATTAAACCCAAACGTTTAAGTGACTACCCATTTGTGTAATTTTCACTTTAATAGGACTTTTGGGTTCATAAGAAAAAAATAAAAGAATAAACAGTTTACAAGATCATATTTTGGGATTTATTAGCATTTCACCCATTACAAATAGTGTTTTTTAGTTTTAATTATTAAATTTTAATATTATTGTTAAATTTCTTATTGTGTTGCGGATCGGGTAGGGTTCGAGATGGGGCTTATATTTGCGGGTTTGGGCGAGTTGGGGTGGGGGCAAGCGGTGGAAATGTGCATGGGATAAGGGCCCCTAATCTATACCCTACCCGTTGCCATCCCTAGACATGTGGAATTCATCACAGATTCTATTTTGATAATTTAAATTGCTCATTTTGTAATGGCCTTAATATATATCGTTCATGAAAAACATTAATTCGATTCAATAATCGTAATATTTTCATTTTATTGCATTTGTGTTCGAAAAAATGAATGAGAAATATATTTTTTGAAAATAGACTATCTATTTTTTTAAAGACAAATATAATAAAATGAAAAAATTATAATTATTAAATTGACTTAATTATTTTCATGGATGATATAAACTGAGGATTTTATAAAATGAATTGTTCGAATTATTAAAATAAGACCCGTGATATAATTTACGAATCCTTCAAATTCTCTCAAGTTGAGATGTGAAGTTGAGAAAAAGCAATCCTATCCATAAGACATCCTCAATGGTACAGTATGTTAAGAACTCTGAGACATAATTTCGAGGCATAATTGAGTGGTTGAGATTGCATTAATTACCAAAATAATAAGAATTTTGTACACAGTCCCGCTACAGACCCCCAGCAAAACTTAACCCCCAGACCCCCAGTGGCAGCTGATGTGGAGGATGAGTGTAAATCTAACAACGCAGCTGTAAGGAAAAAAAGAAAAAGAAGAAAAAAGAAAAAGAAAAACAAAACCTGGATATAGCGGGAACCAAATCTATCTCCGCCATCTTCCCTCGTCTGTCCTCACCCGTCGTCGCCATCCTCCTCCTCCACCGTAGCTCTCCGCCGTCGACGACGGCCATAGCTCGCCGGGAACTCTGGTTGTTCTCTGTCTGTCCCTCGATGACTATTTGACTTTTCGCTGCGTGTCTGTGTCTCCTTCGTCTGTCCTCAGCTCCTCTGTCGCTCTCTATCTTCCGTTGTGTCTCTGTCTCCTTTGTCGCTTCTCGTCTATCTTCCGCTGTGTATCTGTCTGTCTCAATCTTCGGTTTATGAGGTAAAAAATCAATTTCATATGACTAATCTGAAATCTGAATAATGAAATGAGTAAATGAGTTCTCTTTCAGTTATATTGTAATTCTAAAATCTGAAATGTGAATAGTGAACTGAGTATGAAATCTGAAATTTGAATAGTGATCAGCAATATGAGTAATATGAATAGTGAATAGTTATATGCTAATTCTGTGAAGTTTGTGATGAGTAATATGAGTAATATGCAATATGAATAGTGAAGTTTGCTAATTCTGTGAAGTTTGTGAATAGTGAATAGTTTGTGATCTGCAATATGAGTAATATGCTAATTTTGAAATCTGAATAGTGAATAGTTATATGCTAATTCTGAAATCTGAAATATGAAGTTATATGCTAATTTGTAATCTGCAATATGAGTAATTTGTCATTTTGTGAAGTTTAGTTCCATATATATATATGAGTAATCTGAAATCTGAAATATGAAATTTGGGCATTGTGATCATTCTGAATAGAGTTTATATAATCTGTAATTTGAAATATGAAGTTTAGTTCCATAATTGTTATATAATCAAATCAGTATTTTGTTTGCAAATTGTGAGGGAACTGATAGTTGTTTAATTGTTATTTCAGTATGCAAAGTGGAAGAATGGAGGTTGATTCAAATGTTGGAGAGAATCCTTTAATAAATGAGGGCGAAGACGTTGAAGAACATAAGAAGGGTATGTGTTTTAGCTCAAGGGAAGAGGTGTACACATTTTATGGCAAATATGCTAAGCATGTTGGATTTTTTATAGCTCATAGAGCACAACATTTTGGAGATGATGGGCAATTACTAAACTTTGCAATTGAATGTTCTCGAGCGGGGGCAGAGAAAAAAGAAATCAGAAGTCAACCCTCTGAAGCCATGTTTGTCCACAAAAATTGGTTGCACAGCAAAGGTACGAGGTAGTGTACAAAAGGATGAGAGATATAAACTAACCACAGTTAACCTTGAGCATAATCATGATTTGATTCCCACTGACTCACTTCATTTTACAATGAATAAGAAAATTCTTACTCCTATGAAGAGAAGATTATAAATTAATGATCAAGCAGGGATTGGGGTGTCTAGGAACTTTCATTCAATGGTTGTTAAAGCGGGGGGATACGAGTAATTGACATTTGAAGAGCGAGATGCAAGAAATTACATTGAGAGAGCTAGAAGATTGAGACTTGGGGAAGGTGATGCCGAATCACTTCAAAGTTATTTTATGAGGATGTAAGCACATAGTGAGAGATTCTTTTATGTGATTGATGTTGATGAGGAGTTTCACATTAGAAACTTATTTTGGGCTGATGCAAGGAGTCGGGCGACTTATGAAGCATTTAGAGATGTCGTTTCATTTGACACAACTTATTTAACGAACAAATATGACATGCCATTTGCTCCATTTGTCGGACTTAATTACCATGGACAGTCCATTTTGCTTGGTTGTGGATTGTTATCAAGTAAAGACACTAATACATTTGTTTGGCTATTCAAGGCTTGGTTAAGTTGCATGTCAAATCATTCGCCAAAAGCTATCATAACTGATCAATGCAGAGCTATGCAAAATGCTATAGAAATTGTCTTTCTAGAAGCTCGACATCGATGGTTATCATGAAGAAAATTCCGGAGAAGTTGAAAGGATATGCTCAGTATGAAGCCATAAAGTTTGCTATGCAAAATGCAGTTTATGACTGTTTGACAAGAGCTGAATTTGAAAGTAAATGGGAAGAGATGCTTGCAATATTCAATATTTATGATAATGAGTGGTTGGGGGTACTATATGATGAGCGGCATCGATGGGTACCTGTCTATGTTAAAGATATTTTTTGGGCTAGCATGTCAACTACACAACGAAGTGAAAGTATGAATGCGTTTTTTGATGGATATGTAAATCCAAAGACTACATTGAAACAATTCGTTGAACAATATGACAATGCCTTGAGAAATAAGGTAGAGAAAGAGAAGAAAGCAGACTTCAAGTCTCGACACAAATTGTTTGATTGCCTAACTATATATGGTTTTGAGAAACAATTTCAGCAAGCCTATACCAATGCAAAATTCAAAGAAGTTCAAGGAGAGTTGAAGAGATTAGTTTACTGTCAATCGTTGTTTGTGAAAGAGTAGGGATCAATTTCTACATATAATGTCAAAGAAGCGATGGTAGTTTGTGAAAAGATGAAGCATGTGGACTTTGTTGTCTATTTTAATTCAACTAAATGTGAAGTTCAATGCATGTGTCGGTTGTTTGAGTTTAGAGGCATTATGTGTGCTCACTCACTCGCTGTGCTTGTCAGAAGATGCATAAATGAGGTGTCAAGTAAATACATTTTGCCCCGGTGGAGAAAAGATGTGGATAGAGAATACGCATGCATCAAAACAATGTACACTAGCTTTGGGAATGATTTCAATGCAAGTAGCTATGAGTGGATGAACAAAAAATTGATTGCCATTGTACAATTTGCTGGTAACTCTGAAGGCAAAACTAAAATTATAGACCTTGGGTTGGATGAAATCAAGGAGAGAGTCATGAAAGAAGATTCCGGTGATGGGAGTAATTTACCATGTTCCACAAAAAGTCGGATTCGCACCGGTTCTACACAAGGAGGTACTAGTAGGAAGGTGATTAGTCCTTTGGTTGCTCGGTGAAGAGGCCGTCCAGTTACCAAACGAAAGGTTGCCAAAGTAGATCAAATTGTGAATCGGTTCAAGGCAACGGCAAAAAAACAAACAAAAGCAAAGGTAAATTGTGTATTCAACATTTTTTTATTTTACAAAGTGTTTTCAAGTATGTAAAAGTAATTCATAAATTTCAATCTTGAATTATTCTTAAAAAAATACAGGCTGCTAAGTTGCTTCGATTTGAAGCTGAAGCTGAAGCTCAAGCTAAAGCTATTACATATACACCGTATTATCCGTATATGGTTGGCACGCAAAATAGTATTTATGTACCTGTACGTGTTCGAAAGAGGACTTCATGTACTTTTACGAAGTGTATTCTTCTAACATGTACTTTTAATTGAATTGTCACATGTGGCCCATGGTATTGGAGGCACGTCTCTTACTCCATCGGACTTCATAAGTGGCACACAGGGAAGTTTGATGAGTGCTTCAACTCAGATTTATGGTTCTGCATCTCTAACTCCATCGGTTTCTAATGCATGCACACCAGGAAGCTTGGATATTACAGACTTGTTTGACTAGTTTCTATGTATTCCAACAGTTTGTTTTTGAGATTGCAAATTATGTTGTCTATTAATTTGAGTTTGAAACTTTGTTTTTGAGATTGTAGCTTATGTTACAACTTTGTTATTTAGATTCAGCATGTGGATGTGTAAAACATGTTGTGTACTAATTATTAATGAAGTTATGTAATTATTATTATTTGTTATGTAATGAAGATGTTGCAATATTTACTAATGAACAATGTTTATTTAACAGTTCTCTGTATTGAACAATATTTATTTAACAGTTTCCATGTATTAAACCATGTGTATTCAATAGTTTCCCTGTAATGAACAATGTATATTCAATAGTTTCCCTGTATTCAACAATGTATATTCAATGATTTCCCTGTATTCAACAATGTCTATTCAATAGTTTCCCTGTATTCAACCATGTATATTCAATAGTTTTCCTCTATTCAACAATAGTTACCTTGTATTCAACAGTTTCATGTATTTAACAATGTCTATTCAATGAGTATTGAAGAAAGTGTATAAGTTTGAACAAGTCATTTTCCATTCCACTCACCACAAAAGAGGTACAATAATTAGGTTTCAATGCACAACAAAACATAACTTCCTCTAAAACATCACAATATCATACAAAAGTATTCAGTCTACTTGAACTTGTACATTGACATCTACTTCTACTTCTAACTTACATATATTTATATATATGTTATTACATCTTCATAAGTGTAAAGGCACCAGTTACAAGTAACACGGACAATATATATATCAACTTTTGCATCCTTGCGTTTTGAATTCGAAGTTGTTCTGTCATCTCTCTTTGTTGTTCGGTCATAGCTCGAAGTTGTTCGATCATAACTTGTTTGCCGACAGTTGGCACTTCGTCTCTTGGAATTTGATGACCTCTATATTCTGAATTGGTAGGCAAACACCATCCAACAAAACCACAATCATTACAAGAGTAGAATAACTTGTTCTTGTTTCGATCGGTCTCAGAAATTCGAATGGTGGCCTTTTTATTACATCTACGACAATTTCTGTTGACGTATGTCAACTGATCTGAGCTACTGCCACTGACACTTGAACTTGACATCTGCAAAAAGAGACAAATAGCAAGTTATGAAGGTTAATAAACTATTGTAGTAAGTTAAGTAAAGCTAATAAGTTAAGTTAACAAGTTAAGTTAACAAGTTAAGTTACAAGCAAGTCAATCATCCCCTCAAACTTATATGCATTCCTAGCATTGAAGCTAGGGTTGATATAAGATAAATTTGAAATGTGGCATTTCTGGTATTGAAGCTATTATTAAAGTTAAGAAAAATGATTTAGGTTTATTACGCTGTGATGCCAGTTTTCACATCTTTCGAAATTGAAAACAGGGAGCATGTTGTAGACACCCCATTTTTGACCGTCCTCAAGACTTGGATGTCACCGTTGGAACACTCGGTGATTATCCATGTTTGTGTTCGTTTGGAGTTCCCAGAGTTCTCGGCTCGCGCACCGTGCCTCAGGACCTCCGGACTCGACCGTTTGTGTTTGGTTTTGCACCAAACACTTGTGTTTTGCCTTGGAAGGGCAGGGAATGCTTTGTGAGGCATCCCTACACACCACCGGCTGGGGCTAGAGGCCACCGGCTGGCTAGAGTTTCCATCGGCACTATATTGTGCCGGTCGGCATTCTTTTGTGCCGGTCGGCACTCAATTTTGTCAAAATGACATTTTTTGCCGGTCGGGCACTGTGCACTTGCTTTCTGAGATATTTTCAGACAGCTGTGTGCCATTGGCTTCCCCTCCATACACGTGTATGGATGGATAAGCCCTTGGTTGCTTAGCTTGTAAGTCTTACAAGTTCTATAAGAGGAAGGCTCTTCTTCTTGGCTTAGGGTTGGAATTCTTGAGAGGTTTCAGCCATTTTTAGACAGAAAGCAAGCTCTGGTTTTAGGTTAGAAACCATATATCTATCCTATCTCTCTATTCCTTGCCCATTTTGTACACTAGGTGCTTTAGTTCATACTTTTGCACACTAGCACCTAGTGTTTCACCTTCTCCTTGCAACTAAGGTCCCAAGAAGCTGGTTCTTGAAGTTCTTGACAGATTTTGAGCCTAAGGAAGCATCAACTACAACTTTGTTAAAGAGGTCAACAAGGGTGAGACACTAGTCCTCTTTTTACCCCATTTTTGCACTCCATTTTTACTTGCTTTAAAACAGTTTTTGAGCTTAGTGTTTGGCACATAAAAGTTCTGTTTTTTGACCCTCTTCATTGTATATTAAGAGTGTTTTGTGGTTTGGGGGAGTTTGACCCCCTTTAGGCCTTGAAAAGGGCTCATTTTTGTGCTATTTTGGAGAGATCCGGGACTTGTGTGCTTGGACCTTTCCACCACTGAAATCTTGAGGGATTTCAGTGGTGGAGAGGGTGCCTTAAAGTCCTAGAAAGGGGAGGGCCACCCCCTCTCCTTGATGTCCTTGAAAAGGGCAAGTTTTGGCTTCCAAAGGAGCACCATGTTTGAGTGTGTGTTGAGCATGTTTGACTTGTTTTCCATGCTTATATTGCCATGATATAACATGCCTCCAAGTTGGTTTTGGTCTCCTATGCATGCTTAGTATAGTTGCCTTGTAATGCCTCTTTATGCCTTAACATGCTTAGGTTGTATGCCTCCATTTCTAGCATGTTTTAGACTTGTGTTTGTGAAGATTTTGTGCTCATATGACCATATTTTAGGTCTGTCCATAAGTATTTTGGTCAATCTTAGCATGTTTAATATAGCCCCTTTGCATTTGGCTTGTTGGCCTTAAGAGCATGAGTGTGTAGCATGCTTTGCTTGCATTGTTTTTGGTGGTTTGGGGCCACTTGACATGCAATTTCAGTCCCCTTGGTGTGCTTGTATGCTTGCCTTAGTGGCCTTGTTAATGCTTTAGGAGCATGTGTTGTATGCCCCCTTGTTTTGGCTTCAATGCATGCCTTTGATTTAATGACTCTTAGATGCCATCTAAGTAGCCATTTGGCTTTGTTTTGACATGCTAGAAACCTGTTTTAGGTTGATTAATGCATGCCATAATTGCTTTGCATAAGTGTAGTTCAATGCTTCATTAGCTTGCCTTAAGCCTAGGCCATATGCATGCATTGTTTGGCATGCTTCATTGCATGATTTGGCATCAAGTTTTGCATGGATTTCAGAGCTTTTCATGTATGCTAGTAGCCCATGTTCAATTCATCTCAAGTGTGCTTGAATGTTGTTTATTATGCTTAAGTGTTGGTGCCTTAACTTGTGCATGTGTGCATGTGTGTTTGGCCCTCTTGACTTAGCATTTGGCTACTGATTTTAGGCCTTTTTGAGTTGCCTAATTCATGTCTAAGTCCATCATTTCATTGGTTTGCATGCTTGCCTTATATGCTTGTTTGCATGTTTGCATAAGTGCATCACATTGTCCATATTGCATACTAGTTTGCCATGCTTAGGATTGCATCACATTTGCATGCATGCTAGGTCTCTTGAAGTGAGTTTGATCGAGGTTTGGCACCCTTGCTTGCTTGTTTTCATTACATGCATTTGAAATCAAAGTTGCATCCTTGGCTCTTAGGGCCATCACGTATGGAAATGCGCGATTGGTGGTCCGGGAATCGAGGCACATACCCCATTGAGTCATTAACATGATGTGGGATGTGTTTTGTGCATACATGCTTTGAATTACCTTGCCATGCATAGTTTGTCCTCTGCTGCTGTGAGTTGCAGGATCTGCAGAACATTTTGTGCCGACCGGCACTTTTTAGTGCCGACCGACAGTGTTTTCCTAGCCGATGGAACAATTCAGTGCCGGTGGCCTCCTCCTTCAGCCGGTGGTGCTCTGCCCCAGCCGGTGGTACTCCCCAGTGCCCTGAGAGGCACTCCTGGGATTTTGGTAATTTTCAGAGGAGGAAAGCAGAGGAAACAGAGGCAATCCGTGCATGGCAGTGTGGTTCCGAGCCAATCCCGAGCGCGTGTTGCATCCGGACCTCATCCCGAGGCGGTTTACTGCTTTATATAGATTAATTAATTTATTTGATTAATTTAGTTAATTTGTAATAATTAATTTGCTTGCGTAGTTAATTAATTTGTATTATTATTTTGGTCCCTCCGAGCGAGGGCAAAATTGTAATAAGTGTGTGTGAGTGGGTGTATGTCTTCCAATCCCCATTTCTTTCTATCCCTTTTATTTACCTGCTTACGATGGTAGATTAGGGCACGTCTATTTTAGCATACCTTATGCAATGCATGCGTGCATTCATGCATTTGTTTACATACATCGGGCTCGGTACATCATACAAACTGCATCGTACTTTCAATTCCAAATTGAATACGTGATAGTTGTTGCATTTCATGTGCCATGCTTAGGATAGCCGAGCCTGTCTAGATTACATTCTGTATGTGTTGCATTAGTCACTCTAACATGAACTAGGTCATGCATGTTTGCTAACTAGTTTACTGTTTTGGCACGGAGTACGATATAAGTATTTTACGCTTTAGCATACCACATGCGTGTGAATGCTAACATGACAGTATGATTGCCATGCGGTTAAATGCTTACGTGATACTAATGCTTGAATGCCTGTGGGTGGAGGTTGGATTGCGTGAGTTGGGACAACTCATTGAAATCCGTATTTTAGCCTACTTGCGAGTAGCAAAAACCAACACGTTTTTCGAGACAAAACGGATATGCAATGTTTATTTCCAAATTAGGCAATCTAGTCTATACTTGTTTGCTGTGCGCATAACATAGTAATTCTAGGCTAATAACCGGAATAAGAACGCATAAAGTTTTCAAAAACGGATATCACGGTTAGTAAAGGCCGGTCTTCGGACCGGGCGAAAGGGGGTGCTCATAGCTGACCTTCCCCGATCGTACCCAAGCTCCCGAGCCAAGACCACTTTGGTGATGACGGACACGTGGCCTTCGGCACCGAGTCAGGGTTTCCTAAATTTCCCATTTTAAAAATATTTAGGTGGCGACTCTGTAATCTGGCAAAGCAGTCCATGTTTGGCACTACTTTTCAAAAATCTGTTTTCTCAAACGATTTGCCAGAGTTGGACTCTTTGGTTCAGATTTAGAACCGCAACAAACAAAAAGGGAGTCTGAACTGTAGCCGAGGTCCCCCGCGGACGTGCTACACATGTTTCTTTTTCTTGCTTTCCCTTGTAAAAGAAAATTAGAAACAAGTTTGGCAAGCTTGTAAAACACATGCTTACATTTTAGATGCAGGGCCTTTTGGGGTAAAATTATAATAGAGATTTAGCTAACTTTCTTTGAATAGCACAAATTAAAAAGAAAAAGTCTTCAAATCTATGATCTTTATGCCAAAATGTCAATTGTGTAATGTTAAAGTGTTTTGGTTCTCTATTAGTATATTTCATATTTGAAGTAAGGCACATGGAGAATTTTGAGTAAATCTTGTGGATATAGGTGCATACTGCATGCCATGGAATTTGCTCACAGAAATGAAACAAGAGTCTATTTTAGATGGTTTCCTTTATTGTGAAATGATACCAAGTCCTATTATCTTTCATGGCTTTTTTTAGTGAAACTCTATTTCACTTTAGTGATTTGACGCTTTTTACAATAAAGGAAAGTATATAGCTTCATATGAAATCAAACAGTATATAGCTTTTTTCATATACTTTTTTAGTTATCATATACTTTTTTCATATTTGAAGCAAGTGAAACTCTACTATCCTAGTTATATACTTTTTTAGTTATATACTTATCCGAAACAAACTTTAGTGATTTGATGCCAAATCCATGCTACTCTGCTAGGGGGCTAGGAAAGTTTGGTTAGCATGGGATTAGCCATAAATATGTATAGTCAATGAAAAAGATGCAGAAATTATTAATTTGGTAAGATGTTTCTGTAACGGGTGTTTTGAGACACACATGTGATGTAAAAATAGCTTGTTTAGATTGGCACTAATTGTTTCTGCCTTTATTGAGCTGTTTAGATTGGCACTAACTGTTTTGGCCCCGTCCTTTTGATCTTTATGGGTGCTAATCTATCCATAGTGATATTTTTCTCTCGTGTTTCATTTGTGCTATGTGTTCTCCTTGTTCATTCGATTTAATTTTTTTAAGGGCCATTTGGGTGTTCAATGCTGAAAAATGGTCTTTATGCTTGATATTAGCTACCTTTCTTTTAGCAAGGAATATGAGAGCAGGATCTTTGGTCATCTTTCTCTTGTTTGGACCACCGCTTACAGTCCTTTGATAACAGGTTTATGAAATCAAGGATAATAGAGTTTCACTTGCTTCAGCCACAAAATTTGGATAAGAAGCTTTTTGCAGGTCTTCATAATTTCAATATTTCATTGAGGAATTTCATCAAACAAGTTTATGGCAAGGTATGACTCCAAATGAAAAGGCCACAATTCCCAAATGAAAAGGCCAAATTCAAGTCCCAAATCAAAAGGCCAAACTTTAATTTTTCAATTCCTTTATTAGATTGTCAAAACTACTAAATCCAAACATTCGGGAAATTTCTATATATATGCACAGATAGAGAGTTGGGGCTTCACAGATAGATATATACACATATATATATATATATATATACGCAGATAGAGAGTCGGGCTTCACAGATAGATATATATATATATACAGAGGGATGAGAGGGATAAGCAGATTTACCTCTTAATCGTCTTTCGTCGGATGAGAGGGAAAGAGAGACAGAGAAATTCGCGAGTGAAGGGAACGAGCTGTCGGCGTCGAAGTGAAGGAAACGACTTGTCGTCGACGTTGGAGTAGGGGTCAGTAGCTGTTACCGTTGGAGTGAAGACAAGAAAAATGCTTGGGAGCACTAATTAGTGCTCCCACTAATTAGGTGGCAGTGGGTCCCGCCAGTAATGATGTGATGTTTTGGTCTTGGAGTTGTATTTTTTTTTTTTTTTTTACTTTTTTAATGCATTAGTGCTATTAGTGGTGGTGTTTTTAGTGGATGAATCATTGTTGGTGAAGACAAATGTATGTTTGAGGGGGGAGATTATTTTGAAATGTAAATATGTGTTTGGGTCTTATAGTCACGTGACTATCGCGTGACGTGCCACATCAGCTGGGGGTCGGAAGCATTTTTGTTTTGCAATAAGGAAAATCTCGTGCCTGTGCAGTTGAGCTCTCAATGGGTGTATATATATATTTAGATTGAACACATATATTTATGTGAGTGAATAGATCCAACTAGGTTGGGTAAAAGGGAAGCTTGCCAATTTATTTATTTATTTTTGTGTTCAGTGTATTCGGATCAGTTCACAAAAAAATTACTTTTTATGACCTGAACCTAAGAGTCAAACCATAAACAATTGTACAAAAAGTACACCTATTAATCACTAGGAAAACCATGACATTAGAGCATTTCCAATGATAAAGGCTACAATAACATTTGCCATTGTTAGAATTTGGCAATGAACGTTAGTAAATTATCAAATTATAATAATGGTGTTCCAACGATCACATGTTATTTTGTCAAATCTCAATCAACTTTCTTTCTAATTTTATAGGTGTTGTTTAGATATAGATTTTTTAGTAATTTTTTTTATTGTTCATTTTTTTTTATCTTTTGTGACATTTTAAATTTTTTTTAAAAAAAAATTAAATATTTACATTTTATTCGACTAGACAAATATAAAAAATCAAAAAATCAAAAAAATTGAATTTTTTTTATATAATTCACTCCACCAAAAAAATATACGATTACAAAATTAAAAAAAAAAAAAATTATTAACCACATTAAAATTACATGGACCACTATATTACATTGCAAAATACAAATCATATTTAAAAAGAAATAATAAAAATTACATTGACAAATAAATGACATTGCAAAATTAAAAAATATATTTTTCCGTAATTATTTATCAGGAGGTAGAGAAAATAGTAATTTGGGTTGCTGACATGTGCAGACCACTTGGTGAAAATCTCATTTTTGCGTATTATGTAATACGTTTTCGTATGAGGGTCCAAATGAGAAATGTCTGTAATCATTATCAAATGTTTTTCCTTTTTGATCTTAAGTTCTTTCATCTTTTGCAAATATTCTTCCTTTTTAATCTCAAGTTTTTTCTATCTCCTGCGATGCTTGAATCATTTTTTCTTCTTTTTCAGATTTTTTAATTTCCTTCTCAGCAAGGTGTTGGTGTTAAATTTGTGGATTTCAGCTTCGACAGCTTGACTTTTTCAAAGCAATTCTTTTGCAGATTTCCTACCCATAGGCCTTTTACTTCTTGTAGAGACACTACTCTCACCAATTGAATTATTATCAAGAGTTGGATTGTTACTAACACTTGGACTGTTATAGTCTTCACGAGAAATGCAGTTATCCATAGGGAATTCGAGGGCTGAATTAGGGGAAAATGATATATGTATCCTTGACTTCATTGTATTCGTAGAAGTTACATATTGCCGCCTGATATTATTTTGCAACACTTGCCAACAATGTTCAAAAGCAAAATATTTTTTTCATCTTGATGGTATAAAAGTTTTGTTTGAAGCATCTGTATGGATAAAATATTAAATTAATTAATTAGTTAATTTTTATATGACATGAAATAAAAAAATATAACATAATAATTAAAGATAAAATCTTACTATGGGACTGCTTGTTACAGCTTTTAGGAGGTGATTATAGTTTATTTTAATTTGGGATTGTGACTGTTTGGTGCAGCTTCTGTTTATAACTTATTAGGCAGAAATAATTTAGATAAACTAAAAAAAGTAGATTATTTGAAAGCTGGGGTAGGTGTGCTTTTAACTTCTGCTTTTTGATTATCAACTTTTAACTTAAAAAAGATTTCACCAAATAGGGCCTATATCAACTTGAGACATCCCACTTGGGTGTAGATTTTCAACTTGCGCTAAGTACCCACGAAATTTGTTAGAACATTTCATGATTATACCCCATTGAGATTGGATAGATATTTGTGTTCTTGACTGATCATTATGAAGTGAGCAATAATTTTCATAAATTTTTTCCCAAAAGTGAGCATACGATTTGTAACGCCTCGATATTTATATCATGTTACTTATGAACAACCCATTATTCTTATTCAATTTTAGGACATTCATATAAACAATAAATAAACATAAACAAATTTATAAACTGAAATCTGACACATTCTCATAGATCTCTTTTCAAGTTCATTGTAATAATTTACAACACATTGTAATATTAAATACACATTAAAAATTGCCATAAGGGCTTACACATTTTAAGACTAAAAGTCTTCATTTCAACAAATAAAATCCCAACTCAACAAATAAGCTCGATAGTTGTAGGCAAACAACATAAAAAAGAAGCTTCAGTGCTCCATGTTAGACTTCATCCGCTTTTCAACAATATCAAGATTCATTTTCATCACCTGGAATTTTAGGATGTCTAGTCCAAAAAAAAAGAGTGAGCTTTTACGCCCAGTAGGAAATATACTTACCATAACCAAATATGATTAATAGGCATATGATGAATATGATTATGCTATGCAATGCCATGCCATGTTTACGACTTAACTCTGTTCGGAAACCGAATTTTGAAACACATCACTACTAGAAAACAGGGTTTTTGAGTCGGCAGCGTGCCGTCGCAAATAGCGTATTTGCCGACGCAAAAACTTTTTGCGACGGCGTTTCGACGGCAACTCAAGGGACGAAAATGGTGGGGTCGCAAAAAGTTTTTGAGTCGGCAATCTGCCGACGCAAAAAGTTTTAATTTTTTGAGACGGTAGATTGCCGACTCAAAAAGTGGTTAAATGTTTTTAAAAATTTAACCCATAATTTTCTCATTGAGGCTCCCAAGTTTCGAACACACACCATTTGGACGCTTTGACCCGAAGCCACAGCACTAAATCCACTTCACCACCATACCTCTTTCAGATATTAAATGAGATATATATTATTTATAGTATATACACTCAATATTAATATAAAAATATATGTATAAATAAATATATTTATTAAATATAATCAAGTAAATATATATATCTTGGCTATAAAATTTTTTTTTTTTTGCTACGGCATCAGCTGCCGACACAAAAAGGTCTAATTTTTTGCGTCGGCACAAATTTGCCGACACAAAAGGTCTATGTCGACTCAAAAGGTCTATCTTTTGCGTCGGTAAATTCAACCGACTCAAATAATGCTATCAAATATTAATTTTTTGTGTCGGCCAACGGTGCCGACGCTAAAGGTTTGGTGTTTGAGTCGGTAACTCTGTGCCGTCTCAAAAAGGATACCTTTTACGACGGTAAAATCTGCCGACTCAAAAAACCGACTCAAAAGGCCCTTTCTTTAGTAGTGCATGATTTGTAACCTATGTCAACTTAACTCCTTAACCATCACCATAACTAAGAACTTTCATTTTGCAATAAACTCCACGTAGGATACCTCAAAATACTCCCCACATTTACTAGCCATCAAACATAGTAGGGCAAGTGGGCGCCTCTTACTTTTTGAAAATCTCCACATTTACTGACCACTAAGTACGGAGGGGCAATTGAACACCCATCAATCATTTTAAAAATATCTCTACATTTTCTGGCCACCGAACGTGAAGGGGCAATTGGACACCCATCAATCATTTCAACATTTCCCCCATAATTACTGGCGCTTAGCACGGAAGGGCAATTGGGCACCTTTACAAAAATACCAATAACATCTCTATATTTTTCGGCCACCGAATACGGAAGGGCAATTGGACACCTCAACACACACACACACACACACACACACACACACACACACAATGCATTTCAAAATCCACACACACGTCTTTAAATAATTCAATACTTAACCCAACGCTATGGGAACGCAATGCAATGCGTAAGTTTCCAAACATTCCTTTTTATTCTAAAATTCCTTTTAATTACACAAGAATTCAACAAATAAAAATAAATGAACTAGTCTCATTTTCAAGACTCTAAGTTCTACTCTTTACCAACCATCATCCCATGCAAAATGTTACCTTACACCCTTCCAACACTCCAAGTGTTCACACAATTCAACTTCTTTAAATCACCAATAATATCATCATAGGTAACAAATTTGTCCAACACACTTATCAATATGTAAAATTGTCACGACCCAAATCTGCCCTTATGGGTTTAGCGTCGTAACCGGCCAGTAATCCTTGGATTACCAAAGGCCTCTGAGAATAACATAAGATAGGGGCTGCGGAAGCAAATATACAAAATTAACATAGTCCATAGAGCTGTGCAGATATACATGGGACAAAAATTTTCAAAACAAAATTATATATATACAGATGTGACGTCAAAAATACATTAATCTTACGTCACCCAATTACATAGATAGGGTCAAAGGGTACTTAGCCCAAGTACAGATATACAAAACAAGCTCAACTAAAGTTTCGACATAATCCTTTTAAAAGGAACCTCCTCAGGAGGCACGGTAGTTGGTTGAAAAACACAAAAACATAGGTCGTCAACTCTGGGCCTGGTCACGTGCCTGCTCACCTATATACATAATATAAATAGTGAGCTGAAGCCCAGTTAATAATAACATAGTAAAGAGGTTTAATGAATATTGTCCATAGTAGTTACAGAAAACAGAATTTAATAGTTGTTAGAAATGAATTCGTAATTATGTTCAGAAATTATAGTACATAATAGATACAGTTTCAGAGTCGTATTCATAATTAGAACTTGCAGTTAATCATACGTGGCACATTCATTAGCACTAGCAGAAACAGTTGACCCATAAAGGGATGGCCATAAAGGCATACAATTGACTCTCGTGCACGGAGACGGTATAGTTGGCTCATGAGACGTACAGTTGGCTTATAAAGGGACGTATACGTAAGGATCCATAACAGTTGGCTCATGAGACGTACAGTGGACCCATATTTGGGACGTAACAGAATAGATAACAGATGTCATTTGGAGCTAAGAATGCCACGAATACATTTTAGATACATTGGACAACCATTCATTCATGCAGAAAATAATATAAATAGAAACAGATCATCTTGTATCATTCAGAAAATAGTTATAATTGAATATAGCTTTACAAAGTTATTACTCACAGATAACAGAGGCTCCAAGGTAAACAGACAGAATAAGCAAATCAGATGTCTTGCGGCGCGTAACCTATATAACATAACAGATACATACATTGAAACACACGTTAGGAGTGTACATAACTTATTTCCTTTGTTCTTAGTGTGTTTCTAGCCTTTATCCTCACTATGGTGTCTTATTTTTGGCCTAGGAATGCCTAGGATGGAATGAGGATGCAAAAATGTACTTGAAAATATTTTTCAAAACTTGCTGAAAACATTTTTCAAAACTTGCTGAAAACAGGGTCCACGCTCGAGCGGACATGCAAAACGTGAAGGTTCGCTCGAGCGTAACTTCCTTCGCTCAAGCGGTCTGTAAATTTTGAAAAAGTACTGGTTGCTTGATTTTCACGCTCAACGGACACTCGATCTTCGCTCGAGCGTGAGACTCAGACTCTCACTCGAATGTGACTCTTATCGCTGGAGCGATCTGCAAAAATACATGAACTTCTAGGAGTTTGCATTTCACGCTCGAGCAGATTTATGGTCGCTTGAGCAGAAATGCACACACTTAGAGTGGTCGCTCGAGCGTGGAAGCAGAATTATGGAATTTCCAGATTTGCTTTCAAAGCTCAAAACTCAATCTTTAAGCATCAAAACTTGATTTTTCTGGGCCAAAACTTGAGGAACACTAAGAAACTCATAATACATCTTGAATTAAGGATCTTTTCAAGAAATCATGGCCAAATAGCTTGCCAATTGTGCAAAAATTCAACTTAAAATTTATGTATGTTCCATGAACATAACATGCATGAATTTCTTTGATCTTATACTTCTCAAAAAATGATCAAGTGTTACAAAACAACATGAAACCTGATGATTTTCCAAAATTAAGGTGAATTCAAGACATGCATGAGGGAATTCTTGGAAATTAAACTGAAAATGTGAGAAGATATGCATGCATGCATGGTATGGCTCAATACTTTTCATTTCTAACTCAATTCTTACATCAATCAACATAATTCTCTTGTGTTCATGCATTATAGTCTAGATTTCAAGGCTTAAGGATGAAATTCTTACATGGACACTTGAGTTCACAAGTGTTGAAGTTGAAACTCTCAAATCCTCTTCACTCTCAACAATTTCTTGCAAGTTACCCCTTCTCCCTTGTTGAACTCACTCTTATTTTTGGCCTCTCTTCCTTTCTTCATGTTTGTAGCTCAAAAAGAATGAAATGAGAGTATATGGGTGCATATAAGAGTCCACTAGTGCCTTAGTTAGGCTTGGATTTAAGGAATTCATTAATTAGTCTTAATTGAGCACTAATTACTCTAATTTAATCGTTTCGAAATGAATTTCAATTAAACCCACCATAAAATTCTAAAAATTCCAATTAACACATAAATCAAGTTAATTTCTGAATTGGATGCCAATAAGGCCTTTAATTCGCAAACCGAAATGAAAACGTGAGCATATCTTTCTATGTTAAATAGATATATATATATACACATAAGGCAACATATGATGCAACATTTCACTTCAATTATTCATTAGATGGAATTAAGCATGAATTAATGTTAATCATGGGTCAGGGTTGTTACAGTCTTCCCTCTTAAAGAGTTTGGTCCTCCAAACTGGAATTACCTTCATTTTGAAAGAATACCGGGTCCAAAGGGAACAGTTCAGGATATCTTTTCATTATGTCTTCGTTTGTTTCCCAAGTTGCATAGGTTCTTCCATGATTCTGCCAATCAACCTTCACTAATGGAATTTTCTTGTTTCTTAATCTTTTGATTTGGCGATTCACAATTTGCTTTGGCCTCCCCTTGTATGTATAATCATTTTTTAGAAGTACATGAGTCGGCTCAATCACATGTAGTGGATCTCTCAAATACTCTCGAAGCATAGATACGTGAAAAACATTATGCATGTGCTCCATGATCGGAGGCAAGGCTATTCCGTATGTTACTGAATTGATCTTTTCAAGAATTTCATATGGTCCAATGTACCTCGGTGCCAACTTGCCTTTCACTTCAAACCGTGTTTGCCCTTTCATTGGAGTCACTTTGATGAACACATGATCCCCGACTTCATATTCTCTATCTCGCCTTTGGACATCTGCATAGCTCTTTTGGCAGCTTTGTGCAGTTTTCAACCTCTGTTGAATCAATTTCACATTTTTAGTTGTTTCTTGCACAAGTTCTGGTCCCCTAACAATGGTCTGTCGCCTACTTCAGCCCAACAGATAGGAGAACGGCATTTTCTTCCATACAAAACCTCATAAGGAGCCATCCCAATACTTCAATGATAGCTGTTGTTATACACAAATTCGGTCAATGGTAAATAGGTCTCCCAATTTTCTTGGAAGTCTAAGACACACATCCTTAACATGTCTTCCAAAGTTTGATTTATTCGTTCAGTTTGGCCATCTGTCTGTGGGTGGTAGGCACTACTCAATCGCAATTCAATTCCCAAAGCTTGTTATAAACTCTGCTAGAATCTTGATGTAAACTTAGAATCTCTGTCAGACACTATAGATACCGGTACACCATGTAATCTCACGATTTCATTTATATATATGTTAGTTAACTTGTCTACATTATAAATAGATATGACAGGTAGAAAATGAGCAGACTTAGTTAAACGGTCAACAATGACCCAGATAGAATCCATACCTCAGGAGGAGCGAGGCAATCTCACAATGAAATCCATGGTAATATTCTCCCATTTCCATTTTGGTATTGGAAGTGGTTGTAACAAACCAGCGGGTCGTTGATGTTCAGTTTTAACTTGTTGGCAGTGTAAACATCTAGCTACAAAATCTGCAATACCCTTTTTCATTCCCGGCCACCAGAAATTCTGCTTCAAATCATGATACATTTTCGTATTTCCTGGATGTATAACAAATTTGGAATTATGGGCCTCAGTCAGAATGCGTTTCCTCAAATCATCATAGTCTGGCACACAAAGGCGACCTTGAAATTTCAACACATTGTTCTCAAGTACAAACCCGAGCCTTGGTTTTGAGTCAATTTCATCCATGATCTTTTTCAGGAATTCATCTTGCGGTTGTTTCTCCTTAATTTCTTCAATGATTGCAGGCTGAGCGAAAATAGTAATTAAGATTCCACTATGTTCATGCATCACAATGTCAATTTCATTCTTTTCCAGGTCACATAACAATTCGTCTTGGCCAATGAGCAAACACGACAAATTCCTAATGGATTTTCGGCTCAATGCATCTGCAACGGTATTTGCCCTCCCTGGATGATATAAAATTTGCAAGTCATAATCTTTAATCAATTCTAGCCACCTTCTTTGTCTCATGTTCAGTTCCTTTTGGGTAAATAAGTGTTTTAAGCTTTTACGATATGTGTATACTTCACAAGTCACTCCATACAAATAATGACGCTAAATTTTTAAAGAAAAAATTCTGGCTACTAATTCAAGGTCATGGGTTGGATAGTTTTTTTTCATGAGGGCGGAGTTGCCGAGAAGCATAAGCAATCACTTTTCCATTTTGCATTAACACACACCCTAAACCTTTGTAGGAAGCATCACTGTAAATTTGAAACCCATCAGTACCATTAGGCAGAGTCAAAATTAGTGCAGTTACTAACTTGGTTTTCAACTCTTGGAAGACAGACTCTCTTTGATCATTCCAATCAAATGAGACATTTTTCTTGGTTAATTGGGTCAATGGCATAGCAAGTTTTGAAAAGTCTTTCACAAATCTTCTGTAATAACCAGCAAGTCCCAGAAAACTTCTAATTTCTGTCACGTTGGTTGGTCTTGGCTAGTCGACAATAGCTTCAATTTTCTGTGGATCTACTGATACACCATTCTTGTTAATCACATGTCCCAGAAATGCTACACTGTCGAGCCAGAATTCACATTTGGACAATTTTGCATATAGTTTCTTTTCTCTCAGAGTCTGTAACACGGTTCTCAAGTGATTCTCATGATCTTCTTTGCCTTTGCAGTAAATCAAGATATCATCAATAAATACAATAACAAATTAATCCAGATATGATTTAAACACCTTGTTCATAAGATCTATGAAGGCAGCAGGTGCATTAGTCACCCCAAACGGCATTACCAAAAATTCATAGTGACTGTATCTAGTTCTGAATGCAGTTTTCTCTACATCTTCTGCCTTAACCTTTAACTGGTAATACTCGGATCTAAGATCAATTTTAGAAAACAATTGGGCTCCCTGAAGTTAATCAAACAGGTCATCTATTTGGGGTAGTAGGTACTTGTTTTTGACGGTTACTTTGTTCAACTCACGGTAGTCAATACATAGCCTGAAAGACCCGTATTTCTTTTTGACAAATAACATTGGAGCACCTCATGGTGAAGTGCTCGGGTGAATAAACTTTTTGTCTAACAGTTCTTGAAGTTGGACTTTTAACTCTTTCAGTTCAAATGTTGACATTCTATATTTGGTTTTAGAAATAGGTTGTGTTCCAGGTACTATGTCAATTGTAAACTCAATTTCTCTATCAATTAAATCCCCAGGCAGGTCATTAGGAAACACATCGGGAAAGTCACAAACTACCGGAATAGTTCCCACACTGGTACTATCCGAAGACATAGTCAATACACTGCACAAATAGCGTCGACACCCTTTTCTCAACAACATCTTGGTTTTAATAAATGAAATCAAGTATGGTGGAGGAACTACCCCATTTCCAATAAAAGTAAGGTCAAGTATACCAAGTGGTTTAAACACAACAGATTTACTTGCACAGTCAATGGTGGCACAATATTTAGTTAACCAATTCATACCCAGAATACAATCAAAATGATCAGTGCTTAAGGGCAACAAGTCAATATACAATGTCATATCACCAATCACAATATCACATGCCGGATAAACATAAGCACATATCATAGAATCCTCAGACGGTGCAGATACATATAACACATATGGCATAGGTTCTAATGGTTTAGTTAATTTCCGAGAGAAAGCATGTGATACAAAAGAAAGCGTAGAACCAGAATTTACCAATACACATGCATTTTGAGAACATATAGGGAGTATACCTGACACCACAACTTCAGTGTTCTGTACGTTACCAGGCATTAAGGCAAACACTCGACCTTGTCTTAGAGGTTCTTTCCCAGTATTAGTTCGAGCATTTGTTTTTGACTCAGAAGCAGATTCTGCTAAACTTGCCACAGGACGATTGGCATTTTCTGACCCGATTGGACAATCCCTTATCATGTAGCCCGTCTTGCCACACTAGAAACAAGCACCCGATACCTGATAGCAAACTCTTTTATGTTTCCTCCCACATTGAGTACAAACAAGCGTAGACCCACGGCTTTGACTTGAGCTGCTAGAAGATCCCGTATTTTGTTTCTTATTCATGGCAATTGAACGATTTTTCTTGAAACTAAATCCAGATCTTTTGTCTTTCCATTCAGTTGTTGGGGCTGGAGCTTGCCTTTTTGCTGCCAAAATGGCTTCTGCCATCAATGCTCTATCCAATACATTCACATACGTAGGTAGGTTGAGGACTCCCATCCAATCTAGTATATCTAAATCCAATCCACCATCAAATTTGCGGGCTTTTTTATAGTCCATGTCTACCATGTGTGGAGCAAATCTGGCTAACTCAGTAAACTTTGCCTCATACTCAGTTACAGACATTCTGCCTTGTTTAAGTTCCTGAAATTCTGAAACCTTTCAATCCCGGAAGCACTGTGGAAAGTACTTGTCATAAAAGATCGTATTAAATTGAGCTCATGTCATGTTTCCATTACTATTTCGGACCAATAACCACCATCTCTGAGCTTCGTCTTTCAGGGTGTAAGTGGCCAAAAGGACTTTCTGAATCTCAGAATAGGAAAATACTTCAAACAATTTCTCCATTTGCAATAACCATGTTTCAGCCTTTAACGGTTCAATTCTACCAAGAAAGGTTGGCAGTTTCATTTTCATGAACTTCTGAGTTAGATTGATAATATCATTGTTGTGCGGTTCAACTTGTATCGGTGGAGGCGGGAGAGGTAAAGGTTGTTGCCTCTGTTGTTGCGTTATTACCTCAGTCAGAGCTATAAGCATTTGTTCCATTCTTTTCATTCGGGCCTTTGAAGACCCTGTTGTATCATTACTGTGGACGCGCCCCGAGGGCCTCATGCTTACCACAGTTCGGACTCAAATGTCACGGTTCTGAATCTAATCCCGCAAAGTGCAATGCGAGACCGATAAATCACCAAAGAGTCCAAATCCGGCAAATCGTTTTGGAAAACTGATTTTTAAGAAAGAAGTGCCAAACATGGACTGCTTTTCCAGATACGGAGTCGCCACCTAAATATTTTATTTTGGGGGAATTTAGGAAACCCTGACTCGTTGCTTAAGGCCACGTGTCCGTCATCACCAAAGTTGCCTCGGCTCGGGAACTTGGGTACGATTGGGGAAGGTCATCTATGAGCACCCTCGCTCGCCCGATCAAAGATTGGCCTGTACTAAGCATAATATCTAGTTTTTGAAAACACATGTGTTCTTATTTCGGTTAATTAGCTAGAATTACTATGTGATGCGCACAACATACAAGTATAGACTAGATCGCCTAATTTGGAACAAAGCATCGCATATCCGTTTGTTTGGAAATGGTTTGAAGTTTGCTACTCGCAAGTAGGCTAAAACACGGACTTTAATGAATTGTTCCAATTCAAGTAATCCAACCTTCACCCATAGGCATTCAGGCAGTTATATCACACAAGCAATTAGCTTCATGGCAAGCATGCTGTCATGGCAAAAACTCACACTCATGCAAGATACTAAAGCATAAACACTCACAGTGTACTCCGAGCCAAAATAAAGAACTAGTCAATAATCAATGCATGATCCTAATTCATGTTAAGATGGCTAATGCAACACATGCGAAATGCAACTAGGAATAAGCTCGGCTATTCTAAGATGGCATATGAGGTGCGACGATTCGATACATGTATTCAACTTGGAATTGAAATACAATGCAGTTAGTATGATGCGCCGAGCTCAGTGCATGCAATATAGATGAATGGATGCGAACATGCAAGTATAAGGATGCTGATTGAAACATGACCTAGAACTAACCACTGAAAGCAGTTAAGTAAAAAGGAGAAAGACGTGGGGTTGGAAGACATTCACACACTCACGCACACTTATTACAAAATTCGCCCTCTCGACGGAGGGTCCGAATGAATAATACAAATTGACTAATTAACTAATTAATTATTACACAACACTTAACTAATTAGACAAATTAATTAAGCTACTAAAGCAGTAAAGAGGCCTCGGGAAGAGGGACAAATGCATGCATGCTCGGCTTCGCTTGGAAATCTATCACCATGCTCATGCTACCTCTGTTTACACTGCTCTGCACCTCTGAAAACTTCACAAGTCTCAAGGATGCTTTCTGAATCACCTTCTGGGTGCTGTGAGAGGCCATCGGCCAAAAGGAAAGGCCATCGGCCGAAGGGAACTGGTCATCGACCAATAATGGGGCTCTCGGCCAACAATTTGTAGCCGACCAGCACTGGAGATGGCCGACCGGCCATCTATTCCTGCAGAATCTTGTTTTTGCTGCAACAGAGGACAGACAGAGCATGTCAATGCATTTTCAAGACAATGTTTGCACCACCACCCTCCTTATCATGTTTGAGACTCAAAGGAGTATGGTTCTCGACCCTCGGGCCACCAATCATGCATTTCAACGTATGATGGCTAAAGGAGCCAAGTGTGCAAATTAATGTACAATGAATGCACAAAACACATGAATGCCTCACACTCTATCATGTTAGATCAAGAGCGTTGGCGACCAAGGATTGAGGCACGTTTCGTCACTTCAAGTACGAAACGTCCCTCGATCCTTGCGTTTGGTTTGACACCCCAAACCAAACACAATGCTATGCAAGTGTACCAAATACAATGCAAAACATGCAACCAATGTAATGTGACATGTGCAATGCAATCCAATGTAATCAACCTAAGCATGCAAGCTAAGTCAATGTAACATGAGCACGACAAATGCAATGCAATGTTACCTAACATGCATCCAAACATGCAAGAATATGTGACAACATATCAAGCACATGACAAAATACAAGCTAACAAGCATGTAAAATGCGACTTAAGCATGCAAATATGCAAGGCATGTAACAACATTCAAGCATATAACAACATGTGAGGCAAATATGTAACAACATGTTAAGCAACTTAAAAAAAAAAAAAAAAGAATGCATGCCAAATGCATTACAACTTAAGCATGCAACAACATGTTATGGACCAAGTACACAACAAGGCACAATTGAACTAGCATGCTACAACATGCGATTTACCAAATATGCAACAAGCATGTGACAACATACAAGGCAAGCATGCAACAACATGCGGGGATGGACTTAAACCAAAATGGACAGCTCTCAAATAGGTCCAAATCAGCGACCAATTATGCTAAGGGATAAGGGACAAAATCATATACAAACATGCATGGTAATTGGCCTAACACTTAAGCATCGAAAGGCAACTTTTAAGAATATTTAAAAGGAATGAAAAGCATGCAAATGTGACAACATTACATGCTCTGGAATGATGTTAGGAGTGATGCCAAATCACATAAACAAGTCAAGCATGGCATGCTTAAGGCTCAAAGCCTAAGGCTTGTGAAGGGACTTGAACCAAAGCTACACAAAACAAGGAGCATATGGCAAATGTAACCCAAAACAGTCATAAATCATGCCAAGATTATCCTAAAACATGCAAGGAATGAAGCCAAAACATGCTAGAACAAAGGACCAAAAGCAAGAAGCAAACTAGGCCACAAAAGAGGTGTTACACTACACCTATCAAAGCCAAACATGGCATGACTTAAACAACCAAAAACAAATTTATGGCATGTCAAAATGAGCCGAAAAACCCACTTAAATGGCATCCCAAATGCCTAAGCATGATGGCATACACAATGACACATTCATGAGGCATAAGACACTAATTCTTTAAGACATTAAAGGAGTCATAAGTGCAAGCATATGAGCATGGAATATGGACTGAAATAACATTACAAGTGATGCCAAACCATTGAAATGACCCAAAATATAGCATGCTAATGACTTGGACACTGAAAGCTAACAGGCTAGAATACATAGTAGCTATACAAAACAATGAAAGCAAGACCAAGAGGACCAAAATCAGAGCTTAAGCATGTCACAACATGGCTAAAGCTTCATGGAGTTGAACCAAAATCATGCTAAAAAGACATGTTACAACATGGTGCATGTTGAGGCAAATCATGGGATTACAAGACAAGAATACAAAGCATGCATGGTATGTCCAAACCAAGTCAAAATAGTGCTATATCATGGCAAAACAAAGCCTAATATATACTGAAATGAAGCTAAAACAAGCTAAGCAAACATGATACTAACATAAGCCATTTATGCAAGCATGAAAGATGACAAGGAGAGGGGATGACCCTCTCCTATTTGAGACCTTAAAATACCATCCCCACTACTGAAATCCCTTTGGATTTCAGTGGTGAGAAGGCCAAAGCAAGGTGATCTCAAAGCTTAAAAATAAAGCACAAGAACAAGGCCAAACAAGGCCTAAGAGGGGGTAAACAACCCCAAACACAAAAATGACCTTAAACAAAGGTCTTAAGCACTAAAAATCAGAACTTTTATCAATTATAATCTAAGCTTAAAACAATAAGCAAGAAGGGCTAAAAGCTTAAGCAAGAATGGGGTATCTAAAGTAAGGAACTCACCCTTGTAGAACCTCTTCAAGAACAAAGCTCCAGCAAGTTTTCTGAGTTCAAACCAACCCAAGAACACTGAAATCAACCTCCTAGCACCTCAGCAACCAAGGATGGTGTTCTAGTGTGTGTTTGTGTATAATAGTAAGACAATACTACTCTTTTAGACACAAAACAAAGTTAAACAAAGAAGAATAGATACAACACTATATCTATCCTCTCAAGAACAATTTTTCTGAACCTTGGAGGAGGGAGGAGGGGCTCCTTCTTTACAGAAGTTCAAATTCTAAAGCTTTCAAGAGAAGCTAAGCAAAGGGCAAATCCCTTCATACACGTGTATGGAGGGGGTGAATTGTGGATGCCAACTGCACCAGCTGGCACAAAATATCTGCATAAAGCAGATGAACAGGGTTCGACCACCAAAAATGGCCGATCGACCAACATAAGTGCCGGCCGACCAAATATAGTGCCGATCGGCCAACACTCTTGGCCGACGGGAAGAAAAAGGGGTCGATGGCATCATGCCCTGGCCAGTGGGTTGAGGGAATGGCAAACAAGCCACCCTCTTCCCTTAGAAGCAAAAACACAAGTGTTTGGTCCACAACCAAGCACAAAACAGACAAGTTAAGAGATCTTGAGGTAAGGCGCGTAGCCGAGACCTCTGAGAACTCAAAATGAACACGAGCATAGATGATCATCGAGTGTTCAAACGATGACGTCCGAGTCTTGAGGACGGTCAAAAATAGGGTGTCTACAATCACTTCTTGTATTTTCCATTGCTATAGGGAAACAGAAAGGCAATAAACATAGGCAAATAGTCCTTTTCATAATGTTCAGAACATTCATTATCAGTTTAGTCAATTCAATTTCATGTGTTTATGTTCGGATGAAATTTTTACATGTACAAAAATTATTACATACTCACACATGCAGATGGAATGTCCCTAATTCTTTCCTAGGACATCCTATAGCTCGTATGGACTCATGCATGAGGTATAATATGTGCTCTGATACCACTCTGTCACGACCCAAACCCGCTCCTATGGGTTTAGCGTCGTAACCGGCCAGTAATCCTTGGATTACCAAAGGCCTCTGAACAGGATAACATAAGATACGGGCTGCAAAAGCAAATATACAAAATTAACAGAGTCCATAGAGCTGTGCAGACATACATGAGACAGAAATTTTCAAAACAAACTTTTATATATTCAAATGTGACGTCACAAATACATTAGTCTTACGTCACCCAATTACATAGATAGGGTCAAAGGGTACTTAGCCTAAGTACAAATATACAAAACAAGCTCAACTAAAGCCTTGACATAATCCTCTCAAAAGGAACCTCCTTAGGAGGCACGGTAGTTGGCTGACAAAACAGAAACATAGGCCGTCAACTCTAGGCCTAGTCACGTGCGTGCTCACCTACATACATAATATAAGTAATGAGCTGGAGCCCAGTGAATAATAACAGAGTAAAGAGGTTTAATGAATGTTGTCCATAATAGTTACAGAAAGCAGAATTCAATAGTTGTCAGAAATGAATTCGTAATTATGTTCAGAAATCGTAGTACATAATAGATACAGTTTCAGAGTTGTATTCATAATTAGAACTTGGAGTGGTCGCTCGAGCGTGGACTCCTACGCTCGAGCGTGGAAGTAGAATTCTGGAATTTCCAGATTTGCTTCCAAAGCTCAAAACTCAATCTTTAAGCATCAAAACTTGATTTTTCTGGGCCATAACTTAAGGAACACTTAGAAACTCATAATAAATCATGGATTAAGGATCTTTTCACGAAATCATGGCCAAATAGCTTGCCAATTGTGCAAAAATTCAACTTAAAATTTATGTATGTTCCATGAACATAACATTTATGAATTTCTTTGAACTTAAGCTTCTCAAAACATGATCAAGTGCTACAAAACAACATGAAACTTGATGATTTTCCAAAATTATGGTGAATTCAAGACATGCATGAGGGAATTATTGGAAAATAAACTCAAAATGTGAGAAGATATGCATGCATGCATGGTATGGCTCAATACTTTTCATTTCTAACTCAATTCTTGCATCAATCAACATAACTCTGTTGTGTTCATGCATTAAAGTCTAGATTTCAAGGCTTAAGGATAAAATTCTTACCTGGACACTTGAGTTCATAAGTGTTTAAGTTGGAACTCTCAAATCCTCTTCACTCTCAACAATTTCTTGCAAGCTACCCCTTCTCCCTTGTTGAACTTACTCTCACTTTTGGTCTCTCTCCCTTTCCTCACGTTTGTAGCTCAAAAAGAATGAAATGAGAGTGTATGGGTGCATATAAGAGTCCACTAGTGCCTTAGTTAGGCTTGGATTTAAGGAATTCATTAATTAGTCTTAATTGAGCACTAATTACTCCAATTTAATCGTTTCGAAACGAATTTCAATTAAACCCACCATAAAATTCTAAAAATTTCAATTAACATATAAATCAAGTCAATTTTTGAATCGGATGCCGATAAGGCCTTCAATTCGCAAACCGAAATGAAAACATGAACAGATCTTTCTATGTTAAACAAATATATACACACACATAAGGCAATATATGATGCAACATTTCACTTTAATTATTCATTAGGCGAAATTAAGCATGAATTAACGTTAATCATGGGTCAGGGTTGTTCCAAAAATCAAGTTAGTTTTCAACATAAGGTACCAATTAGTTCAAACCCTCTTTTAGTTTAAAACTCACAAATTTAGGGTTTTCAAGAAAATAGGGGGTTTTCCTCATTTCTTTGTTAAATTCTCAAATCATCAATTATTATCCATCAATGTGCCAAAACATTCTAAATATTTCAAAGGTTTGAGTGCAAACCCCAATTTTTGAGTACACACATTTTTTAATCAAAGATTTCAAACTCAAATCAACCTATACTTCCATAATACCACATAATCAAATGAAATCATAAATGATCTATGTTACCTCAAGGATGAGAGCTAATAAGGAAGACCCAAGCAAAAAATTTCACGAAATCACAATCCAATTGGTCAAAAGAAATATCTTCACTCCTTCTTCACTAATCTTGTATGATCTACGGTGAATCCTTGGTGTAACAAGGTGAAATCAAGGATTCTGTGGCTAGGGTTTTCAGACAAGAAGAGGGAAGGGAGAGCAAGAGAGAAAAGTAAGAGAAAATGAGCAAAAAGTGAATTTTATACTAGCTGATCCCGAACAGATCACTCAAGCGAACTTTCTTTCACTCAAGCGAAGTGCCAAAATACAAAGAGACCACTTGAGCAAATTTTCCATCGCTCGAGTGATAAAGGCAAGATCTTAGAAGTTTTGCAGAGCTACAGTAAAAATATTGGGAGCTCGCATTTTACACTCGAGTGACCATTCCTTCGCTCGAGCGGTCTTGCTTGCAAACCTGTGAGATACTAGGAGCTACAAATCTTTGCTCGAGCGACAAAATGACTGCTTGAGCGGTCAACCAAAAACAGTTGTTACACGATTACGGATTGCCAACAATTAGATCTTCAGAAATGTGACACCAAACTTTAGAAAGTGCCACATCTTCATTAATGGTGAATGATTTTTCTCTCTTTGTTTTTGATGAACCTTCCATAGTGATTATGTGAAAAAACTATAAATAAAAATATAATTTGGGAGGTTTGTTGTGAAATGAAATTGAGAAAAAGAGAGGAGTAAGAGAAAAATATAATTTATGAGGCTTGCTATGAAATGAAATTAAGATTGAGGGTTTGTATTTATAGAATTACAAAATATGACCTTTTTTTTTTTTCTTTCTAAATATGGCCGTTGAGAATATAAAAAAACATGGCCATTTATTTATAGTCGTTGTGCTTCTACAAAGTTGAATTTTTTATATTTATTTTTTAATGAACAAAATAGCACAACAGGGGGCAGTTCAACCGTTGATTAAATAACAAGATCTCAATCATTGATTAAATAACAACCCAATGGCCGAGATCTATCCTCTAGAATGATCTGCACATATCTCAAGAGAAAACCCCTCTCTATAATGATTTATCCTCTTGTTCTCTTCACTGTGTTCGGTTGAAATGAGAGCATCTCTCTCTCTAGTGTTCAACTTGATCCACAGCAGCCACGACCCCCCTTTCTCACATTCTTCATCAGAAACCCATTTCTCTCTTTCTCTCTTCACTGTGTTCGGCTAAGATGAGAAAATCTCTCTCTCTCTCTCTCTCTCTCTCTTGTGTTCAACTTCATCCATAGCAGTTATGGCCACTCTTTCTCACATTCTTCATCAGAAACCCCTTTCTTTCTTGCTCTCTTCACTGTGTTAGCTGAGATGAGAGCATCTGTCTCTTTGTCTCTCTTTCTCTCTTTGTCTTTCTCTCTCTGGTGTTTAGCTTCATTCACAGTAGCCACGGCCCTCCTTTTTCACATTCTTCATCAGAAACCCCTTTATTTCAATCTTCATTTTGATCATCACCACCACCAGATGCGATCGCCAAAAATAGTCCTCTATTTCTGTCTCTGTCTTTATCTCTCTCTTTCTCTCTCTCTCAACTGTGGCGAAGCACCAAAAAGGTCAGAGAAACTCTATCACTCTTTACCATGATTTACTCAAGTCTCTCTCTCTCTCTCTCTCTCTCTCTCTCTCTATATATATATATATATAAATATACATATACAAATATATATATAAATGTTGCTGTTGAATGGCTATTGTAGTGGTTTGTCTGATCTCTACTTTTTCTTTGCAATTTTCGGTGAAGTGCAGGAGGAGCCGGTGCTTTCGATAAAGTCTGGACTTCTTTATGAAAAGCGATTGATTGAGAGACACATATCCGTATGTTTGCTTCCTTCTTTCTTGATTCTAGGGTTTCAAATTTTTTCTGTTTGTTTACTAAGAAAATGGTACTGAGTATATAAAATTGAAAATTTTGGGTAGTAAAGCTTTTTATTTTTTGGTACTTAAGAAATTTTAAGCAAGAAAGACAGAAAAAAAAAATGGAGAAGAAGATTCTATGTGGAACTGAAATCCAATTCTATTTTTTCAACTAAATTTGGAGCAAAAAATCTGTTGATATTGGACGATGTGGCATGTTTGGTACCTTCTATTCAACCTGCCAAATTTGATAACAGAAATGATTATCTTTGGCAAGAAGAATAATAGATCATTCTGAGACCCTTTTTTTTTTTTTTGTCACTCTTATTAAATTATAGTTTTGACAACTCTTTGACAACCGATTGAAGATGTTCTAGCGGAAAGCTTGTCATCAGAGCCTTACCCACCAACTTCTTTCTTTAATGCTAGTACACTGGGGACGCGTACATGTTATTCCCACAAGGGCCAACTCATAATCAACCTAATTTATATATTAAAAATAAAATAAAAAAATACATTTTTTTTCTGGGTCTAAGATTTTCTATGATTTCATGCTCCAAAATCTCACATGTGCCAAATGGATTCAGTATGTTTGGTTTGAATTGATTTAACTGATCCAATATTTAAGATCCTCCTTTTTGGACTGGTTTATGAAAAGAAAACCATATTATGCATGTTGTCCAAAACAATAAGTTAACCAAAAATATGTTACATATATGGTGCATCAAAGTTTACCAAAAACAAAATAAATAAGATAGATTTTTAACTATAGGTTCCATATATGAGACTTATAGACTATTAAATCCTCTTTATTTTCTTCCCATAAGGTGCACTACGAATTAAAGAATCACAAGTAGTGGCGGAGTTAGAATTTCGTTTTAGGGATATCATTGAGTTAAAGTCACAGCAAGTTCTGTTATAATGTAATATATTTAAATTTTTATTTCGTAGTAAAACAACTAAAGATGAGCCCGATGTCAAAGTTATATGTTTAAAGTTATGCTCAATTTAACTGATTTTTTAAAATTTGTTTTGTTGATTTTTTGTTATTTATTTATTAATAATTTGATTTTCTATTTTAATATGATAATCATCATAATTTAAAATGCAGTCAACAATATTAAAAATGAAAATGATAAAATTACATCAAGATACACAAAAAAGAAAAAAGAAAAAAGAAAAAAAAGAAATAGAGAGAGTGGAAAACAAAGAAATGAAAGAAAAGAGAAAAAATATAAAACTTATAAAAACATATTGTACAAAATTAAACATTTAGAGTAACAAATTGTAGGGATTTGTATTTTTTTTAAAATAAATGAATCACGTTACAATGAAGCTAGTGAATTATAACCATAATGAAAATCAATACAACATGTAACTAATAAAAAAAAAAATACTTAAAATAAGAAATAAAATTGTAAATAAATACATATAGAATACAACCAATAAACATATTAAGATATTTAAACCTCTAACCTCATAGTGAAATACAAAGATTTTAACTAACGGATTAATCTCATTAGTTTGGCAAAGTTTTTGTTGGGAAAAAAAAGGGTATTTTTTTTTTTTTTTGGGTGGATACAAAAAAAAAAAAAAAAAAAAGGGTATATTTGAAATTTGGAACTAATTGGAAATATTTTCAAATAGAGATAGAAATATAATTTTAGAAAATTGAGGGGGCACGTGTCCCTGGTCGCAATGTGCCTTCGCCCCTAAACAGGAAAAAAATAATTTTTTTTTTTGGCTCATACCTTAAGAAATGGCTTCACCAATTGAAAAAAAAATTAAAAAATGACAACAAATTTGGAGATTGAATGACAGTGAAAATCGAATCTAATCTCAGGGCTACTCTCCCCAATTGCCAACAATATGAATCCAATCCAATATGTTTCTCTTTCAATATTTTCTATTAATGATTAGGTGCGGCTTGGGCTTGTTTCATCTTACAGCTGTGCAACAAAATTATGAGACAAAGGTGATAATGCATTTGACAAAAGGACCATACCCTAAATTAAACTCCTTTGCCATATGGGATCATGAATATGTCACAACCAAAATATGGAAAAAAAAGGATATGATCAGCCATTAAACTCCGTGGGAGACGAAGTGTGGAGTTGTTTGAAATAGAGGTGACCATGGTTTGGATTGATCTGAATGAATTGGAATAAATCATGATCAATCCGTTATTTATGGTTTTTGAAAAATTGTAACTAATCTAATCCGTTTAAATCATGGAACTAATCCATTTAAACACAGATTGGATTGGTTTAGAACCACGGATTCACATAATTAAATAACAAAATATATATATATATAGAATATTTTAATTTCGTAAAAATATAAACATAATATCATATTAGTTTTACAATAACAACATATCTTTCCATAATAGCGACATACTGTTCTAGAATTTAAACAATCATAAGAAAACTGGTTCCACATAAATATTTAGACCATTACAAATTAAAACAAAAATCAACAAATAAAAGCAATAAAAAAAATACTATGTGGGTTTAAGTTTTATATGGAATAAAAGAAGATATTATGTGGGAATGTGTATAATATAAATATAGACTATTTGTATACGGTCTGGATCGGTTCTAATTCGGAACCGTGAGATTCAATCCGGAACCGATCCGTGGACTACGAATTTTTAATTTTTCAATCGGGAACCAAAGCACGGATTCGAAAAATCAATCCAAATCTACTGGATTGGAGTGGATCGAATTGAATTACGAATTTTATAGATTTCTTACTCAGCCATAGTTTGAAATGTATGCATGCCTGGGAAATGTTTAAGTGTGGCATGGGTGTTGTTGGGTGTGGGGTTCAAGTATTTAGTTTGTAGTTGAGATTTATTTTTCCCTCGTATTTATAAAAAAAAAAAAGAAGAAAATTCGTGAGATCGATGGATTGGTTGTAAGGATACAAGTTGAAGTAATAGGAGAATTTGCACTCTTTTAATCTCTCTCAATGTATTTTTTTTCTTCCTTATATCTTTAATTTTATATTTTTAATGAAATTTTTACTTCATCAATAAAAAATATATATAAATGACTAGATTTAGGGTAACAGACATTAGTACTGTTTCTTTGAAGGAGACCAATGGTTAATAATTACCTAATCATCTCTTTTACAAGAGTCTTGGGAGTGATCGGTAAGTCAAACAGTTACCGTTAGGGAGAAATTCTACCATACACATCTTTCAACACCATATCCACGATCATAGTTATGTCATCTTTTTTTTTTAATTATAATTAATTTTCTTATTTAATTATGACTCATGAATTCTTTAGTTATGCCTTATGTTATGTTTAGTTATAACATTTTTTTGGAAATTATGACTCAAAAAATTTGAAGTTATATTATTTTTTTCTTTAATTATAAAGTGCATATATTACACACTTCTGGAGGGGTGTGTACTATAGTGTTTTCATCTTTAGATTATGTTTGATTTTGAATATAGTGAGGAAAATAAAATTAAAAAAATAGGAAAAATTGTGAATGAAATATGTAGACTAAAAATTAGGATTAGATTCTCTCTAATTGAGATATCTAATTGGATGGTTTAATTTGGCCCACTATGGGCTCATTTCAGATCCATCTTCGTTATTCAAATTGTTTATTTTGTAGGACTCTCTGAGACGATCATGCATAACAAAAATCAGGTCAATCGGACATCAAGATCCACTAGATGGGATCACATTTTTCTACAAAATAATTAATGTATGCCCAACTAATTTTGTGTCATATTTCATTTCCCTCACTAAATACCTTATACCAAATCCCAAATTCGAATACAACCTTAAGGATCAATAAAATCTGTAAGTTAATTGGTCACTTAGAAAGTGGACGAAAATTAAAGAAAATAGTTGTGACATTTATTAGGATTTGTGTGAAGCCTGTATTAATTCTCTAAATTTCACGAAAAAGAAAGCGAAAGAAGTGTGAAAAAAGAAAAAGGAAGTGTGAAAAATATAAGATAAATTTTGTCTTAATTTCTCTTACATTTATTTATTTTTCTTTTCAAATACATATTTATATCTTATACACCACAATGGTACAACAATCTGCTGAAATTTCAACATATGACCGTGTAATTAAGAATGGGGTACTTTTTCATAAATCTTTTTTGATCTACTTATATTCTATTTAGTCTACATTATTTTTTTATATTCCAATAATCCTATGAATGACATAGTTACCAAAATATCCCTAATAATATTTACATTTACAGTGTGAATGTTCCGTGATGTGAATGTTCACACCGTCAATGTGAATGTTCACACTATCAATATGAACATTTACACATCAATGTGAATATTCGCATTGTAAAATATGAATGTTCATATCATTAAATTACTAACCGTTCAAAAAATATTTGTAAGGGTAGAAATGTTCATAAAATACTTTAAATATGAGAATTAAGATTTAGTAAATTAAATATTCAAATAATAAGATTTATTGGAATATAAGAATATCATTGTAACTCGTAAGGGCCAACTCATAATTTTCCTTATTTAAATTTTTTTTATATATTTAAATCTTATAAACAATTTTCTGTCCCGTACTTCAAATAATTTTCGTGCTCCAAAGTCTGTTACATGTAGGGGTGAGCAGCGAATATACCGATCCGTCAAAACCGACCGAACCGAACCGATCCGCCGCATTTTGGACGGATGCATGATGACGAGCAGACGGTTGCGGATTGATTTTCTCCAATCCGCCAATCTAGCAGACGGATAGCGGATTTGAGATTCCTTTGGCCGTAACCGAACCGCCAAACCGCGAACATCCCTAGTAATTTATAAGATTTTGTGTTTTCAGTTTGTTTAAATATTATGTTTGTGTTTTCAATTAAAAAAGAGTTTAAATATTATGTTGAAAAAAAAATTTCAACTTGAATATCTTTTTTGAATTGAAAAAACTAAACGTATTATTTATCTATATTTTTTGGTTTTTAAATCTATCTCTAAAAATAATAAATAGAAAATATGATATATGCTGGTTGGTTTTTTGTTTTGAAAAACAGATATAGATGTAACAATACAGAAACATACAATCTCTACTAGTGCTCTGTTCATAGTTTTGGTAGTTTGAATTATTTTTATATTTTAAGAACCACAGATTGTAATACTTTATGTGGATGAGACTTGCTGTGATTGTAGTATGTGGATGAGGCATGCAGTAATTGTGATATTCTAAAGTTTCAAACTTTCTTACTTTGGATGAGGCATGCAGTGATTGTAATATCTTTTTAAGTCATTAATTGTAATACTTTCTTCTTCTTTTTTCTTTTTTTTTGTTGAGGAAGTGTACAAGTTAAATTATGTTGAAAATTTATAAAATTTTAAACCGCCAAACCGATTCGCATCCATCCACCAAACCGTCAATCCATTCAATCCACATCCGCCGGATTGGTGGACGGATGCGGATTGATTTTTTCCAAACCGCCAATCTAACGGACAGATGACGAATTGGAGATTCCGTGACCGCAACCGACTCGCGGCCACCCCCTAGTTACATGTGCCAAATGGATTCAGTGTTGGTTTGAATTGATTCAATTGGTTCAATATTTACTTGCTATTTTTAATATTTTGAAGTCAGGTATTGTGGTCTATCATTGAAATCAAGTATTGTGGGCTAGTTTTTCAATTGAAATAAAATAATTGAGGGCTGGGTTTGCATTAGGTCCTCTGAAGGCCCACACAAAACACATTATGCATGTGCAAAACAAATATAAAACTAAGCAAAAATGTGTGTTGAACATCATTCACTTGGGCTATCAGGTCCCATTTTGATAATTTATATTATTCACCTTGCGGCTCATTATATATAGATTATTTAAAAAAGGATGATCAAATAAGCGTAATTACATAGTTTTTGTCTTTATGATAAAGATAATTTATTTTTAAAATCATACTTATAATTTATTGGATTAAGTACATTTTTAGTTCTCAAAATATATTATTTGTGTCATCTTAGTTTTCAATATTTAAATTGCATCAATTTAATTGTTAATGTACAAAAAAATGTTTCAACTTGGTCTCACAATCTAATTCTGTTAGTAGATGCAATTAAATTTAAAGAAAAATGTAAAAACTAGCTTCAAAAATTATATTTTTAATCTCCAAAATATATGATCTATCTCATTAATGTGGAAATTCACTTAAAAAAAGAAAATAATTGGGTGAAAAATCCACACCTATGGGATCATATTTATTTGATCTAATGTTTAATCTTTTTTGGTGATGGTGACAGGTTTAATGAAATTGTTTGGTGAGAATGACAACTTATTATTTTGAAGAATTTTTTTCTCTAATTTTGCCCTATCACTGGACCATTGTCGAAACATTATCAGTCGGTCGTCGAAAAAATCACTAGAGGTGGCCAATGGCGGCGGTTGGTGGTGGCTGCCAGTGGCAGTAGTAGTGGTAATGATATGGACTAATAGGTAGATTAGATAAATAAATAAGTGACACATGGACAAATATGTGGATGATACGTGGACAAATAAATGATAATTGGACAAATAGGTGGACAGATAAAAAAATAGGTATGGGTAATATGGTTTTCCAAATTATTTGGTTTTGTTTTTCTAAAAACAGTTTTTTGAAAATTCTACTTTCTTATTTTCCGTATTTTTTTTTTGTTTTTATTGAATTTTTTTAATATTTGAAGCAATTTTTTTTAAAAATTTTTTAGACACACTTAATATAAATACACATACAAAGTATAATTTTTGTGAAAAAATCTTTTAAAAATTCAATAAATACCAAAAATACAAAAAAAATATGAAAATTTAATATATTTTTCGTATTTTACGTATTTGTTAATTTTTTAAAATATTTTTTCACAAATTTTTTACTTTTTAGATACATCTAAGTAAGATGCATCTAAAAAAGTAAAAAAAAATGTTTAAATTTTTAAAAATATTCACTAAAAACAAAAGAACACGAAAAACAAAAAATTCAGTTTTCAAAAAAAATAATTCATAAAACTCAAACCAAACACACTGATTATTTTTTAGCCTCAAAAGTTTTGAAATTGGGCCTATGGCTCGAGTATCCTTAAAAAAATTACACTTTAGTCTTCAAATATGTGATGTGTCATTTTTGATCTCTAAAAATTACACATTTATTATTGATTTTAATGACATCTATTGACCGAATCAGGTTAGGGGACCAAATTAAAAAATATATATTTTTTAGTGTTAGGGACCAAATAGATACAATTTTAATGTTGAGGATCAAAATGAGAAAAAACTCATAATTTAGGGATTAAGGGTGCGTTCGGCAATTGATTTTTTTAGTCAAACAGTGAAGCCAAAAATTTATAGAAAAAGTTATAGATTCATTTTTATTTTTTCTACTTTGGCACTTTTTTTTTTTTTTTTAAAAAAGTTAAAAAGTCATTCTTAAATAATTTAATTCAGTTTAATTTTATATTTTAGTTAAAAATTTCTTTCCAAATGAACTTTAAATATATAATTAATCTTAATTAATTTTTAAAAAATAAATATTATTTATGTAATTATCGTATTAATTTGATTATAGGAGTGGAACACGGGATGGCCAGGGGCCCAAACTATACATCCCCGGTAACTGTAGGAATATAATGACATTAATTTAGAACATCCCAAACCACCTCTTAGTGTACGTGAGTTAAAAAGTGCACTTATTTAGAACATTCCAAACCACCCTTTAGTGTACATGAGTTAAAAGTTTGAGTAAATTATATTGATAATCCTTTTATTTTGTCTCTTGTATTATTTTGATATTTATAATTTTAATTAGTTCAATTTTAGCCCTTAATTTTAAATTTTGTGTCAATTTGATTCAATTGATAATGCCGACTAGAGTATTTCAAAGAAAATGGTCACTAAGTTAGTTAAGGTTAACTCACTAAATTGAATAAATTTATAATTTTGCCTATAGAAACATAACGCATGCCAATTATGTACATATTTCCCATCACAAAACACTAACAATCGTAGTCAATTAGACTAAATTGAGGCAAAAATCATAAATTTAAGGTTAAAAATGAGTCAATTGAAATTATAGGACCAAAATGATACTTGAGCAAAAATATAGGGATTATAGTACAATTTGCCTAAAAAATTTTGTGAAATTCCACTAACAAGAAAAAAAGTAAGGATTTCACAAATAATATGATTTTATAGGCTTTTTATTTTTGTTAATGATGTTTGTTGCTTCATGCACTAGGTACCGATAATTACAATTCCAATTGGTAGCTTGAAAAAGGCGTGGCTCGAATGGCCCGACACTAAACGACGTCGTTTTGGTGTTTTTTTTTTTTCTCGCCATTTTCTGAAGCTGAAGAAGAAGAAAAAGATGAAGAGGAGGAGAAGAAGAAGAAGAAGAAGAAGGAGCTGGGTTTCATCAACATCAACAACATCTTCATCAACATCATCACCATCATCATCATCATCAACAATTTTTTATTTATTTATTTATTTTTCACATCCAAAACAACTAAAAAATATATATATACAGAAAACAGATTCAGATCCAGAACAACTAAAATATATATATATATATATATACAGAAAACAACATCAACATCATCACCATCATCATCATCAACAATTTTTTTTTATTTATTTTTTTTCAGATCCAGAACAAGTAAAAAAAAATAAATATACAAAAAACTGATTTAGATCCAGAACTAAAAATATATATATATATATATATATATATTCATCATCTCCAGATCAACATCATCATCTTCTTCAGATCATCATCTTCAGATCAACATCATCATCTTCAGATCGGTGATGGCAGTCGCCGGTGATGGCGAGTGTCTCTTTCTCTTCTTTTCTTCTCCTCCTCTCTTCCTGTTCTTTCTTTCTTCCTCTTTTCTCCTTCTCTCTCTCTTTTCTGTCTTTTGTCTCTCTGTATTCTGATTCAAAAAGCAAGAAAAAGAAAAAAGAAAAAGAAAAAAAAAAACAGAGAAATCCAAAACGATGTCGTTTTGGGTTTTGAGCCGAATTCGGGCCACCGAATTTCGAGCTACCAAGGATTATTCCGATAATTAACCCCTCCAATGAAATCATTGATCACATTAGCACACTACCAAAATAATAATAATAACAATAATTCATAAAAATAAATAACAAAAAAAAAAAAAATTCCTGTCGAGAGGTGGCTGGAGTGGCGGGAGAAAAAATGTGGGATGATGATAAATTAGCTAATATGGTCCAAAAATAGGTGGCTAGGTTTTAAATATGGTATATATTATCCATTATATATTGAGATTTTAAATTTTTGATACCATTATTTATTAATATTTCGATTAATACTGCCCAATATATGACATATATAGCTCATACCGATACACATTCTAATACTGTTGTCATATGGCCTCATAGAAGTTATTTTTAAGGGGCAATTGGGCCATGCTGTGTGGCCTGCAACTCATGAGCTTGACAATAGAGGCTCCTCTTCCTTGTTGTCTGCGCATTTATCCAATCGATCCCTTGATTTCTCTACCTAGAAATTCCTAAATTCAGAATTTTCAAGCCCATGATTTTTACATGTTATTGTTTAGACTGTATTTTGATCATAAATTTTGTGGGGATTGCATTTATCTTTCTAAATTCCTATCTAAATCTATGATTCAAACAAAATTCGAGTTACTTGTTATTAAAAAAAAAAAAAAAAAAAAAAGAAGGGCAAATTACACACTAATTGTGAGAATCCAAATATAAAAATCAAGTAAATAATTAAATAATAATAATATTACAATCTCAAATATTTTGGTGGTGAATCCTAAAGTGCAAATTAAATATTTGGAAGGTCTTTTAATTAATTTTAAAACCTAAAATAAATTTATGGTGAAAGTCTTTAATTTAGAGGCAAGGTTTATTATAAATAAATAAAAAATAGAAAAGAGCGTGTGACTTGAACTCTAGACCACAAAATTAATAAATAAGGGTCTTACCATTTGAGTTGCATATAACTTATACATATATTTTGTATATTTATCTATTTATTTGACCTACACATGCTTTAGGTGTACCCAACCATTAGTATAAAATAAAAAACAAAAGAAAAACCCTAACTCTCTTATTATTTTCACAACACAACAACAGCCACTTTAGGTTTCTTAGTAGCCGTGATTCATTGAGAGAGAGAGAGAGAGAGAGAGAGAGAGAGAGAGAGAGAGAGAAATTTCTAGCATCTTGTGGTTCTACAACTTTAAGGTATTGTTTTTCTATAATATATTATATCTATGATTATTGTGTATAGATGTTTCGGTGTATTGATTGGAAGAAAAAGGAATGGATTGGCTGATTGTCTAAGTATTCTGTGTATATTATTATCATACAAAATTTTAAAGCGAATTAAAGAGCTAAAGTTGTTAGATAAGAATTCTGTACAGAATCACAAACTTTAGAAATCAAGAAACCATATCAAACGAATGAATTTTCAATTGAAATTTTTACAGTAGATTAATTACATATTGAGTTGCATATCTGAATTTTTTTATCATTTTTGGGAGTCAAAATCCATATAAACTGATGCGTTCAAATCTATCCAGAAAATTGGTTTTAAACAGTAAATTCGGGAGTGTTGTTCCCTTTGGGTATAAATCCAAAAATTCAAATTAGCGTCATTAGAACCGGTTACGAGTCTAGTTTCTTACATTTTTGGCCTTTCATTGATTGCTCGTGTATATTAAGAGAACCGTCAATCTCTTTAAAGTGCTGCAGAAAACAACATATTTGGATATAATAAATTGTAGATAATTATTTTGATAAGCAAATCAAGTGAAACCAATTGGGTTTGAAACTTAGGATATATTAGTTGATATCTGGAGATTTTTGGAATTTTTTGAATAGCGTGGAGTGGGTTTTGTAATTTTCAAAGTTAGCGAATAGATTGGGAAAACTTGTTTAAAACTCTGTTTTATCTTAAAGTCACTTTTAGTTAAGTTTCGATCGGAACCTATGTCTTGGGTGATTTTAGACCTTGAAGAACATGAACTCAGGTAATATTTAAGAGTAACTGTGAGTTGGGTTGAGCAGTGTTAGTGCGCTTTAGTTTGGGGTTACTTAGTTCTTATTCTTTAGTATTTTTAAATTAGTAGTGACGTGTAGTTTTCATATTGGTTCAGGGCACTAGTTGGACTTTCATACTCTATTTGAGGATTATATTATTTCGTTTTCAGGTGAGTAGTTTCATGCTACATATTTTTATAAATGTTCCCCTACCCTGAGCGGTTGGAAAATTAAATTGTTGTTTTAAGACTAAACTGCTTTGATAAATTATTATATTATCAATGGAATCAAATTATTTTGGAAACATGTGTGAACTTGGCATATTGTAAACTATTTGTTTTGGTCTCATGTTTATAATGATGAACTACCATGTTTTGCGAAACTGATGTGTATTGATTATTGGGACCATGTGTGTATTTAGTCCAGGGAAATTATTCCACTATGTGTGGTGACTCTGGCCACTAGGGAACAGATCCGCGTTGGGCCGTGATGATTCTAGTGCTCAATGATTGTAAGGAAAAGACCTTAAAAAAAAATTAGGTGACCTTCAATCGGATCGTCTTTAAGAAAAGGCCTAGGTGCCACCCTGAGGATGACTGTTAGTTCGGTATTGGATCCAACGGGACTTATAGCCTTGAGAACTGTGTGGCATATTATTTGTTTTTATTAGTATCCAGAAAATTATTGGTGTTCATGTTATAATCTGTTTTAAGTGAAAAATGTCAATTATCATGTTCTTGCGAGACATGAGTATTTTAAGTGTTAAACTGTGGAACCTTCTTTTTGAAACAGATTGTATTTACCAAACTGTATGCCAATCTAGTTTCTGTGATATATATCTTATTTTGGAATCAAACCCTGTTTTCAAAACTGTATTTACTATCCATGTTGCTACTCACTGAGCTATCAGCTGACTTAGTTTTTATCACTTCCAGGTGTTAGAAGGACTTAGGGTGGACTCATGGCGTAGTGGGGACTCTATTGCATGGACCTTTAGGACATTCATTTATTTTATTTTAGCTTGTTATGTCGGGTTTTGTACATACATTGTGGTTGGGTCTGATTTAGAATTATTTTATTTTGTAGGCAGTTTATGTGCCATTTAGTATATATTTTTGGAAGTTGGTTATGGTTGATTTTACCATTTATATTTGTGACATGTCAGTGGATTGATTTTTGATTTATTTATTTCTGAGCTATCGTCACATTTATTCTTTGGGATTTTTGAGTTCATGTTTAGTCTTACGTGTGCCTTGGGCTTAGTTCTTGTGGGCCACGGCCGGTCATACCTAGATTTGGGGTGTGACACTAATAATCAATGTATTTTTTCCATTGTGCCATTTTGGTCCATACATTTTCAATTAACTTGATTTTGACATTTCATTTTAAATTTTGCGTCAATTTGGTCTATTTTTTTATTTTTATCTCAGTATCCGGCCCACTTGACCAACTAATACGAAGGACCAATCCCACCGTTTACTAGCAAGGGGCCAATTAAAGCAAGGGAATTTGGTCCAATTACTATCTTTGGTTAGCGCTTTTGACTAAAAATCATTGAATTGAATGAAATTAACTTACTAAGTTGAGCAAGTTTAGAATTTTATCCTTAAAAGTAAGACACTTGCTTACTTACGTGCACATTATTTAGAAATAACGCTAGCGGGAGCAATCAATTTGACCAAATTGATACAAAATCAAAAATTTATAGTCAAAATCAAATCAATTGAAATTACCGGGATCAAAAAATGACATAAATGCTAAATTATAGAGACTATCAGCATAATTTGGCCAAAAAAAAAAAAAAAGACAATGGGATGGACTTTCTTGACATTTGTATTAAAGGCAAACTTTAGGGGGTGTGGGTGTAATTTACTCATAAATATTGTGACAGATTGACAAAAAATTATGAATTTTAAACTGTAGGAAAACATGGGTTTTTAGGAGAAAAGGCATTGCTCAATCAAAGAACAGTGTAAAGTGTAATATAGTTGACTACTACCAATTTTATAAGTATAGTTTAATTTATAAATGTTGTTTGTTTGTAAACTAGGGCATATGATGTGTATTGTTACTATGCAATGTGTGCTTGAAGCTATAACTTAATTATGTAAGATCTTATTTCACGGAGTCATTATCGGAACACAATTTGATTGAAAGAATCTGCATGAGTTTTAGGTGTCTAAGTGTAGGTAGTATTGAGAGTTTTGTTATCATTGGTTGGTTTCATGCTATTTGTTCAACAAATCTGCATGTTTGACGAATCACATTGTGTGTAAAATATTTGTCTTCACCTAATTAATGCCTATTCATGCACTTGCTTACACGTATATATATTGATATTTCTGAGGGAGTGAGATGTTTTTATATATATAGAGGACCTCCCCTCTTGTTTTCAAGGTTAGAAAATTTTAGAGCAAAGTATTTTTTCTCTCTCTACAATTCTCTCTTGCTCTTGCAAATTTCTTGAACCTTTGCCTATACACTCTAAACCAAAGCTTACTATCTTTGAGCTAAGGTACTTTTGAGCCATCTTTGAGCTCTTGAGGGTGTGTATGTCTTGAATGATTGCTTAGAAGTGTTCTTATCTTCAAGAGGTATAAGGCTTGGCTTATTGTTTTGCTTTATTTGCTTCTTTTCCTACTGATTTTCTACTGTTTTTGGGTTGTATAAACTCTGTAATTTTGGGCTGAAACTTGTGGTTTAAGGCCTTTAAAGGTAGAGGGGTGGTTCAGCTTTCTTTCCACCTTGCTTCTCTAGCTTTTACCCTTGTGTTTCCCACCTTTACACTATCTTTTTTTGAGCTTTTAAATATTAATTTTCAGAACTTTTTTAGTGGTTAAAATGTTGTTTTGAAGTCCAAAAATGGAGGAGGTAACCTCCCTTCCTTATGTCTTGTTTACTAGCTTACATAGCTCTATGTTTTAACTTATTGTTCTAACCATTTTTGCCTTAATTCCAGTATGTTTTAAGACTTATTTAGCATTGTTTTATGACTGTTTTTAGGTGTTCATTGCATTTGAGCCATGTATTGCATACTTGTAGTATAATTGTCCTTGTAGGTTGGTGGTTTAGGCTTTAGCCACTAACCTATTTAAGTTGATAGTAGTTGTTTATGGCTTTCCATACTTGTTTTTACCTCTAATCACTTCTGCAACCTCCCTCATTTCTTGGCTTTTGCTTTGCTTTGAAAGTTGGTTCAAACTAGTTTCTTGTTTCAAGCATGAGATTAAGGTCTTATGCTTAATGGTTTAATCCCTTTGGGGGTTCATTACTAACAGCATGACACATCTCTCATGCCTAAAACAACTCTTGGTTTGATACTTCTTTCTGTTAGAGGACTTAAAGCTCTCCTTTGGACTTAATTTATTAAGGAATAGTTGGTAATTAAAATGGAGTATTACAATGAGAACTAAAAATGATGCAAGATAATAACTTGGTTTGGGTTCAATCGAATGTTAATTGAACTCTTGAGTCTTGAAACATTTCATACTTGTTAGTGATGAAAACGGTTCAAGAATCAATATCAACCACTTCCCTTGATCAATCCATGATATGGAGAAGGTTTGAGAGTCTTTATTTGTTGCATTTATTGAACTTGCACACTTTGATTCATAGGCCATCATGCAATGAAATTGCATTAATTGATGGTTTATTGATCAAGTTTACCACTCCTTTAAGCTATTTGATGATAAAAAGGGGTAAGTTGTGGAAATAACCCTTGAGAATACTCTACTCTTGCTCTGTTTGCTCTCTATTGCAGCAGAAAAAACCAAGCATCAATAGTCAGCAGGCCATTGTAGCTCGACTTTTTCACGCCCCCATTTTCGAAAGTTCAAAATAAGCTCTACAGTTCGGACTCCCGCGGTTCTCAATCTAATCTCACAAGTACAATGTAAAATTTAATAAACACCAAATAGTCCAAATCCAGCAAATTTTTTTTGAAAAATCTATTTTGAATCAAATTGCCAAAAATGGATTGCTTTGCCAGATATAGAGTAGCCACCTAAATATTTTATTTTGGAAAAATTTAGGAAACCCATGACTCGTGCCAAAGGCCACGTGTCCATAATCACCAAGATTGTCTCGGCTCGGGAACTTAGGTATGAGGGGGGAAGGTCATGAATACATTTGAGACCCCCTGCTCGCCTGATCAAAGATCGGCCTCTACTAATCATGATATGATTTTTATCAACATTATATACTCTTGTTCTGGTTTATTAGACTAGCATTACTATGTGATGTGCACACACGCAAGTATAGACTAACATTGCAAGAATTGGAACACTTGAGTCATGTTCGTTTTGAAAATTGTTTCGAAATATGTACCACTTGAAAAAGTGATCGCATATAAACATTGCTCAATTATTCCAAGTAATAAGCCTTCATCCACAGGCATTCAAGTAATTATAGAATTTAAGCACTTAGCCTTATGGCAAGCATGCTAAACATGACAACATCAAAACTCATGCGATTATGCTAAAGTGAGTAAAAGACTCACCAGTACTCTAAGCCAAAAGAGAAATGAGTTAGAAAAATGCATGATCCTAACTTATGCAATATGATTAATGCAACATATGTGATATGCAATCTAAATAGGCTCGGCTAGTAATATGGCATATGAATCAATTTGATAATATGTGGTCTAAGCACGTATTCAAAAAAATATAAGCGATAACAATGCAAGTAGAATGATGAATCGAGCCGCGATACATTCAATACAAGTGGATGCAAACATGAAAATTGCTAATTGAAACATAATGTCCCTAAACTAACCATCATAAGCTAGTAAATAAAAAGGAGAAAGACGTGGGGTTGGAAGACATACACATTATTACATTGCGCTCTCACTGTCATGACCCAAACCCGGCCCTATGGGTTTAGCACCGTAACCGGCCAGTAATCCGAGATCACCGAAGGCCTGCTTAACAGTAATACAGTAAAACAGAGTACAGGGCCTGGCGGAAGCCAATACAGTAAATAAATAATGTCCATAGAGCTGTGGCAGTCTGTATGCTAAAAAGATTTTTCATACATATATGCATAGACAGTACAATATAGAACAGCATAGATATATATATACATACATATCATTCAGTGCAACAGGGACCCAATCCCTGTATAACAGTACAGTAAACATTCAGTCTATACAATCCGTTCGGTCATTACAGGACAGTAAGGCAGTGCAAAATGGGGGAATACTAAAACACCCCTAAGCCCTAACATAGCAGGCTCAGAACCTCGCAGTGAGGCACATTGGCTAGCTTGACAAAACTGGGACTCTATCCCGACGCCTCTAGCTTTGATCCGGTGCCTGTACACCTACATATATATATATGAGCAGTGAGCTAAAGCCCAATGAATAACATGATGCATAAAGGGTTAAGAATGAATGTCCATATCGTCATGAAAACAATTCATTAAACAGTATTTCAGTTGCTCAGTACAGTAAACAGTTATATGTGGTACATCCCTCAGCATAGCAGTGTAGTAGCAATAGGTCTTAAAGACCGAACAGTAATGATGGCCATCATAACAGTAAACAGTAGTGGTTCCAACATGGGAACCCATTCGGTTAGGCAAATCCACCCGTTCATAGACCGTCGGTGGAGCTATCCGTTCATAGACCGTCAATAGCTCATTAGCCAAATCCGCCCGTTCATAGACCGTCGATGGCAAGAAATATCTCACACGGTAGCAGTAACAGTAAACAGTAGTTCTAAGGATGCCACAACACAATTCAGGATATCGGACATGCATTCATTAAGTAAACAGTAAACAGTTCAGTAGCAGTTCCATTCAGTAGACAGTTCAGAAGATAATCATTTTTTTTGAACATATCTTTATACAATTGTTACTCACAGTGTTTTGGGCTATCAGTAGCTAGAGCGTCCCCTCGGAATGCCAACCCTATACAGTTAACAGATTGAACACGCTCTAAGTTTAACAGTTGGGAAGTACAATAATTAACTCCCTATTATGCCTCGGTGTGTTCTACATCTATATCCTCATTAAGATGTCTTAAACTAGGCCTAAGAATGCCTAGGATGGGATGAGGATGCGAAAATGCACTTAGAAAACAATTCCAGAATTTTCAGTGAAACAGGGCCTCCGCTCGAGCGCAGGTTTCCCCGCTCGAGCGGACAGGCAAACAAAGGTTCCCGCTCGAGCGTGTCACACAACCCTCCGCTCGAGCGCACATTACTCCGCTCGAGCGGACTTATGATCAGTGCAGGATTCTGGATGCTCGATTTCTCCGCTCGAGCGCGCATTTCTCCGCTCGAGCGGACTGCGACACAGATCAAGCAAATGCTGAGGGCTTGATTTCCCCGCTCGAGCGCTACTTCTTCCGCTCGAGCGGAAACTCAAATTCTGGAAAAATGCAGATTGCACATTCAAGCTAAAAACCAAGTTTAGATGCTCCAAATCCGATCCTCTTGGGCCCATTCTTTGGAAAACACCTCTAGATCCAATGTATAACAAGTTTCAAAAGCCAATTTGCACATGCAAGGGCCAAGAGTTGGTCAATTAAGACCATTTTCCAAACCCATTTCAAGAACAATCTCAAAACATGCAATGCATGAGTTTTTAACCAAATTCAAGGGTCAAATCTTGCTCTAATGAGCTCAATAGTTGAAAAACAAAATGAAAACATGGACTTTGATAGAAACATGAGCATGCATGCATAATCCATCATGAATTCCACTTCAAAATGCACCAAAATGGCCATGCATGCATGAATTCAGGCATAATTCAACCTTTATGCACTAAATCATGGCTTGATTCTACAATGGAGCCTAGAACATGCAAGATGAAGCTCAAGACAACAAAAAGAAGATGGATTTTCTTACCTAAGTCTCAATTACAAGTCTTGCAAGCTCAAATTAGCAACTACACTTCAATTTCTTCAAGATTACTAAGCAATGCCAAGCAAAAGGAGATGAAATCAACTCTCCTAATCTTCTCTCTCTAATTTCGGTGGTTGAAGGCAACAAGAGGGCTGATGAAATGTTGTTTGGATGTGATAAGGCTCTACCATAGTAATAAACAATGGCTCCACTCACCATGGCAATTTGGTAAATATGCCAAACTAGGCACTTTAACTTGTTTTACCCTAATTTAATCATACCTAATCAGTTTTCAGGTAATTATACCATAAAATCACATTATTTCTACTGATCATGGAACACTAAGCGGTTTCTAATTCGGCAGCCGATAAGGCCTTCAATTAGCAGTTTAAACATAAAACACGAACAGATATGTAATCGATCAAACAGATAAAATATGCAATACAATAGATAAACTCAATCAATTCAGTTTCAGTTTCAGTCAGTCAGTTCAGTATTTTATTCAGTTCACTTATCAGTCATAATCAGTTCAGTTTATCAGTAATCGGTGGTTAATCGGTAAGTAGTAACGAGGGTCGTTACAGTCTCCCCTCCTTAAAAAGAGTTTAGCCCTCTAAACTCGAATTACCTTCAGTCTGGAAGAAAACAGGGTTCAGTGGGAATAAATCAAGATATCTCCTGGCCATGTCATCTTCCCTTTCCCAAGTGGCATACACACCACCATGGTTCTGCCAGTCCACTTTCACCAGTGGGATCTCTTTGTTTCTCAACTTCTTGATCCGTCGGTTTACAATCTGTATGGGCCGTTCCTCGTAAGTGTAGTCATCACTCAACACTATCCGAGTAGGCTCAATCACGTAAAACGGATCTCGAAGATAGTCTCTCAACATCGAAATGTGGAAGACGTTATGCATATGCTCCATTTCAGGAGGAAGCGCAACTTGATACGCCACCGGATTGATTTTCTCAATAATCTCATACGGTCCGACATACCTCGGCGCTAACTTGCCTTTGACTCCAAAACGAGTCTGGCCATTCATTGGTGTCACTTTCACAAAAATGTGATCACCCACTTCATATTCTCTGTCCCGTCTTCTGACATCCGCATAACTTTTCTGTCTGCTCTGTGCAGTTTTCAGCCTCTGCTGTATCAGTTTCACTTTCTCAGTCGTTTCATATACAATCTCAGGCCCGAGCAAAGGCCCATCTCCAACTTCTGCCCAGCAAATTGGAGATCTACATTTCCTGCCATACAATGCCTCGAAAGGCGCCATACCGATACTCGAATGGTAACTGTTGTTGTAGGCGAATTCAACTAATGGCAGATGACTTTCCCAATCTCCCTGAAAATCAAGGACACACATTCTCAGTAAATCCTCCAAAGTCTGGATGGTCCTTTCTGACTGTCCATTTGTCTGAGGATGATAGGCACTACTCAATCTCAATTCAGTACCCAATGCAGTCTGTAGGCTTTGCCAAAACCTCGATGTAAACTTCGAATCCCTGTCAGAAACAATAGACACAGGCACTCCGTGCAATCTAACAATTTCATCAATATACAGTACAGCCAATCTGTCCGCGTTATAAATTGTCTTGACAGGTAAGAAGTGTGCAGATTTTGTCAGTCTATCAACAATAACCCAAATAGAGTCCATACCTTTTCTGGAGCGAGGCAATCCAACGATAAAATCCATCGTGATATGCTCCAATTTCCACTCCGGTATGGGTAAGGGTTGCAGTAAGCCCGCGGGTCGCTGATGTTTAGCTTTGACTTGTTGGCAATGAAGACATTTCGACACAAAGTCGGCAATTTCCTTCTTCATTCCCAGCCACCAGAAATTCTGTTTCAGATCTTGATACATTCTTGTATTCCCCGGGTGGATAGACAATTTGGAATTGTGGCCTTCTCGCAGCACTCTTCTTTTTAGTTCAGTGTCATTCGGCACACACAGTCTTTCTTGAAATTTTAGCACATTGTTCTCAAATTTGAAACCCGGTCTCGGCTTAGACTCTCTTTCTTCGATGATCTTTTTCAAATAGTCATCCAGTTGCTGTTTCTCTTTAATTTCTTCTATCAAGGCTGGTTGAGCAGTAATAACAGCTATCGTTCCCCCTTGTTCCCTCAAAATAACTTCAATTCCGGATTTTTCAATATCACGAAGCAATTCTTTTTGTCCAGTGAGCAAACAGGCTAAGTTGCAACCGATTTCCGGCTCAGTGCATCGGCAACAGTATTGGCTTTTCCCGGGTGGTACAGAATCTGTAAGTCATAATCTTTAATCAATTCCAGCCATCTCCGCTGCCTCATATTCAGCTCTTTCTGAGTGAAGAAGTACTTCAGGCTCTTGTGATCGGTATATACTTCACATGTTGCCCCATACAGATAGTGACGCCAGATTTTCAGTGCAAACACTACTGCAGCCAGTTCCAGGTCATGGGTTGGGTAGTTCTTTTCATGCGGCCTCAGTTGTCGGGAAGCATAAGCAATAACTCTCCCATTCTGCATTAAAACACACCCCAAACCCTTATGAGAGGCATCACTAAATACAGTATAACCATCCGTACCTGAAGGTAAAATCAGAACCGGTGCAGTCACAAGTCGGGTTTTCAATTCTTGAAACGCTGATTCTCTTTGGTCAGTCCAGTCAAATGATGTCCCCTTCTGAGTCAACTGAGTCAGTGGTAAGGCAATTTTGGAGAAATCTTTGACAAATCTCCTGTAATATCCGGCCAAGCCCAGAAAGCTTCGGACTTCAGTCACATTCGTTGGTCTAGGCCAGTTCACTACAGCTTCAATTTTCTGCGGATCAACAGATATACCGTCTTTGCTGACAACATGCCCCAAAAACATAACATGGTCAAGCCAAAATTCACATTTAGACAGTTTAGCATACAGTTTCTGTTCTCTTAAGGTCTGTAGGGCAAGTTTCAAATGGTGTTCATGTTCCTCTCTAGTCTTAGAATAAATCAGGATGTCATCAATGAATACAACAATGAAATCATCAAGGTATGGTTTAAAAATTATGTTCATAAAGTCCATAAATGCAGCAGGGGCATTCGTGACTCCGAACGGCATAACTAAAAACTCATAATGGCCATACCTCGTTCTAAAAGCAGTTTTATCAATGTCTTCTGACTTCACTTTCAGTTGATGATACCCCGATCTGAGGTCAATCTTGGAAAACACTTGTGCACCTTGTAACTGATCAAACAGGTCATCAATACGCGGTAAAGGATATTTATTCTTTACAGTTAGCTTGTTCAGTTCGCGGTAATCAATGCACAATCTCAGTGAACCATCTTTCTTCTTTACAAACAAAACAGGAGCGCCCCATGGTGAAGTACTGGGCCTGATGAACTTCTTGTCTAACAGTTCTTGCAATTGCACTTTCAATTCCTTCAGTTCAGTTGGGGCCATTCTGTAGGGAGCTTTGGATATCGGCTGTGTACCCGGAATCACATCAACAGTAAATTCAATCTCCCTGTCAATTAAATCCCCTAGTAGTTCATCTGGAAAAACATCTGGGAATTCTCTGACTATAGGAATACAGTTCACATCAGTCTTAACATAATCATCAATAGGTACAGTCAATACGGAACATATATCCTTTATACCCCTTTCTAATCAATTTACAGGCTTTCACAGATGAAATCAAATACGGAGGAGGTACCACTCCAACTCCACTAAATACAAATTCAGGCAACCTAGGCGGATGAAAAATAACTTGCTTGGTCATACAGTCAATAGTAGCATGGTATTTTTGTAACCAGTCCATCCCCAATATCACATCAAAATGGTCAATATTCAACGACAGTAAATCAATAAACAGATGTGCACCCCAACAATAATTTCACAAGCAGGATACATATAAGCACATGTCATGGATCCTCCTACGGGTGATGATACAGCTAGCAGATAATTCATAGGCTCTAAGGGTCTATTCAATTTACGCGAAAAAGCATGCGACACATAAGAATGTGTGGACCCCGAATCAATCAACACATATGCATTTTGAGCACAGATAGAGAGGACACCTGACACAACAGTTTCAGTGTTTTGCACGTCTCCCGGTACTAGGGCGAACACTCGGCCCTGCCTCATAGGCTCTTTCCCTGCAGCTTTGGGGTTAGGCCTTGGTGCTACAGTTGACGCTGCTGCGCTTGGTGTAGCTTTACCACTAGCCTGCGGGGTAGAGGGGCAGTCTCTAACCATGTGGCCCACCTTGCCACACCTGAAACAAGCTCCAGTTATTTGGTGACAAACCCCTTTGTGCTTCCTGCCACACTCGGAACATGGTGAAATGAAATCACCTCTTTGACTGGGGCTAGTTGTTGACCCCGTATTCTGTTTCTTGTTTGATGGGTTGTGCTTGCCTTTCTTGAATTTGAAATTCTGTCTTTTACCACGCCATTCCGACGCTGGTAATTCAGACTGTTTCACTGCCTCGATGTTTGACTCGGCCATCAAAGCTCGGTCAAGAACATTTACATAGCTCGGTAATTTCAAAACACTGATTCGGTCCAATATGGCAACATTCAGGCCGCCTTCAAACCTCCTGGCTTTCTTGTAGTCGGTGTCCACCATATACGGTGCATACCTAGCAAGTTCGGTAAATTTCTTCTCATACTCGGCAACAGGCATTTTGCCCTGCCTCAGTTGTTCAAACTCAGTTACTTTCCTGTCCCTGATGCACTGGGGAAAATACTTTTCAAAGAAGGACTCCTTGAACTGAGCCCAAGTCATAACGGTATTGTCCTTACGGGTAAGCATCCACCACCTTCTTGCTTCCTCTTACAGAGTGAAGGTAGCCAGCAGCACTTTATGCGCTTCAGAACATGGAAAAACCTCAAACAACTTCTCAGTCTCAAGAACCCAAGCTTCAGCCTTTAACGGTTCAAGGCCTCCCTGAAAGGATGGCGGTTTTAGTTTGCTGAACTTCTGGGTGAGAGCAATTATGTCCCCATCATTCGGATTCACATTAGGTTCCGGCTGTACCGGTGGAGGAGGAGGTGGGGGCTGTTGGTTCTGTTGTTGCTCAAGTCTGGCAGTTATCAGTTCCATCATTCTCTCCATTCTGGCCATTCTAGCCTCAGTGGATGAGGATTCAGATTCATTTGCAGTTGTGTTATCCATTTTTCTATAAACAGTTATAGCAGTTGTAACACAAACAGTTACATATTTAGACAGTTGTCACATTAACATATATTCAGTCATATCATAACCACACACTTTTCATGCTCATGCGATGCCCTAATTGCTTTTCTAGGACACCCTATGGCTCATTTGGACACGTGTGTGCGGTATAAACTCGTGGTTAAGTATCGCTCTGATACCACTCTGTCACGACCCAAACCCGGCCCTATGGGTTTAGCACCGTAACCGGCCAGTAATCCGAGATCACCGAAGGCCTGCTTAACAGTAATACAGTAAAACAGAGTACAGGCCTGGCGGAAGCCAATACAGTAAATAAATAATGTCCATAGAGCTGTGGCAGTCTGTATGCTAAAAAGATTTTTCATACATATATGCATAGACAGTACAATATAGAACAGCATAGATATATATATACATACATATCATTCAGTGCAACAGGGACCCAATCCCTGTATAACAGTACAGTAAACATTCAGTCTATACAATCCGTTCGGTCATTACAAGACAGTAAGGCAGTGCAAAATGGGGGAATACTAAAACAACCCTAAGCCCTAACATAGCAGGCTCGGAACCTCGCAGTGAGGCACATTGGCTGGCTTGACAAAACTGGGACTCTACCCCGACGCCTCTAGCTTTGATCCGGTGCCTGTACACCTACATATATATATATGAGCAGTGAGCTAAAGCCCAGTGAATAACATGATGCATAAAGGGTTAAGAATGAATGTCCATATCGTCATGAAAACAATTCATTAAACAGTATTTCAGTTGCTCAGTATAGTAAACAGTTATATGTGGTACATCCCTCAGCATAGCAGTGTAATAGCAATAGGTCTTAAAGACCGAACAGTAATGATGGCCATCATAACAGTAAACAGTAGTGGTTCCAACATGGGAACCCATTCGGTTAGGCAAATCCACCCGTTCATAGACCGTCGGTGGAGCTATCCGTTCATAGACCGTCAATAGCTCATTAGCCAAATCCACCCGTTCATAGACCGTCGGTGGCAAGAAATATCTCACATGGTAGCAGTAACAGTAAACAGTAGTGCTAAGGATGCCACAACACAATTCAGGATATCGGACATGCATTCATTCAGTAAACAGTAAACAGTTCAGTAGCAGTTCCATTCAGTAGACAGTTCAGAAGATAATCATTTTTTTTGAACATATCTTTATACAATTGTTACTCACAGTGTTCTGGGCTATCAGTAGCTAGAGCGTCCCCTCGGAATGCCAACCCTATACAGTTAACAGATTGAACACGCTCTAAGTTTAACAGTTGGGAAGTACAATAATTAACTCCCTATTATGCCTCGGTGTGTTCTACATCTATATCCTCATTAAGATGTCTTAAACTAGGCCTAAGAATGCCTAGGATGGGATGAGGATGCGAAAATGCACTTAGAAAACAATTCCAGAATTTTCAGTGAAACAGGGCCTCCGCTCGAGCGCAGGTTTCCCCGCTCGAGCGGACAGGCAAACAAAGGTTCCCGCTCGAGCGTCAACTTCCCCGCTCGAGCGTGTCACACAACCCTCCGCTCGAGCGCACATTACTCCGCTCGAGCGGACTTATGATCAGTGCAGGATTCTGGATGCTCGATTTCTCCGCTCGAGCGCGCATTTCTCCGCTCGAGCGGACTGCGACACAGATCAAGCAAATGCTGAGGGCTTGATTTCCCCGCTCGAGCGCTACTTCTTCCGCTCGAGCGGAAACTCAAATTCTGGAAAAATGCAGATTGCACATTCAAGCTAAAAACCAAGTTTAGATGCTCCAAATCCGATCCTCTTGGGCCCATTCTTTGGAAAACACCTCTAGATCCAATGTATAACAAGTTTCAAAAGCCAATTTGCACATGCAAGGGCCAAGAGTTGGTCAATTAAGACCATTTTCCAAACCCATTTCAAGAACAATCTCAAAACATGCAATGCATGAGTTTTTAACCAATTCAAGGGTCAAATATTGCTCTAATGAGCTCAATAGTTGAAAAACAAAATGAAAACATGGGCTTTGATAGAAACATGAGCATGCATGTATAATCCATCATGAATTCCACTTCAAAATGCACCAAAATGGCCATGCATGCATGAATTCAGGCATAATTCAACCTTTATGCACTAAATCATGGCTTGATTCTACAATGGAGCCTAGAACATGCAAGATGAAGCTCAAGACAACAAGAAGAAGATGGATTTTCTTACCTAAGTCTCAATTACAAGTCTTGCAAGCTCAAATTAGCAACTACACTTCAATTTCTTCAAGATTACTAAGCAATGCCAAGCAAAAGGAGATGAAATCAACTCTCCTAATCTTTCTCTCTCTAATTTCGGTGGTTGAAGGCAACAAGAGGGCTGATGAAATGTTGTTTGGATGTGATAAGGCTCTACCATAGTAATAAACAATGGCTCCACTCACCATGGCAATTGGTAAATATGCCAAACTAGGCACTTTAACTTGTTTTACCCTAATTTAATCATACCTAATCAGTTTTCCGGTAATTATACCATAAAATCACATTATTTCTACTGATCATGGAACACTAAGCGGTTTCTAATTCGGCAGCCGATAAGCCTTCAATTAGCAGTTTAAATATAAAACACGAACAGATATGTAATCGATCAAACAGATAAAATATGCAATACAATAGATAAACTCAATCAATTCAGTTTCAGTTTCAGTCAGTCAGTTCAGTATTTTATTCAGTTCACTTATCAGTCATAATCAGTTCAGTTTATCAGTAATCGGTGGTTAATCGGTAAGTAGTAACGAGGGTCGTTACACTCACGAAGGAGAGTCTGAATGAACTAAGCTAATTAACTAACTAATCAAAACTAAGCTAATTATTACGAATTAGCTAAATTATTTTACTAATTATTACAACACATGAATTAACTAACTAGTTAATTAACTAATTGCAAAATGAAATTGAATAGCTAGTTGAACTAACTAATTAAATACAACACTTGAATAGCTACAATTAATTATAACAAATATTTACTCTAAATATTAAACAGGCTCGATATGCAAAGAATGCTCATGTTCGGTTTCCACCCGAAAAGCCATTGTTTTGCTTCCAAACACCTCTGTTTGCACAGTTAAATACCAACACTATTGCCCACTTCCATAACAACTCTGCTCCACCTTACCAACATACTGCTCAATTTTGCATTAGTGGCCGGCCGGCCAGGGATAAAGGCTGCCGGCCATCAAAGGTGGTCTGTCGGCCACCTGCCAGCCATGGTAAGTGGCCTGCCGGCCATTGCTACACAGGCTTATCTTGCTGCAACAGAGACAAACAGAGCATATACAGGGTATTTCAAGGGTTTGTTTGCAAAACTCACCCTTCATTTTCATGAACAAATTAAAGGAGTAGCAAATTTGGTTCGCAAACCATCAATGGATGCAATTTCATTACATGATGGCTTGTGAAACCAAGTGTGCAAGTTCAATAAATGCAAAACGAGACACAAACCTCCCCCCTTTCATGAATGATCAAGGAAAGAAGTTGACCTTGAAGACTTGAATCATTTCATCACTAGCAAGTATGAAATGGTTCAAGCTTCCACGTGTTCAATTAACGTCCGATTGAACACAATCAAATTATTATCTTGTTCACTTTTAATTCCAAATTTTAGTTACTTCATTTTAGTTACCATCCATCCTTTAATCAATTGAGTCCAAAAGGTGAGATTAAGTCCTCTAGTGGAAAGATGGCTCAAAACACAAGTTGTTTTGGGTATGAAAGAATCATCATACCATTGGTAATGAACTCCTAAAGGGATTAAATCATTAAGTATGAAGCCTCAATTTCATACTTGGGCAAACAAGTGACTTGAAATCACTTTCAAAGCAAAATAAAAAAGCCTAGAAATGAGGGAGGTTGTAGAGATTATTAGTGTTGAAATGAAGTATGAAAAGCCAAAAATAATTGCTATCAACTCAAATAAGTGATGTCTAAGACCTAAAACATCAAGCTTATGAGGACAATTACACTAGAAGTATGCTATACAAAGCTTAAAAGACTGAAACAACTAAGACAAGTTCTAAAAAAGTCCTAAACAAAGCCTAAAACATGCTGGACTTGAGCCAAAAAAGTCTAGAAAATTGGCTAACATATAGAGCAAGCTAGGCTACTAAACAAGATACAAGGAGGGGAGGCTAACCTCTCCAAATTCGAACTTCAAAACATGGTTTTAGCCACTGAAAAAGCTCTGAAAATTAGTGTTTAAAAACTTAGAAAAAGATAGTATAATGGTGGGAAATACAAGGGCAAAGGCCTCAAAAACAAGGTACAAAGAAATGCTATCAACCCCTTAACTTTTAATGGCTTTAAACCCAAGCTTCAGCCTAAAAAACACAGAGTTTTGAAAGCCCAAAACAATGGAAAAACAGTAGGAAAAATAATAGAGAAAACAAGCAAATATGTAAAGCATTATATCTCTTGAAGAGAAGAAAAAATTCCAAGAAACAAAACCAAGTAAACACACCCTCTAAAGCTCAAACCAAGCTCAAGAATACCTCAGCTCAAAGATGGTGAGATTTGGTTAAGGGTGTATAGGCAAAGGTTAAGGAATTGTAGGCAAAAATATAGAGATTTGGTAGAGAGAGAGAGAGAGAGAATTGCACAGAGAGAGGAAAATTTTGGAGCCCAAAATTTTCTAACCTTAAAACATGAGAGAGGGGCCTCCCATATATAGAAAATATGAAATTCCCTCAAAGAGATCCAGCCCTACACGTGGGGATAAATGCATGCATCGGTGCAAACAGCTGGTACAGCTGACATAAAATATCTGCAAAATACACTGGTGGCCGGCTGGCATCACTGGTGGCCGGTAAGCTACATCAGTGGCCAACAGCCTCTAAAAGTGGTCAGCAGGCCACCAAAAGCTGCAGGCTTGATGAACCACGGCTTGGTCCAAAACTGAGGCAACAAGGGTGCAGAGTTTGAAAGGCTTAAAATTGTGGCATCCGGCTTAGGACTTCGAGCACTTGGTGAGCAAATACGTTCATCATCGGGTGTGCATGCGAGGACGACCAAGTCGTAAGGGCCGTAAAAAATGGGGTGTCTACAGCCACCTTTTATGGCCAACAAGCCATCATTTATGGACAGCAGGCCACCTTTGCAAAACTAGGCAATAGACTTTTGAAACAGAACAGAGTTGGTTCTAAGGTGAAAAACAGTGCAAGTGTTCTACTGTGCAACAAAGGCATTTGGCAGCAGAACAGTGGCCTTTTTCGGGTGAAACCCGCGTGCATACATGAGCATTCCTTATTTCTTGAGGTGGAATAGTTAGAGTAGTTAGCTTAATACTTTTCTCATATTGTATTCATGTTGTAATTAGTTAATTTGTAATTTATTAGTTAGTTCTAATTTGTTAAATAGTTAATTAGTATAGTTAATTAGTTAGAATAGTTAATTCATTTGTTGTTGTAATAATTAGTTAAGTAGCTTAGCTAATTTATTCATTTCATTTTGTAATAGTTAGTTAATTTGTAGTAATTAGTTTAGCTAGTTAGTTTATTCAGACCCTCCTGTGTGAGGGCGCAAACTTGCAATAACGTGTATGTCTTCTAACTCCACGTCTTTCTCCCTTTTTATTTACTTGCTTATGATGGTTAGTTTAGGACATCATGTCTTGTTTAGCATATTTCATGCCTTGCATCCATCATCTTGCATGCATTGGGCTTGGCACATCATTCTAACTTGCATTGTTAGTTAAATAATTCTTTGAATACGTACTTAGACCACATACTATCAAATTACTTCATATGCCATCTTAGTAGCCAAGCCTGATAATTGTATATCACATGTGTTGCATTAGTCATATTGCATAACTAAGATCATGCGTTATTTTAACTCTGTCATCATGTTTGGCTTAGAGTACTAGGTGAGCTTTTATTTGTTTTAGCATATTGCATTATATGTTGGTATTGCCATGTAAGGCATGTTCACCATGACGCTAAGTGCTTAAGTGCTATAACTCTTGAATGCCTATGGATGAAGGTTAATTGCTTAAATTGGAATAATTTGAGTAATGTTTATATGTGATCACTTTTTCGAGTGGTACATATTCGAAACAATTTTCAAAACAAAACATGAGATCAAGTGTTCCAATTCTTATAAATTAGTCTATGCTTGTGCGTGCGCATCACATAGTAATGCTAGTCTAATAACTGAACAAGAGCATATAATGTAAATAAAATTCATATCATGATTAGTAGAGGCCGATTTATGATCGGGTGAGTGGGGGTGTTCAATTCATGACCTTCCCCTCTCGTACCTAAGTTCCCGAGCTGAAACAATCTTGGTGATGATGGACACATGGCCTTTGGCACGAGTCATGGATTTCCTAATTTTCCAAAAACATTTAGGTAGCGACTCTGTATCTGGCAAAGCAGTCCATTTTTAGCAATTTGATTCAAATTTGATTTTTCAAAAAGATTTGTTAGATTTGGACTCTTTGGTATTTATCTATTTCACACTGCACTTGTGAGATCAGATTCAGAACCGCGAGAATCCGATACTATAGGGCTTATTCATCTTCCGAAAGAGGACACGAAAAGTCGAGCTACACATCTATTGACCGAATCAGGTTAGGGGACCAAATTAATATACATATATATATATATATATATATATATATTAATGTTAGGGACTAAACAGATACAATTTTAATGTTGAGGATCAAAATGAGACAAATCTCATAATTTAAGGACTAAGGCTACGTTCGAAAATTAATTTTTTTAGTCAAACAGTGAAGCCAAAAATTTATAAAAAAAGTTATAGGTTCATTTTTATTTTTTCTACTTTCGCACTTTTTTTTTTTTTTTTGTAAAAAGTTAAAAAGTGATTCTCAAATAATTTAATTTAGTTTATTTTATATTTTAGTTAAAAATTTCTTTCCAAATGAACTTTAAATATATAATTAACCTTAATTTATTTTTAAAAAATAAATATTATAAAATTATGTAATTATCGTATTAATTTGATCATAGGAGTGGTACATGGGGTGGCTGGGCCCCCAAACTATGGCAGTGTTCGGGAAGAGTTTTTTTTTTTTTTTTCTTTTGTTAGTTTTTTGCCAAAAGATAAAATAGGTTAAAAAAAAAAAAAACAAATTTAGACAAAATATCATATTTAACCCATAATTATTTTATTTTTTCTTTCACAAACATCACTTCCAACTATAAAAAAAATCCAACTATCTTTCCAAATATAAAAAAAAATTTCTCCAAAAATAATCAAAAACTAAAAAAACCTACTAAAATAATAACTTCCTAAACATTCAGTATACATCCCCGGTGAGTGTAGGAATATAATGACATTAATTAGTGTATATGAGTTAAAAGTTTGAGCAAATCATATTGATAATCCTTTTATTTTGTCTCTTGTATTATTTTGATATTTATAATTTTAATTAGTTCAATTTTAGCCCTTAATTTTAAATTTTGTGCCAATTTGATTCAATTGATAATGCCGATTAGAGTATTTCAAAGAAAATGGTCACTAAGTTAGTTAAGGTTAGCTCACTAAATTGAATAAATTATAATTTTGCTTATAAAAACATAACACATGCCGATTATGTGCATATTTCCCATCACAAAACATTAACAATTGTAATCAATTAGACCAAATTAAGAAAAAAAATCATAAATTCAATGTTAAAATCGAGTCAATTAAAGTTGTAGGACCAAAATGATACATGAGCCAAAATATAAGGATTACCAGTACAATTTGCCTAATTTTTTTTTTTGTGAAATTCCACTAACCAGAAAAAAAGTATGGATTTCAGAAATAATATGATTTAATAACTTTTTATTTTTGTTATTGATGTTTGTTGCTTCATGCACTGGGTACCGATAATTAACGCCTCCAATGAAGTCATTGATCACATTAGCACACTACCAAAAAATAAAAATAAAAAAAATTCATAAAAAATAAATAACCAAAAAAAAAAAAAAATCCTGCCGAGAGGTGGGTGCAGTGGCGGGAAAAAAAAAAAATGTGGGATGATAATAAATTAGCTAGTATGGCCCAAAATAGGTGGCTAGGTTTTAAATAGGGATTTTTGGTGAAAAGTCCCTTCTATGGGGCCTTTTTTGTGTGAAATCCATCAAATAAAATAATGGTTTCAAAAGTCCCTCAAATGAAAAAATATGGTGAAAAGGCTGAAATACCCTTCCATATAATCTGAAACCATGGTTGAATCATTTCTCTTCTTTTCTATCTCTACATTACTAGTATCCTATATCTCTTTCCTTTATTTTCTCTCTTTCTAAACTCTAAACCCTTTTGATCTCCATCTTCGATCCATCTCACAAAATTGAAATCTTGAAATCGTCCATTGAAATCCATCACCATCTCAGATTTGTTGCCTATGAACTCATGTTTGAGATCAATAACTTCATATTTGAGATAAAATGACCTCATATATGTCAAAAAAATGATAAATCGATATATTACAATGAAAAATCGAGAGTTTTTTTGTTTGTTTGTTCATAGATCTAAAGTAAAATTCGACTATAATTTCTTTATCTAGTATGTACTCTGTTTTCGTAATAGTAAAATTTTACTCTGGTTAATGAAAAATAAAATTTGCTCTCTTATGCTCTTTGTATGCTTTTTTTTTTTTTGGCATTGTGATGTTTTAATTTGCTTAAATGTCAGATGAATGGATTTTATCTATGTTTTGTGTTGGTAATAATGGATAATTTTTTTTTATTACAATGTATGGATTATAATGTGAGTTTGTTTGATATTCATTTCCTCTCTTGTTGCTTTTGACCTGAATTGAAGCCTTATAAAAGGTCGATTTTGATGCAATTTGGTGTGTTTGGTTGATTTCGATTTTACTTTTCTTGTTGTTTTCTTGTTGCTTTTATGTGATTTAATTGCATTAATTTCGAAAGTAAGTAATAGTGTAGATACTTGCCTGCTTGTTTGCTGCTTTATTGACTTATGTTACAAACAAAACTGCTAATCAATCAGGGTAAAATTTTACTTTCAGTGAGAGTAATATTTTACTTCTAAACAGAGTAAAATTTTACTTTCACAGTAAAATTTACTGTTTCATTACAATGTTTGTGCATTTTTCCGTACTCTTTTTTTTCTTTGGCCTCGTGAATATTCTTTGTTTATATGTTAGAAATGGTAAGCTTCATGATTTTCAAATTTGAGTAAATCTAACAAGATTTTGATTTTTATTAACAGTATTGATTATGGAATTATTGTATGTTATATCATGCGTCAAATCATGAGAGATGAGCCTATTGCGAAGTCTATGGAAGAAGATGAAATTAACAATTTTCAAGCATCAATAGTGCATTAATTTTTGAATAATTCTTCAAAGACATGGAGTGAGGAACAATTCAACCTCAAAAGAAAAATAGCCAAGTAATAATACCTCATGGACGGTGATGTGGACGACTTTTGAGAACTACTTTTTTGTATCTGATGTGAATGTTGAATGTAATTTTGCTTTTTTGTAAATGAAAGAATGTTGAAGGAGTAATTGTAGGTGAAAGAGTGCTAAAAGAGTAGCAATGATACATGTTATACTTGTTATGGATTAAGATGGAACATTGTTGTAGAACATTGTTATGGATAAAATACAATGATACAATTCATATTTGTGTCTCTTGATAATATATGTAGTTGTGGTGTTATATTATTTTTGCACAAAGATTGCGTTATGAGCAGCAGGGACTTTGTGTATTGTTGTAAATTTTGGTGCAGGTTGAAAATGTTTTCCTATTGAACTCACATACTTTAAAGTAAAATTTTACTTTGCAATAGAATAAAATTTTCCTTTCAATTCCGAAAACAAATCAGAAACTTCATAGACAAACATTTAACAACACAGTAAAATTTTACTTTCAATTCAGAGTAAATTTTACTCTGAAATACAGTAAAATTTTACTTTCATGTTAAGAAAACTAATGTTTTACTATTTTTTAGACAAAATTTCACTCTTATTAAACAAACTCCAACATAGTAAAATTTTACTGTCAATTCAAAGTAAATTTACTCTGAAATGCAGTAACATTTTAGTCTGTATGGGAGTAAAATTTTATTTTCATGTTAAGAAAAGTAATGTTTACTATTTTTAAGACTAGAATTTTACTCAAAATCTTCATGTTAATAGACTTCATTATAAGTTCTTTTACATGAAACTAGTCCAACCACATGAATATATATATATATATATATATTAAAATGTCAAATTCAACCACAAAGCAAATCATAAATTTGGATAGACAACCATTCTTCAATATAGTAAAAATGTCTTTTATTGAACACACAGTAGCGACCCTACACTTGTCATTCTTTACATACACAAACTCAAATCCTATCTCAATGGCATATTTACATAACGTAGTCCTGAAATCCTTTGCACCTCTAACAAATCTTTGACCTACATGAGTAATTTCATTCACCTATCCAAAAGACAACAAAAGTCTTTTCTTCATTGCAACAAAACATAGGAAGTAAATCCATTTCATTATTAATAATGTTGGATCCATTCGTCTCACCCAATTCTCTAACTCCATGTTTTTCATTTGAAATGCCCATTTCAATAATAATCACATCAACCTGGTCAACACCAAGGGGATAAACAAGCGACAACATATTCTGAAAATCAGAATCATCATCAATCATGCATTGTGAATGTCCAAGTAAACAGTACGATAACAGTATGCAACCACTCCTGTCAAACTTCTTCAATATACAACTTAAGAAATCAATTAAATCCTTCAACATGCAGTTTGACACAACCTTGAACACAATGGTATGATTACCATACTTGCATAACAACAAATTCAAACCTGCAATGAATTGACAGTAAAATTTTACTGTCAATCAAAGTAAAATTTTATTGTCACTAGGAGTCCAAAAATAAATAACAGAAGTACACAATAACAGAGTAAAATTTTACTATTATTGTATAAAAAAATAATTAAAAAAAGAACAAATAACACCAAAGTAAAAGTTTACTCTCATTTTATCAAACAAAAACATAGCACATACCAGAGTAAAATTTTACTCTCATTTTATCAACAAAAACAGAATACATATCAGGGTAAAATTTTACTCTCATTTTATCAAACAAAAATAGAGCACAAACTAAAGTAAAATTTTACTCTCATTCTGTCAAGCAAAAACAAAACACAAACCAGAGTAAAATTTTACTTTCATTCTCTCAAACAAAAACAGAACACAAACCAGAGTAAAATTTTACTCTCATTCTCTCAAACAAAAACTAGAGCACACACCTGATTGAACTCGACAAATCAACAAAAATAAATCAAAAGCAAAAACAAAAACAACAAAACTAATCAACATACCTGATTGAACTCGAACAATAATCAAACACGTGATTGAAGCAAAATCTCTAAAACTCCATCAACACTCACAAATCTCGATCGTGTATTGTTGACTAAGGACGAGATCGTCGGCGATGAGATCTTAATATTTTGAGATCGTCTTCATCTTCACTGATTTCGTACATCATCTTGAGCTGAGATTGTTCAAATATATGATATATATATATAGGAGGGCAATATGGTCAAATATATATATAAATTATAAAATGTCCTTATTGAGCTTGGCTTCTCTTACTCAGGGACTTTTTGAAGTAGAATTAATTGAGTTGTCCTTTATCTTAAAAAAAAAGCCCCAAAAAGGGGGTTTCACCAAAAATCCCTTTTAAAGGATATCGTATATATCATTCATTATATATTGATTTTAAATTTTCGATATCACTATTTATTAATATTTTAATTATTACTGTCCAATATATGACATATATCGCTCATATGGACACACGTTCTAATACTGTTGTCATATGGCCTCATAGAAGTTATTTTTAAGGGGCAATTGGGCTTTGCTGTGTGGCCTGCAACTCATGAGCTTGACAAAAGAGGCTCATCTTCCTTGTTGTCTGCCCATTTATCCAATCGATCCCTTGATTTCTCCACCTGAAAATTCCCAAATTCAGAATTTTCAAGCCCATGATTTTTACATGTTATTCATTTAGACTGTATTTTGATCATAAATTTAGTAGGGATTTCATTTATCTTTCTAAATTTCTATCTAAATCCATGATTCAAACAAAATCCGAGTTACTTGTTATTAAAAAAAAAAAGAAGGGCAAATTACACACTAATAATCAATGCATTTTTTCCATTGTGCTATTTTGGTCCATACACTTTCAATTGGTTTGATTTTGACCTTTTATTTTAGATTTTGCGTCAATTTGGTCTATTTTTTTTATTTTATTTTTTATCTCAGTATCCGGCCCATTGGACCAACTAATACGAAGGACCAATCCCACCGTTTACTAGTAAGGGGCCAATTAAAGCAAGGGAATTTGGTCCAATTGCCATCTTTAGTTAGGGTTTTTGACTAAAAATCATTGAATTGAATGAAATTAACTCACTAAGTTGAGCAAGTTTAGAATTTTATCCTTAAAAGTAAGACGCTTACTTACGTGCACATTATTTAGAAATAACTCTGGCGGGAGCAATCAAATAGACCAAATTGATACAAAATCAAAAATTTATAGTCAAAATCAAATCAATTGAAATTACCGGGATAAAAAAATGACATAAATGCTAAATTATAGAGACTATCAGGATAATTTGGCCCAAAAAGAAAAAAAGACAATGGGATGGACTTTCTTGACATTTGTGTTAAAGGCAAACTTTAGGGGTGTGGGTGTAATTTACTCATAAATATTGTGACAGATTCACAAAAATTTCTAAATTTTAAACGGTCGGAAAACATGGGTTTTTAGGAGAAAAGGCATTGATCAATCAAAGAACAGTGTAAAGTGTAGTATAGTTGACTACTACCAATTTTATAAGTATAGTTTAATTTATTAGTGTTGTTTGTTTGTAAACTAGGGCATATGATGTGCATTGTTACTATGCAATGTGTGCTTGAAGCTATAACTTAATTATGTGCGATCCTAATTCACGGAGTCATTATAGGAACACATTTTGATTGAAAGAATCTGCATGAGTTTTAGGTATCTAAGTGTAGGTAGTATTGAGAGTTTTGTTATCGTTGGTTGGTTTCTTGCTATTTGTTCAACAAATCTGCATGTTTGACGCATCACATTGTGTGTAAGATATTTGTCTTCACCTAATTAATGCCTATTCATGCACTTGCTTACACGTATATATATTGATATTTCTTGAATTGATGTCTTTTCATTGATTCCTCCTAAATTGCATTGATTTATCATAAAGATTTCATTTCAATTGGAATTTGGTTATTCACCATGTACAAGGATCCCCGCTAAGCATCCATGGCTGAATGGTTAAAGTGCCCAACTCATAATTGGCAAATTCGTAGGTTAAATTCCTATTGGATGCACACCAATGGGTCCCTCCAATAAGTCTATTGGAATTGGCTCTGTATCAATGGAATCTCATCATCCATCCATAACGAATTGGTGTGGTATATTCATATCATGGTAGTGAGATGTTTTTATATATATAGAGGACCTCCCCTCTTGCTTTCAAGGTTAGAAAATTTTGGAGCAAAATATTTTTTCTCTCTCTACAATTCTCTCTTGCTCTTGCAAATTTCTTGAACCTTTGCTTATACACTCTAAACCAAACCTTATTATCTTTGAGCTGAGGTACTTTTGAGCCATCTTTGAGCTCTTGAGGGTGTGTATGTCTTGAATTATTGCTTAGAAGTGTTCTTATCTTCAAGAGGTATAAGGCTTGGCTTATTGTTTTGCTTTATTTGCTTCTTTTCCTACTGATTTACTACTATTTTTGGGTTGTATAAACTTTGTAATTTTGGGCTGAAACTTGTGGTTTAAGGCCTTAAAGGGTAGAGGGGTGGTTCACATTTCTTTCCACCTTGCTTTTCTAGCCTTTACCCTTGTGCTTCCTACCTTTACACTATCTTTTTTTGGGTTTTTAAATACTGATTTTCAGAGTTTTTTCAGTGGCTAAAATGTTGTTTTGAAGTCCAAAGATAGAGGAGGCAACCTCCCCTCCTTATGTCTTGTTTACTAGCTTACATAGCTCTATGTTTTAGCTTATTGTTCTAGCTATTTTTGTCTTAATTCCAGTATGTTTTAGAACTTATTTAGCATTGTTTTAGGACTATTTTTAGGTGTTCATTGCATTTGAGCCTTGTATTGCATGCTTGTAGTATAATTGTCCTCATAGATTGGTGGTTTAGGCTTTAGCCACTAACCTATTTGAGTTGATAGTAGTTGTTTATGGCTTTCTACACTTGTTTTCACCTCTAATCACTTTTGCAACCTCCCTTATTTCTTGGCTTTTGCTTTGCTTTGAAAGTTGGTTCAAACTAGCTTCTTGTTTCAAGCATGAGATTAAGGTCTTGCGGTTAATGGTTTAATCCCTTTAAGGGTTCATTACCAATGGCATGACACCTCTCGCATGCCTAAAACAACTCTTGGTTTGATACTTCTTTCCATTAGAGGACTTAAAGCTCACCTTTGGACTTAATTTATTAAGGAATAGTTGGTAATTAAAATGGAGTATTAAAATGAGAACTAAAACTGAAGCAAGATAATAACTTGGTTTGGGTTCAATCAGATGTTAATTGAACTCTTGAGTCTTGAAACGTTTCATACTTGTTAGTGATGAAAATGGTTCAAGAGTCAATATTAACCATTTCCCTTGATCAATCCATGATATGGAGGAGGTTTGAGAGTCTTTCTTTGTTTCATTTATTGAACTTCCACACTTTGGTTCATAGGCCATCATGCAATGAAATTGTATCAATTGATGGTTTGTGAATCAAGTTTACCACTCCTTTAAGCTGTTTGATGATAAAGAGGGGTAAGTTGTGGAAATAACCCTTGAGAATACTCTGCTCTTGCTCTGTTTGCTCTCTGTTGCAGCAGAAAAAACCAAGCATCAGTAGTCGGCAAGCCATTGTAGCACGACTTTTTCACGCCCGCTTTTCAGAAGTTCAAAACAAGCTCTGCAGTCTAGACTCCTGCGGTTTTGAATCTAATCTCACAAATACAATGTGAAATTTAAAAAACACCAAATAGTTCAAATCCAGCAAATCTTTTTGGAAAATCGATTTTGAATCAAATTGCCAAAAATGGATTGCTTTGCCAGATACAGAGTAGCCACCCAAATATTTTATTTTGGAAAAATTTTGGAAACCTATGACTCGTGCCAAAGGTCACGTGTCCGTCATCACCAAGATTGTCTCGGCTCGAGAACTTAGGTACGAGGGGGGAATGTCATGAATACATTTGAGCACCCCCACTCGCCCGATCAAAGATCGGCCTCTACTAATCATGATATGATTTTTATCAACATTATATACTCTTGTTCTGGTTTATTAGGCTAGCATTGCAACGTGATGCGCACACACACAAGTATAGGCTAACATTACAAGAATTGGAACACTTGAGTCATGTTCGTTTTGAAAATTGTTTCGAAATATGTATCATTTGAAAAAGTGATCGCATATAAACATTGCTCAATTATTCCAATTCAAGTAATAAGCCATCATCCATAGACATTCAAGCAATTATAGAATTTAAGCACTTAGCCTCATGGAAAGTATGCTAAACATGACAACATTAAAACTCATGCGATTATGCTAAAGTGAGTAAAAGACTCACCTACTACTCTAAGCCAAAAGAGAAACGAGTTAGAAAAATGCATGATCCTAACTTATGTAATATGACTAATGCAACACATGCAATATGCAGTCTAAATAGGCTCGGCTAGTAATATGGCATATGAATCAATTTGATAACATGTAGTCTAAGCACATATTCAAAGAAATGTAAGCGATAACAATGCAAGTAGAATGATGAACCGAGCCTCGGTGCATGCAATACAAATGGATGCAAACATGGAAATTGCTAATTGAAACATGATGTCCCTAAACTAACCATCATAAGCTAGTAAATAAAAGGAAGAAAGACGTGGGGTTGGAAGACATACACATTATTACATTGTGCTCTCACGAAGGAGAGTCCAAATGAACTAACCTAATTAATTAACTAATTAAAGCTAAGCTAATTATTACAAAAAAAATTGAATTAGCTAAACTACTTAACTAATTATTACAACACTTGAATTAACTAACTAGTTAATTAACTAATTGCAAAATGAAATTGAATAGCTAGTTGAACTAACTAATTAAATACAACACTTAAATAGCTACAATTAATTATAACAAATATTTACTCTAAATATTAAACAGGCTTGATATGCGAAGAATGCTCATGTTCGGTTTCCATCCGAAAAGTCACTGTTTTGTTTATGAACGCCTCTATTTGCACAATTGAACACCAACACTATTTCCTACTTCCAGAACAACTCTGCTTCACCTTACCAACATACTGCTCAATTTTGTACCAGTAGTCGGCCGACTAGACATGAAGGTTGCCGGCCATCAAAGGTGGTCTGTCGGGCACCTGCCGGCCATGGAAAGTGGTCTGCCGGCCATTGCTACACAAGCTCATATTACTGCAACAGAGGACAAACAAAGCATATACAGGGTATTTCAAGGCTTTGTTTGCATAACTCACCCCTCCTTTTCATGAACAAATCAAAGGAGTAGCAAGTTTGGTTCACAAACCATCAATGGATGCAATTTCATTACATGATGGCTTGTAAAACCAAGTGTGCAAGTTTAATAAACGCAAAACGAGACACAAATGTCTTCATTTTTATGAATGATCAAGGAAAGAAGTTGACCTTGGAGACTTGAATCATTTCATCACTAGCAAGTATGAAATGGTTCAAGCTTCCATGTATTCAATTAACGTCAGATTGAACACAACCAAATTATTGTCTTATTCACTTTTAATTCCAAATTTTAGTTACCATCCATCCTTTAATCAATTGAGTCCAAAAGGTGAGATTAAGTCCTCTAATTTAAAGAGGGCTCAAAATACAAGTTGTTTTGGGTATGAAAGAAGCATCATACCATTAGTAATGAACCCCTAAAAGGATTAAACTATTAAGTATGAAGCCTCAATTTCATACTTGGGCAAACAAGTGACTTGAAATCACTTTCAAAGCAAAATAAAAACCCAAGAAAGGAGGGAGGTTGCAGAGATTATTAGTGCTGAAATGAAGCATGAAAAGCCAAAAATAATTGCTATCAACTCAAATAAGTGATGTCTAAGACCTAAAACATCAAGCTTATGAGGACAATTACACTAAAAGTATGCTATACAAAGCTTAAAAGACCGAAACAACCAAAAAAAGTACTAAACAAAGCCTAAAATATACTGGACTTGAGCTAAAAAAGTCTAGAAAATTAGCTAACACATAGAGCAAGCTAGGCTACTAAACAAGATACAAGGAGGGGAGGCTAACCCCTCTGAATTCGAACTTCAAAACATGGTTTTCGCCACTAAAAAAACTCTGAAAATTAGTGTTTAAAAACTTAGAAAAAGATAGTACAAGGGTAGGAAACACAAGGGCAAAGGCCTCCAAAACAAGGTACAAAGAAATGCTATCAACCCCTCAACCTTTAATGGCTTTAAACCCAAGCTTCAGCCCAAAAAACACAGAGTTTTGAAAGCCCAAAACAATGGAAAAACAGTAGGGAAAAAAATGAAGAAAACAAGCAAATAGGTAAAGCCTTATACCTCTTGCAGAGAAGAAGCAATTCCAAGCAACAAAAACAAGTAAACACACCCTCTAGAGCTCAAACCAAGCTCAAGAATACCTCAACTCAAAGATGCTGAGATTTGGTTAAGGGTGTATAGGCAAAGGTTAAGAAATTGTAGGCAAAAATATAGAGATTTGGTAGAGAGAGAGGAAAATTTTGGAGCTAAAAATTTTTTAACCTTAAAACATGAAAGAGGGGCCTTCTATATATAGAAAATATGAAATTCCCTCAAGGAGATCCAGCCCTACACGTGGGGATAGATGCATGCATCTGTGCAAACAGCTGGTACAACTGGCATAAAATATCTGCAAAATACATTGGTGGCCGACCGATTATCACTGGTGGCCGGTAAGCCACATCAGTGGCCAGCAGCCTCTAAAAGTGGCCGGTAGGCCACCAAAAGCTGCAGGCTTGAAGAACCACGGCTTGGTCCAAAACTGAGGCAACAAGGGTGCAGGGTTTGAAAGGCTTAAAGTTGTGGCATCCAGTTGAGGACTTCGAGCACTTGGCAAGCAAATACGCTCATCATCGGGTGTGCATGCGAGGACGTCCAAGTCGTAAGGGCCATTAAAAATGGGGTGTCTACAGCCAGCTTTTGTGGCCGGGAGGCCATCATTTGTCGACGGCACGCCACCACTTCTAGCCTGTTGGCCACCTGTGCAAAACTAGGCAATGGACTTTTGAAACAAAACAGAGTTCTGAGGTGAAAAACAGTGCAAGTGTTCTACTGTGCAACAAAGGCATCTATTAGCAGAACAGTGGCCTTTTTCGGGTGAAACCCGCGCGCATACATGAGTATTCCTCGTTTCCCAAGGCAGAATAGTTAGAGTAGTTAGCTTAATACTTCTCACATATTGTATTCATGTTGTAATTAGTTAATTTGTAATTTATTAGTTAGTTCTAATTTGTTAAATAGTTAATTAGTATAGTTAATTAGCTAGAATAGTTAATTAATTAGTTGCTGTAATAATTAGTTAAGTAGCTTAGCTAATTTATTCATTTCGTTTTGTAATAGTTAGTTTATTCGTAGTAATTAGCTTAGCTAGTTAGTTTTTTCGAACCCTCCTACGTAAGGGCGCAAACTTGTAATAACGTGTATGTCTTCTAATTCCACGTCTTTCTCCTTTTTTATTTACCTACTTATGATGGTTAGTTTAGGACATCATGTCTTGTTTAGCATACTTCATGCCTTGTATCCATCGTCTTGCATGCATTGGGCTCGGCACATCATTCTAACTTGCATTGTTAGTTAAATACTTCTTTGAATACGTACTTAGACCATATGCTATCAGATTACTTCTATGCCATCTTAGTAACCGAACCTGGTAATTGCATATCACATGTGTTGCATTAGTCATATTGCATAGTTAGGATCATGCATTATTCTAACTCGGTCATCTTGTTTGGCTTGGAGTACTAGGTGAGCTAGGTGAGCTTTTATTTGTTTTAGCATATTGCATTGTATGTTAGTATTGCTATGTAAAGCATGTTCACCATGGGACTAAGTGCTTAAGTGCTATAACTCTTGAATGCCTGTGGATGAAGGCTAATTGCTTGAATTAGAATAATTTGAGTAATGTTTATATATGATCACTTTTTCAAGTGGTACATATTCGAAACAATTTTCAAAACAAAACATGAGATCAAGTGTTCTAATTCTTGCAAATTAGTCTATACTTTTGTGTGCGCATCACATAGTAATGTTAGTCTAATAACTGAACAAGAGCATATAATATAAATAAGATTCATATCATGATTAGTAGAGGCCGATCTTTGATCGGGCAAGCAGGGGTGCTTAATTCATGATCTTCTCCTCTCATACTTAAGTTCCTGAGCTGAAACAATCTTGGTGATGATGGATACGTGACCTTTAGCACGAGTCATAGGTTTCCTAATTTTTCAAAAATATTTAGGTAGCGACTCTGTATCTGACAAAGCAATCTATTTTTGGCAATTTGATTCAAAATCGATTTTTCAAAAAGATTTGTCAGATTTGGACTCTTTGGTGTTTATCTATTTCACATTGCATTTGTGAGATCAGATTTAGAACCACGAAAGTCCGATACTGTAGGGATTATTTATCTTCCGAAAGGGGGCACAAAAAGTCAAGCTACATATCTATTGACCGAATTAGGTTAGGGGACCAAATTAATATATATATATATATATATATATATATATTAATGTTAGGGACTAAACAGATACAATTTTAATGTTGAGGATCAAAATGAGACAAATCTCATAATTTAGGGACTAAGGGTGCGTTCGGCAATTGATTTTTTTAGTCAAACAGTAAAGCCAAAAATTTATAAAAAAAGTTATAGATATATTTTTATTTTTTCTACTTTTGCACTTTTTTTGTTGTTGTAAAAAGTTAAAAAGTGATTCTCAAATAATTTAATTTAGTTTAATTTTATATTTTAGTTAAAAATTTATTTCCAAATGAACTTTAAATATATAATTAATCTTAATTTATTTTTAAAAAATAAATATTATAAAAGTATGTAATTATCGTATTAATTGGTTATAGGAGTGGTACATGGGGTGGCCGGGGCGCAAACTATGGCGGTGTTTGGGTAGAGGTTTTTATTTTTTATTTTTTTTGTTAGTTTTTTTCTAAAAAACAAAATAGGTTAAAAAAAAAAACAAATCTAGACAAAATATCACATTAAATCCATAATCATTTTACTTTTTCTTTTACAAACATCACTTCCAACTATAAAAAAAATCCAACTATCTTTCCAAATATAAAAAAAAATTTCTCCAAAAATAATCAAAAACTAAAAAAACCTACTAAAATAACAACTTCCTAAACATTCACTATACATCCCCGGTGAGTGTAGGAATATAATGACATTAATTAGTGTATATGAGTTAAAAGTTTGAGCAAATCATATTGATAATCCTTTTATTTTGTCTCTTGTATTATTTTGATATTTATAATTTTAATTAGTTCAATTTTAGCCCTTAATTTTAAATTTTGTGCCAATTTAATTCAATTGATAATGCCGATTAGAGTATTTCAAAGAAAATGGTCACTAAGTTAGTTAAGGTTAGCTCACTAAATTGAATAAATTTATAATTTTGCTTATAAAAACATAACACATGCCGATTATGTGCATATTTCCCATCACAAAACATTAACAATTGTAATCAATTAGACCAAATTAAGAAAAAAAAATCATAAATTCAATGTTAAAATCGAGTCAATTAAAGTTGTAGGACCAAAATGATACATGAGCCAAAATATAAGGATTATCAGTACAATTTGCCTAAAATTTTTTGTGAAATTCCACTATCCAGAAAAAAAGTAAGGATTTCACAAATAATATGATTTTATAGGCTTTTTATTTTTGTTAACACCTCCAATGAAGTCATCGATCACATTAGCACACTACCAAAAAAATAAAAATTCACAAAAATAAATAACCAAAAAAAAAAAAATCCTGCCGAGAGGTGGGTGCAGTGGAGGGAAAAAAAAAATGTGGGATGATAATAAATTAGCTAATATGGTCCAAAATAGGTGGCTAGGTTTTAAATGTCGTATATATTACTCATTATATATGGAGATTTTAAATTTTCGATATCATTATTTATTAATATTTCAATTATTACTGTCCAATATATGACATATATGGCTCATGCCGGTACACATTCTAATACTGTTGTCATATGGCCTCATAGAAGTTATTTTGAAGGGGCAATTGGGCCATGCTGTGTGGCCTGCAACTCATGAGCTTGACAAAAGAGGCTCCTCTTCCTTGTTGTCTGCCCATTTATCCAATCGATCCCTTGATTTCTCCACCTGAAAATTCCCAAATTCAGAATTTTCAAGCCCATGATTTCTACATGTTATTCATTTAGACTGTATTTTGATCATAAATTTAGAAGGGATTTCATTTATCTTTCTAAATTCCTATCTAATCCATGATTCAAACAAAATTCGAGTTACTTGTTATTAAAAAAAAAAAAAAAAAAAGGGCAAATTACACACTAATAATCAATGCATTTTTTCCATTGTGCTATTTTGGTCCATACACTTTAAATTAACTTGATTTTGACATTTCATTTTAGATTTTACGTCAATTTGGTCTATTTATTTTATTTTATTTTTTATCTCAATATTCGGTCCACTAGACCAACTAATACAATGGACCAATCCCACCATTTACTAGGCGGGGGCCAATTAAAGCAGGGGAGTTTGGTCCAATTGCTATCTTTGGTTAGGGTTTTTGACTAAAAATCATTGAATTGAATGAAATTAACTTACTGAGTTGAGTAAGTTTAGAATTTTATCCTTAAAAGTAAGACACTTGCTTACTTACATGCACATTATTTAGAAATAACGCTGGCGGGAGCAATCAATTAGACCAAATTGATACAAAATCAAAATTTTATAGTCAAAATCAAATCAATTGAAATTACCGGGATTAAAATGACATAGATGCTAAATTATAGAGACTGTCAGCATAATTTGGCCAAAAAAAAAACAATGGTATGGACTTTCTTGACATTTGTTTTAAAGGCAAATTTTAGGAGGTGTGGGTGTAATTTACTCATAAATATTGTGATAGATTGACAAATTTCTGAATTTTAAACGGTAGGAAAACATGGGTTTTTAGGAGAAAAGGCAATGCTCAATCAAAGAACAGTGTAAAGTGTAATATAGTTGACTACTACCAATTTTATAAGTATAGTTTAATTTATAAGTGTTGTTTGTTTGTAAAGTAGGGCATATGCTGTGCATTGTTACTATGCAATGTGTGCTCGAAGCTATAACTTAATTACGTAAGATCTTAATTCACCGAGTCATTATCGGATCCTCTCCTTAATTTCTCTCTTTGAGTTCCTACTTGCTAGACCATTGGGCCTACTTTTGGGTCTAATTTCGATAATCCGAACCGTTCACATTTTAAGATTTGTTGAGTATATTATACCTATAAAAAATCAAATTGATCAAATATCAGAAAATATGTGTTCGGAAAACTGTAGATTAAATTTTTTAAAAAAATATTTTTAGTTCGATGATCCGAACACGTAGTTTCTGATATTCGATCAATTTGATTTTTTACAGGTATGATATACTCAACAAATCTTAAAATGTGAACGGTTCAGATTATTAAAATTGGGCCCAAAAGTGGACCCAATGACCCAACAAATAAAGAGTTAAGGAGAGAGATCAGAGAGTATCTTGATTCGTCAAGTATGGCTAGTATTGAGAGTTTTGTTATCGTTGGGTGGTTTCTTGTTATTTGTTCAACAAATCTGCATGTTTGATGCATCACATTGTGTGTAAGATATTTGTCTTCACCTAATTAATGCCTATTCATGCTTTGCATTATTTCTTGTAATGTTTTATTGTAATGTCTTCACCTAATTAATCCCCCTTTAGCAGTGGTCTTTATGACTTGTCTTTCTATTTGACTCTTTTTCATTCATCAACAAAGAAAATGCAAACTTATCATAAAAATTATATACAAGTTCACTTTTTAGACCCACTTTATAGACTTAATAATGTGTAACTGAGATGATTGGTTGATCATTTGAGAAGATATAAAGAGAGAAATAACGCATGAGAGTGCAAGTCTAACATGGATTAGAAAATAGTAGAATTCATCAAATCTTACCTCTTTATCCCAATTGGTCCGAAAAGTCACCCATATTAAAATAATAGTTTGAATCATGGTGCCCGTCATCATCCCTGACCATATTCCCTGCATTAAACCACAACCTTACCCATAATATACTCACTATGTATATGCTATGATCATTTTGCTAATATTGCATGCATGTATGTGAAAGAAACTTTTAATCCATGCTTGTATTGTATGTTTATAAAGAGTGATTGGTGCACCAATGAATGCATATTAGTTGTTCACTCAAATATTGAGAAAAACTCCTCTTTTCCCTTCTAATGTTTCACTTTCATTAATAAATGGTATTTCTTTTTCTGAGCAATATATATATATATATACAAGAACAACTTGTAATTCAAAAGACAGGAAAATCAAATACTTATGGGTTACATTCATTTGAGGTTTAGATGGAAAAGATAGTGGTAAATGTGTAGCATGCTAAACCTTTTTAATCTTGGAATAGTTTTTGTTATTTTGTAGCATCTTAAACTTCTGTTTTCTAACACAAAAAAAGATATACCTTAGCACCAAGATTGAATTTGAAGCCGAGTAGTGCACCTAGTGGAATACCAACAACGTAATAACATCCAACGTTTACGTACGCGACAAATGCTTGCCATCCACACCCAACAGCAACCCCTTCAATCATTTTACATTGAAAACGCGCATATTTTATCATCTATCATCATAATTTCAACAAGAGAGAGAGAGAGAGAGAGAGAGAGAGAGATGTCTAACAACTAGCCTATGCCAATTTGTTAGAATGTTAGGTTTCTTTGCCTTCTTTTTTTTTTTTGGTTTCAAAGAGCACAAGAGAAGAATGTTATCGTTAAAAATCATATTGCCAACTACTCTTTCTCAATAAGTTTGTGAAAGTCATATTTTAAGGCACTAGGATCTTCATTGGGAAAATATCATTTCAACGAAAGTCTGAGAAAATATTTATATATTAATAAGAAATTTTACTACATTCAAAGTTAAACTAATAATTTTTTTTTATCAAATTAATATTTATTTTTGAAATTACCACTGATTTGTTATAATTGCCCATCTTCATATTAAGCATTACTTGAAAGTCTATTTTCCCATCTTTGGAAGTAAGTGGAAAAGTATTGTCTAATTATATAATGGTTTAACAAGTTGTCTGATCAAAATGCTAGTAGTCGCTTTAATTCATCATTATATTGAATAGAATAAGGGTTTAAAATGAATGCGACATTTTTATGCATCTAAATCATAATTCCATTGAACTTTTTCTGATTATCTTTAATTTACAAGTATTACTATTATTTTTTACATAAAATAATATCCTATTGATGTGGCAGCAATTAATATATTCTTATCATCAGCGATAATAGTTGGTATTATGATTTGAAATAATAATAATAAAACATAAAGGACATCATTTTATGTAAAAATTTTGTATAAAAGTCTCATTTATTTAAATTAATCTAATTTTTAAAATAAAACAAAGGTTAGAGAAACAAAATACTTAAATGATTTCAAGAGCAAGGGTCATTAATGATTAAAAAAGAAAAAATTATACTAACATCCTCTAAAGTTTGACAATTACAAAAAAAAATAAAATTAATATTTTTTTGAAATACCACCGCCGTCCCCAATCAGTGTTGTCAATTGAATGTAGTTAATAGAGAAATGACTTTTACATTTTTGCCCCTACAACTATATTTGATCACTCCACCCTTTCACATGTACTCTTTTCCCTTTGATCTTTCTTTTCTCTTTTCTCCTTTTTCCTACTCTACAATCGACACCTTTGTGAAGAATTGGTAGAAATTGAAGAAAACATATAAAGGGAAAAATATGGTGATGGCTGAAATCGAAGAAACAGAGAAAAAAAAAAAAGAAATAGTAAAAATTATTGGGGGACAAACAGAGAAGATGAAAAGATGGTGGTTAGTTATCATCGCTAGAAGGGGAGACAAAGAGGGAAGAGGCGGCAGAGTTGGAGGCGAATGATGATTTGTTGTTTAGATGGTGATGATTTACAATGTGAGTGGCAGTAGTGGTGATAAAAGTAATTAAGGGTGATGGTGGTAAGGTGTGGTGAGATGAGGGAGGAAGGAAGGAGGAGGAGAGGTGGGGTATGGTGGTCATGGGGGTGAGAATGTAGTGGACAAGGTGGGGTCGGGGGGGCCATGTTGAATAGGGTAGCAAGGAGTAATTAAGCCTTCGTTTGGGTAGTGAGTTGGCTTTTTAGCTTTTGACTTTTTGACTATTTTAGCCTGGGGCTAAAAAGTTTGGTTTGAGAATGGTTTTTGACTTTTTTTTACTTTTTTGTGAAAGACAGAATGTAATAATTATGGATTGAATGTGATGTTTTGTCTTATTTGGCTGAAAAGCCTATTCTGTTTTTTATGGATAAGATTATTAGTGTTATTTCAAAATTTTCAATATTAATTTTTGTAATTATCATCAATTTCAGAGAAGGTGAATATAAATTATAAAAGAATAAAAATAAAGAAAAGGTGAATATAAATTATAAAAAAATAAAAATAAACAAGAACTGAAAAACGTAATTAATTTGAATTCATCAATCATTGATTAGTACATATGATTGAGTTAAGAAAAGGATAAAGGTTAGCACCAGCACTACTTATGAAACTTGACCCAATTGTCAGTTTTATCAAGAACAAGTGTCGGCGTTTCATTAAATCCACTAACTAATTATTGTCTTTTAATCAATCAAACAAAAAAATAATCATGTCATGGCCGGATTTAGATGAATGATTATTTAATAATTTTAAAATATTATTTCATATCATTTGTCACTTATTATTTGTTATAATGTTTTTTAAAATTTCAATAAAAAATATTGGGTCTCACTCTTTCAATTAATAATTATTATGTTGGGGCATCACATGAAATTATTCCCGAAGCAAAAGATAATTCCTCGATTTAGACGTGTTGGGGTCTGGCCAATGTTATGTAATTATATTTTTAAGTTGAGTCCTTTTAGTATGGCTAATTTTTTTTTTTTTTTCAAGTTAGTTTTAAAAAAAAAAAAATTTTTAAAAAAAATTCTAAGAGCACCCAAATGGATCGGATTCGGATCGGATCTGTCAAAATCCGAATCCGATCCGATTAAGTTAAACCCGAATCCGATCCGAATCCGTTTAGTCTATATCCGATTATAAATATCCGAATCCGAATCCGATTATTTCGGATATCCGATCCGATAATCCGATCCGATCCATTTATTTATTTATTGAGCTACAATTTTATATAATTTGATTTTTTTTTTTTCATTTTATGTTTTTTTCATTCAAATTGAGAATAATCGGATTATCGGGTCGGATCGGATTTTTACAGATTCAAGCCGTTTAAGAAACGGATTAAACGGATTCGGATTATCGGATTATCGGATCGGTTTTTTTGTAAACGGATTCGGGTTATCGGATAGGATTCGGATCGGATCCGGATTAAATCCGATCCATTGACAGGCCTAACCCACATGTTCTGGAATTAATTAATATAATATATACTTTTTAATTAATTTAATCAATTAGAATGCTCTTTAACTAATTCAAGGTTAGTTGTTCAATATTTATAACTAATTCTTTATATAACTACTATTACATAATTTATACTCATAAAAGATAAAAGTTAAAGAATGGTAGTTACATAAATCACTCTGTCCAAATCTGGTCCATCATAATTCTAAATCCTATAAATTATGTACCGATTTAAGCCCCGTTTGGGAAGTAACTATTTTAACTTAAAAGTCAAAAAATTATCATAAAAAAATCAAAAGGTTTATAATTTATACGAAAAAGTCAAAAATTCTCTTTTCTCTCTACTTTTTGCACATCTTCTCGTAAAAAATAAAAAAATCATTCTAAACATATAAATTTTTTTACCTCATATTTTAATTAAAAAATTAAAAAATTATTAAAATAATATATTCCCAAACGAGACATATCCACCACTAGTACCATTGTATTGGAAAGAGGACAACAACAAATTGTAAAACAAGGTCCACGTTGTTCAGTTCAAAAAGAAAAAAGAAAAAAAAAGGTCTACAGTTTAATTGGATTAGATGGTCTAGTTTCATGACTGTGGATTTACTCTGAGTTTATTTTTTTATTTAAATTGTTGAATTTGTATTGTTTACGTAAAAAAATCAAATTAATCGAATATTATAGTTATTTTATCGGATTACATTTCTTTTTTTTAAAAAAAATATATGGCAAATATTATTTCGAGAATAGGCCATGTATTTTTTTCAAACACAAACTAATCATGTGGTACCGATTTTATATCAACTTGAATTTTTGTATGGATAAATTGTTCGATGATCCTTACAATTGAACAGTATAAATCAACAAGACAAATCCAAGATTAGGCCTACAATCATGAAACTAGACTCTTATGTTTAATTTTGGCTCAAGACAATCTGAGTTCTCCTAAAAATTAGAAGAAAAATGTTAAGCATCCTAAACTCTTGCCGAATTTTACTCTGAAAATATAGTGTTATAAAATTAATGGAATATAGGCCACAGTGAAAATGATTATAGTATTGAAATTAGAAAGATCCAAAATTAAGTAATAAAATAACAAATATATATATATATATTTGGAAGGTGACAAAACTTGTTGGCGAAAATAGAATTAGACTTGCAAGAGATAATTAAAGAAGAGAATTTCAATATTTGCCTATAAAACTTAAAAAAAAAAAAAATTACTTACCAGACAAAACAGTTCGAACACCATTGAGTACAATGGCAACTGCCAAGAAGGGTGCAAGTTCGGAGACTGCTTCTTCGACGGTGGTGCCACTAGTGAAGGCATAACTGATGAGATGGCGCAATATGAGCACTACCACGGCCAATATTACAGCGATGAAAAATGAGCTTAAGGTTGCAATTATAACCGCGAAAGAGGCTGATTTTGGATGTCCTGCCCCAAGTTCGTTGCTCACCCTCACACTATAAAAATTAAAATAAATTTTATTCTCAATAAAATCCTTGGAGATAATACCATCTTGTTTTGTGATACTAATTTTATAGTATGTACCATGTTTATAATAAAGTCACCATGGTCAATTTGAATTTAGAGTTCATTAATGGGAGTGGCATCCATGCTACAAAAAATTTTAAACATACTTTGGTAAAAAAAAAAAAAAAATTGTACCTAAACTTATCATTTTTATCTGAAGAGTATGATTATGCAATTGCCGTTGACATAATTGAAATATTGAGAATTAAAATGGTATAAAACACATAATTTAACCACCAATGATTTAAAGAAAAATTGCAAATAAGTGGAACACTCATAAAATAATTACACTATAGATGAAATCTTTTTTGATGCAATTTTGACACACAAAAAGACACACTGGCCTTATTTGTTATAATATAAAAAAGTCAAAAAGTTAAAAAGTCACTATCCTATTTAAGTAAAATCATCTTATTTAAGTCACATCACTTCTCTACCACATCACTTCAAACCCAACCCATGCCCAATCCATATTTCATAAAAAGTCAAAAAGTACACTTATTTAGATCATTCTAAACTAACACAAAAATAAAATTGCATCATATACATAGAAACTTAGCTCCACTATAAAAACGAAATTATTTTTCCATTGCTTTTTGAAATGCAATTTTTCAACAGTTTAATGAAAAAATTGATAATTTTAAATATTTTAAGAAGATATTACTGATGTACAATTTTTCATAATTTAATTACCCCTATGAGTTAAAAAAATTCATACCTGGCAGCTGCATTGAACCCCACAGCAATCATGTACACCCATCCAGATATGGTCATGCTGCATGCGATATGATATCTCTTAGCTTGCTTACAAAAGTGTTTTTCAGATAGTAGCTTGTTTATAACATTATATATGTTTTTTAACCCAAACTCAGTTGGCTTTGTTAGTTCGTTACATTACACCTATGGTAAAAGGCTATAGGAGAAATTATTAAAAAAATTAAAATTAAAATTAAAATTTAATTCTTATAACAAAATAAAATTTTAATTTAATTAATTTTAATTTTAATCTTTTGATTTATTTTGAATCTAAATCATCAGCTTATTTCTGTTAAATGAAATAGACAGAAAAATAATATTTTAGTCATTAAATTCAATGTAGATATACATAAAACGTCTAAAATATTTTTTTCTCCTTTGGTTTAATTAACGGAAATAATCAAAGAATTTAGGTATTTAGGGTTTAAATTAATAAAATTAAAATTTTAAGATTTATTTTGTTACAAGAATTAATCCTGATATTTTTTATATAATTTTCTAATATATATATATATATATATAATGCATATTCACTGAGAGTGAACAATACAAATACACATACAATACAGCCACCCCTTAATTAATAAAGTTAATTTCTATATATCCTTGTCAATACATCATATAAGAGTTTTAGAAATTAAATTTTTTAGTCTCTAAAAGTAAAAATTTTGTTGCAAAAGATATTTAGGAACCAATTTTTATCGTCTTGAGAATAGTCGCTAAAAGGTTGTTCCAAAAATTCAAAAACAAGACTTTTAGAGACAAAATTTTGAAAATGTCACTAATAAATAAACTTTTAGGAACAAAATAATTTGGTCTCAAAACGGTTTATTTTTTGAGACAAAATTTGCTCCAAAAAGGATAATAATTCATCAATAATGTCCAATTTTCATTATTAAAAATATAATAACAACATTTTTTTGCAACAAAAATATTTGGTCCTAAAAAATAATTTTACCCTTAAATTTTGATCTGTAAAATCTTAATTTTTTTTTAGTATGTGGAAGGCAATTGACAAAAATCAGCACCAGACGCAAAATACTATTTGAAGAATGAGTAATGATAGTATAAATAGAATATTCATATAAAATCTCTATAGAGAATGATATGAGTTAATACTATAAAATATATTCTATCTATCTATGTTTAGGGGTGTTCGCAGATCGAATTGGGTCACGTGGCTTCTCATTTGTCATCTATCCGAAGTTAGGCAGGTTAAAAAAAAAAAATCTATTTCTGTCTGCTTAATTAGCGGATGTGAATTGAGCAGGTCGTATGAGTTGCCAGATGAATATGGATTGATTTGAAGGTTTAGAATTAATTATTTTAAATCTTTGTTTGAACTATTTTAGAGTAATTTTTTTATTATTTTGGACCTTATTTGAGTCCAAATTTTTTTGTCCTTTATTTTTGTCAACTTTCATATTTCATAAATAGTTAATATTATTAATAAATAAAAAGTCTTCTTTTTAACATATAAAGTATAAAAGCATAACATCAATTTTTAGGATGGATTGGTGGATCGGATTGGATCAGATGACATCCCATCCACCATACATCTGAATATAAGTTGATATAAAAAATCTTAAATTAGATTGAACGATTTTAACGGATTTAACTCGGTCTGTGAGAACCACTAGCGTAGAGATTTATTTTTTTGACAAAATAATAACTTCATTGAAAGATTATGAAAAAACATACATAATTCAATTTACATACCGAGCCAGAGAATTGACACGTCGAGCCAGAGAATTGACACATCGAGCGTTAGTTGAGGATAGGGCCTCAAGGTCCCTACCACAAAACACACACTTCAAAGGGTACAGACATATATACTGTATACTTTTGTCGCCAACTCAAGATGTAAGAAATTGAAGTGTTTGCGAAATTTGATAATTGTTTTTTTATTAAGTAATTGAAATATTTAATTATCTTGAGTAACAGGTGAGATTTATTCTACAATTTTGATTTTATAGATTTGTTTGAATTCAAATTTTTTACCATATAACTGATCCACATCTTTTTTAGGCCTTTCCAATTGGCTAATTTCTCTTCCATCCCTTCAATTTCTGTATCACTTTGATTTATAACTGCAGGCTTCTAGAAAACCTTCACCAGATATTAATGACTTAAATATTCTTACCATAATGTTGGATATAAGCATCATGAATCACCCCATTGAGATGATCATGGAGCACCACCAAATGAAATGGTAGTTCCACTAGAGAGTGGAATGGGTTTGGTAACAACCAATCACCTCTTCCCTCAATTGTGTATAAATTGAGGTGAGGAGGAGGAAGAAAATGAGAGAGTGAGTGAAAGCCAAGAGCAAGGCATACCAAAGAGGTGTTGAGATGTGAGGCGGAGAGACCCGTCTCCCTCAGTGTGAGCGAGGGAGACGGGAGAGTGGGTGAGTGAGGAGAGTGTGAGCTCCTCCTCTATTGTAATCTTTCTGTAATCTCCAAATTGGTATAGTGAAAACCGGCTACTCTCCCGTGGACGTAGGCATTGAGGCCGAACCACGTAAAATATTGTGTTTCCTTGTGTGTGGGTGTGTATTTCTACTTGGTTTAATTTCTATAAGGTCTTGGGCGGGATCCCCGATCCCAACAAGTGGTATCAGAGCCTCGTCGGTGGCGTTTCGGAACCAAAACAGTGCAAAATCCGAATCTGCCCGGAAATCGAATTGCTCGAAATCGAGTTTTGAGCATACCAGGAGCAAGGGCTCGGCGAGAGGATCACAGAAATGCAAAGCAGAGCCCAATCGGAGACAGGACGCGCCCTCACGCGCCCCTAGAAGGTGGCGCGTGAGGCCCAGTCGCAGCACGCGCTGACACGCGCCGTGAAGGCAGCCGGCGCGTGGGTTCACGCGCTCCCACGCGCCCCCACGCGCGCGCAGAGGAAGAAGGCGACTGAGGGGAGGGCGCGTGCATCACACGCGCAGGACGCGTGGCAGGACACGTCAGCAAAGGTAGGCCCGTGTCTGCCACGTTATCCTGCCACGTCATCGACACGTGGCGAGCCACGTCAGCGACACGTGGCACAGTGTACCAATCACTGCATGCCACGTCATCTGCCACGTCAACATGGGGTTGATCGGTCAACCAGAGGCAGGGAGGGATCCTGTGTTGCGCGGCAATGGTACAGCCGCAGGAGGAAGGATCCAGTGCTTCGCGACTATGGTGCAGCCGCAGATCTGAGGCGTACAAACTGTTTTGGCTAGATCTAAGCCATTTGGAGTCCGTTTTTGGCGATCCAATAGTAGTTTCCAACTATTTGGAGTATTCCGAACACATCTGTACGGTCAGATTTTGGAGACGGAAGTTCTGTAAAAGGAAGGTAGATTAAAGGGACGGACGGCATCAGGTGCAGCGGACGAAATATTCTGTTGGTACACGGAATATTCCCTGAACTTCTGAAAATTGTAATTTGGCCCAGAATTTTCAGAAAATTGTGGTGTGGCCCAGCTTTCGGGGATATTTTTCAGTGAGGTCCCCGGAAGTGCAGCGAAGGTTGGTCCTAGCTAATCGGACCGTTCCGGACGCAACCGCGAGGTCAGAATGGTGAAATTCTGAACGATTTTTTAAATATTGTTAAAACATGGGAGTTTGTCATCTTTAATACTCGGAGGGAGGTTGCCGGATATTGTAGAACGCTGCGGATTCATTGAAGAGGTTAGAATGGGTAGATTCTAACCAGATTGGACAACCAGGTACAACTTGAGATAGATCATTGAAGACCAGAGGAGATCAGGCTTGATTAAATGGCAGATCGAGGGAGATCAGGATTGGTCAGGGGCGATCAGAGGATTGTAGGTATGATTATCTCAAGATCAACAATGTCTAGGAAAGTTCTGTCAAAAAGACAGTGTCTAAGGAGACTGGTTCTTAAGTGGGACCGGGTGTGACCCCACCAGTCTTTCCTGGGAACTTTCCTGGTTGTTGACGTCATCGGAGGATTTGGTTCAATCAAAAGAGAAGACCATTCATCGACGGATAGATGATTTGGCAACCAGTTCAGGCTCAGGGAAATGCTGTGGCTGTTGGAGCTACTGTATACGAGTAAGTACTGGTGGTACGTGGACCTGTAGAACAATAATTGCAGAGGAGCATACTAAGCGCAGGAGCACAAATGCAGACGTACAGTAGTGTAAGGGTACAGTGTCGTACAGAGGCGCAAGAGGAGTGTGCAGCAGCGGGTTGTTGAAAGTTCACAGGAATTGCCAGACAGAGAAATTGAGACAAGTAAAACGCAAGAGTGCGTGCCAAGGAGTGGCAAGTCTTATTTCTCTATGGTGGTTTCTTTATTTCCATGGCAGCGGAGGATAGAGTTGATGCGGATCTCTCAGGTGAGCTCGACGCAGGGAGACCAGAAGCCATGGGTGCGAGCACTATGCACAGGGTTGCATAGTGGTAAGTTGTACAGACCGGTGGGAGTTGTCTTGGCAGAAGGGCTAACTGTCAAACATCAGTACGGACGTACAAGTAAGATAGAACCAAACATCAGGGATTGCAGCACAGACAACGAGCGTATGTGGAAACGCTAGGAAGTTGTTCTGAAGTGCAGAAATCAAAGGCTGGTTGTTCAGAAATAAGCTCCGAGCAAGGAAAATTGAGGATGTTGATGTGTCAAACTCTGAAGTTTTCTAGTTGCTCCCGTGTTCATCATGCAAGGAGTTGCATGACAGTCAAGGGCATCCGAGTAGGGGGTGCAGGACATCCAATCAGGGGGTGTCGGATATCTTGGTTGCGCAAGTTCAAGCATAGCAGGTAAAGACATCCGAGACAGAAGCGTGGAAGAGATCTATGGGAGATGGGAGCAGAGGCTCTCTCCAAATCAGAGAGTAGTGTGAGTTGAGTTGAGGATGTAAGATTCCCTCCTCCTCTTGTATCTCTGGTGTATTATCTCTAGCTTTCAGGGGATGCAGCATCTCAGTGAAGAGATGAAGACTATGTTGAAATTTTGGGCGTGACAAGATTAGCAGCAGTGTGTGCAGTGGATCACCTCACATGGGTTGAGGGGGTGATTTGTTGGATATAGGCATCATGAATCACCCCATTGAGATGATCATGGAGCACCACCAAATGAAATGGTAGTTCCACTAGAGAGTGGAATGGGTTTGGTAAGCCACTAGAGAGTGGAATGGGTTTGGTAACAACCAATCACCTCTTCCCTCAATTGTGTATAAATTGAGGTGAGGAGGAGGAAGAAAATGAGAGAGTGAGTGAAAGCCAAGAGCAAGGCATACCAAAGAGGTGTTGAGATGTGAGGCGGAGAGACCCGTCTCCTTCGGTGTGAGCGAGGGAGACGGGAGAGTGGGTAAGTGAGGAGAGTGTGAGCTCCTCCTCTATTGTAATCTTTCTGTAATCTCCAAATTGGTATAGTGAAAACCGGCTACTCTCCCGTGGACGTAGACATTAAGGCTGAACCACGTAAAATATTGTGTCTCCTTGTGTGTGGGTGTGTATTTCTGCTTGGTTTAATTTCTATAAGGTTTTGAGCGGGATTCCCGATCCCAACACATAATAGGTAGTTGTAGTTGTCAATAATTAATTCTACTTAAGCTCTGTTGGTCTGCAACGGCTTCTTGCCTAATTAAGCTTTGTAACAATTTACATTGTCAATTTATATTAATTTTTTTTTATATATTTAATTTAATATTAACAATTCTGTCATGACTTACCAACCCAGCCACACAGGATTGGCACGTCGAAAGTTAGTTGTGGAGAGACGGCGTCAAGGTCCCTGCCATAAGACACACACTTTGTCGTGACTCCTTTGAACTTTTTTTTATTTTTTTTGGTGGTTTTGTTTTGTTTTTGTGCTGGGAATGGTAGTGATTGGACTTGATTCATGAAAGGGATTAGCATGATCCGACAACGCCCACATTACACTTTTTATTGTCATATAAATGACAAAATCGTATTTGGGTAAACTGCGTTTAGTATTTTTCTATTTTTATTAGAATTTTATTTAAATATTTTTATTTATAATTAAAACAGTTAATTTTTTACATTTTAAAATCAAGTTTTAATCTCATCTTTTCGTCAATTTACTGTTAGTAAAGCTAACATTAATTAAAAATGAAGAAACTAAAGTAAAATTTTAATAAAAATGTAAGGGTGCTAATGAGATAACAAATATGTCATATATGCTTCAAATGACAAATTTCTTTAATTTTGTTAACGCTGTGTTTGGTTGGGAGATTTGGAGAGAGATTTAGAAAGGGAAAGGGAAAATGTGTGTGAAACTAGGTGAAATATATGCATGTTTTATTTATATTTCACTTACTTTTTTCATTTCCTTTTCCAAATCTCTCTTCAAATCCCTCAAACAAATACAACATAATAGTAGATGGGAAAGAAGAGTGAAATTTTACAACTTTGCTAGAGACCCTTAGTACTTTCCCACCCCCACTACCTCCACACACATGTGAGGGTTAGTGAATGAAGGAAAAAAAAAAAAATTCTGACCAACCAGCGCCCAGTTTTATTTTATTTTATTTTATTTTTTTTACAAAGAGCTTTTCTCCCGTTTTAGTTAATGGACTAGACTGTGCACATTGTAAGGCTCGTTACGACTTTTATTTCAATAATTTGAATGATTTATTTTAAAAATTCTTATATATAAATCATTTATAAAAAACAATTAGATTAATTTCAACCATCAAAAAACACATTCTTTTATTATTTTAAAAAATTGAATGATATACCTTTAAAATCATATTCGTCATCATTATTTGAAGACAAATATAATAAAATCATATATTTATCGTAGTTGGATTATTTTAATTAAATTTTTTTGAATAATCTACATATAGAAATCTATAAAATAAATTATTCAAATAATTAGAATGAGATAGATCACATAAAACTAGACCCTTTTTTTTTTTTTTTTGGTGGGCATTTCTATCAAGAATGTTAGACGATCAGGACCAACTGGTCCAATGGTCATATGTGCTTGTCAAGAGTGTGGTTGTGGTTCAATTCTCTCCGAGTGTAACTTTCGTGGATAAAATATATGTTAGAAATTTATAATTTAAATTTCTGAATTCTTTTAAAATCATATATTAACGGGTTAGACTTTATATGAGTATTGAATCTGAGACCTATAAGTACATTTTCAAATCTCAAATTGTACTCATTAGGCCAATCCTTTGAGGTTGGATTGATCTTTGAGATTAGTCGAGGTGTATGTAAACTGATCCGGATACTCGATTATAAAACAAAAAAATTAAAAATTAAAAATAGACACGTGTTGTTGCAGGTAAAACTAGGGTAGACATTTTTAAGATTTTGAATTTTCTTACCAAATAGAAAGAGAGTCCAAGGCAATCTCAGCATCTTCAAGTAACCCAGCAATCAAAACAATAATCTGATAATACCAAGTCTCCAAACACAGCATAACCCCAGAAGCAGCAGACAGTTTCAAGAAATCCCACAGCCCAGAAAATGCCAGCAAACTGAACCCACTCCATGTCTCCTTGCACCTACTACTCATCAATATATACACAAATTGAGCTACCACCACAATCCACCATGACAAACTCAACACCAGTGAAGCACCCAACAATCCCCAACCCAACTTGTACACCACGAGCCACGTCACAAACAAGTGAAATACTAGTGTGGCCGCGGAGATTATGGCACTCGGGGTTACAATGCTCTGTGCTTGTAAGAATTTTTGAATGGGGAAGTTGGCGGCGTACGCGAAGATTTGTGGGATGAGACCGTATACGAATATGGAGGCTGCTGACACTATTTCTGACGATTCGCCGAGCAAGAGGAGGAGGGGCTTAGAGAATATGTAGATGAATGTGAGTGGAATGCCTGTTGTCATGAGGAGGATTGTTGATCTTTGTAAATATATGCCTAGCATTCCATACTTATGAGCTCCATAGGCTTGGCCACATAGTGTCTCCACTGCACTTCCCATTCCAAGCTGAAACATATATTATCATGTAGCGTTTGTTATTTTATATTGTATATATCATTTTAATGTTTGTGTATGATCTTAACTAGAGTGGGCGCGGATTGGTTGCGGTTACGGAACTTTCAATCTGTCATCCATTCGTCAAATTGACGGATTGGAGAAAATTCATCCCCATCCGTCCGTCAATTCGGCTAATGTGGATCGAGTGGATTGGCGGATTGATGTAAATCGGTTTGATAATTTAAAATTTTATAAATTTTTAACATAATTCAACTTGTGCAATTTCTCAGAAAAAAAAATGTTACTGTCAATGACTTAAAAAAGTATTACAATCACTATATGTCTCATCCAAGGAAAGAAAATTTAAAATTTCAGAATAATACAATCACTGCATGTCTCATCCACATAAAGTATTACAATTTGTAGTTCTTAAAATGTAAAAACAATTCAAACTACCAAAACCATAAATAAAGCAGTAATTAAGATTGTATGTCTTTGTATTGTTACTTTTATATCGGTTTTTGAAAACAAAAACCAACCAACATATATTATCTTTTTTATTTATTATTTTTGGAGTTAAATTTAAAAACTAAAAAATTTAGATAAATAATATATTTATTTTTTTCAATTCAAAAAATATATTCAAGTTGAAAACTCTTTTTTAACAGAATATTTAAATTATTTTTCAATTGAAAACATAAATAAAATATCTAAACAAATTAAAAACACAAAATCTTACAAATTACTAGGGGTGCTCGTGATTTGATGGTTTGGTTGTGAGCAAAGGAATCTCAAATCCACTATCCATTCAAAATTAGATGGATTGAAAAAATCAATCCGTAACCGTCCGTTCGTCATTACGTGTCTGTCCAAAAGGTGACGAATCGGTTCGGTTTAGTGGGTTTGGACGAATCGGTATATCTACTGCTCACCCCTAATCTTAACATATATGTGCATACTTATGTGTATATATGACATGTATGTTTATAAAACTATTATTAATTTTTGATAAACTATTTTTTCATATTTATGCTACAGTACTCATGGTAATCAATGACATAGTCAAAAATTTAACTGAGTGAAACGGAATATATTACAGTAAATTATTGAGGTGGATCAGTTTAACATTCAAAATTTAGTTCAAAATCTATGTTCACATTCTAGTAGATTATTGTGTCGTGTTTATTGGAAGAAATAACCTTTTAAAAACAACTTTAAAAAAATCTCAAAACCTTATTATAAAATGTACTTTTTAAAAAATTGAGGAAGCAATCTGGGCTTCTAGTGACTCCACTGATTGTGACATAGGCATAATACTACAAAGTCGTTTTGATTCTTTCCGATGTAGATTTTATATGTTCAAAATACAAAAGAACTATTCTCTTTAGGGTATTGTTATGGTGTGCAACTTACGCCTTACATTTACGTCTTTTCTGTTTACAATCTTGCTTTGTTTTTAACTTCCACTTACACTTTTTGTATAAGTGACACATGGTGAAGGTTACACACTTGAAAAAGTCCTTCTCTTTAATGTCTCGTCGTCTTGGTGTATATTGGCTTTGATGGGACTACTGGTCGCTCAACCATCCCTTTCACTTAAAATACATAAACTATCTTTTAAGCCCTTTTTTTTTTTTATTTTTATTTTTATTTTATTTTTATTTTTATTTTGGCCTTTGAAGCATTTTTTTTTTCATTTTGACTTTCATATTTTAAATTTTTTTACAAAATTAATTTGATTTAAAATTGGATAGAAAACGTCACATTAATTGATACATGACATAAAAATATATAATTATATTGTGATTTGTGTCAAATATGTAAGTTATATATAATAAAATATTTTTATGTTACATGACTGTTAATATGTTATTATTTGTCTAATTTTGAATATAAATTAATTCTTGGAGTAATTTAGAAAAAAAAAACTTGAAATATGAAGGCAAAAGTGAAAAAAAAAATTTAAGGGACAAAATGAAAAAGATGACAGAACATGGGCACCGTTTGGGAAGAAGGTTTCCAGGCTTTTTTGGTTATTTTAGTCAGAAAAAACAAAATAGGTTATTTTAGCCACAACAAACAAAACATTACATTCAATCTATAATCATTACACTCTTCTCTCACAAAAAAATCAAAAAAATCAAAAAGTCAAAAAGCTCTTCCCAAACTAAACTTTTCAGCTCAGACTAAAATAGTCAAAAAAGCTAAAAAGCCAACTCACTTCCCAAACGGAGGCAAAGTAAGCTTGGGGTTTGGAAGTGTACTCCTTTCAAATTTCAAGTTTAACTTTTATTAGGTGTTATTAACTCCTTCGGGCCATGCCTGATATTTGTCTGATTCACGTGGAAGAAACACTTTGCATGAATTTTTGAATTAGTCTAAGTGCATTTAAACTGACTTGAACACTCCGGCACCAAAAAAATAAAAGAGGCAAAGTATAACTTTCCATAATTTTTTTTTATTATTTTATAATAGGACAAAATAAAAAAATATCTTGTATGTGTACCAATTTTTATATGTATGCATGTTCACATATGTTACATGGACACATAGATGAATGTAACATGGATACTCACAAAAACATCCACAAACGTGAGAGAGAGAGAGAGAGAGAGAGAGTTACCATGACACCATAGGCAAAGATTTGGATGCCATTGTTGCCAAGAGAAGCAGCAGCAAGCTCAAGATTTCCAAGATGGCCACAAAAGATTTGGGTGGCCATGGAAGTGACATTGTTGAGCAAGTAAACTACAATTGCAGGAGCTGCAAGCTTGAAGAGAGTATTAAGTTCAATGGTTGTGGCTCGTTGTAGTCTCTGTAAGTACGACAAACTCGTATCCGATAGCACATCTTCCAACGCCGAGCTCACCGGCTCCGGTGTGGATGTGGATTGCTCCTTTGATTCTGACATGGTTTGGTTTACCTCAGCTTCTGCAATAGTCTCCATCTATCTATATCTCTCTCTCTCTCGTAGCAAGGGACGGGAGTTTTTAAAAGGGGAAAAGTTAGGAATCATGAAATTTTTTTCATGAAAATAATCATGAAAGATTTATGATTTTTGAATTACCTTGATTAGTATATGATGCTTTATTTTAAGTGTAATTCAAAAATTACAAAACTTTCATGATTATTTTCATGAAAATTTTTTCATAATACCTAGTATTGCTGTTTTAAAAGTAAACCTTGAAGGCTCACAGAGAATAAGGTTTTGTTTGGTTTGGCTTTCTTGAGATATCTTATCTTGGGCTGTGAGAAGTCGAATTTTAGCTTCATTTTTTTCTCTCTATTTTTTTACATCTTTTCGTAAAAAATTAAAAATTTATCCTAAACATACTAATATTTTTACATCATATTTTAACTAAAAAATCAAAAAGTTATTAAAAAAACTTGTTTCCAAATAAGGCCTTAGTCTAAAATTCACAAAAAGATAAAATAGACAAAAATAATTAATAAGACAAAATGTCATATTCAAACTATAATTATTTCATTTTTTCTTTCACAAACATCACATCTAATTACAAAAAAAAATTAATTATCTTCAAAAACACAAAAATTTAACATATTAAAATAGTTAAAAACTAAAATAATCTATTAAAATATCAACTTCCCAGACACTCATCTTATCCACATAATAATCCTGCTGTGTAAATGTGTAAATCAAGAAAAGTAACTCAATATGTTATTTTCTTTTTTGATAATTTTCAAATATATCCGCTGAGATTTGTTTAAAATATAAATTACTCATTGTGAAAAATAAAATAAAATAATTATGATTTAGATGTGATATTTTGTTTTATTGATTTTTTTAACTTATTTTGTCTTTTTATGACTAAAATAGTTTTAAAAAAAAAGTCAATGCCAAACATAAAGGTGGTATTTGTAAAAGGAAAAATTGAAAATGTAATTTTTCTTTTTTGTCTTTTTAGTTATATCAGCCATTTCCTTTTTTTAAATTGATGATAAACCAATAGAGGTGGTATTTGTAACAAAAATTTAAACTTCAAGTACGATTATTAGTGTTATTTCAAAATTTCAATATTAATTTCTGTAATTATCTTCAATTTCAAAGGCAGTCAATATAAATTATAAAAGAATAAAAATAAAGAGAAGGTGAATATAAATTATGAAAAAATAAAAATAATCAATAAGTGAAAAACATAATTAATTTGAATTCAATCATTGATTAGTACATATGATTGAGTTAAGAAAAGGATAAAGGTTAGCACCAGCACTACTTATGAAACTTGACCCAATTGTCAGTTTTATCATGAACAAGTGCCGTCACATGATTATTATTATGGATAAACTTCACTTTATTCCCTTATGTATAAGTTATATGCGGATCATTTCTTGACGTTAGAATATCACCACAAAATTTCTTGTGGTTGATGGAGTGAAGTGCACAATTAATTTTTTCATTTATTCTAACAAACTGTGCAACACACGCGAGGGTTGTGCAATTGGTTATGGAAAGTTAATTTTTCATCCGAATTAAATGGCTAAAATGCTCTTATCTTCCGCACCAATTTCCAAAACAACCTTTCTTTTTCATTTTTTAAAACCCAAATTTGAAAAATCTCTACCCAAAAAAAAAAAAAAAAAAAGAGTAAATTTACGAACTCCCACCGGTACCTCCATTATCAAACCACTCCCAGCGAAAGTAATAAATTACAAATGTTTAGGGTCTGTTTGGTAACGTTTACGTTTTCAGTTTATATTTACAAAAATTTTATAAACTGGTTTTTGTTTATTTTTTGTTTATTTTTAGAAAAATATAAACTACAAACGCGTTTGGTAATTGATAAAATGTTTAAAAAATTTTAAAAATATAAAAAAGAGTGAAAAATGACAAGTGGTAGCAAGTGGTGGCGGAAGACGGTGGTGGAAAGTGGTGACGATGGGTGGTGGGCAGCGAGTAGTGGTGGGTGGTGGCGGGTGGGTGGGTGACGGTGGCGGGTGGTGGGTGGTAGCGAGTGGATAGTGGTGGTGGTGGCAGGTGGGTGGCGGTAGCGGATGGCGGGTGGTGGTGGTGGGTGGGTGGGTGGGTGACGGTAGCGGGTGGTGGGTGGTAGCGAGTAGATGGTGGTGGTGGTGGTGGCGGGTGGTGGTGGCAGGTGGGTGGTCGATGGCAGATGGTGGTGGGTGGTGGTGGATGGGTGGGTGACGGTGGCGAGTGGTGGGTGGTAGCGAATGGGTAGTAGTGGTGGTGGTGGTGGGTGGTGGTGGGTGGTGGCGGGTGGTGGTGGTGGTGGATGGGTGGGTGACGATGGTGGGTGGTGGGTGGTAGCGAGTGGGGGTGGTGGTGGTAGTGGTGGGTGGCTGGTGGTAGATGGTGAGTGGTGGTGGCGGATGGTGGTGGCAGGCGGTGGATGGTAGTGGCGGGTGGTGGATGGTGGCAGGTGGATGGTAGGTAGGTGGTGGGTGGTGGTGGTGGCGAGGGGTGGGTGGTGGTGGCGGGTGGCGGGTGGTGAGTGGTGGTGGCAGGTGGTGGTGGGGGGTGGGTGGTGGGTGGTGACGGCGGAAGACGGTAGTGGAAAATGGTGGGGGGTGGTGGCTAGTATTGGGTGGTAAAAAAAAAAAAAAAAAAAAAAAAAAAAAAAAACTGAAAATTCAAAATGGAAACACATTTTTTGTGTTTTCATTTTTTGGCCAAATTTATAAACTGAGACCATTGATTTATAAATCAAAAATTTACCAAACAAGTTTTTATTTAAGTTTTTAAAATTTTTGTAAATATAAACTGAAAACGGAAAACGTAAGTGTTACCAAACGACACCTTAACAAACAACTGTTTAAGTTTGATGGTGTTAAATTATGACATAAGGAAAATAAAATTTGAATAACCAACTCTAACATACATATATATATATATATATAAACTTGCAAATTTTTTTTTTTTTTTTTTTGGATCAGCAAATGAAATTTTATTAATGGAGAACCAAAACAAAGAGAACATACAACAAGAAGAAGGTTGTGGCAATTGGTGAGAGACCAATCAACAACACCCAAAAGACAGAGAAGAGAGAAGGGCAAGAAGGACCAAACGACAGAGAACATATAAACTTGCAAATTGTATCACAAACATATATATACACAATGAATAATATATATATATATATATATATATATGTATGTATGTATGTATATTATAACCTGTAAATGTATATATATTATCCAATCATTCAATATTCTACAAATCAATTTAAAATCTAAATACTAAATTCCTAAAATCATTCATAGCGATGGGTATCTCTCCTCTTTCTCGTCCAAGACATTGTCATTTTGATCGTCTTTGTACACTTCATATATCACCTCTAATGGTGCTCACACATCCTATTCGACGAACAATTCAGCATAAAACGGGTTTGGTTCCAAACCCATTTTTATTTTGAACTCAGAATTTGATTCGATTGAGACCCATTTGCGATCTTTGACTGTCAAGTCATGATGATGATGGGTTTGTTCTAGTTCGGTGGAATTGAAAGTAGAGGTTCGACTGTTGTCGGTGGTTTATATAGGTCATTATGATTGTGTACAGGTTCTGCTTGTGTATTTCCAGGTTCGGCTATGGATGTTACAGTCCATGATTGCTGTGTTTTGTTATGTAATATATATATATATATATATAAATGTTGTTGTTGAATGGCTATTGTAGTGGTTTGTCTGATCTCTACTTTTTCTTTGCAATTTCCGGTGAAGTGCCGGAGGAGCCGGTGGTTTCGATAAAGTCTAGACTTCTTTATGAAAAGCGATTGATTGAGAGACACATATTCGTATGTTTGCTTCCTTCTTTCTTGATTCTAGGGTTTCAAATTTTTTCTGTTTGTTTACTGAGAAAATGGTACAGAGTATATAAAATTGAAAATTTTGGGTAGTAAAACTTTCTATTTTTTGGTACTTAAGAAATTTTAAGCAAGAAAGAAAAAAAAAAATGGAGAAGAAGATTCTATGTGGAACTGAAATCCAATTCTATTTTTTCAACTAACTTGAAGCAAAAAATCAGTTGATATTGGATGATGTAGCATGTTTGGTACCTTCTATTCAACCTGCCAAATTTGATAACAGAAATGATTATCTTTGGCAAGAAGAATAATAGATCATGCAAGACCCTTTTTTTTTTTCTTTTTTTTTTTGTCACTTTTATTAAATTATAGTTTTGACAACTCTTTGACAACCGATTGAAGATGTTCTAGCGGAAAGCTTGTCATCAGAGCCTTACCCACCAACTTCTCTCTTTAATGCTAGTACACTGGGGACGCGTACATGTTAGTCCCACGAGGGCCAACTCATAATCAACCTAATTTATATATTTAAAATAAAAATAAAAAATACATTTTTTTTCTGGGTCTAAGATTTTCTATGATTTCATGCTCCAAAATCTCACATGTGCCAAATGGATTCAGTATGTTGGGTTTGAATTGATTCAACTGATCCAATATTTAAGATCCTCCTTTTTGGACTGCTTTATTTATGAAAAGAAAACCACATTATGCATGTTGTACAAAACAATAAGTTAACCAAAAATATGTTACATATATGGTGCATCAAAGTTTACCAAAAACAAAATAAATATGATAGATTTTTAACTATAGGTTCCATATATGAGACTTACAGACTATTAAATCCTATTTATTCTCTTCCCATAAGGTTCACTACGAATTAAAGAATCACAAACAGTGGTGGAATTAGAATTTCATTTTAGGGATATCATTGAGTTAAAGTCACGGCAAGTTCCGTTATAATGTAATATATTTTAATTTTTAATTGATAGTAAAACAACTAAAGATGAGCCCGATGTCAAAGTTATATGTTTAAAGCTATGCTCAATTTAACTGATTTTTTTTATTTGTTTTGTTGATTTTTTGTTATTTATTTATTAATAATTTGATTTTCTATTTTAATATAATAATCATCATAATTTAAAATGCAGTCAACAATATTAAAAATGAAAACGATAAAAATTACATCAAGATACACAAAAAAGAAAAAAGAAAAAAAAAGAAATAGAGATAGTGGAAAACAAAGAAAAGAGAAAAAATATAAAACTTATAAAAACATATTGTACAAAATTAAACATTTAGAGTAACAAATTGTAGGGATTTGTATTTTTTTTTAATTAATGAATCACGTTACAATGAAGCTAGTGAATTATAACCATAATGAAAATCAATACAACATGTAACTAATATAAAAAAAAAAAAAAATACTTAATATAAGAAATAAAATTTTAAATAAATACATATAGAATACAACCAATAAACATATTAAGATATTTAAACCTCTAACCTCATAGTGAAATACAAAGATTTTAACTAATGGATTAATCTCATTAGTTTGGCAAAGATTTTGTTGGAAAAAAAAGGGTATATATATATATTTTTTTTGGGTGGATACAAAAAAAGAAGGGGGGGGGGGTATTATTTTTGAAATTTGGAACTAATTCAAGATATTTTCAATTAGAGATAGAAATATAAGTTTAGAAAATTGAGGGGCACGTGCCGCTGGTCGCAATGTGCCTTCACTCCTAAACAGGAAAAATAAACTTTTTTTGGCTCATACCTTAAGAAATGGCTTCACCAATTGAATTTTTTTTTTATAAATGACGACAAATTTGGAGATTGAATGACAGTGAAATTCGAATCTAATCTCATGGCTACTCTTCCCAATTGCCAACAATATGAATCCAATCCAATATGTTTCTCTTTCAATATTTTCTATTAATGATTAGGTGTGGCTTGGGCTTGTTTCATCTTACAGCAGTACAACAAAATTATGAGACAAAGGTGATAATGCATTTGACAAAAGGACCATACCCTAAATTAAACTCCTTTGCCATGTGGATCATGAATATGTCAGAACCAAAGTATGGAAGAAAAGAATATGATCAGCCATTAAACTCCGTGGGAGACACGTCCTGCGGAGTTGTTTGAAATAGGGTGATCATGGTCCGGATTGGTTTGAATTGGGATAAAATTATGATCAATTCGTTATATATGGTTCTTAAAAAATTGGAACTAATTCAATCTGTTTAAATCATGAAATTAATCCGAACTAATCCATTTAAACACATATTGGACCGATTTAGGACCACGGATTCATATAATTAAATAACAAAAAACAAATATAGAACATTTTAATTTCATAAAAACATAAACATAGTATCATATTAGTTCTACAATAGCAACATATCTTTCCATAATTGCGACATACTGTTCTAGAATTTGAACAATCATAAGAAAACTGGTTCCACTTAAGTATTTATACCATTACAAATTAAAACTAAAAATCAACAAATAAAAGTAATAAAAGAAGATACTATGCGGGTTTAGGTTTGGGTTTAGGTTTTATATGGAATAAAATAAGATACTATGCGGGATGGTGTATAATATAAATATAGGCTATTTGTATATGGTCTAGATCGGTTCCAATTCGGAACCGTGGGATTCAATCTAGAACCAATCCGTAAATTACGAATTTTTAATTTTTCAATCTGGAACCGAACCACGAATTCAAAAAATCAATCCAAACCTACCGAATTAGATCGGACCGGATCGGATTACGAATTTTATGAATTCCTTACTCATCCCTAGTTTGAAATGTATGCATGACTGGGAAATGTTTAAGTGTGGCATGGGTGTTGTTGGGTGTGGGGTTCAAGTATTTGGTTTGTAGTTGAGATTTTATTTTTCCCGTCATATTAAAATAAAAAAATAAAAAAAAAAGGACGAAAAATCATGAAGCCTATGGATTGGTTGTAATGATGCAAGTTGCATTAGTAGGAAAGTTTGTACTCTTTTAACCTATCTCAATGCATTTTTTTCTTATACCTTTAATTTTATATTTTTACTAAATTAAAAAAGTGCACTTATTTCATCTTTTTATTTTTTTTGAGCCACATCAATTAACATCTCCTCTCTATTTTTTCTACACATAATACAAAAAAAATCAAAAAATACACTTATTTAATCTTCCCAAACTTGACCTAAAATTTTTACTTTGTCAATAAAAAATATATATAAATGACTTGATTTAGGGTAACAGACATTAGTACTATTTGTTTGAAGGATAATAATTACCTAATCATCTCTTTTACAAGAGTCTTGGGAGTAATCGGTAAGTCAAACAGTAACCTTTAGTGGGAAATTCTAACATGCACATCTTTCAAAATGGTGCATCATATGTATATTCATAGTTACATCATCTTCTTCTTTTTAGTTATAATTATTTTCTTTTTTAATTATAATATTATTTTAATTATGACTTATAAATTTTTGAATTTTTCTTAAGTGTGCCTTACATATGGTATGCAAGGCACTTACACCCTTCTATTTTGCATTTACACATTTGTATATATTGAGTTATATCAAAATATTTGAAAACTTACACATTGGTGACCTGCTAAGCAGGTCACTTTCCAGGTAAATTAATAAAATAATATATTATATGACTAAAGGTGTAAATGGTCACAAAAAATGTATAAGTTTTCACAAAAGCCGTATATTTTCGCGAAAGGCGTAAGGATTTTCAAAAAAAGGCGTAACTGATTTCTGAAAACTTACGCCTTTTGTAAAAACTTACACCTTTTCTGAAAACTTACACCTTTTTCTGAAAACTTACGCCTTCTGTGAAATCATTTACACCTTTTATGAACACTTACTCCTTTTGTGAGTTGACATACCAAAGGTGTAAACAAACGAAAACTTACACCTTTTGCTTAAGCTTATACCTTTTCGTGGAAGTGCTTATATTTTTTTTGAAAAGTTACTCCTTTTGTGTAAGAATTTTTGGCATAACATTTATACTTTTTATTCGAACTTACAACTTTTGTGGAAGCCCAACTTAAAGCTTTTTCGGAAGTCACTTATACCTTTTGTGAAAAAATAAATTCATCAAATTTACACCTTTTGCTTAAGCTTATACCTTTTCGTGGAAGTGCTTATATTTTTTTTTGAAAAGTTACTCCTTTTGTGTAAGAATTTTTGGCATAACATTTATACCTTTTCTTCGAACTTACACCTTTTGTGGAAGCCCAACTTAAAGATTTTTCGGAAGTCACTTATACCTTTTGTGAAAAAATAAATTCATCAAATTTACACATTTTGCTTAACCTTATATCTTTTCGTGGAAGTGCTTATATTTTTTTTGAAAAGTTACTCCTTTTGTGTAAGAATTTTTGGCATAACATTTATACATTTTCTTCGAACTTACACCTTTTGTGGAAGCCCAACTTAAAGCTTCTTCGGAAGTAACTTATACCTTTTGTGAAAAAAAAAATTCATCAAATTTACACATTTTCCTTAAGCTTACACCTTTTCGTGGAAGTGCTTACACCATTTTTGAAAAGTTACTCCTTTTGTGTAAGAATTTTTGGCATAACATTTATACTTTTTCTTCGAACTTACACCTTTTGTGGATACCCAACTTAAAGCTTTTTCGGAAGTCACTTATACCTTTTGTGAAAAAATAAATTCATCAAATTTACACATTTTGCTTAACCTTATACCTTTTCGTAGAAGTGCTTATATTTTTTTGAAAAGTTACTCATTTTGTGAAATAATTTTTGTCATAAGATTTATACTTTTTCTTCAAACTTACACCTTTTGTGAAAGAGTATATAAGCACAAAAGTATAAATGTTATGCCAAAAATTCTTACACAAAAGGAGTAATTTTTCAAAAATTGTGTAAGTATTTTCACGAAAAGGTGTAACCTTAAGCAAAAGGTGTAAATTGGATGAATTTTTTTTTTTCACAAAAGGTATAAGTGACTTCCGAAATAGCTTTAAGTTGGGCTTTCACAAAAGGTGTAAGTTCGAAGAAAAAGTATAAATCTTATGCCAAAAATTCTTACACAAAATGAGTAACTTTTCAAAAATGGTGTAAATATTTTCACGAAAAGTATGAAGGAGTAACATTTCAAAGTGTTCATAACCACAAAAGGAGTAACAAAGGGTTCATTTCAAAATGTTCGTAAACACAGAAGGAGTAACATATGTTCATTTCAAAGTAGTAAACACAAAAGGAGTAACATTTCGAAGTGTTCATAAACAAATTGAGACAACCACTGAACAAATCAAAGGGTTCGTGACCCCCGCTGACCACCCAAGCGTCGGTGGGCTCCGGTGCTCACAGCCTTCTGAGATCGGCACCTCCACGGGCACCGCCGCCGCAAATCAAAGGTTTTTTGAAAGATTGGCTATCGATCTTGGTCTCTCTGTGTCGATGTCGGCCTATTCTCCGTCGATGTCGGTCTCTCTCTGTCGGTCCCTGTTTATCTCGGTCTGTCTCCAGCGATCTTGGTCTGTCTGTGTCCATGTGGGTCTCTTCTCTGTCGATTTCGGTCCCTCTGTCGATCACTGTCCATCTAGGTCTCTATGTCTGTTGATCTCAGTCTATCTCTCTCTCTCTCTCTCTCTCTGTCCGTTGCTCTATATTAAAAACGGTTCCCTTTTACATTGACATACTTGGTTGGATTTGGACTCGGAGTCGCGATTCCAAGCCCTCCCAGACTCGTCTTCTCTGAAACGGAGTTCTACTAGGAGAAAGGCCAAGCCCTCCGAAACGCCCTTCTCTCTCACATTGCCATTATCTGAACAAGACAAATACAGTGTGATTGGATTTTAGGAACTTACAGGTTTTCGGGGGAAAAAACGGAACTTAGACGTTTTGCGAAGTTACTTACATCTCTTTGTGGCATAAGATTTATACTTTTTTTCTTCAACTTACACCGTTTGTGAAAGCCCAACTTTAAAGCTTTTTCGGAAGTCACTTATACCTTTTGTGAAAAACAAAATTCATCAAATTTACACAATTTGCTTAAGGTTACACCCTTTTCGTGGAAGTGCTTACACTATTTCTGAAAACTTACTCCTTTTGTGTAAGAATTTTTGTCATAAGATTTATACTTTTTCTCCGAACTTACACCTTTTGTGAAAGCCCAACTTAAAGCTTCTTCGGAAGTAACTTTATACCTTTTGTGAAAAAAAAAATCCATCAAATTTACACATTTTCCTTAAGCTTACACCTTTTCGTGGAAGTGCTTACACCATTTTTGAAAAGTTACTCCTTTTGTGTAAGAATTTTTTGCATAAGATTTATACTTTGTCTTCGAACTTACACCTTTTGTGAAAGCCCAACTTAAAGCTTCGTCGGAAGTCACTTATACCATTTGTGAAAAAAAAAATTCATCAAATTTACACATTTTGCTTAAGCTTACACCTTTTCGTGGAAGTGCTTACACAATTTTTGAAAAGTTACTCCTTTTGTGTAAGAATTTTTGGCATAACATTTATACTTTTTCTTCGAACTTACACCTTTTGTGGAAGCCCAACTTAAAGCTTTTTCGGAAGTCACTTATACATTTTGTGAAAAAATAAATTCATCAAATTTACACATTTTGCTTAACCTTATACCTTTTCGTGGAAGTGATTACACCATTTTTTAAAAGTTACTCCTTTTGTGTAAGAATTTTTGGCATAACATTTACACATTTTCTTCGAACTTACACCTTTTGTGAAAGCCCAACTTAAAGCTTCTTCGGAAGTCAGTTATACCTTTTGTGAAAAAAAAAATTAATGAAATTTACACCTTTTGCTTAAGCTTACACCTTTTCGTGAACATATTTACACCCAGATCAGGAAAATGTACTCCTTCTGTGTAAGAATTTTTGTCATAACATTTACTCCTTTTGTGCTTATATACTCTTTCACAAAAGGGGTAAGTTGGAATAAAAAGTATAAATGTTATGCGAAAAATTCTTACACAAAAGGAGTAACTTTTCAAAAATGGTGTAAGTATTTTCAAGAAAATGTGTAAGCTTAAGCAAAAGGTGTAAATTTGTTGATTTTTTTTTTTCACAAAAGGTATAAGTGACTTCCGAAGAAGCTTTAAGTTGGGCTTTCACAAAAGGTGTAAGTTCGAAGAAAAAGTATAAATGTTATGCCAAAAATTCTTACACAAAAGGAGTAAGTTTTTAAAAATGGTGTAAGCACTTCCAAGAAAAGGTGTAAGCTTACGCAAAAGGTGTAAATTTGATGATTTTTTTTTTTTTCACAAAAGGTATAAGTGACTTCCGAAGAAGCTTTAAGTTGGGCTTTCACAAAGGTGTAAGTTCGAAGAAAATGTATAAATGTTATACCAAAAATTCTTACACAAAAGGAGTAACTTTTCAAAAATGGTGTAATCACTTCCACGAAAAGGTGTAACCTTAAGCAAAATGTGTAAATTTGATGAATTTTTTTTTTCACAAAAGGTATAAGTGACTTCCGAAGATGCTTTAATTTGGGCTTTCACAAAAGGTGTAAGTTCGAAGAAAAAGTATAAATGTTATGCCAAAAATTCTTACACAAAATGAGTAACTTTTCAAAAATGGTGTAAGCACTTCCACGAAAAGGTGTAAGCTTAAGCAAAATGTGTAAATTTGATGAATTTTTTTTTTTCACAAATGTATAGTGACTTCCGATGAGCTTTAGTTGGGGCTTTCATAAAAGGTGTAAGTTCAAAGAACAAAGTATAAATCTTATGCCAAAAATTCTTACACAAAAGGAGTAACTTTTCAAAAATAGTGTAAGCACTTCCACGAAAAGGTGTAAGCTTAAGGAAAATGTGTAAATTTGATGAATTTTTTTTTTCACAAAAGGTATAAGTTACTTCCGAAGAAGCTTTAAGTTGGGCTTTCACAAAAGATGTAAGTTCGAGAAAAAGTATAAATCTTAAGCAAATTGTGTAAATTTGATGAATTTTGTTTTTTACAAAAGGTATAAGTGACTTCTGACGAAGCTTTAAGTTGGGCTTTCACAAACGGTAAAAATTCTTCAAAAAAGGAGTAACTTTTCAAAAATGGTGTAACTTTTTCACGAAAAGTATGAAGGAGTAACATTTCAAAGTGTTCATAACCACAAATGGAGTAACAAAGCGTTCATTTCAAAATGTTCGTAAACAAGAAGGAGTAACATCAAGTGTTCATTTCAAAGTATTCGTAGTAAATACAAAAGGATAACATTTCGAAGTGTTCATAAACAAATTGGGACAACCACTGAACAAATCAAAGGGTTTGTGACCCCCGCTGACCACCCAAGTGTCGGTGGCCTCCCGGTGCTCACAGCCTTCTGAGATCGGCACGTCCACTGGCACCACCGCCGCAAATCAAAGGTTTTTTTTCTCTCTGGCTATCGATCTTGGTCCTCTCTGTGTCGATGTCGGCTATTCCTCCGTCGATGTCGGTCTCTCTCTGTCGATCCCTGTTTATCTCGGTCTGTCTCCAGCGATCTTGGTCTGTCTGTGTCCATGTGGGTCTCTTCTTTGTCGATCTCTTGTCGATTTTGTCCCTCTGTCGATCTCGGAGTGGCTGCTCTGTCAATCAGTGTCCATCTAGGTCTCTATGTCTGTTGACTCAGTCTATCTCTCTCTCTCTCTCTCTCTCTCTCTGTCCGTTGCTCTATATTAAAAACGGTTCTCTTTTACATTCACATAGTTGGTTGGATTTGGACTTGGAGTCGTTATTCCAAGCCCTCCCAGACTCGTCGTCTCTGAAACGGAGTTCTACTGAGAGAAGCCAAGCCCTCCGAAACGCCATTCTCTCTCACATTGCCATTATTTGAACAAGACAAATACAGTGTGATTTGATTTTAGGAACTTCCAGGTTTTGGGGGCAAAAAACGGAACTTGCACGTTTTGCGAAGTTACTCACATCTCTTGTGAAAAAACTTACAACTATTTGTGAAAGGTTACACATTTGTTGAAATAATTTATTTTATAAAATTTAGACCTTTTCGTTGAAATACTTAAACCTTTTGTGAGAAGTTACTACTTTATTAAAAATCATGTCTATTAAAAAAATTTACACGTTTTATTGAACACTACACTTTTCTGAGAACAGAACTTACACCTTTTTTGAATTAAGTTACATCTTTTCTTAAATGCTTAGACCTTTTATGGAAATCTGAATTATATTTTCCTAAAATTTAAACCTTCAATGGGAAGTTACACCATTTGTGACATAACTTCCATGTTTTGTGAAAACTACATACATGTTTTTGAAATATATTACCTTTCATGGAAAGAGTATTTGAATAAAATTTATTTATACATTTTTGTTAAAAACATAAACCTTTTCTAAATGATTACACCTTTTTGTGGGAGGGCTTACACCATTTCTGGATGGTTACTGCTTTTGTGAATAACTTTTTCATAAAATTTACACTTTTTTATGGGATATTACAACTTTTCTGCCAGCAAAACTTACACCCTTTTTTAAAAAATTTACACCTTCTATGGAAAATATGTTTTCATCAAGTTTACACCTTATTTTAAAAGCTTACACCTCTTCTAAAAAGGTACTCCTTTCGTGAAGCAAACATGTTTAAAAAAATTTACACCTTTTAAATAGGAGTTACATCTTTGGTGAGATAGTTAGACCTTTTTTGAAAATTTACACGTTTTATAGAAAATAAGCTTTTGATAAAGTTGTTAAAAGAAATTATTTGACAAAAGGTATACCTTTTCAAATATAGTGTATGTTTGTCCGAAGAAGGTGTAAATGACCATAGAAAAGATGTAAGTTTTGTTTTTCACTAAAGGTGTAACTTGAAATAATAAGTGTAAATTTTATGAAAAAGGTTTTTCCACAAAATGTGTAATTTTTCAATAAGTTGTAAATATTTCCGAGAGAAGGTGTAAATTTTTAGGAAAGGTGTAAAATTCAGGAATAGTTGTAAACTTTGTGAGTTTGTACAAAAGGTATAAGTTCTCAAAGAAGACCAATCATCGAAGCTGAATGTTTCGTTTTTACAAAAGATATAAGTTCCCAAAGAAGACCAATCCCAATAAAGCTGAATGTTTCGTTTTTAGAAAATATATAAGTTCCAAGGTGTAACTTTTATTAAGAAAATTAATTTAAAGATATAAGTTCCAAGGTGTAACTTTTATGAAGAAAATTAATTTATAAATGATGTCAGTTTTCATTAAAAGGTGTAAGTTGTCAGAACAAGTATAAAATTTTCAAAAATGCTGAAGTGTTCAGAAGAGGTTAAGTTCCGTCGGCCCGTCCGTCTCGCTTCCATCTCGGACCTCTCTCTTTGTTGTCTTTCCTCTCTGCCCGTCTCTCCGTTGTTCCATTTCCCCGTAGCTGTAGGGTTTTACAGAGAAAAATATTTGAGGCCGAGCTTAAGTTCTTGGGAAGGCTAGCCATGGAAGTGGATGCATAAATACTTTTTTTAAGTTGATTTTTGTCGTGGAGCACAACCGCAAGGGTTAATCGAGCACCACCGTTGGTCGTCTGATCCGGTTGGTATTTCTTTATTTCGTGCTGGTACATTATCTGTCTCCTTGTTTGTCTTCTATCATTCGCATATACCTTCACACCCAACTCGAAAATCGACCCAATAGGAACTGTTCTGTACTCCATTTTCGTATTTTGTGCTACTTCGAATAGGAACTCTTCCCTCTGCTAACCGAAATGGACCCAATAGGAACTGTTCTGTACTCGATTTTTGTATTTCTCCCTTTCGAATAGAAAGTCTTCCCTCTGCTATCAGTGCTGCAAGTTGAACATAGGTATCATAGTAGTTAGCAACAAGCATAAAAGGTGTTCTGCATTTACATGGCAACTTGTTTTAGGTTGGGTTATATAACGAAAGAAGACTTTAAATTCTTTGTATTCATGTATTTTAGATCATGTATTTATAGTATTAAGTACTTTGTCTAGATTATATTCATGTTCTAGTTAATTGTAGGTTGTTTAGGTTCATGGTCCTTATTCATTGAACTTATGTATAACCTTCTCTATATAAAAGGATGTAAGCCTTGGGCAAAATATATGAATCAATAAGTGAGAAAAATTCAATACAAAATATAGTTCATTCTAAAGAGAGTTTTATCAAAAGCTAACATAAGTGGTATCAGAGCTTTGGTTGGGTCAAGAGCAAGCTGGCGTAGAGATCGGATACGGGAAAACAAGCCCCGAAGAAGAACAAACCGACGTCCATGGCGAATCCCAACAACCAAAATGTATCCACTCCTATCTTTAATGGTGAAAATTTTGATTTTTGGTATGTGAAAATGAGAACTATTTTTGTCTATACGGAGCTTTGGGATCTTGTTGAGAAGGGTTTTGAGGAACCTGAAGATGAAGAAGCTTTGACAAATCCCCAAAAGAACCAATTAAAAGAGCAAAGGAAAAAGGATTCAAAGGCTCTCTCTTTTATTCAACAAGGAGTTTCAGAAGCAATCTTTCCAAGAATTATCAATGCAACAAAAGCGAAAGAGGCATGGGATATTCTTCAGAAAGAGTATAGAGGCAACTTGAAGGTAAGAACCATCAAACTTCAATCATTGAAAAGAGATTTTGAAATTTAAAGATGAAGGATATGGAATTGTTGAAGGATTATTTTTCTAGGGTTATGGAACTTGTAAACCAAATGAAAATTTATGGGGATAATATTACTAATCAAAGAGTTGATGAGAAAATTTTGATAAGTTTGCCGGAGAAATACAATCCCATTGTTGCTGTCATTGAAGAAACTAAAGATCTTGCTGATTTGAGTATTGAAGAATTGATGGGTTCAATTAAAGCATTTGAGCAAAGGTTGAGTAGGCAATCTGAAAAGTCAATTGAAAGTGCCTTTCAATCCAAGCTCAATGTTAGTACCTCTAATTCCCAAGGAAGAGGAAGAGGAGGAGGAAGAAATGCAACCGGAAGAGCAAGAAATGCAAGAGGAAGAGGAAGGTCTAATTTTCAAAGAAAGGAAAATGAAGAGTCCACTCAACAAAAGTGTGGAATTTGAAACCGAAGCAATCATGTTGATAAAGATTGTTGGTTTCGAGGAAAGCCAAAATGTTACAATTGCAACAAATTTGGGCATGTCAAGAAGGATTGCCTAGTCAAGAGCACTCAACAAGCTAATTTTCTGAGGAGCAAGAAAGTGAAGGGCACATGTTCTATGCTTGTCACAAGGCATCGGATCAAACCAAGGATGTATGGTTTCTCGATAGCGGATGTAGCAATCACATGACAGGAGATGAAGCATTTTTGTGAAAATGGATGCTTCCTCCAGTTCTCAAGTAAAAATGGGGAATGGTGCCTTAGTCCAAACAAAAGGAAAAGGTACTATTGCTATAGAAACCAAGATGGGTACAAGATTCATTCCGATGTTCTCTTAGTTCCAGACTTGGAGCAAAATTTGCTAAGTGTTGGACAACTTATGGAGCATGGATACCTTGTTCACTTTGAAGACGATTTTTGCAAAATTTTTGACAAAGGGGGGAAAAGCCAAGTTGTAGCAAAAATCAAGATGGAGAAGAATAGAAGTTTTCCTCTCATTTTTCGGTATAGCAAAAATGCGGCTTTGAAGATGGATGTGATTGATAATTCATGGCTTTGGCATAGAAGATTTGGGCACTTGAATTTTCAAAGCTTGAAGCATCTACAACAAAACAATATGGTTTTTGGGTTGCCAACCATTCATGAAGTGCAACATATTTGTGAAGGTTGTGCACTTGGAAAGCATCACATCGGGAGTCATTTCCAAAGGAGAAAGCATGGAGAGCTAAAGCACCATTGGAGCTTGTCCATACGATGTGTGCGGACCTATGGATACACCAACTCATGGAGGTAACAAATACTTTATTATCTTTGTTGATGATTTTACTAGAATGACTTGGGTGTATTTCATGAGACAAAAGAGTGAAGTTTTCTCTATCTTCAAGAAAGAAAAAATCTTGTTGAAAGACAAAGTGGTTGTTTGATGAAAGTATTGAGAAGTGATAGAGGCGGAGAATACAACTCAAATGAGTTTATGAAATTTTGTGAAGATATTGGAATGGAAAGGCAATTGACTGTTGGGTACACTCCACAACAAAATGGTGTGGCGGAAAGAAAGAATAGAACCATAGAGGAGATGTCCAAGTCTATGCTACATGAGAAGGGCTACCCAAAACTTTTTGGGGTGAGGCCGTGTATACAGCAGTTTACTTGATGAATAGATGTCCTACAAAAGCTCTTAAGGACAAAACTCCATTTGAAGCTTGGAGTGGAAGGAAACCATCGGTGAATCACTTGAAGGTGTTTGGTTCCATTTGTTATGCTCATGTTCCAAAAGAAGTGAGGCACAAGCTTGATGAAAATAGTAAGAAATGCATCTTTGTGGGTTATAGCTCAAAATCCAAAGGCTATAGACTCTTCAGTTTGGATCAAAAGAAGGTGATTATTTGTAGAGATGTTCTCTTTGATGAGAAGGCGTCTTTTGATTGGAAGGAAAAAAAGTCCAAGATCAAAGCATTGCTTTCAATGAAGAATCAGAAAGTCACAAGTTGAAGATGTTGCAACTCTTGAATCTCCACAAAGATTGTCACCAATTACTAGTTCACAATTTTCTCCAAGTTCAAGTTCAAGTTCAAGTTCTTCATCTCCAAGTTCAACTCCAAGAAATATAAGGAGTCTTAATGATATGTATGCAAGATGCAATTTATGCATTGTTGAACCTGAAAATTTTGAAGAGGCAATTAGAGATGAAGCATGGAAGAAAGCTATGGAAGATGAAATTCATGTGATTGAGAAGAACAAGACTTGGGAGTTAGTGGAGAAACCGAAAGAAAAAGAAATAATTGGTGTGAAGTGGATTTTCAAAACAAAGTTCAATCCGGATGGCTCTATTCAAAAGAACAAAGCAAGACTTGTGGCAAAAGGGTATTCACAACAACCTGGAATTGATTTCCAAGAAACTTTTGCTCCTGTGGCTCGACTTGATACAATTAGAGCTATCATTGCTTTGGCGGCTCAAAAGGGTTGGTTCTTGCACCAACTTGATGTAAAATCAGCATTTTTGAATGGAAAATTAGAAGAAGAGGTGTATGTTGATCAACCTCAAGGCTTTGTTGTCAAAGGCAAAGAAGATAAAGTGTACAAGTTGAAGAAGGCTTTATATGGCCTAAAGCAAGCACCCCGGGCATGGTATAGTGAAATTGATGCTTACTTCAATGAAAAGGGTTTTCAAAGAAGCAAAAGTGAGCCAACTTTGTACATCAAGAGGCAAGGTACAACCGGTATTCTCATTGTTTCACTTTATGTTGATGATTTGGTTTTTACCGTAGTGATGAAAAATTGATTGAAGATTTTAAAAGGGAGATGATGAAGAAATATGAAATGAGTGATTTGGGACTATTGCATCATTTTTTAGGCATTGAAATTTACCAAAACAATGGTGGTGTTTTTATTTGCCAAAAGAAGTATGCTCAAACACTTCTTGAGAAATTCCAAATGAAGAATTGCAAATCAGTTGCTACTCCCTTGATTGTGAATGAAAAGTTGTCAAAGGAAGATGGAAGCAAAGAAGCTGAAGCATCTTGTTATAGAAGTTTGGTTGGAAGTTTGTTGTACTTAACTGCTACAAGACCGGACATCATGTATGCTACAAGTTTATTGTCCCGGTTCATGCACAGTCCAAGCCAAATTCATTTTGGGGTTGCAAAAAGAGTGTTGAGATACATTCAAGGTACACTTGATTATGGAATTTTTTATGAGAAATTTGTTGATGCAAAGTTACTGGATTTTGTGATAGTGATTGGGCCGGATGTGTTGATGATATGAGAAGCACTTCTGGGTATGCATGCTTTTCTCTTGGATCGGGCGTAATTTCATGGTCATCCAAGAAACAACAAACTATGGCACAATCATCTGCTGAAGCCGAATATATTTCAGCATCATTGGCAACTACACAAACAATTTGGCTAAGAAGAATTTTGGATGATTTTGGTGAGAAGCAAGGTGAAGCTACTTCAATTATGTGTGATAACAAGTCTGCTATTGCTATGGCAAAGAATCCCGTCTACCATTCTCGTACCAAACACATTGCTATCGAACATCATTTCATTAGAGAAGCTGTGGAAGATGATGAGATTCAAATCAAATATTGCAAGACTGAAGATCAAGTTGCAGAACATCTTCACCAAAGCTCTACCAAGGGACAATTTTGAATTTTTTAGAGAAATGTTGGGTGTCACACAATATGGCATTAAGGGGGAGTGTTAAAATTAATGTCATATTTACATTAGATACATTGGATACATTGAGTTCATACATTCTTTGTATTCATGTATTTTTATATTCATGTATTTTATATTTATTAAGTACATTGTCTAGATTATATTCATGTGTCTAGTTAATTGTAAGGTTGTTTAGGTTCATGGTCCTTATTCATTGAACTTATGTATAACCTTCTCTATATAAAAGGATGTAAGCCTTTAGGCAAAATATATGAATCAATAAGTGAGAAAAATTCAATACAAAATATAGTTCATTCTAAAGAGAGTTTTATCAAAAGCTAACATTTCCCCCCAAACCATTAGCAGCTTGCTCTCCTTCCCTCTCCTCTACTCCTGCTCCCTTATGTTCTTTTCATTTTTACTCCCCCATCACATCAACTGCAGTCTCTATTGGTATATTATTGTAACTGTTGTAATCAAATCTTAGTATTTACAAAAAGATGTATAGTTTTATGGGTGTGCGGGGTGTTTGTTGTTGTACAAGAACTAATGCTAATTTTTTAGAAAATATATGCAATCTAAGAACCAGTCCAAACAATGCCCTTATCATCAGCAAATCCTAAACACGAAGTCTGCCATTTTGGTCATTGGGGTTGTGGATTCTGTGCACTCACACAATGCTCTGGCACCAGTCGTCGATTGCTCGAGCCTAGTCCTGAACATAGCCAACTGATATTTGATGGTAAAAGTTTGAATTTTGAGAAAGGTTAGAAGATGACGATTTGTAATTACTTAGTAATTAAATGATTTCCATTAAAATCTATCTTAACTTGATACCAATGGCAGCTCATCTCTTGCAATAGAATAATAGCAGTCATACATACATATATATACACACAGCAGATGCAGATCAAACAATGGAAGTAAAAATATAATGGGTAAGGTTTGCAATATTGTGTGTGCCACTTGGGTGTTGATTGCCGAAGTTGAGATTGAATTTGTACGGGGGGCGAAATATCCTCTGCTTTCCGTACTCCTTGGACGTCAAACTTCTCGTGACGGCGTCAATTCATGCAACACAGAATTGGTGAGCTGCCCGGCGGTGGTGTGCCGGATAGACCCTCCGACGATCAAGTCAGGCCACTGGAGGAAGAAGAAGGGTATCAGAGAGAGAGAGTGTGTGTTAGTGACAGGGTGAATTCGCATACCTCTAACGTTCGTCTTCTTCCACTATTTCTAGGCTGGCCATGCAACCTCAAGATCGTGCGCGCACCACCTCTGTTGTCCTTCCCTGGACAGGTGGCAGTGCTTGCTTCTCACCACCTTATGCGTGTAAAGGTTTTGTCCTCCAACCAGTACATTCAGAACTGCCCAACGGTATTATTGACGCGTGCATGGAGCAGATGTCCTCTCCCTCACACCATTGGCCCAGGTGGCACACTTAACCGGAGTACCATGACCGGCCTATTGCTTGTGGAGAATGGCCACCACAAGCACACAACCGAGCTATGTGTCGCCGGCCTGCCCCTTGGCAAAGGGACAAAGGGGTGATGCTCATGGCCGGGCTGGTATTGACCGGTTGATCGTGGCTTACCGGTTGCGAGGCATGTCGGCCTCCGTCCGTTCTACCTTCACCCGAGGTTATCTGGAATCTGCCCATCTCGGTTAACCGGTCAGAGACGTGCCATCCCTCACTTCGTCCATAGTTTAGCCCGAGCTACCCATAGCCCGGTCTCGTCACTTGGCTGTGTGCCCTGCCAAATGTCTACTAGTCACAGCTCGGCCAGGTTTAGTACACGCCTGGTCAGCCGATCTTTTCGACCGAGCAAAACAGATCCACCGGCCGTCTCAGTAGAGAAGATAGCGCGGCGCCGTGAAGTCTGTCACGACCCGCACTATCTTAGCTCGGCCGTACTAACGGCGCAAATCTCCCCTCTCAGAATTCATTACAATTGGCAACCATAGAAGAAAAATATATAAATATAGGTTTAATTCAGATGAAAAGAGATGAAGAAGATAAGGGTATAAAGGTCAATTTATATGTTCGGTTAACAAAAGTTAGTGTGCTCTTTAGTCCATAATCACGTGGGATCTATGTGGTTATTTCCAAAACAATTGGCACATGACCCAAATCATAAGGATATAGAAAGAAATTTATTAAATTTATATTGAAATGTCACAACATTTTTAGATTAATTGGTGATTGAATAAAGGTCGTACACATGCATAAGGACCACAGATTGGTCTAAGAGAGGTAGCAGTGGGTATTCCTCCCCCTCCCCCTCTATCACTCTAAGTATTAACTCAATGTTGATACAATCATTAGGCTATTAAAGTGCTCGTCACCTAAGGATCCACTTTTTAAAAGACTTGAAATTTTTATGTTACTTAAAATTTAAAAAATAAATAATCAAAATAAAAATCTATCCTTGGCTTCTTCTTCCTTTATTTATTTATTTATTTTTACAATTGATATGAGGGGTATAGGAGAAAGTAGTACCTTTATTCACTAGGTCAACTCTTTGTTTTCCATATTTACCCAAAGGATAAAATACACTTACGGTTATTAAATTATGTGTTCCATTTCTATGTCACTTTGGTCCTTAAAATTTTAATTGTCAATTTCATCCTTAAAGTTTTCAATTTGAGTCAAATTGGTTCAATTGCAAATAGCCATTTAATTCATTAATGGAATAATTATAAATTTCAACTATGGTACCTAAAGTATAAGGTATGTGTCATTTTGGTCCCTAAAGTTTCAATTTTGCCAATTTTGTCCCTCTATGTTGTAATTTATATTTCATCTTCTCCTTCATCAATGTTTCGGGATCAAATTGACAAAATTAAAATTTTACAGACCAAAGTAACATGGAACACATATTTTAAGGATCATATGTATATTTTATTATCATTATGTTAACTATTTAGACAGTCCATTTAAAATTGGACCAAATTGACTCAAATTTAAAATTTTAAGGACGAAATTGATAAAATTAAAACTTGAAGGACCAAAGTGGCACAAAAAGCATATTTTTAAAGACCATAAATGTAATTTATCCTTACCTAAATGCCTACAAAACATTCATTGTCCAAAGATCCCAATACTAAAGTTTGATTAAAAAAACCCTCCCTTGAGGCGCTTGATAATAAAAGCTTAAATACTCATTGTCCATAAGGTCAATAAAAAATAAATTTTCCTTATCCAACAAACTACCATTTAAAAATAAACATAAAAATAAAATAAAAGCCTCTCCAAATTTTAATTACAACAATGGACAAGAACTATAAATTTTACATTAAAAATTGTAACAAAAAAAATTAAACAAGATTATTTAAACGTCATAAAGGCCCCTTTATGAAATTTTTCCTTGGGGGAGAGTTAGCCTACCACTGATTGACTAAAGTCCATAGAGTATTAATGTAATTCATAGAGGAATGCTTTTTGTACGGGGGCGAAATATCCTCTGCTTTCCGTACTCCTTGGACTCCAAGCTTCGCGTGACGGCATCTAACCTGGCAACACAGAGAACGGTGAGCTGCCCGGCGGTGGTGTGCCGGATAGACCCTCTGACGATCAAGTCAGATCACTTGAAGAAGAAGAAGGCTGTTAGAGAGAGAGTGTGTGTTTCAGATGGCTCAAATTGTTTTTTTACTAACGTCCATCTTCCACCATTCTTTCTAGGCTGGCCATGCAGCCTCAAGATTATGCGCGCACTACCTCTGTTGTCCTTCCCTGGACAGGTGGTAGTGCTCGCCTCTTACCACCTTACACGTGTAAAGGCCTAGTCCTCCCACCAGTACACGCAGAACTGCCTAACGGTATCGACGCGTGCCTAGAGCATATTTCATCTCCCTTACGCCATTGGCCCAGGTGGCACACTTAACCGGAGTACCACGACCGGCCTATCCCTTGTGGAGTATTGCATTCACAAGCAACACGACTGAGATATGCATCGATCTGTCCCTTGGCAAGGGGCAAAAGTGTGATGCTCATGGCCGAGCTGCGAAGGACCGATCAGTCCTGGCTGACCGGTCGCGAGGAATGCCGGCCTTTCCCCGTTCTACCTTCATTCTTGATTACATGAAGGCACGCCGACCCTCGCCTGTCCTCAGTCTAGCCCGAGCTGCCCTTAGCTCGGTTGTTTCACACCACTGCGCGCCCGGCCGAATGCCTTCCAAGTCATAGCTCGGCCAGACCTCTATCCATGCCTGGTCGACCATTCCCTTTGGTTGCACATAACAGGTCGGGGGCTGCGCCAACTGAGAACACAGCTCGACGCCGTGAGATTTGACCAACCTGCGTTACCGTAGCTCGGCCGTACAGTCTGGTCCAAATCTCCCCTCTCAATTGCCTCTTAATCCCATCGGAGCTAATCGTGATTGGGGTTACCTACATGGCCGAGCTTACGGTCTTCAAGTTGCGCCAGTACCAAGCTTAGCGTAACTGGCTTCGAAATCGTTACTGAGCTATCCCATTTGGTCGGTCATTGCTTCAGCAGTCTTGTCAAGGGTCGTACAGCTGTACTGACAGCCGCACTCTCAGTGCCACGTGGCCTCACGCCATTGGACCGTACAACCCAGCTGTCTTCCATGCGTAGAATTCAAACGGCGCAGCCGTTTGGTTTTTCCCCCCTCTTTAAACACTACACGAAGGGTCACCATTGCCTCTTCACTGTTCATTTTTTCTTTCAAGCAAACCCTAACCTCCAAGCTCCCCAATCGTCCATTCCAAGCCTCCATCTTCATATTCATCCATTCTCGCCCATGCAGAAGCCGTACCCAAGCTCGTGAGGCCTGCTTTGCTTCGCATCTGCTCTTGGTGAGTTCTCTATCTCTTCATTGCATCTCCTGTTGCCGTTTCCCGTACCTCCACATTTATTCTTCATTTTTATGCTTGCGTTCTTACTTAGAAATGCTAGGAACCTACCAATACCTCCTCCATGGGGTAGTATTGGCACACCTTAGGGTAAACTGGAACTGGAGGGGTGGATGGGGACTTCGTGCCCCTGTTTCTCCTTAGTTTGAATGAATGAACCTTGAACTTAGGATGAACTGGATGAACACTGGATAGAACCGAGCTAAACGCTCATTTAGATTCATAAATCGGACTTAACCGAGCTAAAATTTGTTCGAGGTCTCTACTTGGGGCCTTGACCGAGCTGAACACTCAATTAGATCCGTAGATAGGGTTGAACCGAGCTATATCTCATTCGAGTTTTCTCCTTGGGCCTTGACCGAGCTGAAAATAGAGAATCAGAACTGAACTAGGAAGGCCAAATCGGCCAAGTTGTCTAGCCGAGATAGGATCGAACCAGTCAAACACCCAAAAACCCTTCACCGAGCTAAAAAAATCCACATTGGAGCTGTGCAACTTATGCCGTGCTAACCCTTGGACTTGTTTTTTAACAATGCAGAACAAACTAGGACCGACCAGGCCATTCCAGCACTATCACTGGTGGAGCTCAAAGTTCGAGCAAATACACCAAAATTTTTGACCAAGATACAAATTAAATCACCAAATAAACCCGAGATAGATGGGGAAGTACCGATTCATGGTGAGCTCGCCCAGTGCGCTAGCCGAGTTTCGTAGGGAGTACAACATTCCAGACGATGTCGTTCTAGAGCTGGCCAAGAAGGGAGATACCCCTTGGGGCGACCTAGACCGGTGCCCCTTCACGGTCGTATCAATAGTGGAGGGAGGGCTTCGCTTCCCGGTCCAACCCTTGATCTACGAATTTTTGAGGCAGACAAGGCTTTGTCCAACCCAAGTGTCAAACAGCACGTACAAAATAATAAACGGAGTCGCCGAGCTAAATAGGAGGCTCAGTCTGAATCTCGGTCTTGCTGAAATATTCCACCAATATAGCCTTAGTAAAAATAAAGGTGGATTTTGCTAGTACCTAAAAGTTAAGAAGGGCCGAGCAAAACTCATCGAGGGCAACCCGGACAAGGAGACCAACGATGACGACTTCTTGTGGGTGTCCGATAATTACGAGGACACCGAGGCGCCCATACCGGGCTGGTATATTAGAAAAGATTTTGGCAGTGCTGGTGAGTAGCTCGGCCAACCGCACTATTTTCTTTCTTCATTAGTTTCTCTCTGTGCTGGTCTAACACTTCTTCTATTTGCAGATTACAAGCACTTAGCAGAAGACTACCACCGGGCTAACCAAGAGGCCATAAGAGTCTTACTGTGTCATCCAAAAGAAGAAAGAGAATCACCAAAGCTACTCGGCTTTGAACCGACATACAACTACAAAGCGCCGCGGAAAAGCCGGGTTACCAACTTCCTCCGTGCTCCTTCCCCAGAACCAGATCCAAATCTTCCACCGATCAGACTTGTTCCTCTCACCGCCGAGCAAGAAATGGCGAAAATCCGGGCAATCAAGTCCATGATCATCGATGAGGAAAGCGAGTCCCAACCACCGGAGGCAACCGGGGAAACATCTTCCACTCTTGCCGGGCAAAAAAAGGGGGCTGTGCTGGCTCTTGCCAGTGAACAACCGACTGGCCGGTCGAAGAAAAGACCGAGGAAAGACCAGACAAAGCAGCACCTTCATGATGAGGACTCCACCGAACATGCTTCCACCGAGCTGGGGGACCAGACCGAGCAACAACCAACCGGGCCATCCAAGAGTCCAACCTGCCCCCCGGTCTAGGCGCCCGAGATCAAGTACAAGGGCCAGGCCGTCTCCGCTACCGATTCAGTGTATGCGGACAAGGATTATTCCCTTGGTTTCAACATGACCAAGGGGCTAATCCTTCCTGCCGACATGAAGAAGCATGACGAGCTATCCGACCTGAAGGTGCTTCGCTCGGCGGCTAAGTCAATCGTGTTGGTAAGTCCTCCATTCCTTTCTTGAAGTTTTTGCTCGGTTTTTGTTCAGTTTCCTTAAAGCTAACAATCTTTCACTTGTTTGCAGGCCGCGCAAAAGAACTATCTCGCCCATGAGCGCATGATCGCCGTGCTGCAGAATCTGCGCGACGCCATTGTTGAGAACAAGGCGCAGACGGCCGAGATAGCAAAGCTCAAGGCCGCGCAGGAGGCAGTTGAGGCCGAGCGAGATACGCTTACCCAAAAGTTGGACCGGGCTGAAGCGGACAAACAACGGGCCGTGAAGAAGACGACGAAAGCCCGGTACCTCGCCGAGTTACGCAAACTGCGCGATGCCCACAAGGAAGAGAGGGATAAGGCGGTTGAAGACGCCGAAGACCGGGCTACGAGCAGGGCGAGAAGACTTATGAGCGGCAAGTTCAGGCGACCAAGGATATCTTTTTCCAGTGCGGTTGGAAAGCTTCCGTGGAAAAAGTTGGCCTTGGTCAAGATGCTGATATGTTCCTGAATCCCCCTGCATCCTATATCTCGGTCTACATGCAGGCGTACGCTAATGCCGCTCAAAACCGGCTCATCGAAGAGGCAAAGAAAGCGGCCGAGGAAGCAGCCGCCGCCGCGCAACAAACCGAGCAAACTTCTCCCGAAGCATCTCCAGATGTCGAAGATCAAGTGGCTGATTGGGAGGTTGTCGCGGTGCAAGGCGCTGACGACGAGGCCGTGGATGGGCTGCCCGAGCAAACGGTTGAGGTCGCCGAGCAGACGGTTGACCTTGAGCTGGATTGAAGTGTCCTCTCCTATCTTTGTTTTTGTTTCCTTTCTTTCTTTTTGAATGTAACCGGGCTAGGCCCCACATTTTGTAATGCAATTTTCTTGATCAATGAAATTTGAACTTTTTGCTCGTTTATCTTCTATTTCTGTGCGGTTGACACGTACAAAATTTCTTTATTCAAACTGTAATGAATCACAACTGGTAGGTCGGCTTTGCTGCGCAATATGCCGAGCTAAAATCAGAATTGCTTCGATTTAAATGTTCGCGAAACATACTAGCAGCTCGGCTCTTTTAGTTTTCGGATGAACCTAGACATTTGCATCCGGCCGAGCAAAATCAGCTCGGCTTTTATGGTTTTGAAAACACCCAACCAATTTATTCCGGCCGTGCAGGAATCACATCGGCCACTCTGGCTTTGACATCACTTCAAGTCTTGTATTTGGGTGGGTAAGAATCAGCTCGGCGCTGAGGGGAGTTGGACAAACCACCAACGTTTGATTTCGGCCGAGCAAAATCAGTTTAACCTGCAAATTGGGCAAAACAACAATATTTCAATGTGGCCGAGCAAAATCAGCTCGGCCCTTATCAGTTGGATAAAACACCAACATTTCGTTTTGGCCGAGCAAAATCAGCTCGGCCTTTACATTGGGCAAAGCACCAATATTTCATTTAAGTTGGTCATGACACCAACATCCCAATTGGGCGAGCAAAAATCAACTCGGCCCTAATGTGAATTGGACAATACGCCAATCATTTCGCTGGACAGTACACCAACTGTTTGTGCGGTCCGTTCCTGCACCGGCGAGAGAAAATCAGTCCGGTATCAGGTCGGTCTCTTTGCCCCTAGCATCCACAGTGGCCCAGTATCTTTGCGGTGTCATTGTACATAAAGATGTAAAACAACAAGAGGGCCAATTTTCATTACAAAAAGCAGGGGTATCTCTTACATCTAATGCCAGAAAGCTAAAGGTCTAGAAAGCTAAGCAATTACATTTTAGAGGTAAAAGATCTTACGGTTGGCTGCATTCCATGGTCTAGGTACAGCTTTGTCGTCTAAATCTTCCAGATGATACGCCCCTTTGCCAACGAGGCCAGTCACCTTGTATGGTCCTTCCGAATTTGCTCTGAGCTTTCCTTCGCCAGGGACCACCGTGTTGCCCAGCACCTTTCTTAAGACCCAGTCCCCGGTCTTGAATAACCTGGGGTGCACCGCCTTGTTGTATTTCTTGGAGAGTTCTTGCTGATAGGCCGCTATATAGATCAGTGCCCACTCCCTCCTTTCCTCGGCAAGGTCTAGCTCCAATGCGACAGCTTCGTTGTTCAGATCTGGCTGGAAACTCTCAGACCAGATGGTTGGCATGCCAATTTCCAGCGGGATGACGGCCTCCATGCCATAGGCCAAAGCGAACGGTGTTTCTCCGGTCGAACGCCTTGGCGTAGTATGGTACGCCCAGAGTACATTAGGGAGTTCTTCGGCCCACTTCCCCTTGGCCTTCTCAAGCTGCTTCTTCAGCCCGTCCAGGATAGTCTTGTTTGAGGTCACTGCTTGACCATTTGACTGAGGATAGGCCGGCGTTGAATTGTAGAACTCGATCTTCAACTCTTCGCAAAATCCGCGAAATAGTTTCCCATCGAATTGAGTGTCGTTATCCGAGATGAGGGCCTTGGGTATACCGAAGCGAGTAATAACATTTTGCCAGACAAACTTCTTCACATCATTTTCCTTTATGGTTGCCAATGGCTCGGCCTCAACCCACTTCGTGAAGTAGTCAGTGGCGGCGATGAAGAATTTGCGATTGCCTGGGGCTGCTGGGAGTGGCCCCACTATATCCAATCCCCAGAGTGCGAACGGCCAAGGACTTGTAAGGGGGAGCAATTCTCTAGCTGGCTGGTGGATCTGGTGAGCAAATTTCTGACACTTTTCACATCGGCGAACGTATTTCTGCGCGTCTGCCTGCATGCACGGCCACCAATAACCTTGGGAAATTGCTCGGTAAGCCAAAGACCTGCCCCCAGTATGGCTGCCGCAGATGCCTTCATGGATCTCATAGAGGAAGGCTTCCACCTTGGCGGGGTGGACACACTTCAGATATGGCTCGGTAAAAGACTTCTTATACAAGGCTCCGGACGGGGAGAGCCAAAACCACTCTGACTTAGCCCGGATCTTGTTGGCCGCCTTCTTCTCTTCTGGTAGAACTCTATCTTTCAGGAAGACGATGATGGGGTCCATCCATGAAGGACCCAAGTCGGTGCAGAATACCTCGGTCACTTCCGGTTCCTCAATGCTTGGCCGAGGTAAAAATTCTATCATCAAGGGGTTAGGAAAAGCTGTTTGAGTAGAAGCAAGTCCGGCCAATTCATCAACCGCGTTGTTTTCTTCGCGGTTGATTTGTTCCATCCTTATTGCGGCGAACTTCTTGAACTCTGCGCGTACCAGCGCTTGATACTTGGCCATTCTTTCGTCCCTTGCCTCATACTGCCCTGAGACCTGATTGACCACCAGCTTGGAATCGCTAAATACCATAAGGGCTGAGGCCTTCATTCTCAATGCGCTTCTTAGTCCGGCAAGGAGGGTTTCATACTCTGCTTCGTTGTTGGATGCTAGGAAGCTGAGCGTAATTGCATGCTCGATAATCAGCCCATCCGGTGAAGTCAGTACGGTACCCAGCCCGGCCCCATGTCTGTTGGATGCCCCATCGATGAAGAGCTTCCACATCTCGCCAATAAACAGCTTCCAACAATCAGAGGGGTTCTGGGAGCTTCTCAATTTCAAGTCCCTGGTAGCCCTGGTCTACTCATTCTGGTCTCTGTCCTTGTCTCGGTTGAGTCCGTCTTCCAAGAAGTCGCGCGGCTCCGCTAGTTCGATCGCCCTTCGCTCTTCCTCCACTTGCGAACCAACATTTGTCTCTATTGCCAGAACCATGGGCTGTGCTAAATCCGCACCAGCCAAATCAACCGGGCAAACTGGATGCGTTCCAGGGGCAAATTCCGCCACAAAGTCTGCAAGAGCTTGAGCCTTGATTGCGGTGCGCTGACGGAACTTGATATCGTACTACCCTAGTTCCACGGCCTATTTCAAAATTCTTCCGGTGAAGTCTGCCTTTTCAAGAAGCACCTTAAGTGGAAACTCGGTTAAAACAACTATTGTATGGGCATGAAAATAGTGCGCCAGCTTTCTCGACGCCATCATCAGGGCCAGCGCTAATTTTTCCAGCGGAAGATATCTCGTATCGGCCGGGAGCAGAGTCTTGCTTACATAGAAGATGGGCAAGTGCTGGATGCCTTCAGCGCGGACTAGGACGGCGCTCACAGCATGTTGAGAGACTGCCAAATAGAGATACAACTCTTCGCCCAGCTGAGGTGTGACTAAGATAGGGGCTGAGGAAAGGTATGTTTTTAAGTCTGCCAGTGCACGGTCACATTCGTCATCCCAGAAGAACTTAGCCTTCAAAGTTTTAAAGAAGGGCCTGCAACGATCCGAAGACCGGCTGATAAATCTGTTCAGTGCGGCTGCCATCCCGGCAAGATGTTGCACGTCCTTCGTGGAGTTTGGGCGCTCCAGCTCTTGTATAGCCTTGATCTGTGATGGGTCGGCTTCAATCCGTCGGTTTGTGACCAGAAAACCCAGAAACTTCCCGGTGCCGACTCCGAAGGCGCACTTGGAGGCATTCAAACGAAGTTTGTGGTGCTTAAGTATGGCAAACATCTCTGTTAGGTCGGCGAGGTGTTGAGACTTCTCCTTACTCTTTACCACCATATCGTCGATGTAGGCCTCCATTGTTCGGCCCAAAAGAGGAGCGAACATCTTTGTCACCATCCTCTAAAAAGTTGCCCCGGCGTTCTTCAGTCCGAACGACATGACTTTATAACAATACAGGCCTCCAGGAGTAGTCAACAACGTGATCTCTCGGTCCGGTTTATACATGGCTATCTGGTGGTAGCCGCGATATGCATCCAGGAAGCTAAACCTCTGATGGCCAGTGGTCAAGTCCACCAGCTGGTCAATTCGAGGGAGGGGGAAGCTATCCTTTGGGCATGCACGGTTGACTGTCTTGTAGTCAACGCAGACTCGCCACTTGCCATTCTTTTTCGGGACCACCACCGTGTTGGATATCCATCGAGGGTATTGCACTTCTTCTATCGCTCCTGCCTCCAACAAATTTTTGACCTCCTCTGCCACTACCTCGGCATGGTGTAGAGCCGAGCGGCGAGTTCTCTGAATGACCGGCCACGCATTTGGGAAGACATTCAACTGGTGGCAAATAAAGCTGGGGTCGACGCCAGGCATGTCGTAAGGCGTCCACGCAAAAGCCTCTAAATTGGATATTAAAAAGTTAACATAATCTAACCGCTCGGCGCTAGATAAAAATGATCCCAAGAGGAAGAACTTAGTTGGGTCGTCATCGTCGATGCGCACTTCCACCAAATCCTCGACCGACTTTTCCTCGGCCTTTCTTCCTACGTCTTCAAGGACCTCCTTTCCCTCGGGTCCCTCAATCATCTGGACAAACCCTTTGGCTGTTCGGCTGCCATTTACCATAACGAAACATTGTTTTGCCATCACCTGGTCTCCCCAAACCTCTTCGATCTGCCCGGTGGGCGCCGGAAAGTGCATAACTTGATGGAAGGTCGACGCAACTGCTTGCATGGCGTGTAACCAGCCCCTTCCCAAAATTAAGTTGTAAGTGGATGGAACCTTGAGCACCAAGAATTCCACTTGCTTTACAACCGAACCCGCTTTGACCGGCAGAATGATCTTTCCGATCGGCCATTCTGGCTGAGAGTTGAAGCCAACCAAAGGGGATGTCGCAGGGGCCAAGTCCTTGTCCTCCAACTTCATTTGTTTGAACGCGTCATAATACATGATTTCGACCGAACTCCCCTGGTCGATCAAGATCCGTTTGATGTCAAAGTCTTTGACGCGAAAAGTTACCACTAGGGCATCATTGTGGGCATCTGGATCCGCTCCAAATCCCTGCTCGAAAAGGTAAGGATGTCCTTCTCTTCGGTCTTCCCCTTCTTCACAGCGGGCTGAACGGAGAGCACTTCCTCATGTGCTCAGCTTTCTTAATCATCCCTCTAAGCTCGCAGACCCTTGCCAGTTCAATGATGCCATGGATGACGTTGATTACACCCTGCAGCGCCGCATCCAGGGCGGCTAGGCCGTTCGGCTCGGTTTGTCCCGATGGTGAGGCCTTCATACCCCCATCTATGTATTGGTCAAGATGCCCAGCTGCCACCAACTACTCCAGATGTTGTTTGAGCGGCAAGCAGTCCTCTATTCGGTGCCCCCGTTCTTCATGGAAGGTGCAGCGATATTTTGAATTGAAGCCTCTCTGCGCACTCCCCAACTTGGCCGGCCAACGGACAAAAGGCTCACATCGGATCTCGCTCAAAATGCGATAGATAGGGATTTTAAAGACCGTGGTGATCCCAGTCCGCGCCTTCAATTTTCTCTTGGCATCCTCCGCCGCATCACGGGGAGCGTCAGCTCGATCGTTTCTGCGACCTTTGTTTCTGTCATCGCGGTTTAGGCCACGACGTTGATCTTTTGACCGGACGTTTGGGCGGTTATCCTCCTGCCCGACTGAGTGAACTTTCCCCGCTACCCTTCTGTCCGCCGCGACCGGATTAGCCTTCTCGGTCGCGGATGCGGCATCATCCTCCACACGAATGTGCTCATTGATTCGCTGCATCAAGGACTCCATGGTTGTGGGTTGGTGCATCGTGAGCAAATCTCGCAGCCTATGTCCGACTGGGAGACCCCGTTTGTACTGAGTGATCACCAGATTGGTAGGGCAGTCGAGGATCTTGTTGTAAGTTTCCCAGTACTTCGCGTTGTATGCCTTCAACGATCCTCCTGACTCCATTTTGACGCCCAGGAGATGATCGACCTCTTTCGGCGTTCGAGTGTTGGTTTTGAATCTGGTGATGAAGGCTTTCGCTAGTTGCTGCCACCCCTCGGTACTCCCCTCCGGGAGCCTTTCGAACCATTTCAAGCCCAGTTATCCCAAGCTCGCTGGGAATATGAGGCACATCAAGGCGTCATTGCGCTGGTGGCCAGCCATTACTTGCCGGTAATGACTCACGTGCATGTACGAATCCGTCTTGCCGTCGTACAAGGTGAACTTAGGCTGGTGGAATCCGGCAGGGAGTGGTGTACTCTCGATTTCCGGAGACAACGGCGTGGCTGTAAGTCTCGCCAGCTCTTTGTCCACTGGCGCATGGGCCATTACTCTGGGCGCTGGCATCGCCACTTCTTCACTGCAATGAACTGGGGCGCTCAACCTCTGCAACGCCGGCACTCTCTGAGCCTCTCGACGGCGCGCCCTCTCCTCCAACACATCCCTCAGGTCTCTAGAACGGGTGGAGAAAGAGTATCGCGACGTCGACGACGGGCGAGAGGGGTGATAGGTGCTGTCGCAAGTGAGGGATCTGCCCTCTCTTAGGTCAGAGTCTCCGACCCCATAATTTCTGGTGATAGAGAGGGAGTGAGTCCTCTCCTGGCGGCGACTGCTGGAACGAGGTGACGGGGTGTGCTCACTGAGGTTGCCCTCTCCAGCAACACCATTCCCCTTCATCTGGCATTTCAGCATCTCCATCTCAGCCGTCATCTTGCGAATGAGGGCGTCCTGGTCCTTGAGTTTGTGCTCCAGGTGCTACGCACGGGACTCCCCCCGCTGCCGATGGCCTTCTGGACTCTTCGAGCGATCGGTACTCCTTCCGCGCTTGTCTCGCGCACCTCGCGAAGAAGTTTCTAGGCCCGCCGTGGCTGGAACATTCGCGGGGCCTTCTCTCCGTCGGACATACTCTGGTGTGACGCCATCGACGACGGACAGCGGGGCTTCGTCGTTGTTGGCCATGGAAATGGTCGAAGGAGCTTGAAAAGCAAGGTTTGAGTATCAAAGACTTCCCACAGACGGCGCCAATTGTACGGGGGCAAAATATCCTCTGCTTTCCGTACTCCTTAGACTCCAAGCTTCGCGTGACAGCGTCTAACCTGGCAACACAGAGAACGGTGAGCTGCCCGGCGGTGGTGTGCCGGATAGACCCTCCGACGATCAAGTCAGATCACTTGAAGAAGAAGAAGGCTGTTAGAGAGAGAGAGAGTGTTTTAGATGGCTTAAATTGTTTTTTACTAACGTCCATCTCCCACCCCTCTTTCTAGGCTGGCCATACAGCCTCAAGATTGTGCGCGCACTACCTCTGTTGTCCTTCCCTGGACAGGTGGCAGTGCTCGCCTCTCACCACCTTACGCGTGTAAAGGCCTAGTCCTCCCACCAGTACACGCAGAACTGCCTAACGGTATCGACGCGTGCCTGGAGCATATTTCCTCTCCCTCACGCCATTGGCCCAAGTGGCACACTTAACCGGAGTACCACGACCGGCCTATCCCTTGTGGAGTATTGCATTCACAAGCAACACGACCGAGCTATGCATCGCCGATCCGTCCCTTGGCAAGGCCGAGCTGCGAAGGACCGGTCAGTCCTGGCTGACCGGTCGCGAGGCATGTCGGTCTTTCCCCGTTCTACCTTCATTCTTGATTACATGAAGGCACGCAAACCTTCGCCTGTCCTCAGTCTAGCCCGGGCTGCCCTTAGCTCGGTTGTTTCACACCACTGCGCGCCCGGCCGAATGCCTTCCAAGTCATAGCTCGGCCAGACCTCTATCCATGCCTGGTCGACCAATCCCTTTGGCTGCACATGACAGGTCGGGGGCCGCACCAACTGAGAACACAGCTCGACCGCGTGAGATTTGACCAACCTGCGTTACCGTAGCTCGGCCGTACAGTCTGGTCCAAATCTCCCCTCTCACTTTCTTTGTAAATTAACTTGGACAATAAATTTAACTGTAAAGATACATGCACAGAATTCAAGCATAGAAACAAATTTAGAAAAATAATGTGTGATTTAAATTCAACTCTTATGTGGTGGAGCCTACACTTTGAATGAGTCTCAACTAGATATTAAATTTTTTGAATATTTTCAATGTAAGAATTTTGTACATGTAGCATTGCTCTAAATTTAATTCAAAAATACTAGAAATCCCTAATAAACTACAAACTAAATTACCAATTAGTCACAAGTGTGGGCTCCATACCCATATAGATGTGAGGCCCACACCTCATTGTGAGTTGTTGATAGTTTAGTTTGTAGTTTATTCAAAAAACCTATGAACCATAATTTTTTAACCCAAAACTTACTCCACAAGTGAGGTGTATGATGTAGATTTAAAGTTAGTGGGGTGTGGGCCACACACACACACAATGAACGTAGTCCATTGATTTACTTTTCTGGGCAGTTTCAAAGTAATTTTTTTATGTAGTATTGTTGTAGTTTATTACAGGTCTCTAGGACTCAATTTAAAATTTACTTATAATAAAAAAAATGGAAAATTCTATAGTACATACCTTAAAAAGGTGGGTACCATATGTACCGGTTATGGCCTATTGTGGTGTTAGTTGTAACTTGGTTATGATTCATTGTGGTTTTGGTTATGACTTAGGCCCTGTTTGGGAAGTCGATTTATGGCTTTTTTTGGCTAAAATAGTCAATAAAGACAAAATAGGCTAAAATATCTAATAAAACAAAATGTCACATCTAAACCATAATCATTTTATTTTTTCTCTCACAACTATCAACTCAACTACAAAAAAAAAGTCAACTATCATCCCAAATGTAACTTTTTTAGCTAGGCTAAAATAGTCAAGTTTCCAAATGGAGCCTTAGTTATGACCTATTGTGGTTGTTATCTTAGTTATGACCAAAGAAGTCTTTGGTTGTGCCTCAAGTGGTATTTGGTTATGACACATTGTGGTGTTGGTTATATCTCAGTTATGACCTATTGTGGTTGTAATTTTGGTTATGACCAAAAAGGCCTTTGGTTATGCATCGAAGTTGTTTGGTTATGATCCAATAAGTTATGACACAAAGGGATTATGACACTTTGTGGTATAATAACTTGCATATGATACACCCCTTAAAAAGGGATGTGTATTGTAGCACTATCCAAAAAAAAATTAGTTGATAATATATGCAATTACTAGAGATATATTTATATAGGTTAACATTTAAAACTAAAGTACCTTTGCTTTGAAATGATTTTGTACAACCTGATTCAAGTCCATCCCTTGTAGTGTTTTCTCGAAGTTATCCAATATAGCTGCCTTCAGTTTTGGTTTAGTGGCAGCGGAAGTCTTCATTTTGGGGCAATCTCTCACTATAAGTTCTTCCAAGGATGGGCATTCAAAAGGAAAGTCTCCTGTGTAGAAACCACTTAGCATTGGAAGGTGTTCAAGCTTGATTTTTTTTAGACTTTTGAACATCATCTTGTCCACTCTCTCTTCTTGCCCTTCTTTTTTCTTTGCAACAATTTCCTCCATTTCTTCACAGTCACTTACAAAAAGCAATTCAAGTTGATGAAGAGCTTGAGCTATGGAAGGTTGGAAGACATATTTCAGTTTGGCACATGAATTGACATACATAAATCTTAGGTTGCGGAGTTGCACATGTCAACTGGAGCAATTCAATAAATGCTTCAATCTAGGCAAGCGGTCTAGTGGAAATATTCTCAAACTAGAAAGCAACTGCACGCCGTCTTCTTCAAGACCACAATCAAATACTTGATCCAAAATTACGCATTCTGTTACTAAAAGTCTCTCCAAATGTTGTAACCTTCGAAGCAAATTGAATGGAAGAACAGTTGATAGTTCAGGACATTTGTAAACTTCCAACCTTCTGAGCTTCAGGAAGCATGTCCAGGTTGTAGTAAGCGCACCTGGACATATCCCTTTGAAAGTATCCAATTTGACGGGTTCCAATTCTTCCAGGTTAAAGAGCAATTGCAGATTAGGTGGTTGTGCATGTGATGAAATCCCCCATTCCTTTGTGTTGATCAAGTATTCAAATTGAGAGCAATCTTCAATGCTCAGATGCTCCAAGACATTCAGACCATCTACATTGGCTTGTAAATTAGGAAAAATGTCCTTCATGTCTTGCAAATGCACAAAAGTAGATGTGTAGCTCTCTTCAACAACTTTAAGCATTTACTCCAATTAACCATGGGTCCAACCAAATTTGCAAGTTCCAAATAATTTGGGGAATCACCTACCCCACTTGATGTTCCAATAAAAATAATAAAATTTTCCAGCTCAGGAAAAACAAAGTCTTTAGGTATACATGCAATGTTGGGTATGGAAATGGTTATCACTTTTAGGCGAGGCCAAGCTCTTAGTGCAACAGCTACTTCAACTACAGGGTCCTCATCCATCATCTTAGATCTGGTTTGAAACAAGTACAACTCCTCCAAATTGGATAAAGGTGATACCACATCGGCTGGAATGAGAAATTCATGATGGCTATAAGTCATCTCCAAAAACCTTAGCTTAGTTAACTCCCTTGTAAGTTATAGCATTTGGTGCCTCAAAAAATAAGGCACGCCTGAAGCTAAGGACTTCAAGTTTCTTCAGTTGTCCAAGAAATTTAGTGTAGAATTAATGTTCGAAAACATGTCAGGTCATTGAAAGCATTAGGATGCCGAATTGGATTGTGAAATGGAAGGTAGAATTCTTGGCTCAAATCTAAAACTTTCAGTGACTTCGTTCATGTGAACAAGACAATGTAATTTTGTTGTATTGTAATAATAATATTTCGAGCTTTGGACATTCTAAGACTCAATGATTTTATTTCTCATCAATGATATGCCATCATATTGATCCAAACAATCCATTGGCCAATCTTTCAAACTACAACCAGCTCTTACAAAATACTTATTGGACCCAATTACTATGGCAACATCTCATACAAGATCATGCATTTTGATGCAACCTCGTTCATCACTGACTAATAACAAGCAGAAATCTATGAGGTTGTTGATCACTGATTTTCTTCCCCTAGCGTCTTGTACAGTATCAACATTTTTGAATAGCCTCAACTCCATCTCATACCGTACCAAGCCTTCTATTAAGATGTTAAAATCCTTGGGAAACAAAGAACAAACCAAGAAGCAAGCCTTGGCTTCCTCGTCTTGCAGGTAGTCATTGCTCAACTTAAGACTTCTGTACACTTGTTGATCAACACCTTCAATGTTTGTTGGCACTGATTTTCTCAATTCCTGAGCTGCCTCGTTCCATAAATCAGGGTCATCTTTACCTTTCATTGCACTACCCACTGTAACAAGTGCTATAGGCAGAGCTCTACATTCTTTACAAATCTCATTAGCGATAGCATTCACCACGTTAGAGTCATCGACATTGCCAGCATTCTTTCTGAACAAATCCCATGAATCTTCTTCAGATAAAACATTAAGATAAACAATATTTATCCTCTCGCTTTCCATTCCCATGGAACTACATACTTGCTCACACCGTGTTATGATTATGATTTTGCAGCCCTGGTGATCATCGCCAAATGGAATACCCACGACTGCTAAATTAAGTTTGGCCCAAACATCATCCAATATAACAAGGATCTTCTTCACATTCTTGAGTCTTGCACACAACATGTTTGCTCTTTCAATCTCATTTGGTTGATCAATTAATCTGGTGAAACTCAACATGCAAGCTATTTGATCTTGAATCCTTTTAATGTCTGGGTTCTGAGACACAACAACCATCACAACTTCATCAAAAAGTTTCTCTAATTTAGCTTTTTTACCAATTTTTGTTACCGAAGTAGTCTTTCCAACAACCCCAATACCATGTATTCCAATGAAGTTGATCCTGTTGTCACTCAATGCCTCCATTACATTCAGCATTGCCAAATTTCTGGTTGCATAAGTCACAAGCCTTTGAGAGGGTATGGACTCTATCCCCAAGGGAGGAACAGGGTTGGAAATGTAATTGAAGTTGCCATTTTTTCCTAACTCTTTAGCCTTCTGTTTTATTTTTTACTTCTCTACCTAGTTGGCGATGTGTGACCAAAGCAAGACACCACCCTTTGAAACACATCGTGTTCACATTGGTGTAGCCCTCTAGAAAATTTTTAGCCTCCACTATGAACCCATCAACTTTTCGATCCAGTACTTGACATCTTCTTGAATTTCTTCTCTATTTCTTTTTGCATGACCCTATTTCGCAAAGCCTCTAACATTTCAAGTTGGATTGTCAAATTTTCAATGTATTTCTTTCGGTGGATGACATAATTGAACTGGCGCGCAATTGGGTCCACTAATAATTGAGCGACTTTTTCTCCAATGGAAATTAGAATATATGTCATATCTAGGAAAAGCATTGTATAAGAACACTTAGAAATTGTTAGAGCATTACTATTAATGTTATTAATAACAAGAAAACTTGTGTCTAGATCTACCTCTTACACTGGGTTGAGCTTTGACTAATGACATAGGGAATGGCTTCTCTCCACACCACTATCTTCTATATTCCTCTGTATTCCATTTTGTGGGCCCCATTCTAGGCCTGCAAAGATAATCATCTGAACTATCCATCTTGTAAATCTTGCAGTGAAAACTGTCCATGCAAAAAATTAGCTTCAGCGAATATCAATAAATAGATGAACAAATCACATTTGTTTTATAAAATGGACAGTTTAAGTTTAAACTCATAATTGCCGTCCATTTTAAAACATAAAATGTAATTTGTTCGCGTGTCTAGTAATGTCAGATGAAACTAATTTTTTGCACAACTCATCTTTACTATTGGGTCTATGAAATGAACAGTTCGGATCATCCTTAGTGGTTAGGGATGGGGCCCAAAAATATAATATGGAGGGGTATGGAGGATAATGGTATGGAGGGGAGCCATTCCCAAAGCAATATAGCATTTTTGATATTCTATCTAGCTAAAAGGTTATGGATAAATTGTACAGACTAGTGCGGTATCAAGTCAGAAATATGTTACATATCTCATATAAACTATTGTATAGGATTAGTTGTGATGATTTATGTTAGTAAAGCCTTGATGCCTTGAGTTCCAAGTTTGATATTATGTTCTTATAATGATCACTTTTTAAAATGAAGAAGATGCCCTTTAGGCTAAGTGTCGGCAATGGGTCATGTTGGGCTCAGGTCGGCCCATCCTAAATTCCTAAAGCCCTGGCCCTACCCATGGGATTAACATTATAGGCTTATGCCATAGGGTTGGGCTTAGCCCATACAGACCTAGTTTGGGTTTTAATTTGAACTTTTTATTAAATTCAAAATTCATTAGAAAAAAAATAAAATAATAATACAAAATTTTGGTTTTCCATTAGTTGGAAATTAAATATATCAAAATTTATTAATTACATAATTTAAACATGATTACAAAGCTTTACCAGGGATGGTGGTAGTTGGAGGACATCTAAGTTTTCACAGGGGGAGTGCTTTCAGAATCTCAATTAGGAAACTTATTGTTTTCTTGGTTTTTAAATTTATAACTGTTTCATATCAACATCAACATAGATACTCATAATCGGTTCCTTATTTGAAAAAAGTATAAGGAAAAATAAGGCGAATAATATATTACCATTTATCCCATGATATAAAAAGGTGGGAAAAAACTAGTGATGTATAACATTACTTATTTTGTTTGTCTACTAGTATATTTTTACCTAATTATTTATTTTTCCATGTGATGAATATTGAAGTTGAGTTTTTTTATTTAAAAAACTAAAATAAATATTTTTTTTTACATGGACAATATGGTACTATTTTTTTCACGATTTAGAGCTATTTATTTATTTATGTACTGGTAATGGATTACTCTTTCGAATGATGTTTAAGACTAAATTTTTCCCTAATGGCTCCTTTCTTGAGGCAAAGACAACAAATAATTCTTTTTAGGCTTCGCATGAGTTGCTGGAGGGGAGGAAAATTATTGAAGATGGTGATAGAGAGTTTTCGATGGAAAGAAGACTCATATTTGGTTAGACCATGGCAATCTGACCCTTATAATCCTTGAACCATAACTAGGAAGCCCAATGATTGTCTGCTATCTAAAGTAGCTCATCTCATTGATGAAAGGAAAAATCTATGAAGCATGGATACTTTGGCAAACATGTTGTATCCGCACTGGGTACTAGTACTTCCGCATACATATCGGGTCCACAAAACATATACCAAAATTTTTTCTTCTTAATTTTTGCCATACACTAGACATGCCTAACATATACCCATGCCATATCTCAAACGGAATAGAATTTTCTTCTATACAATGGTCAAGTTAGTTTCATTGGACTTGTTTTTTATGCTTAGCAAGCTTTTAAAATTAAACTTTGGTTTGTAAGTTTTTAATATAATGACATTTAATTTTGGTTTATACCCAACCTTTGGAATGAAATGTGAATTGTAGGTTAGATCTAACAAAATAATTCATTTAACTAATTTTTGCATTATTTTAAATTAAAAATAAATATTTTTTAAGAACGTATCTAGCTGTACCCATACCTTACTTTTTCTAAATTTTACCCTATTGACGTACGGGTATCATAACAGTACCAATACCTATACCTGTGCACATGCTTCATAGGGAAAAACGGATGAAAAGTTGAGATTATGAGGGAAATAAATTTCAAAGGGATGCAGAACTGATTATTAATTGGTTTGCCAAAACATTATGGTATTGGCAGAGCTAGTGGTAGTGATAGAGAACAAATGAATTGGAAAAGAATATGGCATATGAAGACTTAGGATAAAATCAAAATGTTCATCTGGAAATAACTTGAGTAAGAGGAAAGTTCCATTTGGTGAAATATGTCCAGTGTGTGGACTTCAGCCTAAAACAGTTGCCAATCTGATCTTAAGATGTCTTGGCTCAATGAAGGTTCGGTTTGTTAAGTCACCAATTTTTCCAAAAGTCTAAGTTGTTGGGAAATGGGTCCAACAATGTATATTAAGCTGTCTAACACCCTCCCTCACGTGCACCCCCATCTTGCACATGGAGAGACAAACAGAGAACCAAACAGAAGGTGAAGCAGACAACCAAATAGAGAAAAAGAAATCAAACAGGGACCGAATACCAAATGTCAATAGAGAGACTTGAACTCAAGACCTCTTTCAACTAGAGCTCTCATACTGTGGGGACATAATTTTTGAATGACAACACGTGGCCAAGGTGTCACCGAAGTGCCAGCCGAGGTGCCACGTGTCCTGCTCATGACGCCGAGATCATCTCAGCTAGGCCGAGGTTATCTGCTAAGATACCAGAATCCGAGATAAGCAGATAAGGGACAAGAGTCCTAAAATGAGAGAGGACTTCAGTTTGGGTAAAGATAAAACTCTTAGAGAGTTTATTCTAATCCTACAGGGAGTTCAAGATTAGCAGTAATCCTAAGTCCATTGAAGCTAGGCTTCTATTGGGACTAGGTTTGTGTTGGCTATAAAAGAGAGGCACCCTCATGGGTCTAAGGTATACTTTTTATGTTCTGAATAATGAGTTAAGCTCTTTTGCTATATTTGATTACTGACTTGAGCGTCGAAGTGCCCACGGGTGGACGAACCACCGCTGGAATCTCTTCTTTCTGTGACAGGTTGTTCGGGTTTAATCTATTCTGCCGGTGTTCACCAGCTGAGTACTAAGTTGCCAGTGTGGTCGGAAATTGACACACACACATACCATGTTAAGTCATCAATTTTCCCAAAAGCCTAAGCTATTAGGAAATGGGCCCAACAATGTATATCAAGTTGTCTAACAAGTTATCAAGTGAAACACCTTTTGAACTAGGAATGCTTAGTGGTGTCCATGCACTAAACTTGTCTCACAATCATTTGACTAGACCAATCCCAAAAACTTTCTCAAAATTTGGTATTTGGCCCCTTTTGATTTCTTCTTCTCTGTTTGGTTGTCTGCTTCTCCTTCTGTTTGGTTCTCTGTTTGTTTCTCCACGTGCAAGATGGAGTTGCACGTGAGGGAGGATGTTAGACAACCTAATATACATTGTTGGGCCCATTTCTGAATAACTTAGGCTTTTGGAAAAATTGGTGACTTATCACGGTTGTTATATTGCCATTTCAGATCAGACTTGAAAATGTCTTGATTATTGAGTTTGCAAGTTGGTAGAAGAATATTGAGGATTTGATCAAGGGACCAGAAAGGGCAGAAATTATGGATCTGTTGGCTTGTATCTGCTAGTTTATTTGGAAAATCAGAAATTATTGGGTATTCAACAACATATGTAGAGAGTTTGATCAGATTGCTCCCTAAGCTATAGAGTACTAGCAAGAGTATGTTCATGAAACTAGCAGTCATAATGGGAGGAAGACACACACATGCAGAGGTGAGGATTCAATCATGGTAGCCCCTACAACTGGGCCTAATTGTTTTCACTTTATGATCCTAGCCTCTTGTCGCTTTCTAGGCTAGGCCTATTTGTTTTCCCTGTTGTAAGGTTTTTGGCCTGCCCAACCATGTCTGTCTACATGAGCCTTTTGGACAATTTCTGGAACTTCATTGTATATTCTTTTGGTAATTAAACACTAACCCAAAGAAAAGGTTGAAAAGGGTCTAGTGCTAAGAAATGCAATCAATTTGGGTTTATTATTGATAATACTTTGTGAGTTGCTACTAATATTTGGAATTGCTCTTTTTGTCTTATTTCAAGAGATTAAAGCTTGGAACTGTTTGGGTAAGAAGGGGGTTGTTTGGTTGACTAAGTTATTTAACAAGATTTTGTTGACTAGGAACATGCCGGATAAGTGGAGAAAGAGTATTTTAGTGTCAATCTATAAGAATAAAGGAGATGTCCAGTTGTAACAACTATAGAAGAATCAAGCTAATGTGTCATATAATGGAAGTGTGGGAAAGGGTGATGGAACGTCGATTGCGAAATATCACAGAGGTGTCAAAGAATCAATTTGGGTTTATGCCTGGTAGGTCAACAATGGAAGTGATCTATCTTTTGAGGAGAGTAATAGAAAAGTAATAGAAAAGTATAAAGAAAAGAAAAGAGACATTCATATGGTGTTTATCGATCTTAAGAAAGCATATGATAGAGTGTCGCGTGATATAATCTGGTGGGTGTTAGAGAAGAAAGGGGTGACAAAAGGTTACATTAATGTGATTAGGGACATGTATGAAGGGGTGGTTACCACTATTAGATCGTCTGCTAAAGAGATAAATGAATTTCCAATTACTGTAGGGTTACACCAAGGATTTACCTTAAGTCCTTATCTTTTTGCTTTAGTTATGGATGAGTTGACGAGAAATATTCAGGATGATGTGCCATGGTATATGCTTTTTGCAGATGATATCGTGTTAGTGGATGAGACTAGAGGAGTTAAAACAAAGTAGGAGATTTGGAGAGAAGCACTTGAATTTAAAAGAATTCGGACAAGCAGAACTAAAACAGAATACACGGAGTGTAAATTTAGTAACAGTAACAATTAAAGCAGAGGAGAAGTGAAGATTAAGAACCAAGAACTACCTAAGAGGGAACATTTTCGTTATTTATGGTCGATTATCATAACGGCAGGGGAGATTGATGCAGATGTGGTCCATAGAATTAAGGCGAGGTGGCTTAAGTGGAGAAGTGTGTCCGAGGTACTGTACGATAAACGAGGACCCACTAAAATAAAAGGAAAGTTCTATAGAACAGCTGTTACACCAGGGATGTTGTATGGGACGGAGTGTTAGGCAACCAAAAAACAACATGTAAATAAGATAAGTGTTACTGAGATGAGGATGCTAAGATGGATGCATGGCAAGACTAGAAAAGACAGAATTAGAAATGAGTTTATTCGGGAATGGGTAGAAGTAGCACCGATAGACGATAAGTCGAGAGAGAATAGATTGAGATGGTTTGGTCATATTCAACGAAGACCAACAAAGACAGTAGTGCAGATGCGATGCAATGACGATAGAAGGAAGTGTTAAGGGGCGGGGTAAACCTAAATTGACGTTGGCTAACGTAGTAAATAAAAAGATGAACCTACTTAATTTGACTAACAAAATGGTCTTTGATAGAACCGCATAGAGAAAAATGATTCATGTAGCCGACCCCATTTAATGGGACTTAAGGCTTGGTTTAGTTTGGTTTGGTTTAGTTTGGTTTGGTAATGACAAGTGATTTCATTAATAAAATTTTGGATAAATTACAAATACACCCCCCTAGGATTTGTTTAAAATACAAATTGCTCCTGTGATTCAGAAATTACATCATGCTCCTTGAAGTTTCTAATTTCATAACAAATAACCCCTTTTATTAATAAATCATCAAATCAATTAATAATTTTTAATGATGTTAGAAATATATTTCAATTAATAATTCAAATAATTTTATTATTGTATAGAAGAGCAGTTAGGAATTTTATTTTTTTAGTTAATTTTGTTAAATAAAAAATTGTGACAAGGGAGTTTTGTAATTTTCCAAATCATAAGAAGCAATCCGTATTTTAAGAAAACCTTACGGGGTGTAAATTTACCCTGAAATTTTCCTATCTATTGGCCCCAAAAAAAAAAAAAAAAAGAAAGATAAAAATGAGGTAGCTATTGGTTCTGGGATTATAATGAAGCGTTTCAAATCCAAGTAACTGAATTTTGTATTTTCGAATTTGCCTAGCAATGATGGGCTCTGCTATATTTTTTGCAGACTCATCTGGGATAGCCTAAGGACCTTAAACCATCAATATGATAAGATAGCAACTCAAGCAGCTCCAGCAGCAGCTGCTGAAGCTCACAACAATTCGAGTTTTTTCGTTCTACATAACAATTTCATTCACAATAATTAGTTTGTCATTTTTCTCATAAGCTCAAGTAGTAAGTTGCACTAAACACATTGACATAAACTCTTATAAAAAATTACATATCACCATGGCCCAAATATTTTGGTCTAAACAATCTTGTCTTTTGGAACATGAATACAAGTAATTACAATTGATGAAATCCAGGAAGAAGTATCAGCAAGAAGGTTCTATTCTTTTAAACTATGGAATAGATAAGTCCCTTCCCAAACAATAAATAGCTACTAGCCATACACCTTACAAATAGCAACCTATCCTACCACAACCTCCGGTTCTCCCTCAACCAAACTCTTTGCAAGTTCAAAGCAGATGCTTCCCTAGAACCTTCAAAAATGGATCAGATCTCATCCTCATACAATGCCACTGATAACACTTTTATTTGATAATTTCTATTTTTCAATACATGAGATTACATACAATGGATTAGAGATTTTAAAATAATGAGATAGAAAGGAAAAATAGGGGAAAAGGTATCAAACCCTAAAATCAAATCCATTTACAACATTAAACCCATAAAACTCTAGTAATGAAACCATTTCAAACAAACCCATTTCATAAATGAAGACAAAATTAAACTGAATGGGTAGAATAAACAACCCTAGAGCAAGATTTCACATTTGGGGAAATAGAAGAAGGGGTTGAGAGAGAGAGTCGGAGTGAGACAGAGCGCGAGACAGAGAGCGAACCTAGGTGGTGATTTGCGGCGGTGTCGGTGGTGATTTGCGGCGGTGGCGGTGCGACGTGCGGCGGTGGGGTGGTGAGCCGGGGTGAGGTTTGGTGGTGACTGTTCTGTATGTGGGAGAGCTGTGTGTGTGTGTGTGTGTGTGTGTGTATGAGAGAGAACAGAGATCTGTGTTTGTGTGAAAGAGGGGCCCGGGCGCCAATTTTCAGTTCCCTCTAAAACAAAAAAATTGTTTTTACCTTTAGCGACTAAACTTATATTTGGTCGCCAAATAATAATCAATACCGACTAAACTTTTGGTAGCCAAAAGTGTAATTTAGCCAAAAGACCATTAGCGACTAAATGTCAATTAGTCGCCGATTAGTTTTATAAAATCTCTCCAAATTTTGAAATTAATCCCTGCAAATTTTTTAGTTTTGGCGACTAAACTTTCTTTTTGTCGCTGAAAGTATGTTTTTGGCGACTAAAAGTTTGGTCGCCAAAGAGAAAAATTATTTTTTTATTTTCCATTCGGCTACTAAATATTTTAGTAGCGAAAAGTCAATATTCAGCGACTAAAATTTTTTTTTGTCGCTGAAAGTACATGTTTGGCTACCAAAGCTTAGTCGCCAAAGAGAAAAAAATTTTTTTTTTATTTTCCATTCCGCTACTAAATATTTTAGTAGCCAAAAGTCGATAATTGGCGACTAAACTGATTTTTAGTCGCCAAAAAGTTTTACTTTTGGCTACTAATATTGTTTTAATCACCAAAACCTATACTTTCAGCGACTAAAAATTTTTTTAGTCGCCAATTTGATCGCCGTAGGTGCATTTTCTTGTAGTGTATTTTGAAGTCAGGTATTGTGGTCTATCATTGAAATCAAGTACTGTGGGCTAGTTTTTTCAATTGAAGGAAAATAATTGAGGGCTGGGTTTGCATTAGGTCCTCCAAAGGCCCACACAAAACACATTATGCATGTGCAAAACAAATATAAAACTAAGCAAAAATGTGTAGAGCATCATTCACTTGGGCTATCAGGGTCCCATTTTGATAATTTATATTATTCATCTTCCGGCTCATTATATATAGATTATTTATAAATAAAAAAATTAAAATGATTAAATAATCGTAATTATATAATTTTTGTCTTTATGATAAATATCATTTAGTTTTAAAATCGTACTTATAATTTATTGGATTAATTACATTTTTAGTTCTCAAAATATATTGTTTGTATCATCTTAGTTTCTAATATTTAAATTGCGTCAATTTAATTGTTAATGTACAAAAAAATGTTTCAACTTGGCCTCACAATCTAACTCTGTTAGTAGATGCAATTAAATTTAAAGAAAAATGTAAAAACTCGCTTAAAAAATTATATTGTTAATCTCCAAAATATATGATCTATCTCATTAATGTGGAAATTCACTTAAAAAAAGAGAATAATTGGGTGAAAAATCCACACCTATGGGATCATATTTATTTGGTCTAAGGCTTAATCTTTTTTGGTGATGGTGACAGGTTTAATGAAATTGTTTGGTGAATGACAAATTATTATTTTGAAGAATTTTTTTCTCTAATTTTACCCCACCATTGTCGAACCATCATTAGTTGGTCGTCGAAAAAATCACTAGAGGTAGCCAATGGCGGCGGCTGGTGGTGGCTGCCAGTGGCAGTAGTAGTGGTAATGATATGGACTGATAGGCAGATTAGATAAACAAATAAGTGACACATGGACAAATATGTGAATGATACATGGACAAATAAATGATAATTGGACAAATAGGTGGACATATAAGCAAATAGGTATGGGTAATATGGTTCTTCAAATTTATATTATCTTTTTAGCCTCAAAAGTTTTGAAATTGGACCTATGGCTCGAGTATCCTTAAAAAAATTACACTTTAGTCTTCAAATGTGATATGTGTCATTTTGATCTCTAAAAATTACACATTTATTATTGATTGTAATGACATCTATTGACCAAATTAGGTTAGGGGACCAAATTAAAAAATATATATTTTTTAATGTTAGGGACTAAATAGATACAATTTTAATGTCGAGGATCAAAATGAGACAAATCTCATAATTTAGGGAGTAAGGGTGCGTTTGGCAATTGATTTTTTTAGTCAAACAATGAAGCCAAAAATTTATAGAACAAGTTATAAATTCATTTTTATTTTTTCTACTTTTGCACTTTTTTTTGTTGTTGTAAAAAGTTAAAAAATCATTCTCAAATAATTTAATTTAGTTTAATTTTATATTTTAGCTAAAAATTTCTTTCCAAATGAACTTTAAGTATATAATTAATCTTAATTTATTTTTTTAAAATAGATATTATAAAATTATGTAATTATCGTATTAATTTGATTATAGGAGTGGAACATGGGGTGGCCGGGGGCCCAAACTATACATCCCCGGTGAGTGTAGGAATATAATGAAATTAAATTAATATGAGTTAAAAGTTTGTGCAAATTATATTAATAATTTTTTATTTTGTCTCTTGTATTATTCTGATATTTATAATTTTAATTAGTTCAATTTTAGTTCTTAATTTTAAATTTTGTGTCAATTTAGTTCAATTGATAGTGCCGATTAGAGTATTTCAAAGAAAATGGTCACTAAGTTAGTTAAGGTTAACTCACTAAATTGAATAAATTTGTAATTTTGCTTATAAAAACATAACACATGTCGATTATGTGCATATTTCCCATCACAAAACACTAACAATTAAATTAATTAGATCAAATTGAGACAAAAATCATAAATTGAAGGTTAAAATCGAGTCAATTGAAATTATAGGACCAAAATGATACATGAGCCAAAATATAGGGATTATCAGTACAATTTGCCTAAAATTTTTTGTGAAATTTCACTAAGAAGAAAAAAGTAAGGATTTCACAAATAATATGATTTTATAGGCTTTTTTTTTTTTGTTATTGCTGTTTGTTGCTTCATGCACTAGGTACCGATAATTAACCCCTCCAATGAAGTCATTGATCACATTAGCACACTACTACCAAAAAAAAAAAAAAAAAAAATAATTCATAATAATAACAAAAAAAAAAAAAATCCTGCCGAGAGGTGGGTGCAGTGGCGGAAAAAAAAAAAAAGTGAGATGATGATAAATTAGCTAATATGGTCCAAAAATAGGTGGCTAGGTTTTAAATATCGTATATATTATCCAATATATATTGAGATTTTAAATTTTCGATATCATTATTTATTAATATTTTGATTAATATTGTCCAATATATGACATATATTGCTCATACCGATAATACTGTTGTCATATGGCCTCATAGAAGTTATTTTTAGGGGGACTTACCAGCCGGTCCCATGAAAGTAAATTAATACCAGCTAAGTCATGTCCTATTTATGTTTCCAATTTTACCCCTCAATATCACACCACACGCATGAAGCAAAGAAGACGTCACAAGCTTTCCAACAGTTTGTTGCAGACAAATATGTGAAGATTTGGAAACCATTCTCAGGTGATTTCCGATTTGGAAATCGGAACAAATAAAGAGAATGAAGAAGAGAATGAAGAGAATGAAGTGGAGAGACAAGAAGCCATTACTATAAAATAGTTCTCATTATTTTTCACATTCACATATCAAGACAGTATCAAAAATCAGATTCAGTGATAAATTTATCACTATTTGTTTGTAAAAAAAATTATAGAAGGAAAATCAAGCAATCACCATTACAAACCAACACAAGAATCAGAGATACATTCAGTGATAAATTTATCACTGACTGTTTGCAAAAAAAAAAAAAATCAAACAGTATTTTCCATTTTTACACCTAGACTCAACACTACAAATTTATCACTAGTTTAAACAAATTTATCACTGGTTTAAACAAATTTATCACTGGTTTAAATAAATTTATCGCTGGTTTAAACAAATTAATCACTAGTTTAAACAAATTTATCACTGATTTATCACTAGTTTAAACAAATTTATCACTGATTTAAACAAATTTATCACTGAAAAACACTTTGATGATCAAAATTAACAATCTCCATTAGCAACAAACAAACAGCAATTTAAAAACACAATTACCAATTCTTTAAACATTTATCTTTTCACTAAAAGTTTTCAAACCAAAGGCCAAAACGGTTTCAAAACACCCAAAACATAGAGATTCATTAGCGCCGTAAAACACAAAATCAGATATTTTACACAGATATATAACACAAACACACCACACACACACATATATATATATGTGTGTGTGTGTGTGAATCTATAGAGATAGATCGATTTAGAGAGAGAGAGAGAGAGAGATATGAAAGGAAAGGGAAAAGGAAATGGATTAGGAAATAGTTCGCTTGCTAGGGCAATCGGCGACCTTGAATGTCTTGTCAGCGAGCTTCTGTAAATCATCTATGTGTAGCTCGGCGATGGTGGACTACAGCGGTTGTAGATCTAGACTTCGTAGTGAACATTCTTCTTGAATGCGCCGACGATGGTGGCGGATCTTCTTCTTCAATTAGACCACTCATGGTGTGGCTGAGAGAGATGTGTAGAGAGAGCTTTTTTTTTTTTTTTTTTTTTCATCTCCAGATCTGAATCTGAGAATGAAAACTTGAGGGCAAAAATGGAATAAATAAAAATGTTCAGGACTTATAGGTAAAAAAGTCTCTATTAAGGACCTGTTGGGTAATAACCCTTAAAAATAGGACTGGCCCGTAAAAAACCCTTATTTTTAAGGGGCAATTGGGCCATGCTGTGTGGCCTGCAACTCATGAGCTTGACAAAAGTGGCTCATTTTCCTTGTTGTCTGCCCATTTATCCAATCGATCCCTTGATTTCTCCACCTGAAAATTCCCAAATTCAGAATATTCACGCCCATGATTTTTACATGTTATTCATTTAGACTGTATTTTGATCATAAATTTAGTAGGGATTTCATTTCCCTTTCTAAATTCCTATCTAAATCCATGATTCAAACAAAATCCGAGTTACTTGTTATTAAAAAAAAAAAAGAAGGGCAAATTACACACTAATAATCAATGCATTTTTTCCATTGTGCTATTTTGGTCCATACACTTTCAATTGATTTGATTTTGACCTTTCATTTTAGATTTTGCATCAATTTAGTATATTTTTTATTTTATTTTATTTTTTATCTCAATATCCGGCCCACTGGACCAACTAATACGAAGGACCAATCCCACTGTTTACTAGCAAAGGACCAATTAAAGCAAGGGAATTTGTTCCAATTTCTATCTTTGGTTCGGGTTTTTGACTAAAAATCTTTGAATAAAATTAACTCACTAAGTTCAACAAGTTTAGAATTTTATCCTTAAAAGTAAGACACTTGCTTACTTACATGCACATTATTTAGAAATAACACTAGTGGGAGCAACCAATTAGACCAAATTGATACAAAATTAAAAATTTATAGCAAAATCAAATCAATTAAGATTACCGGGATCAAAAAATGACATAAATGCTAAATTATAGAGGCTATCAGCATAATTTGGCCACACAAAAAAAAAAAAAAAAAAAAACAACAACAACAACAACAACGGGATGGACTTTCTTGACATTTGTATTAAAGGCAAACTTTAGGGGGTGTGGGTGTAATTTACTCATAAATATTGTGACAGATTGACAAAAAATTCTGAATTTTAAACTGTAGGAAACACATGGGTTTTTAGGAGAAAAGGCATTGCTCAATCAAAGAACAGTGTAAAGTGTAATATAGTTGACTACTACCAATTTTATAAGTATACTTTAATTTATGGGTGTGTTTGTTTTAAAGGATTAGGGGTGGGATTGGACTATTAATAATCTATTGTTTGTTTCATTTTTTTTTGTTCAGGACTAATAGTCCCCCGACTATTAGTCCTAAAATATGGGACTATCCTATCCCATGGGAAGGGTGGGATAGAAACCATGGGATTGGTATCCCATGGGATTATTTTGGGAAATGTTCATTTTACCCTCCATGCTATTACTTAGCAAACAATTAGAAAAGGATAAAATAGTCTTTTGAACATTTATAAATTATTTTTTTAGTGTTGTTAATTTAAATTATATATTAAATAAAAAATTAAATTATAAATTATAAATTAAATTTAATTAAAAATAATAAATTATAAATTATGGCCTTATAAATTAAATTTTTTGTAGTATTGTAAAAAATTAAATTTACCTATTAAATTAAATTATTTTTAGTGTTGTTAATTTAAAATTATATATTAAATAAAAAATATAAATTATAAATTAAATTTCTTTAAAAATAATAAATCTAAATTTATGGCCTTATAAATTAAATTTTTTTAGTGTTGTTGAAAATTTAATTTATATATTAAATAAATTACTTTTTAGGAAAATTTACCCCTAAGTCCTAGTTTTTGAAACGTTGAACCATTTAGTCCTAAAAGTTTTCTTATGCTCCTTTAGTCCCATTTTTACATCAGCATGATGTAAATGATGTAAATGATCTGATGTTTCATTCTATAATTTCAAAATTTTGAAATGCTGATGAACATTAGATGTTTTTTCATCCTATATTTTCAATTGTAACATGACTCTGATGTTATTAACATTGTATCTGATGTTATTAACATTGTAATGGGACCTTTCAGTCTATAAGAAAACTTTTAGGACTAAACAGTGCATAAGTTATTAATTTGGGATTTATTGGTGCATCCCCCTATTTTTTATTGTCGTTAATTTAAAATTATATATTAAATAAAAAAATATAAATTATAAATTTAATTTAATTGAAAATAATAAATTAAAAAATTAAAATATTGTGCAAAAAATAAAATAAAACAAATTTTTATTTAATCTAGTTAAAAATAATTAAAATATTAAAGCTATGTTTAATATTGCTATTACTTAGTAAATAATTGAAAAGGATAAAATAGTCATTTGAGCATTTATCCTACTCCATAATATCCTAAACAAACATTAGATAACTAAACATAGTCCAATCCAGACATCTAATCCCATGACTAAACAAACATAGGATACAAATTTAGTCCAACCAAATAGTCCTGGGACAGTGTATCCCAGGACTAATAGTCCGATAGATTACAATCCCCCTTATCCAGTCCGTCCAAACAAACGCACCCTATAAGTGTTGTTTGTTTGTAAACTAGGGCATATGATGTGCATTGTTACTATGCAATGTGTGCTCGAAGCTATAACTTAATTATGTAAGATCTTAATTCACAGAGCCATTATCGGAACACATTTTGATTGAAAGAATCTGCATGAGTTTTAGGTGTCTAAGTGTAGGTAGTATTGAGAGTCTTGTTATCGTTGGTTGGTTTCTTGCTATTTGTTCAACAAATCTGCATGTTTGATACATCACATTGTGTGTAAGATATTTATCTTCACCTAATTAATGCCTATTCATGCACTTGCTTACACGTATATATATTGATATTTTTGAGGGAGTGAGATGTTTTTCTATATATAGAGGACCTCCCCTCTTGCTTTCAAGGTTAGAAAATTTTGGAGAAAAATATTTTCTCTCTCTACAATTCTCTCTTACTCTTGCAAATTTCTTGAACCTTTGCACCAAACCTTACTATCTTTGAGCTGAGGTACTTTTGAGCCATCTTTGAGCTCTTAAGGGTGTGTATGCCTTGAATTATTGCTTAGAAGTGTTCTTATCTTTAAGAGGTATAAGTCTTGGCTTATTGTTTTGCTTTATTTGCTTCTTTTCCTACTGATTTTCTACTATTTTTGGGTTGTATAAACTCTGTAATTTTGGGCTGAAACTTGTGGTTTAAGGCCTTAAAGGGTAGAGGGGTGGTTCACCTTTCTTTTCACCTTGTTTCTCTAGCTTTTACCCTTGTGTTTCCCACCTTTACACTATCTTTTTTTGAGCTTTTAAACACAGATTTTCAAAGCTTTTTCAGTGGCTAAAATGTTGTTTTGAAGTCCAAAAATGGAGGGGGTAACCTCCCCTCCTTGTGTCTTGTTTACTAGCTTACATAGCTCTATGTTTTAGCTTATTGTTCTAGTTTTTTTTGTCTTAATTCCAGCATGTTTTAAGACTTATTTAGCATTGTTTTAGGACTGTTTTTAGGTGTTCATTGCATTTGAGTATTGTATTGCATGCTTGTAGTATAATTGTCCTCATAGGTTGGTGGTTTAGGCTCTAGCCACTAACCTATTTGAGTTGATAGTAGTTGTTTATAGCTTTCCATACTTGTTTTCACCTCTAATCACTTCTGCAACCTCCTTCATTTCTTGGCTTTTGCTTTGCTTTGAAAGTTGGTTCAAACTAGTTTCTTGTTTCAAGCATGAGATTGAGGTCTTGTGCTTAATGGTTTAATCCCTTTGGGGGTTCATTACCAACAACATGACAGCTCTCTCATGCCTAAAACAACTCCTGGTTTGATACTTCTTTCCATTAGAGGACTTAAAGCTCACCTTTGGACTTAATTTATTAAGGAATAGTTGGTAATTAAAATGGGGTATTAAAATGAAAACTAAAAATGATGCAAGATAATAACTTGGTTTGGGTTCAATCGGACGTTAATTGAACTCTTGAGTCTTGAAATATTTCATACTTGTTAGTAATGAAAACGGTTCAAGAGTCAATATCAACCATTTTCTTGATCAATCCATGATATGGAGCAGGTTTGAGAGTCTTTATTTGTTACATTCATTGAACTTGCATACTTTGGTTTATAGGCCATCATGCAATGAAATTGCATCAATTGATGGTTTGTGAATCAAGTTTTCCACTTCTTTAAGCTATTTGATGATAAAGAGGAGTAAGTTGTGGAAACAACCCTTGAGAATACTTTGCACTTACTCTGTTTGCTCTCTGTTGCAGCAGGAAAAACCAAGCATCAGTAGTCGGCAGGCCACTGTAGCTCGACTTTTTTGCGCCCTCCTTTTCGGAAGTTCAAAATAAGATCTACAGTTCGGACTCCTGTGGTTCTAAATCTAATCTCACAAGTACAATATGAAATTTGATAAACACCAAAGAGTCCAAATCCAGCAAATTTTTTTGGAAAATCGATTTTGAATCAAATTTTCAAAAATGGACTGCTTTGCCAGAGATAGGGTAGCCACCTAAATATTTTATTTTGGGAAAACTTAGGAATCTCATGACTCGTGCCAAAGGCCACGTGTCCGTCATTATCAAGATTGTCTCGGCTCAGGAACTTAGGTACGAGGGGGGAAGGTCATGAATACATTTGAGCACCGCCACTTGCCCGATCAAAGATCTGTTGGAAAAATGGTATTTTATATGGCTTATTTTGGGCCAACTTTGAGGACGATTTTGAGTGGGCCCCCAAACGTTTGTGGGGGTGGGTCCGAAGGAAGTAAGACGGAACGTCAAAACCATTTATGAGTGAATGGGAAGTTGACGTCGTTTTCGAGTCTAACATTAATTTTTTTTTTTTAGATAAAATTCATTTGAATTTTTTCAATAAAATTATTGTGGGAATTTAATTTAATTCTAAATTCAAGTTTTGGGTTCCTAAGTGGTTTCCTAAAGTTTGTAATTGTGAGAATTTAATTTAATTCTAAATTTAAATTTTGGGTTCTTAAGTGGTTTCCTAAAGTTTGTACCTCTTTTTTATTTATTAAACTATTCAAATAAATATATATATATATATTCTAAATTGGTTAGTATATATATTTACCAAATAGTTTAATAATAAATTTTCCAAACAGGTGGTAGAAAACTATTCCACTAAACGGTTGGTTTTTATTAAACTATTTAAATAGTTTAATAAGTTTAGTCCAACAGTTTGAATTTTTGTTCTGCAACGGTCAGATTCAAATTTTCAATTAGCACCTGCTCGGCTTCCTCACCTATTCGGGGCTAATTTTTGGCTATATATACAACCATTTTCCAGCAGTTTGGATGATGAAATATCAGTCTGTAAATTCAGTTTTCCTGTCCTAAATTCTGCACTTATGCATTATTCTTCATATTAGATTTAGAATAAAATTCAGAGAGTTAGAACACAGGTTTGGTTCGCTGAACAAATTGTTTGGAGTGCTATTACAATTTGTGAAGATCATTGTATTCTGGGAGATAGACGCCACTCAACCGTAAGCACCATAGCGGGACGAATCTGTCTTAAGGACAAAGTGTCACACACTCGACTTTGTCTTAATTTTAATTCGGTTCGATAAATAAATCTGGTATGTAATTTATTTATTTGTTTGAATTTATTTCAAGTTATTTTATATACACAGAAGATTGTTCCAACAATCTTAAGACAGATTTGAATTTATTCTGTTTACAGAATTTTTTCGTTTGTTTTCTTTTTCTTTCTTCTTTTAAGAAAATTATTTTCTGTGAATTTACAAAATAATATTCTGGTTGGAAAACAAATAGTGATTATATGTTATTTGACAGATAGTAGTAATATACTATCTCTTTTCTTTGACAACTAGTAGTACGATACTGGTGTCATTAACAATTCAGAATATATTTTTGTGGAATTTTTTCAGAAATTAATTTTGGATTTTAGAAATTATTTTCTGAGTTTTCATTACTTAAAAGTCTGTTTCAGTATTTTAATTATTGGAGTGTTACAAGAAATTTAAGTTTCTGTGTGAAATTAATTTGGTTAAATAAAATTTTATTTTATTTCCAAATTAATTGAAAAATAAAAGTTATATTCTTATTTCTTTTATTTTATAGAATTTAATTTCTTGTGTGGAATTAATTTGGTTAAATAAAATTTTATTTTATTTCCAAATTAAAAAAATAAAAGTTATATTCTTATTTCTTTTATTTTACAGAATTTAATTTTCTGTGTGGAATTATTTTGGTTAAATAAAATTTTATTTTATTTCCAAATTAATTGAAAAATAAAAGTTAATTGAAAATAAAAGTTACATTTTGTTTTGTTTCTTTTATTTTATCAGAATTTATTTCTGTAGTTTTGGTTTAATTTGTATAAATAAAATTTTATTTTATTTTTCAAATTAATTGGAAATAAAAGTTACAATTCTTGTTTCTTTTATTTTTACAGAATTTAAAATTCTGTGTTTTTTGGTTTAAATTTTCTCTGTAGTATAAAATTCTAATTCTAATTTTATTTTATAATTTTGAATTTATGGCTACTAAAACTGGTCAATCTAATGTTCAAACTAGTACTGGTATGGTGATTGCCATTACGCCAACCTCTCCTTATGTTGGGACTGTGCCAGTGAATCATGGTGGAAAACCAGAGAAGTTCTCAAGAATTGATTTTTGCAAAGGCAAAGGAAGAACAAGTAAGAAGGTTACTAAAGCCGATATAACCGAAATGGATATAATTTCCAATAGTGTAGATGTCATAAATCTTTCTGCAGTTGTTTCCGAGGCAAATCTTGTCGGAAATCCTAAAGAATGGTTGGTGGACAGTAGTGCTACTCGCCATATCTGTGCCGACAAAAAGATGTTCACATCTCATTCTTCAGTGGACAACGGTGAACAACTTTTTATGGGCTACTCCTCAACTTCCAAAGTTGAAGGACAAGGAAAGATTGTACTGAAGATGACATCAGGAAAGAAACTCACTCTCAACAATGTGCTGCATGTACCGGACATTTGCAAGAATTTAGTTTCCGGATCTTTGTTGAGTAAGAATGGGTTTAGGTTAGTTTTTGAAAGTGACAAGTTTGCACTTACCAAAAATGGGATGTATGTAGGAAAATGTTACATGTCTGATGGCCTTTTCAAAATGAATGTAATGACTGTTGTGCCCGCTAGTATTAATAAAAATACATCTTCTTCTTATTTGCTTGAGTCTTCAAATGTATGGTATGGTAGACTAGGACATGTTAATTATGGATCTTTGCGTAGATTAATTAATATGGAATGTTTACCTAAATTTGACATTGATTCAAATCATAAATGTGAAATTTGTGTTGAGGCAAAATTATCTAAAACTCCTTTTCATTCAATTGAAAGAAGTACGGAACCACTTGAATTAATTCATAATGACATTTGTGATTTTAAATCAATTCAAACTAGAGGTGGGAAAAAATATTTATCACTTTTATAGATGACTATACTAGATATAGTTATGTTTATTTAATTCGAACTAAGGATGAAGCTTTGGAAACTTTCATTCAATATAAGAATGAAGTTGAAAATCAACTTGGTAAGAAAAGCAAGAAAATAAGAAGTGATAGAGGTGGAGAATATGAATCACCTTTTGGTGAGTTTTGTAAAGAACATGGAATAATTCATCAAACCACCGCTCCTTACTCACCTCAGCAAAATGGAATTGCTGAAAGGAAAAATAGGACTTTAAAAGAAATGATGAATGCCATGTTAATAAGTTCTAGATTACCTCAGAACTTGTGGGGGGAAGCAATACTTTCTGCTAATTATATACTTAATAAAGTACCCCGAAAGAAAGTGAATCAAACACCTTATGAATTGTGGCATGGAAGAGTACCATCCTACAAATACTTAAAAGTGTGGGGGTGTTTGGCTAAAGTGGCTATTCCTAGTTCTAAAAAGACTAAGTTATGCCAAGAATAGTAGTGCATATCGATTTTTGATTAATAAATCAGAACATTCCGAAATGCATGTAAATACTATTATTGAGTCTCGGAATGCATCATTCTTTGAACATGTATTTCCAAATAAGACTGGACAAGAGACTAGTAATAATAAGAGATCTTTTGATGCTATTACTAGTAATGATCAAGAACATGATCAAGAGCAAGAGTTAGATCAAAATGAAGAAGAAGAACCTAGGCGTAGTAAACTTGCTAGAACCTCAAAATCTTTTGGTCCAGATTTTCTAACATTTTTGTTAGAAAATGAGCCTTTAACTTTTAAAGAGGCTATGTCCAGTCCTGAAGCTCCTTTATGGAAAGAAGTTGTCAACAGTGAAAGTGAATCCATCTTGCAAAATCACACTTGGGAATTGGTGGATTTGCCACCAGGTTGTAAACCTCTTGGGTACAAATGGATTTTCAAAAGAAAATTGAAAGCGGATAGATCAATAGAAAAATACAAGGCAAGACTTGTAGTCAAAGGTTTTAAACAGAAAGAAGGTCTAGATTACTTTGACGCATACTCACCGGTTACTAGAATAACATCCATTAGAATGCTAATTGCCATTGCATCTCTATACAATCTAGAAATTCATCAAATGGATATGAAAACCGTTTTCTTAAATGGTGAGTTAAATGAAGAAATTTACATGGAATAACCAGAAGGTTTTTCTGTTCCCGAAAAAGAAAAGAAAGTGTGTAAATTGGTTAAATCATTATATGGTTTAAAACAAGCGCTAAAGTAGTGGCATGAGAAATTTGACAAGGCAATGATGTCAAATGGATTTAAAATTAATGAGTGTGACAAATGTGTTAATATTAAAAACACAGAAAAAGGTTATGTCATTGTATGTCTTTATGTAGATGATATGCTCATCATAGGTAGTAATAATGATATGATTAAAACTACTAAGAAAATGTTGAATAAACATTTTGACATGAAGGACATGGGCATTGCTGATGTAATTCTTGGTATGAAAATTACCAAAATATCAGAAGGATATGCTTTGTCACAATCTCATTACATTGAGAAAATACTTGACAAATTCAGCAAAGATGATGATCATCTTGCTAGAACACCTGTAGATGTGAATTTGTATCTTTCTAAGAATGTACAAGAAAGTATTTCTCAATTAGAGTATGTCCAAATTATTGGAAGCTTAATGCACTTGATGAACTGCACTCGCCCAGATATAGCTTATGCAGTAAGTATATTAAGTAGATATACGAGTAACCCGGGAGTAGAACATTGGAAAACAATTATAAAGGTTCTAAGATATCTCCGATTCACTCGTAACATTGGACTGAATTATACTAGATATCCAGCAGTACTTGAAGGATACTGTGATACAAATTGGATATCGGATACTAGAGACTTGAAGTCCACCAGTGGGTATGTCTTTACTCTTGGTGAAGCGGCTGTATCTTGGAAATCCTCCAAACAGACTTGCATTGCTAGGTCTACTATGGAATCTGAATTCATAGCTTTAGACAAAGCAGGGGAAGAAGCAGAATGGCTGCACCACTTTCTTGAAGATATTCCAATATGGCCAAAACCGGTGCCTGCTATATGCATACATTGGGATAGTCAATCAACAATAGGTAGAGCACAGAGTCATATGTATAACGGTAAGTCTAGACACATTCGTCGTCGACATAATACCGTGAGACAACTACTCTCTAATGGAATTATTTTCATAGAATATATTAAGTCTAAAGACAACATAACGGATCCACTAACTAAAGGGTTAGCAAGAGAGTTAGTTGAAAATTCATCGAGGGGAATGAGACTTAAGCCTATTAAATAAGAGTTACCACAACGGCAACCCAACCTAGTTGACTGGAGATCCCAAGATCTAGGTTCAAAGGGACAACCGAGTTGTGAATGACTCAGAAGGATCACTGGGGAGTCCAACTCCTACCCATTTCTTTGATGAAATAGTGATGTCTGCAGGGTTTGAGGTTAAGTAAAATTTTAATAATTCTTATATCTAGGTAAACCTAGTGGAGTATGGCAGGATACTCTTCATAAGAATCACCTATATGAGTGTGAACTAGGCCGGTTCTATGAGATTTGTGAAGGGCTACAATTCTCTAGAGCACTCATGAAGACCAGGTTGTTCAGGGCCAAAATGAACACAATAGTGAGAACTAAACTGTGTCTGGGGATATACTGTGTGAGTTCTATTGTCTTGGTTTACACAAAACGACTGAACAGTTCAAGACATTATGTTCACTAGTTAGCTAGTAAATCCGATAGTGTCTCACAAGGGAAGGTTCAAAGCCAAAAGCTACCTATCCTTTGCAGAATATTTTCAATTTCTGTACTCTCTGTATTTAGATCATGTTGTTGCATTTTCTCTCCGTCAAATTCCATTCATATGGGGGATTGTTAGAAAAATGGTATTTTATATGGCTTATTTTGGGCCAACTTTGAGGCCAATTTTGAGTGGGCCCCAAACGTTGTTTGGGGTGGGTCTGAAAAGGTGAAGACGGAACGTCAAAACCATTTATGAGTGAATAGGAAGTTGACGTCGTTTTCGGGTCTAACATTAATTTTTTTTTTAGATAAAATTCATTTAAATTTTTTCAATAAAAATTATTGTGGGAATTTAATTTAATTCTAAATTCAAGTTTTGGGTTCCTAAGTGGTTTCCTAAAGTTTGTAATTGTGGGAATTTAATTTAATTCTAAATTGAAATTTTGAGTTTCTAAGTGATTTCTTAAAGTTTGTACCTCTTCTTTTATTTATTAAACTATTCAAATATATATATATATATATATATATATTCTAAATTGTTTAGTATATATATTTACCAAATAGTTTAATAATAAATTTTCCAAACAGGTGGTAGAAAACTATTCCACTAAACGGTTGGTTTTTATTAAACTATTTAAATAGTTTAATAAGTTTAGTCCAACAGTTTGAATTTTTGTTCTGCAACGGTCAGATTCAATTTTTCAATTAGCACCGGTTCGGCTTCCTCACCTGTTCGGGTCTAATTTTTGGCTATATATACAACCATTTTCCAGCAGTTCGGATGATGAAATATCAGTCTGTAAATTCAATTTTCCTGTCCTAAATTCTGCACTTATGCATTATTCTTCATATTAGATTTAGAATAAAATTCAGAGAGTTAGAACACAGGTTTGGTTCGCCGAACAAATTGTTTGGAGTGCTACTACAATTTGTGAAGATCATTGTATCCTGAAAGATAGACGCCACTCAACTGTAAGCACCGTAGCGGGGCGAATCTATCTTAAGGACAGAGTGTCACAAACTCGACTTGGTCTTAATTTTAATTCGGTTCGATAAATAAATCTGGTATGTTATTTATTTATTTTGTTTAAATTTATTTCAAGTTATTTTATATACACAGAAGATTGTTCCAACAAGATAGGTCTCTATTAATCATGATATAATTTTTATCAACATTATATGCTCTTGTTCTGGTTTATTAGGCTAGCATTACTATGTGATGTGCACACACACAAGTATAGACTAACATTACAAGAATTTGAACACTTGAGTCATGTTCGTTGTCATGACCCAAACCCGTCCCTATAGGTTCGGCACCGTAACCGGCCAGTAATCCGTGGATTACCAAAGGCCTCTGGACAGATTAACAGATAATAAGGGGCTGCGGAAGCAATAATGTAAAATAGATAAGGTCCAATGAGCTGTGATGACATACATGGGACAGAAAATTCAAAACTTATTTATATACAATAACATGCCAGTCCGGATACACCAATATTTACAAAGTATTTACAGAAAGTACATCCCAAGATCCGGCTTTACAAAATAGATACAAAAGACTAGCATGAAGTACAAAAAACTGCCATGGCATTAGGCTTCAGGCGGAACCTCCTCGGGAGGCGCAACAGATGGCTGATCAAAACAAAACAGAAGGCCGTCAACTATGGCCTGGGTCATGTGCTGGCTCACCTACATATATATATAAACTGTGAGTGAAAGCCCAGTGAATAATAACAGAATAAAGGGGTTGTATAAATAATGTCCAGCACAGAGTTAGAAATCATAATTTATATAACAGAAACATAATCTTATTAGAGATCAAGTCTTATGCATTTCCAGATTTCAAATCAGAAATAGATTCAGATACATTTTCATATTCATATTCAGATTTTGCATAAGATCATACGTGGTATACCCATTAGCTATCAGATCAGGTAGGTCTAGAGACCACAGGCAGAGTTGGTACCAACGACCATGAAGGTCCATATCTTGCGCGCAAGTAGCCATGGTATTATTACCCCCATGCAAGGGCCAGATACAGATAAGCCACGGTATTGTTACCCCCGGGCGAGGGCCACGTGCAGATTGGCCGCGGTATTGTTACCCCCGGGCGAGGGCCACGTGAACTAAGGGTGCCACAATACTTTTTAGAAAATTGGACATTTATTCATAAATCATAAAGTAGCATTTCAGAAAAACAGATCATATCATATCAGTCAGAAAATACTTAAAGTTGAACATAACTTTACAGAGTTATTACTCACAGTGGGCCTTGATACAGATAGACGGAGCCAAAGGGTCAAACAGATTACGGCACGTGACCTACATAACACATACAGGCACACACTTGAAATGCACGTTCTTGTTGTACAAAACTTACGTCGTTGGTTCTTAGTGTGTTTCTACCCTTTAGTCCTCACTATGGAGTCTTAAACATGTCCTAGGAATGCCTAGGATGGAATGAGGATGCAAAAGAATGCCTTAGAAACATTTTCAGAAATTTCAGAAAAACAGTGCCCCGCTCGAGCGTAGGTTTCCCCGCTCGAGCGGACATGAACAAAGGCCTTCGCTTGAGCGTCAACTCCCTCGCTTGAGCGGACTACAAAAAAATGCTGGATAGGTGAAATTCACGCTCGACGGGCGCTCGATGCCCGCTTGAGCGTGAGACACATGTCCCCGCTCGAGCGTCCATTTCCCCGCTCGAGCGGACTGTAATGCAATGCAAGATGCTGGGAGCTTGAATTCCCCGCTCGAGCGGGAGTCAAAAATCTGGAATTTCCAGATCGAACTCCAATGCTCAAATTCAACTTTTAACCATTCAAAACTCAACCTCTTGAGCTCAATTTCTGGAAAATACATGTAGACCCATAGTACAACAAGTTTCAAAAGCAAATTTGTAAAATCAAAGCTCAAGGATGAGTCAATTACATACAATTTAACCATAATTTCCAAGAACATGATATGAGAGTAACATGCAAGTGTTTATTTGAAATTCAATGCTCTAAAATATGTTCAAATGCAAGATTAAACTCTAATTCATGATGAACTCTTGGTCTTTAATGAAAATGTGGACATGCTTGCTAGGATTTTATGAAAACCAACTCAAAATTGAAAATGTAGACATGCATGCATGATCTAGCCCTCCAATCAACACCTTAAACCAATTCTAGGCTCTTGTCACCAACTAACCATGAATCATGTAAGAATTTATCTTAAACTCATAATTAAAAGAAGAATCTCCTACCTTAGGCCTTGAATGTCAAGCTTAGAAGCTCAAGTATGCACACAATTCTTCAATTCTCCCAAGTTCAAGCTAAGATCTCTTGTTGAGTTCAAAATTCCCAATTCTACACCAATTCTCCCTTCTCTCCCTCTCTCAGTCGTTGGTCTCACAAGAGGGTGAACAAAAATGATGCCTAGGAGCTAAATCAAGACTTAAACAATTGGCCCACTATAATGGCAAAATAGTAATTAACTAGGTTCACTTATTTTAACATTATTTAATCTGATTTAAACATTCCAAATTGAATTTTAATTAAACCTATCATAAAATTACATAAATTCTAATGAGTCCAAAACACTAATCAATTTCGGAATCGGACGCCGATAAGGCTTTCAATTCGCAGATTAAAGTCTAAAACATGAACAGATATTTCGACACTAAACAGATAGAAACACATAAATCATGCAATACACATGCAAATTAATTCCAGAGTTCCTCTTAATTACCATTAGGCATAATTAAGTACCAATTAACGTTAATCAGGGTCAGGGTTATTACAGTCTTCCCCTCTTAAATGAGTTTGGTCCCCAAACTCAAATTACCTTCATTCGGAATCAATACGGGGTTCAACGGAAACAATTTCGGATATCTCTTCTTCATGTCTTCCTCGGTTTCCCAAGTTGCATAGGTCCCCCCGTGGTTTTGCCAATCAACTTTCACCAAGGGTATTGCTTTGTTTCTCAACCTTTTGATTCTGCGGTTTACAATCTGGATAGGCCTTTCTTCGTAGGTGTAATCATCTTTTAGAAGTACCTGTGTCGGTTCAATAACATGGAGTGGATCTCTCAAATACTCCCGAAGCATTGATACATGAAAGACGTTGTGCATATGTTCCATGACAAGAGGTAAGGCTATCCGATACGACACCGGATTGATCTTTTCGAGAACTTCATAAGGTCCAACATACCTTGGCGCCAATTTTCCCTTAACACCGAACCGAGTTTGACCCTTCATCGGGGTCACTTTGATGAACACATGGTCCCCTACTTCGTATTCCCTTTCTCTTCTTCGAATATCGGCATAGCTTTTCTGCCTACTCTGTGCAGTTTTCAAACGTTGTTGTATCAGTTTTACTTTCTCGGTTGTTTCTTGCACAAGCTTTGGTCCTAATAAAGGTCTATCACCTACTTCAACCCAACATATCGGAGAACGGCACTTCTTTTCATACAAGGCCTCATAAGACGCCATTTCAATGCTGGAATGGTAACTGTTGTTATACACGAATTCGGCCAATGGCAAGTAGGTCTCCCAATTTCCCTGGAAGTCTAACACACACATTCTGAGCATATCTTCTAGAGTTTGGTTTGTTCGTTCAGTTTGGCCATCGGTCTGTGGGTGATAGGCACTGCTCAATCTCAATTCTGTCCCCAAAGCCTGTTGCAAACTCTGCCAAAATCTTGATACAAACTTCGAGTCCCTGTCAGACACAATAGACACTGGCACTCCATGCAATCTCACAGTTTCAGTCATATAGATGTTGGCCAATTTATCAGCGTGATAGATAGTTTTAACAGGCAGAAAATGTGCAGACTTAGTTAAACGGTCAACTATAACCCAAATAGAGTTCATACCTCGAGAAGAACGAGGCAATCCCACAATGAAGTCCATGGTGATGTGCTCCCATTTCCATTCCGGTATTGGAAGTGATTGTAGAAAACTGGCCGGTCGTTGATGTTCAGCCTTAACCTGTTGGCAATGCAGGTATCTAGCCACAAAGTCTGCAATACTCCTTCTCATTCCAGGCCACCAAAAATTCTGTTTCAAATTATGGTACATCTTCGTGTTCCCCGGATGCATAGCAAATTTACTACTGTGAGCTTCGGTCATAACACGTTTCCTTAAATCATAGCAATCAGGCACACAAAGACGGTTCTGGAATTTCAGTACGTCATTCTCAAACACAAATCCTGGCCTTAGTTTCGAATCAAACTCCTCTATAATCTTTTTCAAGTGTTCATCTTCGCATTGTTTTTGTCTGATCTCATCAAGAATAGCAGGTTGAGCAGAAATAGCAGATAATGGTCTATCTTGCTCTAGGTATGTCGACAATTCTTTTCGGCTGGATAACAAACACGACACAGTTGCACCGAATTTTCGACTCAAGGCATCTGCCACAGTATTAGCCTTTCCTGGATGATACAAGATTTGCAAGTCATAATCTTTGATTAGTTCCAACCAACGTCTCTGTCTCATATTCAACTCCTTTTGGGTGAAGAAATATTTCAAACTTTTATGGTCTGTATAAACCTCACAAGTTACCCCATACAAATAGTGACGCCATATCTTCAAAGCAAATACCACGGCTGCCAATTCAAGATCATGTGTTGGGTAATTCTTTTCATGAGGTCGGAGTTGTCTAGAAGCATAGGCAATCACCTTTCCGTTTTGCATTAGTACACACCCCAAGCCTTTATAAGAAGCATCACTGTACACTTGAAACCCATCAGTACCATTAGGCAAAGTTAAAATTGGTGCAGTCACTAACTTGGTTTTCAGTTCTTGAAAGGCTGTCTCTCTTTGTTCAGTCCAGTCAAATGGCCTATTCTTCTGAGTTAACTGAGTTAATGGCAAGGCAAGCTTGGAAAAATCTCTCACAAACCGCCGGTAGTAACCTGTTAGTCCCAGAAAACTTCAGACTTTTGTCACATTTGTTGGTCTAGGCCAATCCACAACAACTTTAATTTTCTGAGGGTCCACAGAAACACCATCCTTGTTGACAACATGACCCAAAAATGCCACACTGTCAAGCCAGAATTCACACTTGGACAATTTAGCATACAATTTCTTTTCTCTCAACATCTGCAAGGCGGTTCTCAGATGATTCTCATGTTCCTTCCTGTCTTTAGAATATATCAGAATATCATCAATAAATACTACAATAAAGTCATCCAAATATGATTTAAACACCCTATTCATAAGATCCATGAAAGCAGCATGTGCATTGGTCATCCCAAACGGCATTACTAAGAATTCATAATGTCCATATCTAGTTCGGAATGCAGTTTTCTCTATGTCCTCGGCTCTAACCTTTAATTGATAATACCCAGACCTGAGGTCAATTTTAGAAAACACTTGGGCACCCTGAAGTTGATCAAACAAGTCATCTATTCGGGGCAGAGGGTATTTGTTCTTGATAGTCACTTTGTTCAATTCCCGGTAATCTATACACAGTCTCAAAGATCCATCATTCTTTTTGACAAATAAAACTGGAGCACCCCAAGGTGAAGTACTCGGACGGATAAAGTTCTTGTCTAACAGTTCCTAAAGTTAGGTTTTCAATTCTTTCAATTCGGAGATAGACATTCTATAGGGAGTATTGGAAATATGTTGTGTCCTCGGAAACACCTCAACAGTAAATTCAATTTCTCTGTCAACTAAGTCCCCCAGTAAATCAGTCGGAAACACATCAGGAAGTCACAAACAATAGGGATTGTTTCTACAGTAGGACTGTTAGATGGTGTAGTCAATATGCAACACAGATAACCCCTACATCCCTTCCTAAGGAGCTTTATAGCTTTCATAGCCGAAATTAAGTATGGGGGAGGAACTACCCCATTCCCAATAAAAATAAATTCAGGCATACCCGGCGGTCTAAACACAATAGTTTTGTTTGCACAGTCAATGGTAGCACAATATTTAGTCAACCAATCCATCCCCAAAATACAATCAAAATGATGAATGTCCAAAGGTAATAAGTCTACATACAACATCATATCGCCAATCATAACATCACATGCTGGATAAACATGAGTACACATCATAGAATCCCCAGATGGCGTGAATACGGATAACACATATGTCATTTGTTCTAGTGGTCTAGTCAATTTTCAAGAGAAAGCATGCGATACATAGGAATGTGTAGAACCAGAATCTATTAATACACATGCATTTTGAGAACATACAGAGAGTGTACCTGACACCACAGTATAGGTGTTGGGTACGTCACCAGGCACTAAGGCAAACACTTTCCCTTGCCTTAATGTTTCATTGCTTGCATTCCCCTTAACATCGGTCCTTGCATTTGATCTTGCTGCAAAAACAGATCTGGTGGAACTTGTCATAGGACGACTTACCTCATTAGATCTCATCGGGCAATCCCTCACCATGTGGCCAGTCTTGCCACAGCGAAAACACACACCTAATGCTCGATGACAGGCACCCCTGTGTTTCTTCCCGCAGTCGGGGCAGTTTGGAGTAGACCCACCACTTTGGCTAGAACTACTGTAGGATCCCATATTTTGCCTTTTTGGAACTGACCGGCCTTTCTTGAAACTGAATCCGGTCCTCTTCCCTCTCCATTCTGTGGTCGGTATGGTAGTTTGTTTCTTAGCTGCTATTGTGGCTTCCGCCATCAAAGCCCTATCAAGTACCTCCACATAAGTAGGTAGTTTTAAAACACCCACTCGGTCAAATATTTCTAGGTCCAGTCCTCCCTCAAACTTTCGTGCTTTCTTGTAGTCGGTATCCACCATATGTGGAGCAAGACGTGCCAACTCAGTGAACTTGGCTTCATATTTTGTTACAACCATTCTTCCCTGTTTAAGTTCTTGAAATTCCGACACTTTCCGATCCCTGAAACATTGGGGAAAGTACTTGTCGTAGAAGATAACATTAAACTGTGCCCATGTCATATTCCCATTGTCGCCTTGGATTAACAACCACCACCTGCGGGCTTCGTCTTTCAGAGTGTAGGTGGCTAACAAGACTTTCTAAGTTTCAGAACACGGAAATACTTCATACAACTTTTCCATCTCAAATAACCATGTCTCAGCTTTCAAGGGTTCAATTCCACCATAGAACATTGGTGGTTTCATTTTCAAGAATTTCTGTGTCAGATTAATGATGTCATTGTTATCTGCCTCGGCTTGTGCCGGTGGAGGCGGAGGGGGTACAGGTTGTTGTCTTTGTTGTTGTGTTAAGGTTTCAGTCAGAGCTGCTAACATATGTTCCATTCGGCCAATGCGAGCCTCTGAAGATTCATTTTCACCACTTCCTCTTGCATTCTCCATCTTACTATACAGACATCAAATGGTATTAAGTATAGGCATAATCTTATTCATTTCATTCAATTCATTTGTTCAAATGTATATTCAGTTTTCATATTCAGTTGTATTACCACACACTCACACATGTAGGTGGAATGCCCCTACTTCTTACTAGGACATCCTAAGCTCATACGGACCTGTGTGTGCAGTATAACTCGTGCTCTGATACCACTCTGTCACGACCCAAACCCGCCCCTATAGGTTTGGCACCGTAACCGGCCAGTAATCCGTGGATTACCAAAGGCCTCTGGACAGATTAACAGATAATAAGGGGCTGCGGAAGCAATAATGTAAAATAGATAAGGTCCAATGAGCTGTGATGACGTACATGGGACAGAAAATTCAAAACTTATTTATATACAATAACATGCCAGTCCGAATACACCAATATTTACAAAGTATTTACAGAAAGTACATCCCAAGATCCGGCTTTACAGAATAGATACAAAAGACTAGCATGAAGTACAAAAAACTGCCATGGCATTAGGCTTCAGGCGGAACCTCCTCGGGAGGCGCAACAGATGGCTGACCAAAACAAAACAGAAGGCCGTCAACTCTGGCCTGGGTCATGTGCCGGCTCACCTACATATATATATAAACTGTGAGCGAAAGCCCAGTGAATAATAACAGAGTAAAGGGGTTGTATGAATAATGTCCAGCACAGAGTTAGAAATCATAATTTATATAACAGAAACATAATCTTATCAGAGATCAAGTCTTATGCATTTCTAAATTTCAAATCAGAAATAGATTCAGATACATTTTCATATTCATATTCAGATTTTGCATAAGATCATACGTGATACACCCATTAGCTATCAGATCAGGCAGGTCTAGAGACCACAGGCAGAGTTGGTACCAACGACCATGAAGGTCCATATCTTGCACGCAAGTAGCCATGGTATTATTACCCCCAGGCAAGGACCAGATATAGATAAGCCACGGTATTGTTACCCCCGGGCGAGGGCCACGTGCAGATTGGCCGCGGTATTGTTACCCCCGGGCGAGGGCCACGTGAACTAAGGGTGCCACAATACTTTTCAGAAAATTGGACATTCATCCATAAATCATAAAGTAGCATTTCAGAAAAACAGATCATATCATATCAGTCAGAAAATACTTAAAGTTGAAAATAACTTTACAGAGTTATTACTCACAGTGGGCCTTGATACAGATAGACGGAGCCAAAGGGTCAAACAGGTTATGGCACGTGACCTACATAACACATACAGGCACACACTTGAAACACACGTTCTTGTTGTACAAAACTTACGTCGTTGGTTCTTAGTGTGTTTCTACCCTTTAGTCCTCACTATGGAGTCTTAAACATGTCCTAGGAATGCCTAGGATGGAATGAGGATGCAAAAGAATGCCTTAGAAACATTTTCAGAAATTTCAGAAAAACAGGGCCCCGCTCGAGCGTAGGTTTCCCCGCTCGAGCGGACATGAACAAAGGCCTCCGCTCGAGTGTCAACTCCCCCGCTCGAGCGGACTGCAAAAAAATGCTGGATAGGTGAAATTCATGCTCGACGAGCGCTCGATGCCTGCTCGAGCGTGAGACACATGTCCCCGCTTGAGCGTCCATTTCCCCGCTCGAGCGGACTGTAATGCAATGCAAAATGTTGGGAGCTCGAATTCCCCGCTCGAGCGCGACTTCCCACGCTCGAGCGGGAGTCAAAAATCTGGAATTTCCAGATCGAACTCCAATGCTCAAATTCAACTTTTAACCATTCAAAACTCAACCTCTTGAGCTCAATTTCTGGAAAATACATGTAGACCCATAGTACAACAAGTTCCAAAAGCAAATTTGTAAAATCAAAGCTCAAGGATGAGTCAATTACATACAATTTAACCATAAATTTCCAAGAACATGATATGAGAGTAACATGCAAGTGTTTATTTGAAATTCAATGCTCTAAAATATGTTCAAATGCAAGTTTAAACTCTAATTCATGATGAACTCTTGGTCTTTAATGAAAATGTGGACATGCATGCTAGGATTTTATGAAAACCAACTCAAAATTGAAAATGTAGACATGCATGCATGATCTAGCCCTCCAATCAACACCTTAAACCAATTCTAGGCTCTTGTCACCAACTAACCATGAATCATGTAAGAATTTATCTTAAACTTACAATTAAAAGAAGAATCTCCTACCTTAGGCCTTGAATGTCAAGCTTAGAAGCTCAAGTATGCACACAATTCTTCAATTCTCCCAAGTTCAAGCTAAGATCTCTTGTTGAGTTCAAAATTTCCAATTCTACACCAATTCTTCCTTCTCTCCCTCTCTCAGCCGTTGGTCTCACAAGAGGGTGAACAAAAATGATGCCTAGGAGCTAAATCAAGACTTAAACAATTGGCCCACTATAATGGCAAAATAGTAATTAACTAGGTTCACTTATTTTAACATTATTTAATCTGATTTAAACATTCCAAATTGAATTTTAATTGAACCTACCATAAAATTACATAAATTCTAATGAGTCCAAAACACTAATCAATTTCGGAATCGGACGCCGATAAGGCTTTCAATTCGCAGATTAAAGTCTAAAACATGAACAGATATTTCGATACTGAGTAGATAGAAACACATAAATCATGCAATACACATGCAAATTAATTCCAGATTTCCTCTCAATTACCATTAGGCATAATTAAGTACCAATTAACGTTAATCAGGGTTAGGGTTATTACATTCGTTTTGAAAATGTTTCGAAATATGTACTACTTGAAAAAGTGATCGCATATAAACATTGCTCAATTATTCAAATTCAAGTAATAAGCCTTCACCCATAGGCATTCAAGCAATTATAGAATTTAAGCACTTAGCCATAGCCTCATGGAAAGTATGCTAAACATGGCAACATCAAAACTTATGCGATTATGCTAAAGTGAGTAAAAGACTCACCTACTACTCTAAGCCAAAAGAGAAATGAGTTAGAAAAATGCATAATCCTAACTTATGCAATATGACTAATGCAACACATGTGATATGTAATCTAAATAGGCTCAATTAGTATTATGGCATATGAATCAATTTGATAACATGCGGTCTAAGCACGTATTCAAAGAAATATAAGCGATAACAATGCAAGTAGAATGATAAACAGAGTCTCGGTGCATGCAATACAATTGGATGCAAACATGGAGAATGCTAATTGAAACATGATGTCCGTAAACTATCCATCATAAGCTAGTAAATAAAAGGGAGAAAGACGTGGGGTTAGAAGACGTACACATTATTACATTGTGCTCTCACGAAGGAGAATCTGAATGAACTAAGCTAATTAACTAACTAATTAAAGCTAAGCTAATTATTATAAAACAAATTGAATTAGCTAAACTACTTAACTAATTATTACAACACTTGAATTAACTAACAAATTAATTAACTAATTGCAAAATGAAATTGAATAGCTAGTTGAACTAACTAATTAAATACAACACTTAAAAAGCTACAATTAATTATAACAAATATTTACTCTAAATATTAAACAGGCTTGATATGCGAAGAATGCTCATGTTCGGTTTCCACTTGAAAAGCCACTGTTTTGCATCTGAACGCCTCTATTTGCACAGTTGAACACCAACACTGTTGCCCACTTCCAGAACAACTCTGCTCCATCTTACCAACATACTGCTCAATTTTGCATCAATGGCCGGCCGGCCAGGGATAAAGGTTGCCGGCCATCAAAGGTGGTCTGCCGGCCACCTGCTGACCGTGGAAAGTGGCCTACCAGCCATTTCTACATAGGCTCATCTTGCTGCAACAGAGGACAAACGGAGCATATATAGGGTATTTCAAGGGTTTGTTTGTGTAACACCCTCAAAATAAGCCCACAAATCACACAATAATAACATGCTTAGACATAAGAGAATGAAACATAATTACATTTCATCAGAGTATTCCTTACAAATGTATTACATGTTAACAACAAAAGCAAATGCCCTACGGGCTTACAGCTTTCCAAGTCAACACTTGGTTACAAAAAAAAGAGTACTAACTCTATACAAAATAAGCCCTTGGCTTGATATACGTGTAATACGAACAAAATAACCAAAAAAAGAGTCTTCAACTCCCATAACCATCCAAGCTATGATCTCGGAGGCGGCATGATACCTGAATCTGAAAATGATATCCCATATAGGGTGAGCCAACGCCCAATAGAGATATGCTAAACATGATATGAGCAGTAAATAAGACATTAGCAATTGATAAATGTTTGACTCACACCAATCAATTCATAAACCCTTTCCATTACATGACAAATGTGTCCATGTTTCATTTCATTTTCCATTTCTTATCCAATTCACAATTCATAACTATGGCTCAGAACCTGGCCAAACACTTTAAATGAGATGATAACTCATATTAAACATTTCCCACTTCACAATAGATAAGCATACTAGCTGTATCAACACTTCAATAGATAAGCATATGAGTTGTATCAATACTTCAGTAGATAAGCATATGAGCTGTATCAACACTTCAATAGATAAGCATATGAGCTGTATCAACGGAGTCCATCCCCTATCTCCTCCCAAACAATATCCGGTTTAGAGGTCCATCCCCTATCTTCCCCTATACCGTGGAGTGCATCCCCTATCTCCTCCCACACAACACAATGTATATAAACACAGATCATATACACACTCAATCAATACATAAAGTTAATGTATTATTTCAACCGTCATATTCTATGACACATTCAATTGATCAGGTTTAGTTTGCCTAATCATCATGCATTGTCTACAATAATCAAGACTACCCTCCACCGGTAACCCAAAGCAATTATTTCTAAACAGATAATAAAAGCACTAACAGATAAATTATCCGCATTTTCAAAAGTGAATGATTTATAAATCCAACTCCACTATCCCATCTCATAATGAGCCAATTTCATTATATTCAACTCAATTTCACAAACCCATAACTTTCCCAAATTAATTACACCAATTAATTTATGCACAATTTAGGGCTTTCTCCTCCATCTCTCAATATTAACCCAAAGGTTCAAATATCAACAACCAACAACAATATCATCATTTTGAGACCCAAAATAAATATTTAAGAGTCAAAATAATAAACCCCCTTTTCTACCATTTGAAACCCTAAGTCCCAAAATCAAACCATTTAAACAACATGCTCAAAATCTAGGTCAAAACCCATAAGAATGAGTAGGAATCCCTACCTCAAGAGATGAATACCAACGAAGAAGATGAAGAAAACGAAGATGCTCCAAATCCCAAAATTCTCAGATCAAAATGTAGCCCTCAACGATCAACACACTTTTTACAAAGGCCAAAGGGTAAGAGATTACTCTAACTAGATCAATACCTAGAGAGAAGTGGACGTTTTAGTGAGAGAAGCTCTCCAATGGCGTTTTTGAAAAGTAAGAGAGAGAGTGAGGATGTAAAAAGTGATTTAAAATAGCCTAGCTGTCAACTGATATACGACTCTCCCGCTCGAGCGGAGAAAAGGACGCTCAAGCGTCAAGCACAAAAACTGGACCCGCTCGAGCGCAAGAAGACCCGCTTGAGCGCCAAGAAACAACTGCAAATCATACCCGCTTGAGCGCGAAAACCAGTCCGCTCGAGTGTAGATTACGCCCATCCAAAACTTTTACAAAAAAAAGACTACCCGCTCGAGCGCCAACAAGCCCGCTCGAGCACGACCCGCTCGGGCGTGAAAAACACACCTGCAGAAGTTTTGCAGAGGCACGAAATACTGGAAGTATGAAATCTCCGCTTGAGCGCACAAGGACCCGCTCTAGCGGACCACTCAAAAACTGGGCAACAAGAATTTGAACTAAGGCTCAACCTACCTGTTTGAAACACGCCCAACACATCCCAAAACTCAAACATATGGAATTAAAGGATAACAACACGACATACACAACCACTAACTCCACGGAACCGAGTCCGGAATACAACAATCAAAGAAAGGGAAACCGGGATCGCTATAACCTCCCTCCTTAAAGAGTTTCGTCCTTGAAATTAAGTACAAGTTTTTCAAAAACATGTTTTCTCAATTCCCAACATTATTACAATGCGAAATTTAACAACTTGACCCATTACCGGTTATCTCATCTCTTTTGAAGAGGCAATTTACAACATTTTCCACAACATGCATTATAGATATGCATTCCCTGAAATTCCACAAATTTCAATACCACATTCCACAATTCTATATCATATTCAATATTTCATGATATATTTCCATTTCTACAATACATTCAACATATGCAATGTTACATTAAACTTCCATTTCAAAGCAAGTTTCAAAATACTTCCATAAACCCAAAACATATACAATGTTTTACAACTTAAGACATATATAATGTTCTTAAAGTTTAACAATATTACAAAATTACCAATGCATGGTTACACACCAACCAACAAGTCCGGATATTTCTCACGGACCTCTAACTCACGTTCCCAAGTGGCTTCCTCTACTCCGTGATGTTTCCACAAAACCTTTACCAAAGGAATGGTCTTGCCTCACAAGACTTGATCCTGTCTATCCAAGACCCGAACCGGTCTCTCCTCATACGAGGCATCCTCATCTACCTCCAAGTCGGTCCAATCCAACACGTGCGATGGATCCGGCTCATACTTCCAAAGCATACTAACATGAAATACGTCATGTACCCCAGACAACTGCGGTGGCAAAACGAAACGATAAGCAACCTCTCCAATCCTCTCAAGGATCTCAAAGGGCCGATAAACCGAGGGGATAACTTCCCACTCTTCCCAAACCTCATCAAACCTCGTCTAGGTGATATTTTCAAGAAAACATGATCACCCGTCTCAAATGCCAAAGGCCTCCTTCTACGGTCAGCATAACTCTTTTGGCGACTCTGGGCGATAACAAGCCTCCTATGGATAAACTCAACTTTCTCCGTCATTTCCCCCACCAACTCCAGGCCCAACAAAGGTGCATCACCCACCTCGGCCCAACAAACTGGAGACCTACACGATCGGTCATACAAGGCCTCAAACGGTGCCATACCGATACTAGACTGAAAGCTGTTGTTGTAGGCAAACTCCACCAAGGGCAAGTGCCTCTCCCACGTCCCACTAAAGTCAAGGACACAACCTCGAAGCATATCCTCAAGGATCTAAATAGTACGCTCGGACTGCCCGTCAGTCTGAGGATGATAAGCCGTAAAGGTCAACTTAGTACCCAAGGCACTCTGCAAACTCTGCCACAACCTAGCAGTAAAACGAGGGTCTCTATCAGAGACGATCGTCATTGGGACCCCGTGCAACCTCATTATGTCCCAAATATACAAATCGGCAAGGTGATCTACCGAATCTCTTACGCGCATAGGGATAAATGCGCCGACTTAGTCAACCGGTCTACAACCACCCAAATAGCATCACTACCCCGCTGAGTCCTCGGAAGACCTACAACGAAGTCCATAGTGACATGCTCCCACTTCCACTTGGCAATAGGCAAGGGTTGCAACAAACCCGCTGGCCTCTGATGCTCGGCTTTCACTTGCTGACAAGTAAGGCACTTAGACACGAAAACCGCCACATCCTTCTTCATACCCCGCCACCAAAACTGGTGACCCAAATCTCGATACATCTTAGTGCCTCCGGATGCACCGCAAGGCGTGAATGATGAAACTCTCGGAGTACCTCCTCTCGGCAAGACTCCGGCACAAACAAACGGTCTTGGTATCTCACACTCAGGTCGGGATACACCGTCAAACCCTTCTCAACCTTCCCACCAGAGATCTTCTCTCGGAGGGATTCTACCTCAAGGTCACCTCCCTGTGCCTCTAACACTCGACTCACTAGTGTAGGCTGCGCAACAACAAAGAACAAGGCCGCAGCCTCAACAGATTTGCCTAGAAGCAAATCGAACTCGCCAAGTGCCCCCAACATCTCCCACTCCCGGATGGCTATACAAGCTACATCACTAATGGATTTTCTACTAAGGGCATCGGCCACAACATTGGCCTTTCCCGGGTGTGTACAACTCAAAATCGTAGTCCTCAATGAACTCCATCCACCTTCTCTGCCTCAAATTCAAGTCTTCTGTGTGCACAGATACTTCAAACTCTTATGGTCCGAGAACACCTCGAACCTCTCACCATAAAGGTGGTGCCTCCAAATCTTCAAGGCAAAGATCACTGCTGCTAACTCTAGGTCATGTGTAGGGTAATTCTTCTCGTGTATTTTCAATTGATGTGAGCCATAGGCTACTACTTTCCCATCTTGCATCAACACACAACCCAAACCCTTTCGTGAGGCATCACAGTAAACTGCATAACCCAAACCTCTCTTTGGAATAATCAAAACCGAAGCGGTGGTCAACCTAACCTTCAACTCTTGGAATGACTTTTCACAAGTCTCACTCCATACAAACTTAACCCCTTTTCGCGTCAATCTAGTCAACAACGAAGCTAGCCTGGAGAAATCTTTCACAAACCGGCGATAATACCCAGCCAATCCCAGAAAACTGCGGATCTCAAAAACACTCTTAGGCTGTGCCCAATCTTGCACTGCCTCAATCTTGGATGTATCAACAGACACCCCTTCTCCGGATACCACATGTCCTAAGAACTTGACCTCTCCTAGCCAGAACTCACACTTCCCAAACTTGGCATACAGCCTATGGGCTCTAAGCAACTCAAGCACCACTCTCAAGTGTTCCTCGTGCTCCTCCTCCGAAGGTGAATAAATCAGAATGTCATCCACGAAAACGACCAGAAAGCGATCTAAGAATTCTCGGAAGATCCGGTTCATCAAGTCCATAAAGACTGCCGGTGCATTGGTGAGCCCAAAAGGCATCACTAGAAACTCATAGTGGCCATACTGCGTACGGAATGCCGTCTTAGGAACATCCTCCTCCCCGACCCTCAACTGGTGGTAACCTGATCTCAAGTCTATCTTAGAGAAACAACGGGAACCCTTCAACTGGTCAAACAGGTCATCTATACGGGGCATAGGGTACTTATTCTTGACCGTAGCCCAATTCAATTTCCGGTAATCGATACAAAGTCTCAAGGCACCACTTTCTTTTTTGCAAAGAGGGCCGGTGCTCCCCACGACGAAACACTAGGGCGAATAAAGCCCTTATCCAGCAACTCCTGGAGCTGAATCTTCAACTCACTCAACTCGGCTGGGGCAAAACGGTAAGGTGCCATAGAAATCGGCGCCGTGTCGGGCACTAAATCAATAGAGAACTCGATCTCTCGGTGAGGTGGCAAACTAACAAGATCCTCGGAAAAAACATCTGAATACTCACAAACCACTCTCGGCAATACAATCTGGGTCTCATCACACTCACTACTCAAAAGGCTAGCAAGCAGACCACTAAGCTCACTCCGCCCTCGCGGATCATACACCGGTGGCAACACACTATCAACCCGATCCCCTAAGAAATAGAAACAATCTCCGCTCAAGGTACATACTGTGACCCTCTGGCGGTAACAATCAATAACTGCCCGGTATGACGATAGCCAGTCCATACCCAAAATAACATCAAAACCTGTCATGGGCATAACTACAAAAGGAAATGGAAGCCGACGATCGGCGACCTCTATATCACAACCTCTACATCCGTGTTTCAAAATCAATTCACCTCCAACAGGTGATACAACACATATAGGAGATGCTAATAGTGCCAACTCCAACTCCAAAATAGATGCAAATGCAGCAGATACAAAAGGAATGAGATGCACCCGTATCAATCAGCACACTAGCAACCGAGTTGCAAAACAGAAAGGTACCTCTCACAACAGATGGAGCCGGTACTAGGTCCTGCGCGGTAACAGCATACACGCGTCCTGTAGGCCCCTGATCCACCTGTTCACCCCTAGGAGCATAAGACTGCTGCACAGACTGGGATGATGAAGCTCCCGGATTGGCCCTCGAGGCCTGCACAGACTGAGCTGGCTGAAAACTCTGCGTCTGCTTAGAACCAAACGCTCCTGATGTGGCACCCAACTGCGGGCATAACCTCTTCAGGTGCCCAGGCTGACCACATTGATAACAAGACAAAGGCCGGCCTCTGCCCTGAGGTCGAGCCGATGAAGAAGCTGCTCCCTGACCTTCTCCCTTCTGTGGGCAAACTGAAGACGTGTGACCTAGCTGGCCACATTTGAAACAAGTCAAGCCTCCCTGATTACTTCTCCTGGAGCCTGTACTCGGCACTGGAAAGGTCGATCTAGCCAGACCACCCTGAGACTGCTGAGGGTTAGAACCCCTCCGTCTCCTGCCGTCACCCTGGCCATCCTGGCTCCTCTTGGAGCCTCTCTGCCCGTTCTCCTTTTCCTGCATCATGATCTCCATATGGGCTGCAGCATCCACTAGACGCCCATAATCTCGGGTCATAGAACCCCCAACTCTCATCTTGAGGCCGCGCCTCAACTTTTCCTCAAACTCGATGCAATGGCGTTCCTCGGATGCCATAAATTCAGGTGCAAACCTGGACAAACTGGTAAAAGAGGCCTAAAATTCGGCCACTGACAGACTCAGCTGCTTAAGCTGGCAAAACTGGTCTCTCAGCTTCTCTCTGACAGTTGGAGATAAGTACTTCTCCTGGAAAGCATCTACAAAAGCCTCTCACGTACCACCAATACAGCCCCTCATAAACTTCCACCATTGACCCGCATCCCCTTTAAGCTGGAAAGATGCCAAGGTCACCTTTAACGCCCCGTCCTCGATGCCAAGCATCTCGAACGTCTTTGTTATCTGTTCCAACCATTCGTCAGCCTTAAGTGGCTCTTTCGGATCCCCAATAAACTCGTCCGGATTAGACCGGAAGAACTCCATCTTCAAGAAGGAAGGCCCTGCATCAACAACCTGGGCCTACACTTGAGCCTGAACTGGATTCTCAGCTCTGAGAATGCCCATAGACTCCCTCAAAGCATCGGCTATCCCACGGGCTAAAGCGCTCATAGCCTGCTGACCTGCTGGCTCGGCCACATTGGCCTGGCTAACCCTCTCTTGCTGTGCCAGAATATTATCCGGTAAAGGCATCTCCTGCCTACCACGCCTACCACGTTTACCACCTCGTCCTCGTCCTGACATCTTAATAAAGGTAACGAAGAATGTTAGCACATTCACAAATGTGCCGAAGCTATAACACTCGCGTCCTAGTGCATGGACAACTGTAATTCATTCCACATAAGCACATAAACACATAAGCATTTACGAATTTCGTTTTCGGATAATGATAGTCCCGAGGCGTTACTAGAGTTCCGGTTAGAAACAGCATTGATCAAGTGCCCTTCCAACAAGACTCACAGAAACCCAAGGATCCAATCAACATCCTAGAAACTAAATCCCATATCCAAATAGTCACATAAGCATGTTATCACGTAAGCACATAACATTACATCTAAGTCTCTATCAAGCGAGACAAACCCATTGTGATACTAATCACTTTCCACGTACCCAAAGTATTCGAACCCGGTACGCTCTAATACCAAGTTGTGACGCCCTCAAAATAAGCCCACAAATCACACAATAATAACATGCTTAGACATAAGAGAATGAAGCATAATTACATTTCATCAGAGTATTCTTTACAAATGTATTACATGTTAACAACAAAAGCAAATGCCCTACGGGCTTACAGCTTTCCAAGTCAATACTTGGTTACAAAAAAAAGAGTACTAACTCTATACAAAATAAACCCTTGGCTTGATATACGTGTAATACGAACAAAATAACCAAAAAAAGAGTCTTCAACTCTCATAACCATCCAAGCTATGATCTCGAAGGCGGCATGATACCTGAACCTGAAAATGATGTCCCATATAGGGTGAGCCAACGCCTAATAGAGATATGCTAAACATGATATGAGCAGTAACTAAGACATTAGCAATTGATAAATGTTTGACTCACATCAATCAATTCATAAACCCTTTCCATTACATGACAAATGTATCCATGTTTCATTTTATTTTCCATTTCTTATCCAATTCACAATTCATAACTATGGCTTAGAACCTGGCCAAACACTTTAAATGAGATGATAACTCATATTAAACATTTCCCACTTCACAATAGATAAGCATACTAGCTGTATCAACACTTCAATAGAAAAGCATATGAGCTATATCAACACTTCAGTCGATAAGCATATGAGCTGTATCAACACTTCAATAGATAAGCATATGAGCTGTATCAATGGAGTCCATCCCCTATCTCCTCCCAAACAATATCTGGTTTAGAGGTCCATCCCCTATCTTCCCCTATACCGTGGAGTGCATCCCCTATCTCCTCTCACTCAACATAATGTATATAAACACAGATCATATACACACTTAATCAATACATAAAGTTAATGTATTATTTCAACCGTCGTATTCTGTGACACATTCAATTGATCAGGTTTAGTTTGCCTAATCATCATGCATTATCTACAACAATCAAAACTACCCTCCACCGGTAGCCCAAAGCAATTATTTCTAAACAGATAATAAAAGCACTAACAGATAAATTATCCGCATTTTCAAAAGTGAATGATTTATAAATCCAACTCCACTATCCCATCTCATAATGAGCCAATTCCATTATATTCAACTCAATTTCACAAACCCATAACTTTCCCAAATTAATTACACCAATTAATTTATGCACAATTTAGGGCTTTCTCCCCCATCTCTAAATATTAACCCAAAGGTTCAAATATCAACAACCAACAACAATATCATCATTTTGAGTCCCAAAATAAATATTTAAGAGTCAAAATAATAAACCCCCTTTTCTACCCTTTGAAACCTTAAGTCCCAAAATCAAACCATTTAAACAACATGCTCAAAATCTAGGTCAAAACCCATAAGAATGAGTAGGAATCCCTACCTCAAGAGATGAATACCAACGAAGAAGATGAAGAAAACGAAGATGCTCCAAATCCCAAAATTCTCAGATCAAAATGTAGCCCTCAACGATCAACACACTTTTTACAAAGGCCAAAGGGTGAGAGATTACTCTAACTAGATCAATACCTAGGGAGAAGTGGAGGTTTTAGTGAGAGAAACTCTGTAATGGCGTTTTTGAAAAGTAAGAGAGAGAGTGAGGATGTAAAAAGTGATTTAAAATAGCCTAGCTGTCAACTGATATACGACTCTTCCACTCGAGCGGAGAAAAGGACGCTCGAGCGTCAAGCACAAAAACTGGACCTGCTCGAGCGCAAGAAGACTCGCTCGAGTGCCAAGAAACAACTGCAAATCATACCCGCTCGAGCGCGAAAACCAATCTGCTCGAGCGTAGATTATGCCCATCCAGAACTTTTACAAAAAAAAGACTACCCGCTCGAGCGCCAACAAGCCCTTCCGTGGAGTTAGTGGTTGTGTATGTCATGTTGTTATCCTTTAATTCCATATATTTGAGTTTTGGGATGTGTTGGGCGTGTTTCGAACAGGTGGGTTGAGCCTTAGTTCAAATTATTGTTGCCCAGTTTTTGAGTGGTCCGCTCGAGCGGGTCCTTGTGCGCTCGAGCGGAGATTTCATACTTCCAGTATTTCGTGCCTTTACAAAACTTCTGCAGGTGTGTTTTTCACGCTCGAGCGGGTTTCCCGACCAAGTCGTAAGGGCCGTAAAAAATGAGGTGTCTACAGCCACTTTTTGTGGCCAATAGGCCATCATTTGTGAACGGCAGGCCACAACTTCTAGCCTGCTGGCCACCTTTGCAAAACTAGGTAATGGACTTTTGAAACATAATAGAGTTGGTTCTGAGGTGGAAAACAGTGCAAGTGTTCTACTGTGCAACAGAGGCATCTGGCAACAGAATAATGGCCTTTTTCGGGTGAAACCCGCGCGCATACATGAGTATTCCTTGTTTCCCGAGGCAGAATAGTTAAAGTAGTTAGCTTAATACTTCTCTCATATTGTATTCATGTTGTAATTAGTTAATTTGTAATTTATTAGTTAGTTCTAATTTGTTAAATAGTTAATTATTATAGTTAATTAGCTAGAATAGTTAATTAATTTGTTGTTGAATAATTAGTTAACTAGCTTAGCTAATTTATTCATTTCGTTTTGTAATAGTTAGTTAATTCTTAGTAATTATCTTAGCTAGTTAGTTTATTCGGACCCTCCTGTATGAGGGCGCAAACTTGTAATAACGTATATATCTTCTAACTCCACGTCTTTCTCCATTTTATTTACTTGCTTATGATGGTTAGTTTATGACATCATGTCTTGTTTAGCATACTTCATGCCTTGCATCTATCGTCTTGCATGAGTTAGGCTCGGCACATTATTCTAACTTGCATTATTAGTTAAATACTTCTTTGAATACGTACTTAGACTGCATGCTATCAAATTACTTTATATGCCATCTTAGTAGCTGAGCCTGTTAATTGCATATTGCATGTGTTGCATTAGTCATATTGCATAGTTAGGATCATGTATTATTCTAACTTTGTCATCTTGTTTGGCTTGGAGTACTATGTGAGCTTTTATTTGTTTTAGCATATTGCATTGTATGTTAGTATTGCCATGTAAAGCATGTTCACCATGAGGCTAAGTGCTTAAGTACTATAACTCTTGAATGCTTGTGGATGAAGGCTAACTACTTGAATTAGAATAATTTGAGTAATGTTTATATGTGATCATTTTTTCAAGTGGTACATATTTGAAACAATTTTCAAAACAAAACATGAGATAAAGTGTTCCAATTCTTACAAATTAGTTTATACTTGTGTGTGCGCATCACATAGTAATGCTAGTCTAATAACTGAACAAGAGCATATAATATAAATAAGATTCATATCATGATTAGTAGAAGTCGATCTTTAATCGAGCAAGCATGGGTGCTCAATTCATGACATTCCTCTCTCGTACCTAAGTTCCTGAGTTGAAACAATCTTGGTAATGACGGACACGTTGCCTTTGGCATGAGTCATGAGTTTCCTAATTTGCCAAAAATATTTAGGTGGTGACTCTGTATCTGGAAAAATAGTCCATTTTTTGCAATTTGATTCAAAATCGATTTTTCAAAAAGATTTGTTAGATTTGGACTGTTTGGTGTTTATCTATTTCACATTGCACTTGTGAAATCAGATTCAGAACCGCGAAAATTCAATACTGTAGGGCTTATTCATCTTCCGAAAGGGGGCACGAAAAGTCGAGCTACACATCTATTGATCGAATCAGGTTGGGGGACCAAATTAAAAAATATATATATTTTTTAATGTTAGGGATTAAACAGATACAATTTTAATGTTGAGGATCAAAACGAGACAAATCTCATAATTTAGGGACTAAGGGTGCGTTCGGCAATTGATTTTTTTAGTCAAACAGTGAAGCCAAAAATTTATAGAAAAAGCTATAGATTCATTTTTATTTTTCTACTTTCACACTTTTTTTTTGTTGTTGTAAAAAGTTAAAAAGTGATTCTCAAATAATTTAATTTAGTTTAATTTTGTATTTTAATTAAAAATTTCTTTCCAAATGAACTTTAAATATATAATTAATCTTAATTTATTTTTAAAAAATAAATATTATAAAATTATGTATTTATCGTATTAATTTGATTATAGGAGTGGTACATGGGGTGGCCGGGGGCCCAAACTATACATCCCTGGTGAGTGTAGGAATATAATGACATTAATTAGTGTATATGAGTTAAAAGTTTGAGCAAATTATATTGATAATCCTTTTATTTTGTCTCTTGTATTATTTTGATATTTATAATTTTAATTATAGCCCTTAATTTTAAATTTTGTCTCAATTTGATTCAATTGATAATGTCGATTAGAGTATTTCAAAGAAAATGGTTACTAAGTTAGTTAAGGTTAACTCACTAAATTGAATAAATTCATAATTTTGCTTATAAAAACATAACACATGCCAATTATGTGCATATTTCCCATCATAAATTCAATGTTAACATCGAGTCAATTGAAGTTGTAGGACCAAAATGATACATGAGCCAAAATATAGGGATTATCAGTACAATTTGCCTAATTTTTTTTTTTTTGAAATTCCACTAACAAGAAAAAAAAGTAAGGATTTCACAAATAATATGATTTTATAGGCTTTTTATTTTTATTATTGATGTTTGTTGCTTCATGCACTAGGTACCGATAATTAACCCCTCCAATGAAGTCATTGATCACATTAGCACACTACCAAAAGAATAAAAATAACAAAAATTCATAAAAATAAATAACCAAAAAAAAAAAAAATGTCCTACCGAGAGGTGGGTGCAGTGGCGGGGAAAAAAAAAAATGTGAGATGATGATAAATTAGCTAATATGGTCCAAAAATAGGTGGCTAGGTTTTAAATATCGTCTATATTATTCATTATATATTGAGATTTTAAATTTTCGATACCATTATTTATTAATATTTCAATTATTACTGTCCAATATATGACATATTTCGCCCATACCGATACACATTCTAATACTGTTGTCATATGGCCTCATAGAAGTTATTTTTAAGGGGCAATTGGGCCATGCTGTGTGGCTTGCAACTCATGAGCTTGACAAAAGAGGCTCCTCTTCCTTCTTGTCTGCCCATTTATCCAATCGATCCCTTGATTTCTCCACCTGAAAATTCCCAAATTCAGAATTTTCAAGCCCATGATTTCTACATGTTATTCATTTAGACTGTATTTTGATCATAAATTTAGTAGGAATTTTATTTCTCTTTCTAAATTCCTATCTAAATCCATGATTCAAACAAAATCCGAGTTACTTGTTATTAAAAAAAAACAAAAAGAAGGGCAAATTACACACTAATAATCAATGCATTTTTTACATTGTGCTATTTTAATCCATACACTTTCAATTGACTTGATTTTGACATTTCATTTTAGATTTTGCGTCAATCTGGTCGATTTATTTTATTTTATTTTTTATCTCAATATCCGGCCCACTGGACCAACTAATACAATGGACCAATCCCACCGTTTACTAGCAGGGGGCCAATTAAAGCAGGGGAATTGGTTCAATTGCTATCTTTGGTTAGGGTTTTTCACTAAAAATCATTGAATCGAATGAAATTAACTCACTGAGTTGAGTAAGTTTAGAATTTTATGCTTAAAAGTAAGACACTTGCTTACTTACATGCACATTATTTAGAAATAACGCTAGCGGGAGCAATCAATTTAACCAAATTGATACAAAATCAAAAATTTATAGTCAAAATCAAATCAATTGAAATTACCGTGATTAAAATGACATAAATGCTAAATTATAGAGATTGTCAGCATAATTTGGCCAAAAAAAAAACAATGGTATGGACTTTCTTGACATTTGTATTAAAGGCAAATTTGAGGGGGTGTGGGTGTAATTTACTCATAAATATTGTGACAGATTGACAAATTTCTGAATTTTAAACGGTAGGAAAACATGGGTTTTTAGGAGAAAAGGCAATGCTCAATCAAAGAACAGTGTAAAGTGTAATATAGTTGACTCTACCAATTTTATAAGTATAGTTTAATTTATAAGTGTTGTTCGTTTGTAAACTAGGGCATATGCTGTGCATTGTTACTATGCAATGTGTGCTTGAAGCTATAACTTAATTATGTAAGATCTTAATTCATCGAGTCATTATCGGATCATCTCCTTAATTTTTCTCCTTAACTCCCTACTTGCTAGACCATTGGGCCTACTTTTGGGCCCAATTTCGATAATCTGAACTGTTTATATTTTAAGATTTGTTCAGTATATTATACCTGTAAAAAATCAAGTTGATCAAATATCAGAAAATATGTGTTCGGAAAACTGTAGATTAAATTTCTTTAAAAAATATTTTTAGTTCGATGACCTGAACACGCAGTTTCTGATATTCGATCAATTTGATTTTTTACAGGTATGATATACACAACAAATTTTAAAATATGAACAGTTCGGATTATTGAAATTGAGCCCAAAAGTAGACTCAAGGACCCAATAAGTAAGGAGTTAAGGAGAGGATCTTGATTCGTCCAAGTATAGCTAGTATTGAGAGTTTTGTTATCGTTGGTTGGTTTCTTGTTATTTGTTCAACAAATCTGCGTCTTTGATGCATCACATTGTGTGTAAGATATTTGTCTTCACCTAATTAATGCCTATACATGCTTTCCATTATTTCTTGTAATGTTTTATTGTAATGTTTTCACCTAATTAATCTCCCTTTAGCAGTGGTCTTTATGACGTGTCTTTCTATCAGACTCTTTTTCATTCATCAATAAAGAAAATGCAAGCTTATCATAAAAGTTATATACAAGTTCACTTTTTAGACCCACTTTATAGACTTAATGATGTGTAAGTGAGATGATTGGTTGATAATTTGAGAAGATATAAAAGAGAGAAATAACGCATGAGAGTGCAAGTCTAACATGGATTAGAAAATAGTAGCATTGATCAAATCTTACCTCTTTATCCCAATTGGTCCGAAAAGTTACCCATATTAAAATAATAGTTTGAATCATAGTGCCTGTCATCATCCCTGACCATATTCCCTGCATTAAACCACAACCTTACCCATAATATACTCACTATGTATATGCTATGATCATTTTGCTAATATTGCATACATATATGTGAAAGAAACTTTTAATCCATGCTTGTATTGTATGTTTATAAAGAGTGATTGGTGCACCAATGAATGCATATTAGTTGTTCACTCAAATATTGAGAAAAACTCCTCTTTCCCTTCTAATGTTTCACTTTCATTAATAAATGGTATTTCTTTTTCTGAGCAATATATACAAGAACAACTTGTAATTCAACAGATAGGAAAATCAAATACTTATGGGTTACATTCATTTGAAGTTTAGATGGAAAAGATAGTAGTAAATGTGTAGCATGCTAAACCTTTTTAATCTTGGAATAGTTTTAGTTATTTTGTAGCATTTTAAACTTCTGTTTTCTAACACAAAAAAAAGATATACCTTAGCACCAAGATTGAATTTGAAGCCGAGTAGTGCACCTAGTGGAACACCAACCACGTAATAACATCCAACGTTTACGTACGCAACAAATGCTTGCCATCCACACCCAACAGCAACCCCTTCAATCATTTTACATTGAAAACACATATTTTATCATCTATCATCATAATTTCAACATGAGAGAGAGCGACAGAGAGAGAGAGAGAGAGAGATGTCTAACAACTAGCCTATGCCAATTTGTTAGAATGTTAGGTTTCTTTTTTCTTTCTTTTTTTTTCCAAAGAGCACAAGACAAGAATGTTATTGTTAAAAATCATATTGCTAACTACTCTTTCTCAATAAATATGTGAAAGTTATATTTTAAGGCACTAGGATCTTCATTGGAAAAATATCATTTCAACGAAAGTCAGAGAAAATATTTACATAATAATGAGAAATTTTACTACATTCAAAGTTAAACTCATAGTAGTTTTTATCAAATTAATATTTATTTTTGAAATTACCACTGATTTTTTTATATTTGCCCATCTTCATATTAAGCATTATATGCATTACTTGAAAGTCTATTATTTTCCCCTTCTTTGGAAGTAAGTGGAAAAGTATTGTCTAATTATATAATGGTTTAGCAAATTGTCTGATCAAAATGCTAGTAGTCGTTTTAATTCATCATTATATTGAATAGAATAAGGGTTTAAAATGAATGAGACATTTTTATGCATCTAAATCATAATTCCATTGAACTTTTTCTGATTATCTTTAATTTATAAGTATTATTATTATTTTTTACATAAAATAATATCCTATTGATGTGGCAGCAATTAATATATTCTTATCATCAGCGATAATAGTTGGTATTATGATTTGAAATAATAATAATAAAACATAAAGGACATCATTTTATGTAAAAATTTTGTATAAAAGTCTCGTTTATTTAAATTAATCTAATTTTTAAAATAAAACAAAGGTTAGAGAAACGAAAGACTTATAATGATTTCAAGAGCAAGGGTCATTAATGATAAAAAAGAAAAAATTATACTAACATCCTCTAAAATTTATGACAATTACAAAAAAAATAAAATTAATTTTTTTGAAATAACACTGTCGTCCCCAATCAGTGTCGTCAATTGAATGTAGTTAATAGAGAAATGATTTTTACATTTTTGCCCCTACAACTATATTTGATCACTCCACCCTTTCACTTGTACCCTTCTCACTTTGATCTTTCTTTTCTCTTTTCTCCTTTTTCCTACTCTACAATCGACACCTTTGTGAAGAATTGGTAGAAATTGAAGAAAACATATAAAGGGAAAAATATGGTGATGGCTGAAATCGAAGAAATAGAGAAGAAAAAGAAATAGCAAAAATTATTGGGGGACAAACACAGAAGATGAAGAGATGGTGATTAGTTATCATCGCTAGAAGGGGGGACAAAGAGGGAAGAGGTGGCAGAGTTGGAGGCGAATGATGATTTATTGTTTAGATGGTGATGATTTACAATGTGAGTGGCAGTAGTGGTGGTAAAAGTAATTAAGGGTGATGGTGGTAAGGTGAGGTGAGGAAGGGAGGAGGAGGGGAGGCAAGTAAAGTGGGGTGGAGTGGGGTATGGTGATCGTGGGAGGTGAGAATGCAGTGGACAAGGTGGGGTGGGTGGAGGGGGGTGGCCATGTTGAGTGGGGTAGCATGGAGTAATTAAGTAAGATTATTAGTGTTATTTTAAAATTTTCAATATTAATTTTTGTAATTATCATCAATTTCAGAGAAGGTCAATATATAAATTATAAAAGAATAAAAATAAAGAAAAGGTGAATATAAATTATAAAAAAAATAAAAATAAACAAGAAGTGAAAAACGTAATTAATTTGAATTCAATCATTGATTAGTACATATGATTGAGTTAAGAAAAGGATAAAGGTTAGCACCAGCACTACTTATGAAACTTGACCCAATTGTCAGTTTTATCATGAACAAGTGTCGTCACATGATCATTATCATGTTAGTCACTTGTGTTAGTCAGCGTTTCATTAAATCCACTAAGTAATTATTGTCTTTTAATCAATCAAACAAAAAAATAATCATGTCATGGCCGGATTTAGATGAATGATTATTTAATAATTTTGAAATATTATTTGTTATGATGTTTTCTAAAATTTCAATAAGTTATATTGGGTCTCACTAATTAATAATTATTATGTTGGGGCATCACATGAAATTATTCCCGAAACAAAAAATAATTCCTCGATTCAGATGTGTTGGGTCTGGCCAATATTATGTGATTATATTTTTAAGTTAAGGCCTCGTTTGGGGACTGGCTATTTTAGCCAAAAAGTCAAAAAGCCAACTAAAACTAGTCACATCACCTCTCTACTTTTCTACACATCTTTTCGTAAAAAGTCAAAAAGTTACTAAAATAGCCTGTTCCCAAACGAGGCCTAAGTCCTTTTAGTATGGTTAATTTTTTTTTTTCAAGTTAGTTTTAAAAAAAAAATTTTAAAAAAAAAAATTCTGAGAGCACCCACATGTTCCGGAATTAATTAATATAATATATTTTTTAATTAATTTAATCAATTAGAATGCTCTTTAACCAATTCAAGGTTAGTTGTTCAATATTTATAACTAATTCTTTATATAACTACTATTACAGAATTTATACTCATAAAAGATAAAGTTAAAAGAATGGTAGTTACATAAATCACTCTTTCCAAATCTGGTCCATCATAATTCTAAATCTTATAAATTATGGACCGATTTAAGTCCCGTTTGGGAAGTAACAATTTTAGCTTAAAAGTCAAAAAATTACTATAAAAAAATCAAAAAGCCTATAATTTATACGAAAAAGTCAAAAATTCTTTTTTCTCTCTCCTTTTTGCATATCTTCTCGTAAAAAATCAAAAAATCATTCTAAATATATAAATTTTTTTACCTCACATTTTAATTAAAAAATTAAAAAATTATTAAAATAATATATTCCCAAACGAGACTTTAGTGGACCATATCCACCACTAGTACCATTATATTGGAAAGAGGACAACAACAAATTGTAAAACAAGGTCCACGTTGTTCAGTTCAAAAAAAAAAAAGAAAAAAAAAGGTCCACGTTGTTTCTAGTTTAATTGGATTAGATGGTCTAGTTTCATGACTGTGGATTTACTCTAAGTTTATTTTTTTATTTAAATTGTTGAATTTGTATCGTTTACGTAAAAAAATCAAATTAATCGAACATTATAGTTATTTCATCAGATTACATTTCTTTTTTTTTTTAAAAAAAATATATGGCAAATATTATTTCGAAAATAGGCCATGTATTTTTTTCAAACACAAACTAATCATGTGGTTACCGATTTTATATGAACTTGAATTTTTGTATGGATAAATTGTACGATGATCCTTACAATTGAACAGCATAAATCAACAAGACAAATCCAAGATTAGGCCTACAATCATGAAACTGGACTCTTATGTTTAATTTTGGCTCAAGACAATCTGAGTTCTCCTAAAAATTAGAAGAAAAATGTTAAGCATCCTAAACTCTTGCCAAATTTTACTCTGAAAATAAAGTATTATAAATTTAAAATTAATGGAATATAGGTCACAGTGAAAATGATTATAGTATTGAAATTAAAAAGATCCAAAATTAAGTAATAAAATAACAAATATATATATATATATATATATTTGGAAGGTGACAAAACTTGTTGGCGAAAACAAATAGAATTAGACTTGCAAGAGAGAATTAAAGAAGATAGGTGTTTGGGAAGCAAGTTTCCAAAATTTTTTCTCATTTTTTCCACTAAAAGACACAAGTTTTGCAAAATCAAAAAAAACACATCCAAACAAAATATCACATCCAACCCCATAATCATTTCACTTTTTCTCTCACAAACATCACATCCAACCACATAAAAACCCAACTACCTTCCCAAACACTAAAAAATTTTTATCTCATAAAAACCTACATCTAATAAAATCTACATAAAAACTCACTTCCCAAACACCATCAATTTAAATATTTGCCTATAAAACTTTAAAAAAAAAAAAAAAAAAAAAAAAATTTACTTACCAGACAAAACAGGTTGAACACCATTTAGTACGATGGCGACTGCCAAGAAGGGTGCAAGTTCGGAGACTGCTTCTTCGACGGTGGTGCCGCTAGTGAAGGCATAACTGATGACATGGCGCAATATGAGCACTACCACGGCCAATATTACAGCGATGAAAAATGAGCTTAAGGTTACAATTATAACCGCGAAAGAGGCTGATTTTGGATGTCCTGCCCCAAGTTCGTTGCTCACCCTCACACTATAAAAATTAAAATAAATTTTATTCTCAATAAAATCCTTGGAGATAATACCATCTTGTTTTGTGATATTAATTTTATTGTATGTACCATGTTTATAATAAAGTCATCATGGTCAATTTGAATTTAGAGTTCATTAATGGAGTGACATCCATGCTACAAAAATTTTTAAACATACTTTGGTAAAAAAAAATAAAAAAATTGTACCTAAACTTATCATTTTTATCCGAAGAGCATGATTATGCAATTGCCGTTGACATAATTGAAATATTGAGAATTAAAATGGTATAAAACACATAATTTAACCACCAATGATTTAAAGAAAAATTGCAAATAAGTGGAACACTCATAAAATAATTACACTGTAGATGAAATCTTTTTTAATGCAATTCTGACACACAAAAAGACTTACACTAAACACAAAAATACACTTGCATCATATACATAGAAAATTAGCTCCACTATAAAAACGAAATTATTTTTCCATTGCTTTATGAAATGCAATTTTTCAACAGTTTAATGAAAAAATTGATAATTTTAAATATTTTAAGAAGATATTACTGATTTACAATTTTTCATAATTTAATTACCCCTATGAGTTAAAAAAATTCATACCTGGCAGCCGCATTGAACCCCACAGCAATCATGTACACCCATCCAGATATGGTCATGCTGCATGTGATATGATATCTCTTAGCATGCTCACACAAGTGTTTTTCAGATAATAGCTTGTTTATAACATTACACCTATGGTAAAAGGCTATAGGAGAAATTATTAAAAAAATTAAAATTAAAATTAAAATTTAATTCTTATAACAAAATAAAATTTGAATTTAATTAATTTTAATTTTAATCTCTTGATTTATTTTTAATCTAAATCATCAACTTATTTCTGTTCAATAAAATAGACAGAAAAATAATATTTTAGTTATTAAATTCAATGTAGAAATATATAAAACGTCTAAAATATTTTTTTCTCCTTTGGTTTAATTAACGGAAATAATCGAAGAATTTAGGTATTTAGGGTTTAAATTAATAAAATTAAAATTTTAAGATTTATTTTGTTACAAGAATTAATCCTGATTTTTTTATATAATTTTTCTAATATATATATATATTGCATATTCACTGAGAGTGAACAATACAAATACACAAACAATACAGCCACCCCTTAATTAATAAAGTTAATTTCTATATATCCTTGTCACTACATCATATAAGAGTTTTAGACACTAAATTTTTTAGTCTCTAAAAATAAAAATTTTGTTACAAAAGATATTTAAGAACCAATTTTATCGTTTTAAGAATAGTCGTTAAAATGTTGTTTCAAAGTCAAAAACAAAACTTTTAGAGACAAAATTTTGAAAATGTCACTAATAAATAACTTTTAGGAACAAAATAATTTGGTCTCAAAATGATTTATTTTTTGAGACAAAAAATTTGTTCTCAAAAAGATAATAATTCATCAGTAATGTCCAATTTTCATTACTAAAAATATAATACCAACATTTTTTGTAACAAAAATATTTGGTCTGAAAAAATAATTTTGTCCTTAAATTTTGATCTCTAAAACCTTAATATTTTGTAGTATGTGGAAGGCAATTGACAAAAATCAGCACTAGATGCAAAATATTATTTGAAGAATCAGTAATGATAGTATAAACAGAATATTCATATAGAATCTCTATAGAGAATGATATGAGTTAATACTATAAAATATATTCTATCTATCTATCTATGTTTAGGGGTGTTCGCAGATCAGGTTGGGTCACATGGCTTCTCATTTGTCATCTGTCTGAATTTAGGCAGATTAAAGAAAATAATCTGTTTCCGTTTGCTTAATTAGCAGATGCGAATTGAGCGGGCCGTACGAGTTGACAGATGAATATGGATTGATTTGAAGGTTTAGAATTAACTATTTTAATCTTTTTTTGAACTATTTTAGAGTAATTTTTTTTTATTATTTTGGACCTTATTTGAGTCCAAATTTTTTTGTTCTTTATTTTTGTCAACTTTCATATTTCATAAATAGTTAATATTATTAATAAATAAAAAGTCTTCTTTTTAACATACAAAGTATAAAAGCATAACATCAATTTTTAGGATGGATTGGTGGATCGGATTGGATCAGATGACATCCCATCCACCATACATCTGAACATAAGTCGATATAAAAAATCTTAGATCAAATTGAACGATTTTAACGGATTTAACTCGGTCTATGAGAATCACTAGCGAAGAGATTTATTTTTTTGACAAGGTAATAACTTCATTGAAAGATTATGAAAAAACATACATAATTCAATTTACGTACCGAGCCAGAGAATTGACACATCAAACGTTAGTTGAGGATAGGGCCTCAAGGTCCCCACCAAAAAACACACACTTCAAAGGGTACAGATATATATACTATTATACTTTTGTCGCGAACTCCTTTGAACTATTTACTTATACCAACTCAAAATGTAAGAAATTGAAGTGTTTGCGAAATTTGATAATTGTTTTTTTATTAAGTAATTGAAATATTTGATTATCTTGAGTAACAGGTGATATTTGTTCTACAATTTTGATTTTATAGATTTGTGCAAGTTTAAATTTTTTATCATATACTGATCGACATCTTTTTTAGCACCAAGGATCCTCTAGAGGTTTTTTTTCTAAAGTTTCCTAAAGTAGTGTATTGTGTGGTTGAGATTTAATGTTGAAAAATTGATGTGACTTGTCATTAAATCTCAACCACACAATGCACTACTCTAGAAAACTTTAAGAAAAAAAAACTCTAGAGGATCCTTGCTCCTTTTTTAGGCTTTTCCAATTGGCAAATTTCTCTCCCATCGTTCAATTTCTATATCACTTTGATTTATAACTACAGGCTTTCTAAAGAAACATTTACGAGATATTAAGTTAGAGAATGACTTAAATATTCTAATCATAATAGGTAAATGTAGCTGTCAATAGTTAATTCTGCTTAAGCTCTGTTGGTCTGCAACGGCTTCCTGCCTAATTTAGCTTTGTAACAATTTACATTGCCGTTTTATATTAATTTATTTTTTATTTTATGTTTAATTTTTAATATTAACAATTCCTTGACTTACCTACCCAGCCAGAGAATTGGCACATCGAAAGTTAGTTGTGGAGAGACGGCGTCAAGGTCCCTACCATAAAACACACACTTCAACGGGTACAGATATATATATACTATATACTTTTGTCGTGAACTCCTTTGAACTTTGTTTTTTTTTTTTTGGCTGGGAATGGTAGTGATTGAACTTGGGAATGGTAGTGATTGGCATGATCCGACAACTCCCACATTACACTTTTTATTGTCATATAAATGACAAAATCGTATTTGGGTAAACTGTGTTTAGTATTTTTCTATTTTATTAAAATTTTATTTAAATATTTTTATTTATAATTATAACAATTAATTTTTTACATTTTAAAATCAAGTTTCAATCTCATCTTTTCGTCAATTTACTGTTAGCAAAGCTAACATAAATTAAAAATGAAAAGACTAAAGTGAGATTTTGATAAAAATATAAGGGTACTAATGCGATAAAAAAAATTTCATATATACTTCAAATGACAAATTTCTTTAATTTTGTTAATAGTAGATGAAAAGATGAGTGAAATTTTAACTCGACTTAAAGAATTACAATTGAAAGTCAAGAAACTAAAGTAAACTTTTTGTCAAAGTGTAAGGGTAAGTATAATTTAACCATTGTATTTTTTATTTAACAATTTTTGTTACTAATATTTTTTGAATACAAATTTTCACCAAAGGTAATTTTATTTTTTTATTTTAACAAAGAGCTTGTCTTCCGTTTTAATGGACTAGACTCTGTTCTAGAGCATTGTGAGGCTTGTTACAATCTTATTTCGATAATTTGAATGATTTATTTTAAAAATTCTTTTATGTAAATCATCTATCAAAAACAATTAGATTAATTTCAACCATCAAAAACACATTATTTTATTATTTAAAAAAATTGAATGACATACTTGTAAAATCATATTTGTCGTTCACTATTTGAAGACAAATATAATAAAATCATATATTTATTGTAGTTGGATTATTTTAATCAAATTTTTTGAATAATCTACATATAGAAATCTATAAAATAAATTATTCAAATAATCAGAATAATATAGATCACATAAAACTAGAAACTTTTTTTTTTTTTTTTTTTTTTTTTTTTTTTTTTTTTTTTTTTTTGGGACATTTCTATCAAGAATGTTAGAGGATCAGGACCAACTGGTCCAATAGTCATATGTGCTTGTCAAGAGTGTGGTTGTGGTTCAATTCTCTCTGAGTGTAACTTTCGTGTATAAAATATATGTTAGAAATTTATAATTTAAATTTCTAAATTCTTTTAAAATCATATATTAACGAGTTAGACTTTATATGAGTATTGAATTTGAGACCTATAAGTACATTTTCAAATCTCAAATTGTACTCATTAGGTCAATTCTTTGAGGTTGGATTGATCTTCAAGATTAGTCGAGGTGTACGTAAACTGATCTGGACACTCGATTATAAAACAAAAAATTAAAAATTAAAAATAGACACGTGTTGTTGCAGGTAAAACTAGGGTAGACATTTTAAAGATTTTGAATTTTCTTACCAAATAGAAAGAGAGTCCAAGGCAATCTCAGCATCTTCAAGTAACCCAGCAATCAAAACAATAATCTGATAATACCAAGTCTCCAAACACAGCATAACCCCAGAAGCAGCAGACAGTTTCAAGAAATCCCACAGCCCAGAAAATGCCAGCAGACTGAACCCACTCCATGTCTCCTTGCACCTACTACTCATCAATATATACACAAATTGAGCCACCACCACAATCCACCATGACAAACTCAACACCAGTGAAGCACCCAACAATCCCCAACCCAACTTGTACACCACGAGCCACGTCACAAACAAGTGAAATACTAGTGTGGCCGCGGAGATTATGGCACTCGGGGTTACAATGCTCTGTGCTTGTAAGAATTTTTGAATGGGGAAGTTGGCGGCGTATGCGAAGATTTGTGGGATGAGACCGTATACGAATATGGAGGCTGCAGATGCTATTTCTGACGATTCGCCGAGCAAGAGGAGGAGGGGCTTAGAGAATATGTAGATGAATGTGAGTGGAATGCCTGTTGCCATGAGGAGGATTGTTGATCTTTGTAAATATATGCCTAGCATTCCATACTTATGAGCTCCATAGGCTTGGCCACATAGTGTCTCCACTGCACTTCCCATTCCAAGCTGAAACATATATTATCATGTAGCATTTGTTAATTTATATTGTATATACCATTTTAATGTTTGTGTATGATCTTAACTAGGGATGGGCGCGGGTTGGCTGCGGCTACGAAACTTTCAATCCGCCATCCGTTCGTCAAATTGGCGGATTGGAGAAAATCAATCCCCATCCGTCCGTCAATTCGGCGAATGTGGATTGAGTGGATTGGCGGATTGATGTGAATCGGTTTGGTGATTTCAAATTTTATAAATTTTTAACATAATTCAACTTTTGCACTTTCTCAGAAAAAAAAGTGTTACTGTCAATGACTTAAAAAAATATTACAATCACTGCATGTCTCATCCAAAGAAAGAAAGTTTAAAACTTTAGAATAATATAATCACTGCATGTCTCATCTACATAGAGTATTCCAATCTGTAGTTTTTAAAATGTAAAAACAATTCAAACCACCAAAACCATAAATAGAGCAGTAATAGAGATTGTATGTCTTTGTATTGTTACTTTTATATCGGTTTTTGAAAACAAAAACCAACCAACATATATCATTTTTTTATTTATTATTTTTAGAGTTAAAAATTTAGATAAATAATACATTTATTTTTTTCAATTCAAAAAATATATTCAAGTTGAAAACTCTTTTTCAACAAAATATTTAAATTATTTTTCAATTGAAAACACAAATAAAATATCTAAACAAATTGAAAACACAAAATCTTACAAATTACTAGGAGTGTTTGCGATTTGGCGGTTTGGTTGTGACCAAAGGAATCTCAAATCCGCTATCCGTCCAAAATTAGATGGATTGGAAAAATCAATCTGTAATCGTTCGCTCGTCATTACGTGTCCGTCCAAAATGCGACGGATCGGTTTGGTTCAATTGGTTTAGATAAATTGGTATATCTGCTGTTCACCCCTAATCTTAACATCTATGTGCATACTTATGTGTATATATGACATGTGTGTTTATAAAACTATTATTAATTTTTGATAAACTATTTTTTCATATTTATGCTACAATACTCATCTGACAGATATGGTAATCAATGACATAGTCAAAAATTTAATTGAGTAAAACGAAATATATTACAGTAAATTATTGAGGTGGATCAATTTAACATTCAAAGTTTAGTTCAAAATCTATGTTCACATTCTAGTAGATTATTGTGTCGTGTTTATTGGAAGAAATAACCTTTTAAAAACAACTTTAAAAAAATCTCAAAACCTTATAATAAAATGTAATTTTTAAAAAGTTGAGGAAGCAATAAGCCCCTTCTGGACTTCTAGTGACTCCACTGATTGTGACATAGGCATAATACTACAAAGTTGTTTTGATTCTTTCCGATGTAGATTTTATAGGTTCAAAATACAGAAGTAATATTCTCTTTAATGTCTCGTCGTCTCGGTGTATATTGGCTTTGATGGGACTACTGGTCACTCAACCATCCCTTTCACTTAAAATACATAAACCATCTTTTAAGCCCTTTTTTATTTTTTATTTATTTTGGCCTTTGAAGCATTTTTTTTTATTTTTTATTTTGACTTTCATATTTTAAATTTTTAAAAAAAATTAATTTCAATTTAAAATTAGATAGAAAACATCACATTAATTGATAATATATAATTATATTGTGATTTGTGTCAAATATATGAGTTATATATAATAAAATATTTTTATGTTACATGACTCTTAATATGTTATTATTTGTTTAATTTTGAATATAAATTAATTCTTGGAGTAATTTAGAAAAAAAAAAAAAAAACTTGAAATATGAAGGCAAAAGTGAGAAAAAAAAAATTAAGAGACAAAATGAAAAAGATGACAAAACATAAAAGAGACGAACTAAGCTTTGGGTTTGAGGGTGTACTCCTTTCAAATTTTAAGTTTAACTTTTATTAGGTGTTATTAGCTCTTTGGGACCACGTCTGATATTTGTCTAATTCACGTGAAAGAAACACTTTGCATGGATCTTTGAATTAGTCTAAGTGCACTTAAACTGACCCGAATACTCCATCACCAAAAAAAATAGAAGAGGCAAAGTGTAACTTCCCATAATTTTTTTTTATTATTTTAGAATAGAACAAAATAAAAAAATATCTTGTATGAGTACCAATGTTTATATGTATGCATGTTCACATATGTTACATGGACACACAGATGAATGTAACATGGATACTCACATAAACATCCACAAACGTGAGAGAGAGAGAGAGAGAGAGAGTTACCATGACACCATAGGCAAAGATTTGGATGCCATTGTTGCCAAGAGACGCAGCAGCAAGCTCAAGATTTCCAAGATGGCCACAAAAGATTTGGGTGGCCATGGAAGTGACATTGTTGAGCAAGTAAACTACAATTGCAGGAGCTGCAAGCTTGAAGAGAGTATTAAGTTCAATGGTTGTGGCTCGTTGTAGTCTCTGTAAGTACGACAAGCTCGTATCCGATAGCACATCTTCCAACGCCGAGCTCACCGGCTCCGGTGTGGATGTGGATTGCTCCTTTGATTCTGACATGGTTTGGTTTACCTCAGCTTCTGCAATAGTCTCCATATCTCTCTCTCTCTCTCTCTCTCTCTCTCTGAGCGAGGGACGGGAGTTTTTAAAAGTAAACCTTGAAGGCTCACAGAGAATAAGATTAGGTTTTGTTTGGTTTGGCTTTCTTGAGATATCTTATCTTGGGATGTGTGAGAAGTCAAATTTTAGCTTAATTTTTTTTCTCTCTATTTTTTTTAAATCTTTTCATAAAAAATAAAAAATTTATCCTAAATATACTAATATTTTTACATCATATTTTAATCAAAAAATTAAAAATTATTAAAAAAATTTATTTCCAAATAAGGCCTTAGTCTAAAATTCACAAAAAGATAAAACAGATCAAAATAATTAATAAGACAAAATGTTACATTCAAACTATCATCATTTCATTTTTTCTCTCACAAAGATCACATTCAATTACAAAAAAAATTAATTATCTTCCAAAACATAAAAATTTAACCTATTAAAATAATTAAAAATTAAAATAATCTATTAAAATAATAACTTCCTAGACACCTACCTTATCCACATTTAAGTCTAATAATCCTGCTGCGTAAATGTGTAAATCAAGAAAAGTAACTCAATATGTTATTTTCTTTTTTTGATAAATTACAAATATATTCACTGAGATTTATTTAAAATATAAATTACTCATTGTGAAAAATAAAATAAAATAATTATAATTTAGATGTAATATTTTATTTTATTGACTTTTTAATTTATTTTGTCCTTTTAAGACTAAAATAGTATAAAAAAAAAAAATCAATGCCAAACATAAAGGTCGTATTTGTAAAAGGAAAAATTGAAAATGTAATTATTCTTTTTTGTCTTTTTAGTTATATCAGCCGTTTCCTTTTTTTAAATTGATGATAAACCAATAGAGTGGTATTTGTAACAAAAATTTAAACTTTAAGTACGATTATTAGTGTTATTTCAAAATTTCAATATTAATTTCTGTAATTATCTTCAATTTCAAAGACAGTCAATATAAATTATAAAAGAATAAAAATAAAGAGAAGGTGAATATAAATTATGAAAAAATAAAAATAATCAATAAGTGAAAAACATAATTAATTTGAATTCAATCATTGATTAGTACATATGATTGAGTTAAGCAAAGGATAAAGGTTAGCACCAGATTGTCAGTTTTATCATGAACAAGTGCCGTCACATGATTATTATTATGGGTAAACTTCACTTCATCCCCTTACAATATAAGTCATATGCGGATCACTCATTGACGTTCGAATATCACCACATAATTTTCTGTGATTGATGGAGTGAAGTGCACAGTTAGTTTTTCCATTTATTCTAACAGGTTGTGCAACACACGCAAGGGCTACGCAATTGGTTATGGAAAGATAATTTTTCATCCGAATTAAATGATTAAAATGCCCTCATCTTCATCACCAATTTCCAAAGCAGCCTTTCTTCTTCATTTTTCAAAACCCAGATTTGAAAATCTCTATCCAAAAAAAAAAAAAAAAAAAGAGTAAATTTACAAACTCCCACCGGTGCCTCCATTATCAAACCACTCCCAGTGAAAGTAATAAATTACAAATGTTTAAGTTTGATGGTGTTAAATTATGACATGTAAATAAAAAGGAAAACAAAATTTGAATAACCAACTCTAACATACGTATATATATATATATAAACTTGCAAATTGTATCACAAACATACATATGCACAATGAATAATATATATATAATCTGTATATATATATATGTATATTTATAACCTATAAATGTATATATATTATCCAATCATTCAATATTCTACAAATCAATTTAAAATCTAAATACTAAATTCCTAAAATCATTCACAGCGATGGGTATCTCTCCTTTTTCTCATCCAAGACATTGTCATTTTGATCGTCTTCGTACACTTTGTATATCACCTCTAATGGTGCTCATAAATCCTATTCGATGAACAATTTAGCATAAAACGGGTTTGGATCCAAACCTATTTCTATTTTGAACTCAGAATTTGATTCGATCGAGACCCATTTGCGATATTTGACTGTTGAGTCATGATGATTATGGGTTTGTTCTAGTTCGGTGGAATTGAAAGTAGAGGTTCGACCGTCGTCGGTGGTTTATATAGGTCATTATGATTGTGTACAGGCTCTGCCTGTGTATTTCCAGGTTCAACCATGGATGTTACAGTCCATGGTTACTGTGTCTTGTTATGTAATACTTACTGTTTTTGCTGGTTTTGGTTAGTTCTTGATGGTGCAAAACTACTGACTTCGTTTGGTGTTTTGTCATTATCTATCTGATAACTTGGGTGTTGTGATGGTCTCGCCGTCCATAGTAGCGCTGTCAGTTGTCCACTGTGTTTTTCGGGGGTTTCATCCGTCTATGGTTATGATTTTGTTTGATTTTAGAGAAATGGTAGGGTTGTAATTTTAGAGAGAGAAGGAGGAAGAACATGGCATGTCTTTGCTGTTTAAATTAATTTGTTAAATCAAAACCCTAATTTCATATATCAAAACCCTAAGTTCTCTCTCTGCTTCTTCTCAAATGCACAACTGTTGAAGAAAAAATGTTAAACAAAGATTTATATATACAAGGGCAAAATAGTCTTTTTACTTCTGATGTAAATAGTGTTAATTGTGCACTTCACCCCATCAATCAAAGGGGGGTTATGTGGTAATATTCGAACGTTAGGGGGGTGATATGCACATGGCCTATATCATAGGGTGGTAAAGTGAAGTTTGTCCTATTATCATATTAGTCACTTGTGTTAGCCAGTGTTTCATTAAATCCACCAACTAATTATTGTCTTTTAATCAATCAAACAAAAAAATAATCATGCCATGGCCGGGTTTGGATGAGTGATTATTTGGTAGTTTGGAAATATTATTCTATATCATTTATCATTTATCATTTGTTACGATATTTTCTAAAATTTTAATAAAAAATATTAAGTCTCACTCTTGCAATTAATGATTATTATGTAGGGGGCATCACATGAAATTATTTTTGAAACAAAAAATAATTAATTTCTCAGTTTAGATGTGTTGGGGTCTGGCCTATATTATGTAATTATATTTTTAAGTTGAGTCCTTTTAGTATGGCTTTATATTTTATTTTCAAGTTAGTTGAAAAAAAAAAAAAAAAAAAAAAAAAAAAAAAAAAAAAAATTTCTAAGAGCACCCACATGTTCCGCATATTAATAAAGATAATATAATTTTTAATTATTTTAACCAAATTAGAATGCTCTTTAACCAATTCAAGGTTAGTTGATCAATATTTATAACTAATTCTTTATGTAACTACTATTACATAATTTATACTCAGAAAAAATAAAGTTAAGGAACGGTAGTTACACAAATCACTCTTTCCAAATCTGGTCCAGGGCATTAAAAATTTTTCTACCCTTTTTTTGATCAGCAAATGAAATTTTATTAATGGAGAACCAAAACAAAGACAACATACAACAAGAAGAAGGTAGTGGCAATTGGTGAGAGACCAATCAACAACACCCAAAAGACAGTGAAGAGAGAAGGGCAAGAAGGACCAAGCTCCCCACCTGGTACAGCTCTCCCAAAAATAAAGCAAAAAAGGAAAAGCTACAACCAAGAAAGGAGCACAGCAAGAAACTCCCCAACTTGATGAGTCTAAATCATAATTCTGAATCCTATAAATTATGAGCCAATTTAGTGGACCATATCCACCACTAGTAACATTATATTGGAAAGAGGACAACAACAAATTGTAAAACAAGGTTCACGTTGTTTCTAGTTTAATTGGATTAGAGGGATTAGTTTCATGACTGTCGGTGTACTCCAAGTTTATGTTTTTTATTCAAATTGTTCAATTTGTAAAGATTACGAAAAATCGTCTACGTAAAAAAAATAAGTTGATTGAACATTTATAACTATCTAATCGGATTATATTTTTTTTGAAAAAATAGATGACAAGTATGATTTCGAAAATAGGTCATTTATTTTGTATGAATAAATTGTTCGATGATCCTTACAAATTGAACAGTTCAACTCAACAAGATAAATTAAAATTAGGCCTACAATAATGAAACTGGACTCTTATATTTAATTTTGGCTGGAGACAATCTGAGTTCTCCTAAACATTAGAAGAAAAATGTTAAGCATCCTAAACTCTTGCCGAATTTTATTCTAAAAATAAAGTGTTATAAATTTAAAATTAATGGAATGTAGGTCACAGTGAGAATGATTATAGTATTGAAATTAGAAAGATCCAAAACTAAGTAATAAAATAACAAATATAAATATATATATTTGGAAGGTGGTAAAACTTGTTGACAAAAAAAAAGAAGGATTAGACTTGCAATAGAGAATTAAAGTAAGAGAATTTCAATATTTGCCCATAAAACTTTAAAAGAAAAAAAAAAAAATTTTTACTTACCAGACAAAACAGGTTGAACACCATTGAGTACAATGGCAACTGCCAAGAAGGGTGCAAGTTCGAAGACTGCTTTGGCGACGGTGCCGCTGCCGGTGAAGGCGTAACTGATGATGTGGCGCAATATTACAGCGATAAAAAATGAGCTTAAGGTTACAATTATAACCACAAAAGAGGCTGATTTTGGATGTCTTGCCCCGAGTTCGTTGCTCACTCTCACACCATAAAAATTAAAATAAATTTTATTCTCAATAAAATCCTTGGAGATAATACCATCTTGTTTTGTGATATTAATTTTATATACATGTACACATGTTTATAATAAAGTCATCATGGTCAATTTGAATTTAGAGTTTATTAATGGAGTAGCATCCATGCTACAAAAAATTTAAACATACTTTGGTAAAAAAAAAAAAAAAATTGTACCTAAACTTATCATTTTTATTTGAAGTCTATGGTTATGCAATTGCCGTTGATATAATTGAAATATTGAGAATTAAAATGGTATAAAACACATAATTTAATCACCAATGATTTAAAGAAAAATTACAAATGAGTGGAACACTCATAAAATAATTGCATTACAGATGAAATCTTTTTTGGTACAATTCTGACACACAAAAAGACTTACACTAAACACAAAAATAAACTTGCATCATATACATAGAAAATTTGCTCCACTATAAAAATGAAATTATATTTCCATTGCTTTATGAAATGCAATTTTTCAACAGTTTAATGAAAAAATTGATAATTTTAAATATTTTAAGAAGATATTACGGATTTACAATTTTTCATAATTTAATTACCCCTATGAGTTAAAAAAATACGTACCTAGCAGTGGCATTGAACCCCACAGCAATCATGTACACCTATCCAGATATAGTCATACTTGTTTACAACAGTGTCTTGTAGATGGTAGCTTGTTTATGTTGATAAGAGTGGGGTGCAAATCACTTATGGTGGTTCACAAAAAACAAATATAAGAGAGAATGTATAATCTAAAAAATAGATTTATTATTTCACTCAAATATTTAGAATACACTGAGGAAATGAAAAATACACTTTTTATTCTCTAACTCTCTTCTTTCTGCCACACACTGAATTCTCAAAATGCAATAGCTATATATAGATAAAACTAACAATGTGAAAATATTAAATGCAAATACGGCTGAGGCTATGAATTTCAAACGGTTACAACCACTTTTGACAAACTTGATTTGCAGCCTCCACTTTTGACAAACTTGATTGCAGCCTTTATTCTTAGGCCGGTGGAAAAACAATTTTTTATATCAAGATTACTTCACAACATCCCCCCTTAATCTTGATTCTATATGCTGCTTTATCCCGAGCATCAAATTCATTCTGTAAAACAGATCATTTTTCAATGGTTTCGTGAAAATATCTGCAAGCTGATCTTGAGATTTGCAAAGAAATAATTCCACCTCTTTATTTTTCACATGCTCTTGGATGAAATGATAGCAGGTGTCAATATGCTTACTTCTTTCATGATAAACTGGGTTCTTTGCTAATGCAATTGCTGAGCGATTATCAATATAGTTCTCAGTAGGATTTTCTCGTGGAAATCCTAAATGCTTCAACACATTTCTTAACCAAATTGCATGACACACAGCTGATTTGGCTGCAACATACTCAGCTTCGCAGGTTGACAGTGTCACAATAGCTTGTTTTTTGGACGACCAAGTGAACACTGTATTTCCCATAAAGAAAGCAAACCCAGTAATGCTCTTTCGCTCATCTAAGTCACGTCCCCAGTCACTATCTAAATAGCCAACAAGACTGAAATTATCAATTGGTTTATAGAATAAACCATCATCGATTGTACCTCTGATGTAGCGAAGAATTCTCTTTGTTGCATACAGGTGTGACTGATCCGGTGTTTCCATATATCTGCTAATCAATCATACTCCATAGAGTATGTTTGGCCTGGTGCAAGTAAGATAGCGAAGACTTCCAACTAAGCTCTGGAAATAAGTTGGACCCACATCACCCGCCTTTGTACCTTTTTTGAGCTTTACTCCACTGTCTACAGGAGTGTTCACTAGATTGCAATTCTCCATTCCATATCTCTTGAAAATCTCCTTGGCATAGCCATTTTGGGAAATAAAAATTCCATCTTTTCTTTGTGCCACTTCAATGTTGAGAAAATGAGCCATCAATCCAATATCTGTCATTTTAAATTCTTGGATCATGCTTCTTTTAAATTCTTTGAACATGGCTGGATTGTTTCCGATGAAAATTAAATCATCAATATAAAGACAAGCAAGCAACATGCTTCCATCAGCTTCCTTCTTCAAATATAGTGCGTGCTCATATGGACATTTTTCAAAACCATTGTCATGAAAATACTGATCAATTCTAGCATTCCATGCACGCGGAGCTTGCTTCAATCCAAAAAGTGCTTTCTTCAATTTGTACACTTTGTCTTCATGCCCATTCTAAACATAACCCAAAGGTTGTTCAATATAGATTTCTTTTTCAAGAAAACCATTAAGAAATGCAAATTTCACATCAAGTTGATAGATCTGTCATTTGTGCTGAGCAGCCAAAGAAATCATTAGCCTGATAGTCTCAAACCGGGCAACTGGAGCAAACACCTCTCCATAATCAATTCCATCTCTCTGCTTGTAACCTTTTGCCACTAATCTTGCCTTATGGCGTTGCACTTCGCCTTGTGCATTCCTCTTTGTCTTGTATACCCATTTCACTCCAATGGGTTTGTGCCCCTCCGGTAGACTGGCAAGCTTCCATGTGTCATTTTTCTCAATGGCATGAATTTCTTCATCCATTGCTTTCTTCCATTTATCTTCTTGGATGGCTTCTGAGAAAGTAAGTGGATCACTATCTGCGAGTAGACAGAACAAATTCAGATCTGCTTCTTCTGTAACTTCATATATCTCCTGCAAATTTCTCACCGATCTAGGTTGTTTGAAAAAACTATCATCTGATGATGATGATGCATCACTTCTGTGAGAAACTGGCGATCTAGGTGCCGGTATTCTATGTGGAGGAGTTTGTGGCTCATCTTGAACTTCTCTTGTAATTTCAACCGGAGCTTTTGATGTTTCATCTTCAAGAATGAGTTCTGCATCTTTAACAACTTCATCTTGATTCCAGTTCCAAGCTTCTTCTTCTTCAAATATCACATCTCTACTCATGATCACCTTTCTGGTAATGGGATTATACAACTTATATCCCATTGTTTTCTGTCTCCATATCCGACAAGGATACATTTTTCTCCCTTATCATCGAGCTTGGTTCTTCTTGCTTCTGGAATCTTGGTGTACACAACACATCCAAATATTCTGAGATGGTTGACACTTGGCTTATGTGAACTCCAAACTTGTTCTGGAGTCATAGAGTGAAGGCTCCTACTTGGACATCTATTTAGTAGATACACAGCACATGATACAGCTTTAGCCCAAAATTGCTTGGGCAATCTTTTTCCTTTCAATATGTTCCTTGCAAACCATATCTAAGATTTTGCAATTCTTCTTCACAGCAACACCATTTAGCTGTGGCGTATAGGATGGTGTTGTTTGATACTTGATTCCATGCTCTTTGCACTAATTCTCGAAAGCATCTGATGTATACTCTCCACTTTGATCTGACCACAATGTCTTGATGTAGTAGCCGCTTTGTTTTTCTACAAAAGCTTTGAATTCTTTGAAGATACTGAACACCTCCGACTTTCTTTTAAGAAAATACACCCATGTCTTCTGGCTATAATCATCAATGAAGGTGAGAAAATATCTATTCTATCCATTTGATATTGGCTTCAATGGACCACACACATCGGTGTGTACTAGCTCCAGCGGTTTTGTTGCTCTCCACTTCACTTCTTTGGCAAAACTAGTTCTGTGATGCTTGCCAAGAATGCAGCTTTCACAGACCTTATTATTATGAGCAATATGAGGGAGCCCTTTCACCATATTCTTGCTTGATAACAACTTCAAGCTTTCAAAGTTGAGATGTCCAAACCTCAAATTCCATAGCCAGTCTTTGTCTTTGATGATGGCACTTAAACACTTTGCAGCATCATGTTGGATGTTCAATGCAAACATCTTATTCTTGGACATTCTCACCCGAGCGATCAAATTACCATGACTGTCTTTGATGGTAAGATGACAATCTTTCATGCTGATGTCGTATCCTTTCTCTAGGAGTTGTCCCATACTCAAAATGTTGTTCTTCATGGCAGGAACATAATAAACATTGGAGATGTAATCATGATCTCCATTCTTGAGCTTGATCAAAATATTGCCTCTTCCTTTCATTGGAGTCTTTGAAGAATCACCAAATGAGACTTGTGCTTGTCCAGTCTCATCAAGCTCGATGAACAACTCTCTTTTACCACACATGTGATTACTGGCTCCCGAATCTAGATACCAAACATTATTTTGGTTTTCAGTATCTCCATGGTGGACAAACAGGACTGTTGGTCCGACTTTGTTTGTTTCCTGCTCGGAAAAATTTATTTGCTCTCCGGCTTCTATTGTTGCTCTACTCCGGCATTCATTGCTGTAATGCCCGAACTTGTGGCAATGGTAGCACTGAACATTGCTTTTGTCAAATCCTAGTCGACTGTTGTTACCACCTCCTCTTCTTCTTGCTCTTCCTCTTGGAGGAAAATGTGGTTGACTTCTTCCTCCTCTAGCTGGACCTCTTCCGCCTCTTCCTCGAAAAACAGAACTTCGGTTATTGTAACCACGGCCTCTTTCTCTGCTTCTCTGTGATGTCCCCCTTTGCTCATTTCTGTCATCTCTGAAAGATAGCTTTGATTGAAGAGCTTGCTCTAGGGAACTTGAGGGAGTCTTCTTGTTGATCCTTTGTTCATGAATCTTAAGTGTGCCCATCAACTCATCGGTGGTTATGGCACTGAGATCCTTGGACTCTTCTATTATTACAACCACGTGCTCGAACTTGGGACTAACTGATCGTAGAATCTTCTCTATCACTTGAAGAGATTCTATCTTCTCTCCATATTTTCTCATCTGATTAACAATGGTCAATGTTCTGTTGAAATACTCAGAAATTGACTCATTCTCATTCATGTGCAACATCTCGAATCACCACGTAACACCTGAAGTTGAACTCTAATCGTCTTCTCAATTTCTCGGTGTGAATTATGAAGAATACTCCATGCTTTTTTAGAGGTTGCTGCTACTGAAATCTTCTCAAAGCTTGACTCATCAATGCCTTGATAAAGTAGATACAAAGCCTTTTTATCTCTCTTCCTTGAATCTTTAAACGCTGTCTTCTGAGCTTCATTTAAATTTCCATCATCTTTGAGAATAGCTGGCTCGTCATATCCTCAATCCACTAATTCCCACAAATCTTGTGAGGCCAGTAGGGCTTGCATTTGAATACTCAAATTTTCATAGTTCTCCTTGCTGAGTTTTGGAAACTGGGGTTGAAAGAAGTTGTTTGTGTTGGCCATTGGTTGACTTTAAAAATCTATAAAAATTTTAGGATGTAATTTGTAAATTTTGACCGTACAGATGTGTCCGGAATACTCCAAATAGTTGAAAAACACTATTGGATCACCAAAAACAGACTTCAAACAGCTTAGATCTAGCAAAAAACAATTGAATGGTAATTTGAGACTCCGAGAAGCACCGGATAATTTTTCGGATCGGATGACGTCAGTGTGATGTTAGCGACGTGGCGTCTTGGCTAGGCTCGGTCTGTGGCTTGGCAGCGCGGCTCCTGCAACTCGGCTTGTCTTGTGGCTCGGCTTGGCTGAACGGATTGGCGTGACGTCAATAATGACGTCAACTCCTGGAACGGATCCAAATCCGAGCTAATGGACCGGATCGTGTGCCAGATGGGTCAGACCCTGCAACTTCGGGCGAAGAAGACGTGTGGTAGCACGTGGGCACGTTTCTGCGTGTGGCGACGGCATCAATAGGCGCGTGTGGCTCCTGAGGGCTCTGTGTGGCTAGGTTTTCAACGTAGTTTTTTTCAGTGTGATCGTCTCGATGAGACCTACACACTGGTGTGATCAAAAGTTTATTTCAACAACTTTGATTTCTGGGCAAGATTTGAAACGACGCTCTGTTCTACTGTTTTTTTGAAAAAACAGACTCTCCTGGTGCTCTGATACCACTGTTGGTGAGAGTGGGGTACAAACCACTTATGGTGGTTCACAAAAAACAAATACAAGAGAGAATGTATAATCTGAAAAATAGATTTATTTCATTCAAATATTTAGAATACACTAAGAAAATGAAAAACACACTTTTTACTCTCTAACTCTCTTCTCTCTCCCACACACTGAATTCTCAAAATACAATAGTTATATATAGATAAAACTAACAATGTGAAAATATTAAATGCAAATACGACTGAGGCTATGAATTTCAAACAGTTACAACCACTTTTGACAAACTTGATTTGCAGCCTCCACTTTTGACAAACTTAATTGCAGCCTCTATTCTTAAGCCGATGGATAAACAATTTTTTACATCAAGATTACTTCACAATAGTTTATAACATTAGTCTATGTTTTTCAACACAAACTCAGCTTTGTTTGTTCCTTACACCTATGGTAAAAGGATACAGGAGAAATTATATAAAAAAGAAATAATAAAATTTGATTCTTGTAGTAAAACAAAATTTGAATTTAATTAATTTTAATCGTTTGATTTATTTTTAATCTAAATCATCTGCTTATTTCCGTTAAATAAAATAGACAAAAAAGGTATTTTAGTCATTAAATTCAATATAGGTATATATAAAATATCTAAAGTTTTTTTTCTTCGATTTAATTAACGAAAATAATCAAAGGATTTAGTTATTTAGGATTTAAATTGATAAAATTAAAAATTTAAGATTTATTTTATTACAAGGATTAATCCTAATTTTTTTTAATATAATTTTTCTAAAATATATATATATATATAATGAATATTCACTATGAGTGAACAATACAAATACACATACAATATAGCCACCCCTTAATTAATAAAGTTAATTTCTATTTGTCCTTGCCACTACAATATATAAGAGTTTTAGAGATTAAATTTTTTAATCTCTAAAAGTAAAAATTTTGTTGCAAAAGATATTTAGGGACCAATTTCTATCATCTTGAGGATAGTCGTCAAAAAGTCGTCCAAAAAAGTCAAAAAAAAACTTTTAGCGACAAAATTTTGAAAATGTCACTAATAAATAAACTTGTAGAGACAAATAATTTAATCTCAGAATGGTTTATTTTTTGAGACAAAAAAAATAATAATTCATTACTAATGTCCAATTTTCATTACTAAAAATATAATGACATTTTTTGCAACAAAAATATTTGGTCCTTAAAAAATAATTTTACTCCTAAATTTTGGTTTCTAAAACCTTAATTTTTTGTAGTGTGGAAGGCACTTGACAAAAATCAGCACCAAATGCAAAGTATTATTTGAAGAATGAGTAATGATAGTATAAATAGAATATTCATATAGAATCTCTATAGAAAATGATATGAGTTAATACTATAAAATAAATTTTATCTATCTATGTTTAGGGGTGTTTGCAGATTGGGTTGGGTCGTGTGGCTTCTCGTTTGTCATCCGTTCGAACTTAGGTAGTTTAAAAAAAATAATATGTATCTGTCTGCTTAATTAACGGATGCGAATTGAGCGGGCCGTGCAAGTTGATAGATGAATATGGATTGATTGGAAAGTTTAGAACTTACTATTTTAAATCTTTTTTTAAACTACTTAGAGTAATTTTTTACTATTTTGGACCTTAAGTCCAAACCTTTTTGTTCTTTATTTTTTCAATTTTCATATTTCATAAATAGTTAATATTATTACTAAATAAAAAGTCTTCTTTTTAACATACAAAGTATAAAAGCATAACATCATTTTTTAAGATGGATTGACGGACCGGGTTAGATCAAATGACATCCCATCCGCCATACATCTGAACATAAGCCAATATAAAAAATATTAGATCAGATTGAACGATTTTAACATGTCCAACTCGGTCTGTAAGAACCACTAGCAAAGAGATTTTTTTTTGTTTTTACAAAATAAGAACTTCATTGAAAGATTATAAAAAAACATACATAAGACTACTCATGTTCAATTTACATACGCAGCCAGAGAATTGACACATCGAAAGTTAGTTGTGGAGATAGGGCCCCAAGGTCCCTACCATAAAACACACACTTCAAAGGGTACAGATATATATATATACCATATACTTTTGTGGTGTGCTCCTTTGAACTACCTACGTATATCTTGAGTAACAAGGAAGATTTGGTCTACAGTTTTGATTTTAGAGGTTTGTTTGAATTTGAATTTTTTATTATATAACTGATTCACATCTTTTTTGAGCTTTTATAATTGGCTAATTTCTCTTTCATTCGGTCAATTTCTATATTACTTTGATTTACAACTCCAGATTTCTTAGAGAAATCTTGTTTGGGATGTCCTAAATAAGTGTATTTTTTGTCTTTTTGGACTAAAAAATTGAGAAAGAAAATATAGATGTTTGGATTAACTTTTTAACTTTTTATGGAAAAATGTGTAATAAAAAATTGTAAAAATTGATTTGTAAGAGAAAATTATGATTGAGAGTTGTGCAGCCGTAATTGTTGACTTTTGGTGAATAGTGTTAACTTTTTAACTTTTTAAATAACTTTTTGACTTTTTAAATTTTTCTAAACATGTCAAACTTGGCCTAAGTCAGAGAATGCCTTAAATATTCTTTCCATAATAGGTGATTGTAGTTGTCAATAGTTAGTTCTACTTAAGCTTTGTTGATCTGCAACGACTTCCTGCCTAATTAATTTAAATGGCTTACAGACGTCTACGATTTAGGTGTTGCACCGGCTAACTACTATACTTAGTAGGAATATAAAGAGAGACCTAACTTAAGGATTGACTTTGATACTAAGGACTCTCAGGTTATATAATCTTCAACAATGATTTAGACTACTAAAAAATATATCACTAATAGCACTAATATATTGAGAATGACAAGAAAAATAATTAAAAAATAAAAACAAGGCATAGAAAGTGGATGGGGCCCATTACCACATCATTAGTGCTCCCTCTAATGATCTCTTTTTAGTGCTCCCAAGCATTTTTTTATAATCTTAGTGACAGAAACTAATTGAAAATTAAGATCTCGTTTGGCAATATAATTTTTTAATCTAAAAGTCAAAATATCATTAAAAAAATCAAAAAACTAACAACTTATATTAAAAAATCAAAGATTTTCTTTTCTCTCTATTTTTTGCATATCTTTTTGTAAAAAATTAAAAAAATATTCCAAACATATTAATTTTTTTACATCATATTTTAACCAAAAAGTCAAAAATTTACTAAAAAAAAATATTCCCAAACGAGACCTAAGCTTTGTAACAATTTACATTGTCGATTTATATTAATTTATTTTTATTTTATATTTGATTTAATATTAACAATTTTTTTATTTTTTTTTGGGTAATAATATTAACAATTCTTTAACTTACCTAGCCAGCCATAGAATTGGCACATCGAAAGTTAGTTGTGGAGAGACGGCATCAAGGTTCCTCCCATAAACACACACTTCAAGGATAGAGATATATATAGTATGTATACTTTTGTCGTGTCCTTCCTGGACGGAATATATCTCATTTTTCTTTTATTTTGTATTTTTTTTATTTTGTATTAATTTTTTTTTATTCTATTAAAAATTATTTTATTATATTTAAATATTATATATATAATTTATATATTATATTATATATATATAATAATAATTTATTTTTTATTTTTTATTTTTTTTTTCAAATCACCTAATAATAAAATCCTGATTCTATCCTAAACTCTTTTGAACTTTGTTTTTTTGTTTTCCTTTTTTGCTGGCAATGGTTGTGATTGGACTTGATTCATGAAAGGGATTTGCATGATTGGACACCTCGCACATTACACTTTTTATTGTCATAAATGACAAAATCGTATACATTTTAGTATTCTTCTATTTTTATCAAAATTTCATTTTAATATTTTTATTTATAATTGTAATAGTTAATTTTTTTATATTTTAAAATTAAGTTTTAATTTCATATTTTTATCAATTTATCATAGTTGAATTATTTTAATTTAAATTTTTTTGAATAATCTACATATAGAAGTCTATAAAATAAATTATGCAAATAATTCGAAAGAGAAAGATCACATAACACTGGACTTCTTGTTGTTGTTTTTATTTTATTTATTTATTTATAATTTTTGTTTGACATTTCTATCAAGAATGTTACAGGATCAGGACCAACTGGTCCGATGGTGATATGTGCTTGCCAAGAGTGAGAGTGTGGGTGTGGGTGTGGTGAGTGGCGTAGTCAGGAATTTAATGGAGAGGGGACATAAATTAATAATAACATCAGTATGTTTAGTTTAAGTTTTTTAGATTAAGTTTTTTAAAAATTGAATTTTTTTGTTTTCGTGTTTTTTTTTTTGTTTTTAGTGAATATTTTTAAAATTTTAAACATTTTTTTTTTTACTTTTTTAGATGCACTTTACTTAGATATATTTAAAAAGTAAAAAATTTGTGAAAAAATATTTTTAAAAATTAATAAATACATAAAAATACAAATAATGTACAGAATTCTCGTATTTTTTTTTTGTATTTTTGGTATTTAGTGAATTTTTAAAAGGTTTTTTTCACAAATTTTTTGCTTTTTAGGTATATTTATGTTAGGTATGTCTAAAAATTAAAAACATTACTTAAAATATTAAAAAAATTCAGTAAAGATAAAAAAAAACGAAAAACAAGAAAGTAGAATTTTCTGAAAAGTGTTTTTGGAAAACTCTAACCAAACAATTATTTTTTTATTTTTTTAATAAACAACAATGAGATATTACTAAACTTAAATATTAAGAATCCATTTGGATAAATGTGAATTTTAAATTAAAGGATTTGAGATTAAATTTTATATAAATATTAGGGAGTAACTATTTACAGGTAGATTGGAAAATTAAAAAAGAAGATAAGTTGAGATAGAAATAATATATTTTAGTAGAGAAATTCTATAAAACACACCATAAAAAAGGGTATCTATTATATGTCGCAATTATGATCTTTGTGGTCTTTAGTTATGACACATTATAGTGTTAGATATAATTTAGTTATAACTTCTTGTAGTTGTTATTTTGGTTATGACTATATATCAAGTAATAGTTAGTTATGACTCATTTTGATATTAATTATAACTTATTGTAATTTTTTATTTTTATTTTTATAATTGAAGATGTGTTGCTTGATTATAATTTATATAGTGGTCATTTTAGTTATGAATGGAAAGAAACATATGGAGGACAAACTCTACATATCAAATGTACCTAACAATCCAATAAATTTCATATATCTTCATTGATGTTAATTATGTTTGCATGTCAATAATGATAGATATCACAATTATATTGAAATTTTCATAAATAATAATATAACTTATCATAGTTTCTTTACTTTCAATTAAAATAATCATTATTGTTCTCATAATTTTAAAAATGTCATTGACATTTCACTTTAAATAATATTTTTATAAATTTTTTTATTTAAAATATTTTCCTTATGTTGGAAAAAAAAAAAATTCCAAAAACCCAGGGGGGCACGTGACCCCCCTGGCCACTGTGTGCCTCCGCCCCTGAGTGTGGTTGAATTCTCTCCGATTGTAACTTTCATCGACAGGCCCGGTCATGAGATTTTTGGGGTCCAAAGCCGATAATCAATTACTAAATTTCTGGGGCCCTTCACATTTTTTTTTATTGAATGAAAAAAAAATTAAGGTAAAGGATAAAAGATTTGTATTAAAATCACAAAAAATACTTAGAATTTTTTTTTTAATTAATTGAATAGAAAAAAAAAAATTTATGTGTGCTTGCTGTGCTAAGATCACAATATTTTTTTAAATCAAAATTCAAAACAAGAGCACCACTACTTAACAAAACACAAAATTTTTAAATTATGTGATGTGAACTATTAAACTTAAATAAATTCTTCTTAATGATGTAAATACCAATATTATAATAACAATTAATTGTGCAAAAGACAAGATAAATATTTAATTAATTGAATAGAAAAAATAAATAAATAAAAACTTTACCTGTTTGCTGCTGCTCGGTCCCTATGCTGGTGGTGTGTGCTATATCAAACAAATGTAGGGAAGGTTGGATTAATAGAAGATAGAGTTAGGAATTACAAAAAATGGGCATTTCAAATGGTTGGGTTGGACCTTAACTATTGGCCTTTTAATGGGTCAAAAAAATTAAGTTAGTTTAAGCTTTTTTTTAAATTTTTTTTTAGACTTAAAACATACCCAATATATTATACTAACTTATAATAGGAGGAGGCCCCTATTTTGGGCCTATTTTGAGGGGCCCTAAGCCATGGCCTTGTGGACCTATGGCCAGGGCCGGGCCTGTTCATCGATAAGATATATGTTCGAAATTTATAATTAAAATTTTGAATTCTTTTAAAATTATATATTAATGAGTTAGACTTTATATGTTTATTGAGTATTGAATATGAGATTTATAAGTATATTCTCAGATCTTAAATTGTACTTATCAGGTTAGTTTCTTGAGATTAGATTAATTTTTGAAATTATTCGAAGTGTACGTAAATTACGTCACACGTCCAATTAAAATTAAAAAATAATAATAATAAAAATTAAAAATAGACCCATGCTATGTTGCTGCAGGTAAAACTAGGGTAGACTTTTTAAAGATTTTGAATTTTCTTACCAAATAGAAAAAGAGTCCAAGGCAATCTCAGCATCTTCAAGTAACCCAGCAATCAAAATAATAATCTGATAATACCAAATCTCCAAAGACAGCATAAGCCCAGAAGCAGCAGATAGTTTCAAGAAATTCCACAGCCCAGAAAATGCTAGCAAACTGAACTCACTCCATGTCTCCTTGCACCTACTACTCATCAATATATACACAAATTGAGCCACCACCACAATCCACCATGACAAACTCAACACCAGTGAAGCACCCAACAATCCCCAACCCAACTCGCACACCACGAGCCATGTCACAAACAAGTGAAATACTATTGTGGCCACGGAGATTATGCTATGTGCTTGTAAGAATATTTGAATGGGGAAGTTGGCGGTGTATGCGAAGATTTGTGGGATGAGACCGTATACGAATATGGAGGCTGCAGACACTATTTCTGACGATTCGCCGAGCAAGAGGTGTAAGATAATCTTAACAATGGCAATGGATCGAAGAACTTGACTCGATCAAGAAAAATGATGTTTGGGAATTAATTGATCTCCCGAATGGAAGAAAAGCCATTGATTGCAAGCGAGTTCTTAGAAAGAAATTCAAAGTAGATGGAAGTTTGGAAAAATACAAGGCCAGGTTAGTAGCCAAAGGATTCACTCAACAACCTAGAATAGGGTTTGTAGATACATATTCTCCCGTTGCAAAATTTGCGTCAATAAGGATTCTAATGGCGGTAGTAGCTAGGATGGATTTGGAATTGCATCAATTAGATGTTAAAACAGCTTTTCTCAATGGAGAATTAAAAGAGAAAATTTATATGATGCAACCTGATGGTTTCCAGAACCAAGGCAACAAGAATAAAGTCTACAAACTGAAGAAATCTCTATATGAACTTAAACAATCTTTAAGACAATGATACTTGAAATTCCACCGAGCCATTTTAGAAATGGGCTATGTTGTGAGTCCATTAGATCACTGTGTTTATATCTAGAAAAATGATGACCAGTTAGCAATATTATCTTTATACGTGGATGACATATTGTTAGCAGGAAATTGTCCAGATATGATTATAAAAATCAAAACTTTCTTGGCATCTAGATTTGAAATGAAAGACATGGGTCTTGCAACCTATGTTCTAGGAATTAGAATTTCAAGAGATAGAAATTCAAAATGATTATATCTAGATCAAGAGAAATATCTAGATAAAGTGCTCAAAAGATTTAATATGGATAACTGTAATTCTTTAAGCACGCCTGTTTGCAAGGGACAAAGTCTTAATAAAAGTATGAGTCCTCAAACTAAGTCTGACGTTAAGGAAATGAGAAATTTCCTGTATGCTCAGGCAGTAGGCAACCTAATGTATGCTATGACAAGTACAAGATCTGACATCTGTCATGCAGTTGAATTAGTAAGTAGGTTTCAATCCAATCCAGGTAAGGAACATTGGCAAGCAGTCAAAAGAATATTCAGATATTTAAAAGGTACTAAAAATTTGAAGTTATGTTTTGGTTTGTGTGATCTAGACATAAAAGGATACACTGACGCGAATTTTGCAGGAGATGTAGATGATAGAAAATCTACTAGTGGTCATGTGTTCTTGTTTGGTGGAATAGCAGTTTCTTGGTTAAGTAAGAAACAGAGTTGTGTTGCAAAGTACACTATAGAAGCTGAATACATAGCTTGCAGCATAGTTGTGAGTAATGCGGTCTGGATAAAACGATTTGTTGACAGTTTACAATTAGGTATACCTGCCAGACCAGTCAATATGTTTTGTGACAATCAGTCCGCCATCTCATTAATAAAAAGTGGAGCAAATAGCTCTAAGGGAAAACATATTGATGTAAGTTACTACTATATTCAGGACATAGTGGAGAGAGGTGAAATTAAAGTCAACTATATACCCTCAGAAGATATGGTGGCTGACCCTATGACCAAAGGGTTGTCTCTGGAAAAATTCAAAGAACATGTAGCTAATATGGGATTGAAAAATGCCTAGCTAGGTGGTTTAGCTACTTATATAAGAGCATAGTCGAATGACTCTGGGGACTCCTAGATAACCGATGTTTTGCGACTCTATCTTGCATGGAAACATATGTTTGGTCAGGTAATAAGATAGAGGAACTGATAAGGTACGGACATCATAGTTAGTATAAGATGTAAAGTCCATAATCTGCAACATGCTAACTAGATGATGTTGTCTGCTTGATCAGCAAAAAGTCATTGATATGGTGTGTTAAGGAAAACCTTCAGGAATAGGCCTTAGAGGAAGTACTTGACAAAAATTTCAATGCAGGTCAACACATGAGGAATATGTGTGGCTGAAGTAGTCAATGGTAATTGGGTATGGACTATGAACCCAACACTGAAAATTGATGCCATTCATTTGAAATATAGTGAATTGAAGTCATCTGGAGTGTGTTGTTAGTGGGAGAATACATTCGTACGGGTGCGGTCAGATTGGTGGCAACAACGTGGCACGCATGGCCAAGTCACAATCAGACGTCGATCTATGAGGTAATTTCATAGATGAAAGTTTGCATGAGGCAAAATTTTGGTAACAAGGTAAACATGCCTAACTCAAGTTTTATCACCAATATTATAATGTGATCAAGTGGGAGATGAAGGTATGAAAGGTGGTCACACCATAATATGGTGGACCCTCTCACACCAAATCAAATCCTTATATGGTGATTCAATCTTCCCGCAGGAAGAAGTTACTGGAAATAGGAAGTTGAAGATTTGAATAAAGAGTCACAATGGTTTAGAAACATGGTGATCATTGAGTTTGAATTTAATAAGTTGCAACCATTAACTAACAGCCACCATATGCTATATATATATGGACAATGCATAGGTTCAAAGCACTTAATTTTCTCTCAATTTTTCCTCTTCCATATTGTATTCTTCTGTGTGATTAAACACCCTCACGGGAACTTCGATCCATTGCCATTGTTAAGATTATCTTACAGTCCTTGTATTTCTCCAAACTTCTATCTATTTTGAATTTCTTTCTAAGAACCTATTTGCAACCAATGGCTTTTCTTCCATTCGAGGAGATCAGTTAATTCCCAAACATCATTTTTCTTGATCGAGTCAAGTTCTTCATTCATTGCCTCAAGCCATTGTGTAGCATCACTACTACTCATTGCTTCATTATAACTAGTAGGATCATCTACTAAGTTATTAAGTTCTTCAACTTGAAAAACATAATGATCTTTCAAAAACGTAGATGGACGTCTTCCTCTCTTACTCACACTTATCTCAGGATTCGAAGCAGGTAAAACATCGTCATGTAATTTGCGTTTGTTCCTACTATTAGATGGTTCGGGGAGAATATGTGGACTGTGTGACAAAGAATGAAGAGAAGAATTCTGAGATACTTCAGAGAGCAATTCAATTTGTTCAATAGGAGTAACAAGATCAGTGGATTCAAGAAAAATAACATCTCGACTTTCTATTAATCCACGTTCGGGATGGTAAAAACGATAACTACTCTCATTTTCGACATAACCAATAAACTTGCATTCCCAAGTTTTGCTTCCCAATTTATCCCTTAAAGGTTTGGGAATAAGTACATGTGCCTTACATCCCCAAACTTTGAGATTCTGAACTTTAGGTTTAGTTCCATGCCAACATTCATAAGGATTTAGAGGTTTGGCTTTTGTTTCGACTCTATTTAAGATGTACGCAGCGGTGGACAAGGCTTCCCCCAAAAAAATGAATAGGAAGATCAGCATAAGCCATCATAGACCTTATCATTTCCATGAGAGTACGATTTCATCTTTCTGCAACCCCATTTTGTTGTGGTGTGTATGGCATTGTAAACAAATGTTTTATGCCATTGTCCTTGCAAAAAGAATCCATAGCTTCATATTCGTCACCTCTATCATTATTCAAGTGTTTAATAGACCGACCAAGTTGCTTTTCTACCTCTAATTTATATTCCTTAAACTTGTCAATTGCTTCTGATTTGTGTTTAAGAATGTAGATATGTCCATATCTTGAATAATCATCAGTGAAAGTAATAAAGTATTCCATGCCTCAATGAGATTTAGTTCTTAAAGGGCCACAAATGTCCGAATGAATTATTTCGAGTAATTCCGATAATTTCCAATGTTTGAAAAATGGCTTGCTAGTCATTTTGCCTTTGATACATGGTTCACATATATCAAAATCGTCGAAACATACATTAGGCAATAAGCCACTTTTAAACATTCGAGGCATTTTATTTTTATTAATGTGACCTAACCTTAAATGCCACAAATAAGAACTATTACTAGTAAAAATATGCAAATAATCACAAATACATACTTTATTATCAATAGGAAGAGAGTACATATCATTCACTCTTACACATTTCAGTAATACACTTCCTTTCTTAATCAATACTGTGTTAAACCTAAAATTAATCTCAAAACCTTTTTGAGTTAACACCGGAACTGAAATTAAATTTCGCCGAATGTTGGGTACATAAAGCACATTATGAAGCACAATAGAAGTTCCATTAATAGAGAATTGACAATTGCCGATGCCCAAAACATCACTATAGGAGTTGTTGCCCATGTAGATTCTGTGTTCACTAACCTTCTTTTCAGTAAACTCCACGAACATGTCTTTATTTTGCACAATATGCCTAGTTGCAGCAGAATCAATCCACCAAGAATTTGATGAAGGATCAAGCACCATTGCTTCAGAAACTGTCATGGCAACAGGGTTATGATCCTTTTTCTGCTTCTTCTGAGGACAATTGGCTTTGATATGACATTTTTTACCACACTTGTAACATGGGCTTATCTGATGCTTGTGATGTTGTTGTTTTTGCCATTCTTGCGGTTTCTTCCATCCTTTCTGAAATCTCTTCTTCCATTTTTTCTTGAAAGAAGTCGTCTTTTTCTTGTTGAATGGTGTGTGGGTATTATTTTGTGGTTGTGGTGAAGATTGTGCCATCAACAAGTTAGAAGACAATCATTCTTTACGCTTGTGCTTCATTCTTTCTTCTTCCAAAACTAAGAGTACAGGCAATGTTACCATTGAAATCTCTCGTCCGCTATGAGTTAGAGATGTGATAACATGATCCCAAAACAATGGAAGACTATTAAGTATGGTAGTTACTTACATCTTGTCCGACAAAGAGTGACCAGCATTGGATAATTCTTTAGCAATTAATTCCATTTGATTAACATGATCACCAACACTATCATTATCACTCATACGAGTGTTATTATATTTGTCCAAGAGCAATTGAATTTGAGTATCCGATCGAACTTCATACTTACTTTCTAGTGCTTCCATTAGTTGTCTTACAGTTTAATGTTCTTCAAAAAGCGGAATAATGTTATCTTTCATATTATGTAACATAGTTGCCTTTGCCATTGCATCATCTTCTATCCATTTATTTTGGAACCAACTAGAATCATCATCTGGTTTAGAAGTGGATAAAGTATGCAATATTTTCTCATGTGTAAGAAGATAAGAAATGTGGCGTTTCCATGCTCGGAAATTATTTCTATTACGTATCTCGATTCTTGAAGAATCCATGGTATTTTTAATAGCCATATTAAAACAAAATGTGTTACTATGAAAATTCAAATGTGAATATTACAATACTAAAATAAAAAATAAAAATAAGCAAAATTAAAGACAACAACCGGTCTTAATAAGGATAAGCCTTGTAGTTGTTGAATTGGCCTGTGTGATGAAGATGATGTGACGAAATAGAACAGTTCTGTTGCCTTGGGTAAGAAGAATGATGAAAACCCAATGGCCTTGTAAACCCAATACTTTGCTTATGAGTATTGTAATAATAGTTACGAGCCCAAGGAACACAATGGTGCCTTTTAAACAATGTTTCTTTGGATGTTTTCCTTGGTAACACCCTTGGATAGCCTCCTCCTCAAATTTTTCCTTTTGAAAATGTAGTACAAGTACCCACAGAAAAATTCTGGAAATTTTGGCTTTTGAATGATTGAAAACAGCCTTGAAATGAGCGAGAACGAGCCAAAAAACCGATTGGACCAGGCTGCTGCCGGTCCAAATACTATGTTGGGCTGGTTTGGACTGGCTGAGACCGAACCAGCGTGACACGCGGGTCAGCGCGCGGGTCAAGCGGACGCGGGTCAAACGGAGCAAACGGACGCGGGTTTGGGTGCGGTGCGTTGGGCGCAGGGTCAACGCGCGGATCTGAGCACACGCTAGGCGCTGGGACGATGCGCGGATCTGGGTGCGCGCTGGGCTGCAACGATGGACTGCTTGGTTGTGTCACTGGGCTAGGCTAGCTCCGTGGCTTTGGACTACTTGACTTAGCCTCTGCGATGCTGGATTTCAGCCCAATTAAATCCTTTTTAATTCTTAGGCCCAAAAGAATTGACTTCCTTGCTGTAACTCTTATTTTTGGGCCTTTTCTTTTAATTTTTGCATGTAGCCGAATGGAATTTATATTCAACACAGGCGCTGCAACGGCTCCAATGGTATTATTCCGGTCGTCTTCTTCGGCAATTGGAGTTGGAGTCCACAGACTAAAATTCGAATTTTGAGGATCAAATCTTCGCCCTTTTTCACAACGAATTTCACCGTTGTAATCAAAATTGTTAGAAGAACAAGATGGTGCCAATTTGGAGACGCAATTTGCACCGAAAAATATTTTATAAAATTGCTTCCAACGGTGTAATTCGGACTCACTTTCGGCAAGGTTTGGAACAATGGCACTACCAACAGTTATTTTCTTCGGATAGTTTTCTGGAAATATAACACGTTGGTGATGACTAAATAAACAAACCGAATTAACCAATGTCGAAGATTGACGATCAATGATTTTCTGAATTTTTGGTAAAAAGAGTTCGGAAAATTTTTGTTCTTCCAGACTATATTTCGACATCTGCGATAATGTGTAACCTGGCTTTGATACCATTGTAAGATAATCTTAACAATGGCAATGGATCGAAGTTCCCGTGAGGGTGTTTAATCACGCAGAAGAATACAATCTGGAAGAGGAAAAATTGAGAGAAAATCAAGTGCTTTGAACCTATGCATTGTCCATATATATATAGCATATAGTGGCTGTTAGTTAATGGTTGCAACTTATTGAATTCAAACTCAATGATCACCATATTTATAAACCATTGTGACTCTTCATTCAAATTTTTAACTTCCTACTTCCAGTAACTTCTTCCTGCGGGAAGATTGAATCACCATATAAGGATTTGATTTGGTATGAGAGGGTCCACCATATTATGGTGTGATCACCTCTCATACCTTCAAGAGGAGGAGGGGCTTAGAGAATATGTAGATGAATGTGAATGGAATGCCTATTGCCATGAGGAGGGTTGTTGATCTTTGTAAATACATGCCTAGTGAGAGGGTAATTTATGTGAAAATTGGGCCAAGCTGGGCAATGGGTCATTATGGCCCACAATACGAAGGGCTGAGTACAAAGGCCTTAAAGTTAGTTTGGTCTTGGAAGGCCTTAAGATTAGACCGGTCCCAGAGAGCCTACTTGTTATCTCAGCCCAGGAGAGCGCTACGGATAGCTCGGTCGCCAGGTTGCCGCATTCAAAGTTAGTCCGGTCGCAGCATAGCGCATCTAGCACGGTCAGACCTAGCTAATAGTTAGCACGGTCTAAGCAGTACTATGGTCAGCACTGGGAAAATCGAAGTAGGAGCAGTGAATGGAAGAACCAAGGTAGAGTTATCTCGGTCTAGTCTGCGGCTCAGCATAGCCACACTTACTTCGGTCCTATTAAAGTCTGACCATGGTAAAACCATCTCACTTGGTTTAAGTTGTAAAGGGGGTGTTGAAGGATAAGCATTATCTTTCAAAATGTGAATCCTAGGAGGACTCTATGTGGAGGAGTAAGAGTCCTATTAGGATTGTGCCACACGGAACCTATAAAAGCTTACAACATCACCTATGGAGAGGTAACACAACTTTGATTTCCGAATACACAGAGCTTTTGTCTACTTGTCTATTTTGCTGACTTAGGCATCGGAGACGTTTCCGGCACACACCCGCCGGCTAGCTCACGTTTATGTTTTTAGGGAGTAAAGCGACGACGTACGGAGGAGCGCAGACTTGATCAACAGGATTATACGAGAAAGTTTATTTCTTTCCCGTACAATTGGCGTCGTCTGTGGGAACAAACAGAATGAACAAAACCTTTTGATTAAGTTTTCCTTGCTAATAAAAAGTAATGGCGCACAACAAAGATTTGCCGCAGTCCGCCATCGATGGACAAACCCCAGAAGGAGGTAGGAGGCGCGAAGGTTTGCCTCATGTCCTCCCTATGGCGGACTTGGAGCCCCAACGACATAACCCCAGGAGGGATGCTAGAGGGAGGCGGAATAACAACCCCCGTCACTCCCGTTCACAAAGTCCTGACAGACAAAGGCAGAGGATTGATCCTCAAGTTCTCGAAGACCGCGTAAAGGAGCAGGACGAATTGATACGACGGATGGTGGCGGACATGGAGATTATGAAGCGCCATATGAAGGGAAAAGAAGTGGCGACAAGAGAGGGGAGCAAAAGCAAGACGCCCCCTCACTACTCAGAAGACCGTGGTAGGCATACCACACCATTACAAGCAGAGAGTAGAAGCCTCAGGACAGGCGATACTCAATCCAGAACTTCCAGAACTCGTCACTCTAAGTCTGAGAGGACGAGATCTGAGAGGTCATATACTGAGGGAAGCACCTATCGGCCCTCGCGCACGCACCAGACATCATCCAGGCAGACGGAGTTGCCAAGATCATTCGACTTACGGACTGTGCTGGAAGAAAGGGCACGATGGAAGGAGGATAATAGGGCGCGCGACCCTCGCAGGGTATCTGCCCTTCAGCGGTTGGCTCCTCGGACGCATGGAAGCGTCGAGGTTGGAATGCCATTACCACGCCCTGCCTACGAACCAACGGACAAAGCATTAGCGAGGCTGCAGACCTCGCCGTTCGTTCCGGCAATCGAAAATGCGCCCCTACCTTCAGGCTTTCTCCAGCCCAAATTCACCACGTACGAGGGAAAGATAGATCCCTATATGCACCTGAGTCACTTCCGCCAGGTTATGGCGGTATATCGTCAAAACGAGGCTTTGATGTGCATCCTTCTCCCATCAAGCTTGGCGACCTAGGCTTGACTTGGTTCGAAAAACTTCCAGAAGGCAGCATAGCCTCCTGGGCGCAATTGGCGGAGGCATTCGTAACAAGGTTCAGAACGAACACCAAAACGCCAGTGGAGATCGACCAGCTTCTCCATTGGCATGGGCGACAAGGAGACACTTAGATCCTACAATAGTCGCTACTGGGAGACCTTCAACCAGATTGGGGACTGTCCTACCAATCTCGCCATCGCACAGTACAAAAGAGGCCTTCCAGTTGGGAACAGACTAAGGGACTCAATCACTATGACGCCACCTCTAACAATGGAGGCCTTAATGAAAAGAATGCACCAGCACATTAGGGTGGAAGAGGATGGTGCCCGTGCTAAAGCAAAGTCTAGCACGACCGCAATACCAGATAAAAAGACCACGGCTAAGGTCAACGCGGTAGAACGTCCGAACAAAAACGGATGAGGCAGGCGGGACAACGGAGAAGACCAGGATAAAAGATGGTTAAGAGTCCGTACTGCCATTACCACGGCATTCAAAAAGCCAATCTACCGGATTCTAAGCGAGATACGCGATGAACCTTTCGTCAGATGGCCTGCTAAGCTAGGAGAGGCTCAGAAGGACTACGACGAAAGATCACGGTGCACCTTCCATAAAGAAAAGGGGCACCGCACTGAAAATTGTACACCATTGAGACAACATCTAGAGGAGTTGGTGGCAGCCGGTCACCTGGACAAATACATTGAAGGAGGGGCGCAGCCAGCCCCCCAGAACGACAACCACCCGAACGGGATGCCAATCGACGCCCCACCTCAAGGCGTAATCAATGTGATACATGGAATCTTCGAACCTGAGCGTGTATGCGAGCTCAGGGTCAATCAAGAAGGCCGAGCACTTAAGGGAGGTACTAAGTGCACAACCTACATCAAAAAGGGGAAGACAGAGGCCACGAACATCATGTCTTTTTTCAGATAGAGACTTGGCGAGGATATATTGTCCCTACAATGATGCCCTGGTTGTCACTCTCCGAGTCAAGGATTTTGACATCAAGCGGATTTTGATCGACTAGGGTAGTTCATGTGAGATAATGTATTACGAAACATTCAAACAATTGAAGCTACAAGACAAAGACTTGGCACCTGCCGTATCTCCCCTGATTGGATTCAACTCAATGCCAGAATGGCCAGTCGGCAAAATAATCCTCCCAGTCAGAGTGGAAAGCGTAACGAAACAAGTGGAATTATGGGTGCTGAAAGTCCCTTCCACTTATAACATAATCTTGGGAAGAACATGCCTGCATGCCATGCGATCGGTAGCGTCATCCTACCACCAAGTAATGCGGCTCCCCAACGAAACCGGGGTAATTGAAAAGGTCTTTGGAGACCAAATTATGTCCAAGCAATGCTTTGTCACGGTGAACGGCAGCCGCACTGCCAAGGGATATGTTCATCTCAGTGGAAGAACCTGAGAGCAATGAAACTGTTCGCAGATGTCGGCAAAGCCGCTGAATCAAAAGGCAGTGGAAGACCTGGTACAGGTAAGAATAGATGAAAAGAACCCGGAAAAGTTCTTTTTGCTTGGCTCATCTATGTCCAGCACTGAGAGAATAGAGGTCATGGAATTCTTGACCTCCAACATCGAAGTATTCGCCTGGACACCGTATGACATGCCAGGCATTGACCCAAGCTTTATCTGTCACCAATTAAACGTCCACCCAACTGCCAGACCAATTATTCAGCGCACCCGCAGATCGGCACTTCACTATGCCGAGATAGTGGCGGAAGAAGTAGGAAACCTGCTGGAGGCAGGAGCAATCAGAGAGGTGCACTACCCCAGATGGATTTCCAACACAGTCGTAGTGCCAAAGAAGAATGGTAAATGGCGTGTCTACGTCGACTACAAGACAGTTAACAAAGCATGCCCAAAGGACAGCTTCCCCCTACCACGGATAGATCAACTGGTAGACCTAACGGGGGCACAACCGACTTAGCTTTCTTGATGCATACAGAGGCTACCATCAAATCGCCATGTATGAACCGACCAGGAGGTCACGTCCTTTACAACTCCAAGAGGACTATACTGCTACAAGGTCATGCCCTTTGGCCTAAAGAACGCAGGGGCGACATTCCAACGGATGGTCACCAAGATGTTTGAACCATTGTTAGGCAGAACAATGGAGGCTTACATCGACGACATGGTGGTCAAGAGCAAGGATAAGAATGACCATCTCAAGGACCTAGGTGAGATGTTTGAGATCCTAAAAAGAAGCACAAGTTGCGCCTCAATGCGTCTAAATGTGCATTCGGAGTAGGATCTGGCAAATTCCTGGGCTTCCTGGTGACCAACCGGGGTATAGAAGCAGACCCCTCTCAGATCAAAGCAATTCAGGACCTGGAGAGGCCAAATTCAGTAAAAGAAGTGCAGCATCTCACCGGCATGGCAGCTGCGCTCAATCGGTTCATAAGCCGGTCGTCAGACAGACTACGACCATTTTTTCCATGCTTTAAAGGCCAAATTTGAGTGGGACGAAGAATGCGACCGCGCTCTGGAAAGCCTGAAAGAATACATGTCTTCCCCACCACTGCTTGTCACCCCAATACCTGGAGAAGAACTCTTCCTGTACCTGGCAGTCTCACAGCACGCAATTAGCGCAGTGTTGGTCCGTGCGGAAGGAATCCAACATCTGCCCTATCTTTTATGTCAGCAAGACATTACTGAGCGCCGAAACAAGGTACTTGCCACTGGAAAAACTGGCCTTAGCCTTGATGATGGCCTCAAGGAAGTTGTCGCACTACTTTCACGCCCACACCATAGTCGTCCTCACAGCTTTCCGTTAAAAGCTCTTTTTGAAGGGCAAACTTTTCTGGGCGAATCTGAAGTGGCAGTAGAGTTGGGACAATATGACATCAAGTTCAACCCAGACCGCGATAAAGGCTCAAGCCTTGGCAGACTTCGTCGCAGAATTTACCCCAGGAAGTCATCATATCTGCCCAGTCGACCTGACTGACACAACCGAACTAGGAATGGAAGTTGACGCCGGAATAGCGCAACCCCTGGTACAGATACTCAGTCAGACCCCAAGGCAGACCAGAGTAAAGAAAGCAAGGAAGAAGCAAACCATGCTACACCAAGCCAAGACTCACCAACAAATAAAGACTTGGTACAATCAGATAGCGAGGGGCAAACAGCAAGCATGGACCTTGAAGAAAACACCAGCAACATTCTGGACCCCAAGGCATCATCTGATCCTCCACTTGCTGGAAGTTATTCGTTGGAGAGATGTGGAAGCTCTTCGTGGATGGAGCATCCAACCGGCATGGAGCAGGACTCGGCATAGTCCTCATCTCTCCAGACGGCCTAGTAGTGGAGCAAGCAGTCAACCTTGGCTTCCCAGCGTCAAACAACGAAGCGGAGTATGAAGCGCTTCTTTGCAGGCCTCAAATCAGCATTCTACATGAAGCCACCGAGCTAATGGTTTACAGCGACTCACAGCTGGTGGTAAACCAAATTTCAGGCGACTACGAAGCAAGGATGACAGGATGGCTAAGTACCAAGACTTAGTCAGAAAAGAGATCAAGAAATTTGAAGTAGTCAGGATAGAACAAATTGGCAGGAGGAAAACAGCAGAGCAGACGAACTAGCAGGCTTTGCTTCAATGGCAGATACATCCATCCCTCATCCATTGCTAATCGACTACCTACCAAGACCAAGCATTGAAGACCCCGAAGCAGAAGAAGTATGTTGCGCCGAGCTAGGCCCCTCATGGATGGATCCCATCATACATTGTTAAAAGACGGCGTCTACCGAAGAAAAGAAGAAGCCAACAAATTAGAGCAAAGTCACAGCGATTTTGGCTCTCCCCTTCTATGGCATTGTACAAAAGTCATTCTCAGGACCGTATCTAAAGTGTGTTCACCCAGCAAAGTGGAAGCATTCTTGTTCGAAATACACGAAGGTGTGTGCGGAAGCCACCAAGGAGGAAGATCGTAGCTTACAGAGCCATTTCGCAAGGATACTGGTGGCCATACACAAGCAGACTCGGAGAAGTATGTGAAGAAGTGCGAGAAATGTCAGAAGTTCGCACACCAAATACATCAAGCCAGCCAGAGAGCTCCTACCATTGACCAGCCCATGGCCCTTCGCAATGTGGGGCTTGGACATAGTAGGACCACTTCCAACAGCACCTGGAAACAGGAAGTTCTTTCTCGCAGCAACAGACTACTTTCAAAATGGGTGGAAGCAGAAGCATAAGCATCAATCAAGGAAAAGATGTGAAGAAGTTCGTCTGGCAGAATATCATTACTCGGTCGGCATACCTAAAGCCTAATATCAGACAACGGCACTCAGTTCGACGGCAGAATCTTTAGAGGCTTTTGTGAAGAATACAAGATAGAGTTCTACAATTCTACACCGGCATATCCCCAAGCAAATGGCCAAGCAGAAGCATCAAACAAGTTGTCTTGGATGGACTGAAGAAAAGGTTAGAGAAGCAAAAGGCAAGTGGGCTGAGGAACTCCTCATGTTTTATGGGCTTACCGCACCACACCTCGACGATCAACAGGAGAAACACCATTCTCCTTAGCTTATGGCATGGAAGCAGTAATCCCACTAGAAGTTGGCCTCCCTACAATTCGAAGCGAAAATTTTGATCCAAACTTAAATGGCGAAGCCATAGCATTGGAGCTCGACCTTGCAGAAGAAAGAAGAGAAAGAGCACTGGTTCACATTGTCTCGTACCAACAAGAGTTATCTAGGAAATACAACAAAACAGTGCATCCAAGACAATTCAAGATCGGAGATTGGGTGCTGCGCAAAGTGATGGGAAACACCTTGGTACCAGGAGATGGCAAGTTAGGGCCAATTGGGAAGGACCTTACAAAGTGGTTGGATTAGCAGGCAAAGGGCATACCACTTGGAAGATGAGGACGGCAAAGCAATTCCCAGCCATGGAACACTGCCAATCTCAAATTATTTTATTTTAAGCTTTTTTTCAAAATACTTGTAATTTTCTTTTTTCTCAATAAACAAGTAGTTTCTTTTCAGTATAAGTGTTTTATTCTGTAAAAGTTAGTTTTAGTAAGTTAGGACATTGAAATGGTTGGCAGGAAAAACCAAAACAACACCCTCCTAAGCCCAGGATAAGGATCCAGGCTGCAGGACGTTTGGTCGGAATAACCAAACACTTTACTCTAGGTTGGCTGGAAAAACCAATCTAGAGGTTGGCTGGAAAAACCAACACCCTTCCTAAGCCCAGGATAAGGATCCAGGCTGCAGGACGTTGGTCGGAATAAACAAACACTTTACTCTAGGTTGGCTGGAAAAACCAATCTAGAGGTTGGCTGGAAAAAACAAACACCCTTCCTAAGCCCAGGATAAGGATCCAGGCTGCAGGACGTTTGGTCGGAATAACAAACACTTTATTCTAAGTTGGCAGGAATAACCAATTTAGAGGTTGGCTGGATTATTAAACCACCCTTAGTACTCTTCAGCCGAAGTAAGGATATCGACTAAAGAGTAATTAGCTGGATTAAACCAACTCTTAATACTCTTCAGCCGAAGTAAGGATATCGGCTAAAGAGTGGTCGGCTAAAGAGGATCAAGGCTGAAGAGTTGTTGGCTGGAAAAACCAACTCTTATTATGCTTTAACCAAGATAAAGATCTAGGCGGAAGCGGTTGGCTGGTATGGCCAGATGGATTACAAAGCCAAAACCAGGATAAATGATCACGGCAAGAGAACACTCTACTTCATTCAAATTACAATAAGAAAGCAAGTACAAGCAGAGCAGCAAACTGAGATAACAGTTAGAGAAAGAGAAGATTTTCATTGACAAGTTCAAAGCAAATACAAAGAAGGGGACTCAGCCCGGTTACAAACTTTTTTCTAACGAAAAGACGAAAATACAAAATCAGTTAAACAGATCATCAAGGTTAGCATCAATATCAACCCGGAGCCCGGTTTCAGACGGGAGCACGGTCTCGGTTGGGAGCTTGGTCTCGACTGGGAGCACGGTTTCAGTCGTCAGCTCGTTAGTCAGGTCTTCCACCGTTGGCTCTAACCGAGCTGACTGATTAGCAGGTTTATTAATGACCGGGGTATCGTTGGGCACGGTTTCTTCTTCATCGTTTGAATCTTCAAGAAATTGTTTCTGAAGGGCAACAACATACTCCGCCATGGAGCCCGATATAAAATATGCAGGAGAATGGAAGACCTCGGTCTCTGGACCATGGCTGAGCTGTGTCACAGCTGCCCTCCATCCACACTTGAAAAACAGATCCTTGGCAGCTTCGCATTGTTGCGTATAAATTGTCTCTCCCTCCTTGAAGCCCCGGAGTTCAGCATCCTTCACACTCTCCTTTAGCTTGGTGATCTCGGTGTCCTTCTTCTTCTCAAGCTTTGCAAGCTGGCGCAAATACTTGTCTTTTAACTCAATTGCAGCCTTTTGCTTGTCTGCTTCGGCCGAGCTAACCAGTCCGGTCAGACGATCGTTCTCCGTTTTTAGCTCGGCTATCTGCTTCCTGGCTTGATCTAGCTCGGCAGTTTTTTCAGTCACTTCGGCCATGGCTTGCCTTGTTGTCTTGCGAAGTTCCAGCACACGCTTGTGAGCGATGTGGTTCTTCTGCATGGCCTGCAAAAGAATGGGAAGACTTGTAATCAAACCGAGATGAAAGTTGTGCAAATTAGAAAGATTAACAGAAGAAGCTACTTACAAGCACCATGGATTTTGTGGCCGAGCGGATGGCCTTCAGCATGGTCAAATGATTGTGGTGCTCCATATCTGCTGGAAGGCAAACACTCTTGGCAAGGTTGAATGCCATTAAGTGATCTTTCTCAGTAACTACCGAATCAGTGTCCTGAATAGCTCGGTTCTGAAAAGTGATTTTGGGTGCCCACTTGGAGGAGCTAGCTCGGTCGGAGCGCTCCGGTTGCGGGCTCGGTGGAGGGCTAGGTGGAAGAATGGTTTCGTCTTCATCAACAAGGCGTTGCTCGGTTGGGATAGTCCGGGCACGTTTGTTTGGGCGAGATGAAGAGGGTTGTTGAGATGGAAGAGCTACCACGGCCTCAGTAGATTGATCGGTTTGTGGTACCTCGGCTTGGTGTGTTTCGGTTAGGAGGGCCCTTACTCTGTTCCTCTTCGCCATTTTTTGTTCAGCAGTAGTACGGACCAGGTTGATTTGAGGCAAGTTTGGGTCCGGTTCAGGAGAGGCTTCTAGCAAAAAGTCAGTTACCTTCGTTTTTCGTCGACTGCTATATCTGTATGTCAGTTCAAAGTTCAGTAGCTTGGCCCAACTTCTTTCGGGATATCGCAGCGCGGTGCGAAGTGTGTCCAAATTGGGGTAACTGTACAGCGACTTGAGGTGGGCTGAATCTGCATAAAGAAGACAAAAGTTAGATCGGTTCAGGAATTGGAGACCGAAATAAAGAGAAGCATGCAACGAAGCCCAAGTAATTATACCGAGGGTTCCTTTATTCCAGTTTATTCTACGACCAGGGATCTGGGCTTGGTGATCTTCAAAATTCCCAGATACCCAGAAAAAATCATCGTCGTTCAAGTCTTTATCCGGTGTGTCCTTTATTATTTTCTCTCGTGGGCGGCGTATTCTTAGATAATAGACACAGCCATCTTCTTTTGATCCTATAGAGTATTGATGGAAGAGTTCGGCTAAGCCGATGTTAATACCAGCTCGGCGGTTTAGCTCAGCTATGCCATTTATTATGCGGTATGAATTTGTCTGGGTGGGACATATCCTAGTTTGCCTAAGGAATTCACAAAGTAAAGGCTGTACAGGGAATCTTAGTCCGGTTTCTATAATGGACAGAAGGGTAAAAGGTACAAAACCATGGTTTCCCCATGGTGTGACATCTTGCTTGGCTAAGGTGAGGTGGACATCGTCAGGAATGTTATACTCCCTTCGGAATTCGGCCAAGCCACCAGGTGTGTCTACTAAAAACCTATATTTACCCATTTTTCTCTTAAGTTATGAATAAATTAAACTTGTGTTAGCTCGGTCGGAAAAAGGTGTTGAGTAGCTCGGTTGAGCGCTCAAAGGAGTGCCTAGGCAACCTAAAGTCTGCAAAGTGAAAAACAAAAGTGTTAAGCACAGATCGTGGGACCGTGCTAAAAGAAATAAAGGCAAGATAAATGTAGTCCTAGCTCGGTTTGAGCAAGGGGTTCGATAGCTCGGTTTGTGCAAGGGTTTTATTAGCCCGGTTGAGCCTCTAGGGGCAGCGCTCTTAGTTCGGTTTGAACTACGAAGGCTGGTTTAGCTCCAAGTTATAGCTCGGCCGTGATTAAGACTATCAAGCACACTATTACGCAGCCTTAGTATGGTTTGTTAGCTCAGCTAAGATAAATCAAAAGATGGTTTGACTTGTTAAAACTACTGATATAGCATGAAGTGTTAGTTCGGTTGAATGGTCTGCCTACAACTTTTTACTCCGATTATATCATGATTTTGGATCAAATACAGCGTTCTATAGGTTGTTTCATGAATACAAAGTAGTTCTTACAAGGTTTTTTCCAGAAAATGCAAGGCATAGCACAAAATGGAAAAAATGTGTTTTACAAAAACACAAACAATATGCTATGAATCAGAACAAAGACAAAAACAAACAAAAAGAGAACAGATTTGTGTTACTTACCAAGGTAAGAGGAAGGAAAGGGAAGTAGAAAGCAGCCACAGACGCGAGCTTCACAGTTGCAAGGTTAGAAGAACAATGGAGGCTCGAAGAGAGAGAGAAGGAGATGAATAGTGGTGTGAGTAATTCAAAAGAGAGTGAAAGGGTTTGTTTTGTAAAAAGAGAAGGGACAAAGGCGGGAACTGTTCAAAAAACACGAGGTATGAAGACGGCGTGACAGCTGCCTTCAGCCAATGAGAGCATGCCACGTGTCCTTAGGATGAGAAGCGATTCAGTTGTTGTGATTGAAGAGACGTTTTGACCGAACAAGCAGAGCCCGGTGTGAAATTAGCTCGGCTGGAAAGGCTTAAGAGTTTTAGCTCGGCTGGAAAGGCTAAAGGGTTTTAGCTCGGCTGGAAAGGCTTAAAACTTTAGCTCGGCTGATAGACAGGTAATCCCTATCATGCTGCGCAGATGGAATTAAGGGGCAATTGAGAGGGTAATTTATGTGAAAATTGGGCCGAGCTGGGCAATGGGTCATTATGGCCCACAATACGAAGGGCTGAGTAAAAAGGCCTTAAAGTTAGTCCGGTCTCGGAAGGCCTTAAGATTAGACCGGTCCCAGAGAGCCCATTTGTTATCTCAATCCAAGAGAGCGCTGCGGATAGCTCGGTCGCCAGGTTGCCGCATTCAAAGTTAGTCTGGTCGCGGCATAGCGCATCTAGCACGGTCAGACCTAGCTAATAGTTGGCACGGTCTAAGCAATACTATGGTCAGCACTGGGAAAACCGAGGTAGGAGCAATGAATGAAAGAACCAAGGTAGAGTTATCTCGGTCTAGTCTGCGGCTCAGCATAGCCACACTTACTTCGGTCCTACTAGAGTCTGACCATGGTAAAACCATCTCACTTGGTTTAAGTAGTGAGGGGGGTATTGAAGGATAAGCACTATCTTTCAAAATGTGAATCCTATGAGGACTCTACATGGAGGAGTAAGAGTCCTATTAGGATTGTGCCACACGGAACCTATAAAAGCTTACAACATCACCTATGGAGAGGTAACACAACTTTGATTTCCGAATACACAGAGCTTTTGTCTACTTGTCTATTTTGCTGACTTAGGCATCGGAGAGGTTTCCGGCACACGCCTGCCGGCTAACTCACGTTTGTGTTTTCAGGAAGTAAAACGACGACGTACGGAGGAGCGCAGACTTGATCAACAGGATTATACGAGAATGTTTATTTCTTTCCCGTACACCTAGCATTCCATACTTGTGAGCTCCATAGGCTTGGCCACGTAGTGTCTCCACTGCACTTCCCATTCCAAGCTGGAACATATATTATCATGTATACATTAGTTAATTTATGTTGTATGTACCATTTTAATGTTTGTGTATGATCTTATCATATATGTACATACTTATGTGTATATATGACATATATATGTTTGTAAAACTATTATTAATTTTTGGCAACCCAATTTTTTTTTTTTTTATGTTTATGCTACAATAATCATCTGATAGACATTATAATTAATGACATAGTCAAAAATTTGATTGAGCAAAATGAAATATATTAAAGTAAATTATTGAGTTGAATCAATTTAATATTCAAAATTTAGTTTGAAATCGATGTTCACATTCTAGTAAGTTATTGTGTCGTGTTTATTCGGAGAAATAACCTTTAAAAAAAACTTGAGAAAAAATCTCAAAATCTTATAATAAAATGTAATTTTTAAAAAGTTGAGGAAGCAATATGCCCCTTCCGGACTTACAGTGACTCCACCATTGATTGTGACATAGGCATAACACTACAAAGTTGTTTGATTCTTAGATTCTTTACAAATATCTCGTCGTCTCGGTCTATATTGGCTTTGATAGGACTACTGCTCACTCAACCATCCCTTTCACTTAAAATCAAATTTTGAAAATAAATAAACACTATCTTTTTTTTTTCTTTTTTCTTTTTTATTTATTTTGGCATTTGAAGCATTTTTTTTTTCATTTTGACTTTCTTGTTTTAAGTTTTTATTTTATTTTTTATTTCTTTATTTGAAATTTGTCTTTAAAATTAACTCCCGTTTAAAATTAGATAGAAAACGTCACATTAACTAATACATGACATAAAAATATATTATTATATTGTGATTTGTATCAAATATGTAAGTTATATATAATAAAATATTTTTATGTTACTGTTAATGTATTATTATTTCTCTAATTTTGGACATAAATATTTTTGAAGTAATTTAGAAAGAAAAAAAAAAAACTTAAAATATGAAGGCAAAAGTGAGAAAAAAAAATTTAAGGGAAAAAATGAAAAAATGACGACATAAAAGAGACAAAGTGAGCTTGGGGTATGAGAGTGTACTCTTTTCAGATTTCAAGTTCGACTCTTAGGGATTGTTTGGAATGACCTAAATAAGTGTATTTTTTGTCTTTTTACGAAAAGATATGCAGAGAAGTAGAGAGATGATGTGATAGAAAAAAGATAAAAAGATAAAAAATATATACTTATTTAGAATAGGCAAACTTCACCTTATTAGGTGTTATTAGCTCATTACGACCATACCTGATTCATTTGAAAGAGACACTTTGCATAAGTCTCTGAATTAGTTTAGATGCATTTAAGCTTATCCGGACATTTCATCATTAAAAAATAAAAATTAGTTTAGATGCATTTAAGCTTATCCGGACATTTCATCATTAAAAAATAAAAAATAAAAGAGGCAAAGTGTAACTTATCATAATTTTTATTTTATTTTATTTCATAATAGGACAAAATATATATAAAAAAATCTTGTATGTGTACCAATTTTCATATGCATGCATCTTCACATATGTTACATGGATACAAAGATGAATGTAACATGGATGCTCACATAAACATTCACAAACATGAGAGAGAGAGAGAGAGAGAGAGAGTTACCATGACACCATAGGCAAAGATTTGGATGCCATTGTTGCCAAGAGAAGCAGCAGCAAGCTCAAGATTTCCAAGATGCCCACAAAAGATTTGGGTGGCCATGGAAGTGACATTGTTGAGCAAGTAAACTACAATTGCAGGAGCTGCAAGCTTGAAGAGAGTATTAAGTTCAAATGGTTGTGGCTCGTTGTAGTCTCTGTAAGTACGACAAGCTCGTATCCGATAGCACGTCTTCCAACGCCGAGCTCACCGGCTCCGGTGTGGATGTGGATTGCTCCTTTAATTTTGACATGGTTTGGTTTACCTCACCTTCTGCAATAGTCTCCATCTGTGTGTGTGTGTGTGTGTGTGTGTGTGTGTGTGAGAGAGAGAGAGAGAGAGAGAGAGATAGCAAGGGATGGGAGTTCTTAAAAGCAAACCTTGAAGGCTTATATGGCATGTTTGATTGGGTGGATTAGAGTATGGGATTGAGATTATTAATTCGTGAGTTTAATTATCCTATGTTTGTTTGAACATTTTGCTTTAGGATTATTAATCCAATGGATAATTAATCTAACAAATTTGTAGGATTATTAGTAATGCGGTAGGGTGGGATTATTAATTCAATGGATATTAATCCAATTGGATAATGAATACCACACTAATTGAATAGAATTATTAATACTTCACTATTAGTCTTGTGAATCAAACATGACCATAAAGAATAAGGTTTTGTTTGGTTTGGCTTTCTTGAGATATCTTATCTTATCCTCGTTAACAATCCTGTTGTACAAATGTGTAAATCAAGAAAAGTAACTCAGCCTCCGTTTGGGAACACGGTTTTGGGGCTTTTTTTTTCAGCCACAAAAAAGAACATAATTTTTTTAGTTTAATAAGACAAAATATCATATTAATTCATAATCATTACTCCCTCCGTCCTAAAATAATGGTCCTTTTTGGAGAATTCAACTTTTTTTGATAGTACAATTATTGCTTTTGAAAAAAGTTGATTTTCCAAAATTATCTTTTTGATACTCCCTCCGTCCCAAAATATTAGTCCTTTATTTCATTTTTCATTGTCCTAAAATATTAGTCCCTCTTCAAAAATCAAGTACAAAAATAATATAAATTTCTTATTTTGCCCTTCTTTTAAATTAATAAACAATATAAAAAGTACAATTATGACATTGATATTCCCAAAAAATGTACTATTAAAAAGGTAATTTTGGAAAATCAACTTTTTTTCAAATGCAATAATTGTACTACCAAAAAAAGTTGGATTCACCAAAATGGACCATTATTTTGGGACAGAGGGAGTTGTATATTTTTTGGAAATATCAATGTTATAATTGTACTTTTTATATTGTTTATTAATTTAAAAGAATGGCAAAATAGGAAATTGATATTATTTTTGTACTTGATTTTGGAAGAGGGACTAATATTTTGGGACAATGAAAAATGGAATAAGGGACTAATATTTTGGGACGGAGGGAGTACATTCTTTCTCTCACAAAAAAATTCAAAAAGCCAAAAAAATCAAAAGTCCTTCCCAAACTAAGATTTTTAACACTAAGCTAAAATAGCCAAAAAGTCAACTCACTTTTTTTTATAGATAAATTGCAAATACGCCTCTGAGATTTATTTAAAATACAAATTACGCTATGTGATTTCTAAAATTATATTCCGTCTCTTGAAATTTTTAATTTTATAATAAATAGTTCATTTTATTATAAATAGTTCATTTTATTAATAAATAATCAAATCAATTAACAATTTTTAATGATGTCATAAATTTATTTATTGATAACTGGCTTGAATTTAATCTGTAATGATTTTTCAATCCTTGCTGGCATGTTCACATTTATGGTATTTGTGGGGATATATTTTCTGAGTACCAACACGTGGCCAAGGTGACGCCGACGTGTCAGCCGTGGTGCCACGTGTCCTGGTTATTATGCCGAGGTCATCTCAGATAGGCCGAGGTTATCTCCGAAGATATCGGAATCCGAGATAAGTGGATGAAGGGCAAGAGTCCTAGAATGAGAGAAGACTTCAATTTATATTAAGATAAGACTCTTAGAGAATTTATCCTAATCTTACTGGGAGTCCAAGATTAGCAGTAATCCTGAGTCCATAGAAGTTAGGCTTCTATTGGGACTAGGTTTATGTTGGCTATAAAAGAGAGGCACCCCCATGGGTCTAAGGTATGCTTTTGATACCCAAGCTTGTGAGTTTAGCACTTGATTTATCTTTGAGAGATATACTGACTTGATCATCGGAATGCCCCCGGGTGGACGAACCACCGCCGGAATCTTCTCTTTCTGTTGCAGGTCAGCCGGGTGCCATCTATTCTGCCAGTGCTCTCCAGCTGGTTACTAAGCGGGCAGTGTGGTCAGAAAAACACCCACACATTATTTTCTTTCGTAGAAAAAATAAGCCCATAATTTTTCTTCAAAAATTCAATAAAAAGTATGGAGCCCTATTATTTCTGCCAATGAATATCAATTTCAAATACTATGTAGATTTGCCCTAAGAGCAAAACATAATTTCTTCAAAACAAGAGGTTAGGGTTCATTTGATTATTTTTGTAGGTTTTTTTACTTTTTATTTACATAAAACTATTAGCCATGCGATGCACAAGTTAATTTTTTTTAAAAATAATATTTTATAAAAATTAAATTAAATTATTTATATATGTCTATATATAAATTATTTTTAAAAATATATTGCAATGTATGCATTACAAAATGATAATATTAATTTCATCATGATATAAAACATAACATAAATAAACATATAATAATTTTAGTTAAATTATTTATGTATACATATATATAGAACTATTTGAAAAATATTTTACGAATATGCAGTATAATTTTCGTTCTATTGAACTATGAAAGTGTATTTTAATATATATATATGATACTTTTGTACATAATTTTAATATAATAAAATAAATATTTATTTTAATATTAAAAACAATGATTAAATTGGGGAAATATATATATATATATATATATATATCCAAATACAACTAAGCAATAAATGAATACATACTCGGCTGAAAATTTAAATGAGAAATGAGAAATTTTATAAATATAAACATTAATTTATAGTTCGATTGTTTATATCACAATTTTATCTTAAATAATAAACAATAAACAGATCCTTTAAATATATAGCATTACACAAATATTTTTCTATCAACTTCCCACTTCAATTTTTCATATTTCGTATCTATAATACAATTGAAGGTATGAAATTAATTACACAATTACACAATTTTGTTTAATAGTTCATTTCATAATACAAATTCGTTGAATCCACTATTGTATATTATTTACATACTATTGATGTAAGAATGCATTAATATCAGTATGTAATATATTTTTATATATCAAGAGTTGTTGAGTCTAATTTCATGTGTCACAAATATCTTACATGATAAAAAATATAGTATTAGTAATTAGTATATTTTCATTTATGTAGAAAATGTGAAATAGTTTTTTTTTTAAAAATGAAATGATATTGTAGTTTAATATTTCGATCGATATAGAAATTTCATAATTATTTTCACGATATTTATAGATCCGTACTTATAAATATTTGCAGGGTCACTTTCATGAAACTGTCAAGTTACATAATTTATTAAGGCATATGAATAACGAAACTTGATCAAAATTTTTTATTTGATGTACTTCCTTTCTGTATCATTGAGTTGCTGCGATAATATTTGGGTATCATTTAATTTTTTTTTCCTTGTAATTTGACTAAAATGTGTACTTGATGTACATTATTTTTCTTGAACTTCACAACAGATAGGACAATTTGTGTTGCAGCTCATCTAACTTTACTTGGAGAACATGTTGCAATAGATCTTCTGTAATTTTTATTTTACCATCTCCTTATTTTTTTTCTTACTCACCGTTATAACTTATTGTAATAAAAATATTTTGATCAGTAAGAGTTTAAAGCGAAATCATATTGTTATGATTTTTTAAAATATATTTTCCCTCAATAATGTGATTTTTTTTGTGAGGGAAAAAAATACAATTCTTGCCGTGATAGAGGTGTTTTGCAAAGTTTTAGTTTGTTATTGAGAATGTTTGTTGTCGACACTTGTTTGTATGGCATGTATGTATATGTGTATTGAACATAAGTTGATAGGAAAATAATACACAATTATGCAATTTTTTGCTAACAAATATAATTATATTACTAAAGTGATACATGTTAGAAAATTAAGGTATCCAATGGTAATATAATATTATAGATTGACAATGTATGAGTACAGTAATATATATAAATTTACATTTATATTTTATATATATATTTATATATGTAGACATTGATATATATATATATATATATAAAAGACGTAATATCTTAAATTTTTTGTAACAATATAATACAAGTAACAATGAGAAGTTAATTATTCATAATTAAATAGTTGGTCATAATATAGATGTTTAGTATTATATTTTTGTGTGTATGCACTATTTTTTTTATTAGATTATTAAATTCACATAAAAATTGAAAAGAATTTATGAATAATTTATGTAAAATTAAAGATTAGTAAAGAAATATTTTAAAAAGATAAGTTTATAGTGTTTGGTTTCATTTATTTTTTCAAACTTTTATTTTGAATTTTTTGGTTTTCATATTTTTGTCTTTGACACTATTTTTTTAATAACCATTTTATTTTCTTTTTAGATTCACTTAATCTAAATATACTTAGAAAATAATTTGTTGTGTATTATTTTTTGAAAAAAAAAATTATTAATATTAAATAGTAATAATAATAATAATAATAATAATAATAATAATAATAATAATAATAATAATAAAAAAATATATAATAATAAATCAGTACATGTTTGAATTTATAAGCTTTTTTACCAATATTTTACTTTTTAATTCTATTTAGATTATTAGATATTAGATTTTCATGTGAAAGTATAATTTACATATAAAATATGAAGAAATTCCAGTGTCTTTAATTACCAAAAGTGAGAAAAATTGAAAAACATATTTAAAAAATAAAACTAACGACAGCAGTTCATGTTTAGAATTTTGACATCATACCTTAATTATTAAAGTACCATGTAAAATATTACAGTTCATGAAATATATTTTAAACAAAAAGAAGGTGTTTGAAGGTAACTTGTGAAATTTTGAGATGCAGCATAAATCTCTATTTTAAAAACGCATGCGCTTTCCTCTGTTTAAATTCAAATGAATGCATACAACTTTAAGATTCAACTAAAATTATTCACAATGATTTGATACATGATAGACAATTGTAAATATTATGTCTATTAGTATAGAAACAAAAACAAAAAATAAGAAAGAATAATTATTTTTTATTTATCAATTATCATCAATGTAAAAAATATGGAGACGACTGTTTTTTATTTATTTATAAGAATGAAAATGGTTTTTTTTATATTTATGTAGGACTTTTGGAAGCAGATATATCGTTTTTAAGTGTTCAACTTAAAATATAAAGAGAGAGATGGTTTATATAGGAAGTGGTGCTATTAGCACCCCATAAATTATTTTGAACTTCCCATTTTTTTGGACCCCTACTTATAAATTTTGAAACCCTTAAAAAAAAATTTCCTCTCCAAATAATACCAAAATCATCCTTGTGAAAACATTCCACCCATTGAATGCACATCCCTCACACCCCTACACCCCAAAGAAACCTCACTTCCAAAAAAACCCTAACAAAGCCCACGAAGAAGAAGAAGAGGTAATGTGATTACTATCTTTGTTGCTTCATCCACCATTGTCACAGTTGGCATGCTCTCTCTCTCTCTCTCTCTCTCTCTCTCTCTCTCTCTCTCTCTCTCTCTCTCTATATATATATATATATATATATAGACACACACATAATTTCTTAGTTTTCTCATAATAATTTCTTCTCTTGCAGAAAAAAAATTATAATAATTGATTTAGTTTTCTTAGTAAAACAAGCCCGAACATATGAATAATGTTTGGTTACCTATTTCCGAGCAAATAATAAATGTTCGGTTACCGGTTCCCAAATAAATAAACAATGTTCGGGCCTATGTTCCCGAATTTCGATCATATGTGCAGGAGTTCGATCCTGAAAAAATAACGAATAGATTTTATTATTTTTGTCATTTCTTTTTAAGAAACTTACCCTTATAAGGCCAATAGCCTCTGAGTTAAGAACAATATCAAAGTTATGAACCTCCTCTAAATTTTTATTGTTGTACTCCTCTTGTCTTATGGAGTTGTGGTTACCAGAAAAACTTCCACTCATTGTCATTGCCGGAACAGTGTAGGCAATCAAATGATTGCTACCGTTACAATCGAAATATTACCGCTGAAGAGTTTTCAAGATTTTAAGAGTAGGAAGGTTTTGAAGGTGGGATTTGGAAAAAATGGATGGGTGGTAATGGAGATAGGAACTCTCATAAATCCTAATTCAAGATGTAGTGGGTGTGTAGGTTTAATTGTGAGATGGATTGTCCCAAAATTAATAATCTCCGTTATAGTAATTTTATTTGATATTATTATTGTAATAATAAAAAAATTTTAAAACAAAAGCTAAAAATTAAGGATCCAAAATAATTTATGAGGTGCTAATAGCAGTACTCTTATATAGGATTCTTTATGATTTTTAGAAAATATAATAAATTTGAAAGGAAAAAATTGAAAAAAATAAAAAATATGACAAGTTATTCATATTTTTATAATCGTAGTAGATAGATAATAGATAATAGATATATATATATATATATATATGTATGTGTGTGTTTGATATGATATGATATGATGATAAGAAATGAATAAGTATTAAATTTTTTCCTAAAACAAATAAAAACAAAAATAAAGGTTGCGTTTGGTAGAGTTTTGTAAATTTGATTTGAGAGTATGAGTTGTATTTTGAGTTTGTGAGTTGTGGAATTATGATTTGAGTATAGAAAATTTGTTTAGTTATAGTTTTTGAATAGAGTGTTGAACTGAGTTTTGAATTGTATGTAGAATTGAGTTTTGAAAGTTTGATTTGACATGTGAAGTAAGAAAATTTGTTTGGTTATGAGTTTTGGAAAGAGTTTTCAAAACTTAATTCAAATTGTTATAACTCATAACAAAACACAATGTTTTCACACTATTGAAAATTCTGATCAACACTCATAACCAAATTCTTTTTAAAATTCAATTAAAAAAATTTATTATTAACAGAAAATAACATTAATCAATTTTTTAATTGAAAATACTACAAAGGAAATAATTTTTTTTCAAAATAAATATTCAAAAAATTTAAATCATAAATATTTAAATAATCTAAAAATTTTAATAAGTAAAAAATTAAAATAAATATTCAAAAAATTTAAATCGTAAAAATTTAAATAATTTAAATATTCAAAAAAATTTAAATAATTTAAAATTTTAATATTTTAAATTTAAAAACAACTCTACACTCAAATCGTAACCAAACACATAAAACAAAACTCAATTAAGAAATTATTTTTAAAACTCATAACCAAACACATAACTCGAAACTCCATACTACTTTCACAACTCTACACTTAAATCGTAACCAAATACATAACAAAAAAATTAAAATATTTTTACAAAATAGGGTTTGAATTTATTTTTATAAAATATTTTAAAATTTAAAAAATTAAAATCGTAATATTTAAAAATTAAAATATTTAAAAATATTCAAAAAATTAAAAAATTAAAAAAATCGTAATATATTTAAATATTAAAATATTTAAAATCTTAACAAAATTAAAATATTTTTAAAATATTTAAATATTTAAAATATTTAAAATTAAAATATTGATTTGAAATGAGTTTAGAAAATAGTTTTGAATTCTATGTTTGGTTATGAGTTTTGAAAAGTAATAATTATGTTTTGAACTAAGTTTTGAGAAATAAGTTGATGGGTCGTTGAACACACCAAAAATAATTACTAAACTATACCAAATTCAATTAGAATAATGGCAAGTCCAGATATCGATCCACAGGGACTTTTGTAAAATTAAACTAATTTAATTATTAAATTCCTAAATTAATTTTGATAAAAAGATTGAATGATTATAACCTAATTTAATAATAAATAAATTAAACTAAGGAATTAAATTATCAAGAATAATTGAAATCTAGGTTTACTGAATTGGGGAAAAAACCTAGGGTAGAGAATTCACCACTAACCACATAATTAGGGTTTCTAATTGAAATCAATTATGCTATGGTTTGAACGGATTAATGTTTCGCAACTACAAGTTCGAAGCATTTGACAAGAAGATCATCACATTCAATGTACGAGCACGAACCATCTCAAGTAATACGAATCGTTCACTCTAAACTAGGGTAGTGATACGACTCGTTTCTCGTAGTATGGTTCGTCCCATACCTTGAATGTGAAGGAAAAGAAAACAATTGTATGGATAACATTCAACAATCACAGAAAGTCAAATATTCGAAGGAATAATGAAAATTATATAAAAGAAACTTCTAAATCACCATACAATGGTTCAAACCTTTACATAATTTAAAATCAAAAAGAAAACTACATAATTACATGGCTAGGGTTTCATCAAAACCCTAGAAAAGATGACTAGCCACTCATAGAGGAGTGGAAAGAGGAAGAAGATGAGAAAGAAACCTCCATGGAAGTGTCCTTCAAGCTTTGGTAGACTCTCCTTCTCCAAACCCTAGCCTCTCTTTAGGTCAAACAATTTCAGAACCCTAGAAAAGCCTTTCCTTTTTCTTTTATACTTCTACTCACTTCCAAACAGGTTTAAAACATCAATTTGACTTTTCCAGAAAAAGTCAACTCTGTCCAAATTTGGTCTTTTTGTCCATTTTATGCTCCGACGATGTACAACCTGATTGACATTTAACACACATAAATTATACGGTTTGACCAGCAAGTGAAGTTAAGAGATTTTAATTAACGGCCTCAATGATGTACATTTCGGCCTTAATCACATCCACCAACTTACTACTTGCTAGTCCTCAAGCAAGTAAAATAAAATAAAATTAAACAAAATCTATCTATTTCCTCTTTCGTGGAAAAAACGGTTGCATGTAGCATATGCAACAAGCCTTTAAACCACAAGGTTACCCCAAGTGGACGAGTAAAGTCTCGTGAGGGTTTCCAGAAATGATACCCACAAACATTAACATATTCATATATACTTAATAACAAATGACCACACTACTCCACCTAACAATCAACTTATGTGCCACTACAGTGTGATATTGAGGCACAATGAGTCATTAAAGACACAGTGGACAAGCATGAAGGAGCCTATTGAGTCAAAACCACAATTCAGTTAATACAAAAGTAAAGTTCCCTATGCTTGTGCATGCTAGTAGACAAGTCATGAGTACCCTCAGTGGAAAGTGCAATCTCCATATTAGTTAACTATCCACTATAATAGCCTAGTGTAACTCATAATAACATCCAACATATACAGAAAAACTAACCTGTTGCAGCCAAGATTCTCAAAAGTAGTTTTTTTTTTTTTTTTTTAATTTTTTTTTTTTTTTTTAATGACTGTGCAATGTCTTGATCCATTAGGCTTTCTAATTAACTCATGTAACAAGCATTGGGCCAATGACTCCCAAACCAGACGGTTTTAGGGCACTAGGTGTAAAGACACCCCTACGAGCTTAATAACTCGAGTTGAAAGGTTACGAATCCGAACAAGTCATTCTTCTTATTTTTCCTTAATTGTGCAATGTCCAAGTCCCTTAAGCTTTCTAATTAACCCATGTAGCAAGTTTTAGGCCAATGACTCCCAAACCAGACGGTTTTAGGGCATTAATAACTCGAGTTAAAAAGGCTACGAACCCAAACTAGTCAAGTGTTTTTTTTTTTTTTTTTTTTGGAATCTTAGCTCCTCATTTATTCTTTTCTGCAACTCTAGCTATTATCAATGATGTACACTAGGGATTATAATAAAAAGATCACCGCTATGATAGTGTGTTAATGTGAATTAAGGCATACTCATGACAAGTGTACTAAAACCACAAACATAGACAACTCTCCTTGTGCAAACATCGCATGCAAGTATCTACCCAATAAACCCTTTTCATACAAGTCTACTATGCTCTCCAATTAACATATGCAAACATCATCACCCTACTAGCATAAAGTCACATCAGGTGAAGTAATGCAATCAAGTGAAACAGGTATAAGCATGAATTATGGGCCAAATAGGAATGCACAAAAGAAAATATAACCCTCATCTCCCAACTTGAATATGGCATTGTCCTCAATGGAAAAGTAAAGAGAAAGGAGAGAATATTACCAGAATTGTAGGTGCAGATCTAGGTAGGCAGAGAGGAACAGAGACACACTCACAGTTTTTTTTTGTTTTTTAAATTTTTTGGGTTCATAGAATTTATTTATTTACTCTTTTTTTTTTTTTTTAAAAAAATTTTTGGGTTCATAGAATTTATTTATTTACTTTTTTTTTTTTTTGATTTTTTTTTAATTTATAAAAGAAAGAACCATACTCTCCCACATGCAATTCCCCCTTCTTTTTTTTCTTTTGTTTTTTTTTTAAATAAAAACGAAAATAATTAAATAAATGAATAAAAAATGACCTTAAATTAAATTAACTAAATTATAAACTAAATTAAACTAAACTAAACTATAAAATAACTAAACTACAAAAGAGACTAAAGTATAGAATAAAATAACCTAAACTAATCATTTTTTTTTTAATTAATAGAAGAGAAGAAAATAAAATAAAATAAAAATTAAACTACTTAATAATTAAAGGAACAATTACATCATAGAATAGAAAAAAGAAAAATAACATCCCTAACTAAACAAATAAAATTAAAAATAAAAAATAAATAAATAAAACAATCCACAAACTAATGAAACGAATGAGAATCAGTAATGAAACAATTTAAACTAAACAAATATAGCAAATAAAAAAAAATAAAAAAAAAAACTTCAGACATTTTTTTTTTTTTGGTAAAATAGAAAATAGAAAATTAAAAATTAAAAATAAAATAAATAAAATTTGAAATTTTTTTTTGAAAAAAAAAATTATAAATAAAATAATTGTATATTTATTTATTTATTTTTAAAAATTATTTATGTATTTATTTAAAATTTATTTACTTAAATAAATTAAAAGAAAAAAAAATAATAATAAACATAAAGAAAAACCAAACAAACTAAGTGCGCCATTCACCAAACTTTCCGCACGTGCGGGGCCCAGGCCGCACGTGCGGCGATTTCACCCCTTGCGCGTTGTTTTTTTATTTATTTATTTTTTTTAATTAATTAACGTCGTCCCGCACATGCCCCGCGCATTTGCTTTTAAAGCAGTGCCAACCTCTTTGAGTCACAAATTTCCGCACGTGCGGGGCCTGAGCCGCACGTGCGGCGATTTCAGGCTTCTTTTCTTTTCTTTTTTTTTTAATTTATTTACAATTGAACATGTATAACAACAACTAAAAAAAAAAAAAAATTATTTTTTATTTTTCTTTTTAAATTGAACAAGTATAATAAATTTTTTTTTTTTTTTAACACAGAAAATAAACATGAAAGCATTTTTTTTTTTTTTTTTTACAACAAGTACAACACAATTTTTTTTTTTTTTTATGTTAAAATGAACAAGTATAACCCCCCTTATTTTATTTTATTTTTTAAAATTAAAACTACGCATTTCTACCTTCAATTGACATCCGAAATAAATATAGCACATAAGAAAATAACGAAATGCCCACTAAAGGTATAATCTTCACGCGAAAACCACTGGTACTACTTTTCTCCCTAACTGTGTTTGTAACTTTCCCTATTCTCCAACAGGGTGACAGACTAGGTTGATTTGGTATCCAGAATCGAGGCGCATAAAGCTACCTCAATCTATGGGGCTGCCATACAGAGTTCAAGCCGAGGTAGTTTTGAAGCAATCTCCACACCCCTGGGTATTTAAACCAGACTCTAGTCTCGGAAATCCCAAACCTTTGTGTTCTAGGCTTTGCCATTCGAACTCTAGTTTCCACCGTCTCAGTTGGTCTCCTAGGAACTCACTACAAACACGGTTAGGTGGCTATACCAGACCGTCAGATGCCGTTCGGGCACGGGTAACACCAAAGGAATTACACCTTTAGAGGATTTAAAGTCTCCTAGACGCAAATAAAGCATAATGAGAATAAAGAAAAACAGAATAACATAGAAGGGAAAGAAAAAATAAATAAATAAATAAGGAATCAATCTATCAAGCATAATAAAATGGGTCCATCAAACCCCTGGGTAAAGGAAAATGATCCTTCCTAGTCGAGGAATTTAGTCTCCTATAATCAATGTACACTCGCCACCCAGTAGTGGTTCGTGTGGGGAATAACTCTCCTCCCTCATTCTTAACAACGGTGATGCCCGATTTCTTGGGCACCACTTGCGTGGGACTCACCCACTTGCTATCTGAGATGGGGTATATGATACCCGCATCCAACAATTTTAATACCTCCTCAACTGACCCATCAATATCAAAATTTTTAATCCCAAAATGAGCTAGACAAGCCTCTAAAGGGTCCTCTACAAGAATGGAGGGCAAAGCCTCCTCCACAATCTCATCCACAACATCCACTAATAAGCACTCCTCTCTCTCATGAGGTTGTTGGGATGCTTGGAAAATATTAAGTTTCACTTGCATGTTGCCAAATGAAACTTCCATAACCCCGGTCCGACAATTGATGCATGCATTGGCCGTAGCCAAGAAAGGTCGACCTAAGATTACCGGGATTTGTTTCTTAGAACTGGCTACCGGTTCCATATCTAACACCAAAAAGTCAACAGGGAAGTAGAACCTATCAACCTTAACTAGTACATCCTCAATCATGCCACGTGGCACTCTGAGAGACCGGTCAGCTAATTGAAGAGTAACAGTAGTGGGCTTCAACTCGCCAAGCCCAAATTCCTCGTACACAGAGTACGGCAACAAATTGACACTAGCCCCTAAATCCAATAAGGCCCTATCAATGAAATGGTCCCCTATAATGCATGCAATGGTTGGGGCTCCCGGGTCCTTAAGCTTAGGAGGTGTGTCATTCAACAAGATGGAGCTTACTTGCTCCGTGAGTAGGACCTTTTGGGACACATGTGTCCTAGATTTACGCTTTTGCGTACAAAGGTCCTTCAGAAATTTGGCATATGATGGTACTTGCTTAATCGCCTCCAACAGGGGGAGGTTGATTTTTACCTGTTTAAATACATCCATCATTGCCTCCATAGATGCCGCATTCTTATTAAAAGGGGACGGTGTATCAAGGCACTGGGGAAAGGGTGCCTTGGGCTCAAATGAAGTACTAGGGACTAAGTCATCCCTCTTAAGTGTTACCCCCTCATCCATGCTCTCACTGGGTGAACCACCGTGGTCACCCCTCCTAACTCTAGTTGCATCAGACGCAACTGACTGAGGCTCTAACTCCCTACCACTTCTCAAAGCAACCACCGCCTGCACTTGCTCATGTTGCTTTCCATTCCCACCCGAACTCTCTGCCCCGTATTGTCCCTTAGGGTTGGCCACAGTTTGACTTGGTAATTTTCCCTCCTCTCTCCGATTCATGTTGTTAGCTATTTGACCCAATTGGGTCTCTATCTTGGTAATAGAGTGAGTGTGGGAGTGAACTATCGGTGCTAACCCCTTAAGTTCTGAGAGAACTTCCAATACCTGAGTCTCAAAGGCAGAGTTGCCCTGAGGAACAGACGGGGGTTGTGGTTGCCGGTACAGTTGTGGGGGTCGATAAGGTTGCGGTGGTTGGTAGGATGATTGGTTGGCAAAATTATTGAAATTCTGCCTTGATGGTGGAGGATTATAAGAAGTGCCTTGTGAAGGGGGTCTCCATGAGAAATTAGGGTGATTTCTCCATCCCAGATTATATGTGTTGGAGTATGGGTCATTACCCGGGTTGGAGAATCCTTGAGCCACATTCACATGCTCTTGGACTAACTCCGGAAATTGTGATGCCGAAGGGCACTCACTCAAGTCATGAGCAGGGCTCGCACATATAACACATGCCTCACGGAATTGAGGCTGATCTTGCTGGGTAGGGCATGTCCCGTAGCTAATAAGTGGTCTATCTTGCGGGATAGTGCCTCTACTTGTTGGGCTAACTCTAAGTTTTGCCCGACCTCATAAATGCCCCCTCTTTTCGGGGCTCCAACTACGGGTTGCCGGACTTGCCGGGCTGCGGAGGCATGGTGAAGGGAATTATCACTTAAGTTCTCGAACAATTGCCATGCCTCGGCATCACTTTTAGACATAAATGTCCCACCACAAGACGAATCCACCATTTGGCGGTGTGGCTCAGTTAAGCCATAATAGAATGTTTGAACAAGTTGCCAATCAGGCACTTGGTGGTGGGGACACTGTTGGAGAAGGTCTCTAAGTCTTTCCCACGTCTCATGGAATTGCACGCCATCCATTTGAGCAAAGTTTGTGATGGCTCACCTAAGTTGGTTGGTTTTACCTATGGGAAAGTATTTCTCCAAGAACCGTTGCTGTAATTGGTCCCAACTTGTGATTGAATTAGCAGGTAAAGAATTTAGCCAGTGTTTGGCTTTATCCTTTAACGAGAATGGAAACAATCGCAACATTAAGGCCTCATTTGTGAAATTCTGGATCCTCACTGTCGAGCAAATTTCTAGAAATTCATTCAAATGCTTATAAGGGTCATCATGAGTGTCACGACCCAAACCCGGCCCTATGGGTTTAGCACCGTAACTGGCCAGTAATCCGAGATTACCGAAGGCCTGCTGAACAGTAATTCAGTTAAACAGAGTACAGGGCCTGGCGGAAGCCAATACAGTAAATAACTAGTGTCCATTGAGCTGTGGAAATCTGTATGCCAAAAACATTTTTCATGCATTCATACGGTTCAAAACAGTACAGTCTATACAATCATACACAATCATTCAGTACGGGGACTTAATCCATCGATAACAGTACAGTAAAACAGTAAGCGGTCTATACAGTGATACAAAACAGTGAGGAGACCGATGGGAAAACCCAAAACAAAATCCCAAAGCCATAACATGGCAACACGGAACCTCACAGTGAGGCACACAGACTGGCTTGACAAAACTGGGACCAACCCACGCTCTTAGCTCTGGTCTGGCTGCTGAGAACCTACATATATATATAAACAGTGAGCTAAAGCCCAGTGAATAACATAAAGCGTAAAGAGGTTTAGAATGAATGTCCTTACAGTAATGAAAACAGTTCCTTTCAATCAGTATTACAGTTGTTCAGTACAATAAACAATCATATGTGGTACATCCATTAGCATAACAGTAACAGTAGGTCAAAAAGACCGAACAGTAATGATGGCCAGTCATTCAGTAAACAGTATGGTTCCACAAGGGAACCGACAGAGATCTCTATAACAGTACAGTCAGTAACAGTAGGTGCTAAGGATGCCACAGTACAGTTCAGAAATAAAGGACATACATTCATTCAGTAAATATTATCAGTACAGTAAATAGTTCAGTTCAGTATTCAAAAGATAGTCATTTTGAACATATCTTTACACAATTGTTACTCACAGAGATTGGGCTAATAGCAGCTAGAGCGTGTCCCCGAGAGCCAACCCTAAACAGTTAACAAATAGAACACACACTAAGTTTCACAGTCGGGAAGGATGATAATTAAATCCCTAATTCTCCTCGGTGTAGTTCTGTGTCTAAATCCTCATTAAGATGTCTTAAACTAGGCCTAAGAATGCCTAGGATGAGATGAGGATGCAAAAATACAGTTGGAAGGCATTTTTCAAAAGTTGCTGAAAATAGGCGCTTCGCTCGAGCGAGCCTTCCTTCGCTCGAGCGAGCTTCCAAAAACAAAGGCTTCGCTCGAGCTAACAATCCTTAGCTCGAGCGGTCTGATGAACAGTAAAAGTACTGGTTGCTGGATTTTCTCGCACGATGCTCGCTCGAGCGGAGCCCTGGACAAAGGTGCTCGCTCGAGCGAGGAATCCTTCGCTCGAGCGAGGAAGCCAAATCTGGAATTTCCAGATTTGTCTTCCAAGTTCGAACCAAGCATTCAACAACCCAAAACTCAACCTCTTGGGCCCAAATTCTGGAAAACACATTTATATTCAATATACAACAAGTTTCAAGAGCCAAATTACACATGCAAGGGCCAAGAGTTGGTCAATTAAAGCCATTTTTCAAACCCATTTCAAGAACAATCTCAAAACATGCAATGCATGAACTTTAAACCAAAATCAAGCTTCAAATCTTGCTCTAATGAGCTCAATAGTTGGAAAACAAAATGAAAACATGGACTTTGATATAAACATGAGCATGCATGTACAATCTACCATGAATTCAACTTCAAAATGCACCAATTCAAGCATGCATGCATCAATGGAGTTTCAATTCAACATTTATGAACTAAATCATGATTTGATTCTACAATGGGGCTTAGAACATGCAAGATGAAGCTTAAAGACAACAAGAAGACAATGATTTCCTTACCTAAACCTTCAATTAAGAGCCTAGGAGATCAATTTGACAATCTACACTTCAAATCTACCAAAATCCAAGCCAAAATCACCAAATCAACCTCTTCTCTCTCTCTCCCTCTTGTTTGGTCGGTTGAGCTCAAAAGAATGGCTGAGGAGTTTGTTTGCTAAGTGTATAACAAAGTGTAAAGGCTCAAGTAATAGGATTAACAAATGCCCACACAATGGTAGTTTCGTAATTATGTCAAACTCTTTAATTGGCTCTAATTAATCTAATTTAATCATTCCTAAACAATTTTCAGATAAATATACCATTAAATCACGAATATTCTACTGATCTCAAAACTCTAAACGGTTCCTGATTCGGCCGCCGATAAGGCCTTCAATTAGCAATTTAAACATATGAATTCAAACAGACAATCAATCAATCAAACAGGTGCAATATGCAATTCAACAAATAAACTTATTCAATTTCAGTTTCAATTTCAATCAGTCCATTCAGTACTTTAGTTAATTCAATTATCAGTCATTATCAGTTCAGTTTAGCAGTAATCAGTATGTAATTCAGTAGTTTAACGGTAATCAATACGAGGGTTGTTACAATGAGTTAGTCCATAGAATGATGGGAGCATTTGTATGGTGCTGGACTTAATCTCATAATGAGCAGCAGTGGTGTTGGGCAATTGGATGCATGATGGTGATGTATATGCAGTGGGTGTAAAATAATCCTTTAGTGTCCGGTTGGGCACATTCGGGACATTAGGATCTGCCATCTCTAATGGCTCAATGTATGGATATGAATATTCAAGCCTAGGAACACGGGCAGAAGCCCTAAGTCTCCTAAGGGTCCTTTCTAGTTCAAGGTCCAAACACCACAATTCAGGGCGACAAGAACGACGCCCGTGCATACACTACCCACAAACACACAATAAGTTCGACTCTGTGCACTAAGTATGAAAGCAAAATATCAAAGGAAGAAATACTCACAGCGGTTTAACGAAAACGCTTTACTCGTCTTGCGGATGCTTGACGTGTAGACGTTGTCTCCAACCCCCAGTTGAGCTTTGACTTTCGTTTTAGCACTTTGGTGCTTTGCTTGTGAGTGTTTGCTTCTGTTTACTCACTTTAGTGCTGCGGTTTTATTTTTTTTTAAAAACTCGGCTGCGCTCCGCTTGCACTTCAATGATAGCTCCAATTTCAAACGCTCTGCACACTTAGCAACACCAAAAGCATAAAATCCTAAACTAAAAATTAAAATAAGAAAATAACTTTAAATTAACTAATTTCGCCAGAAGTCCCCGGCAACGGCGTCAAAATTTGATGGGTCGTTGAACACACCAAAAATAATTACTAAACTATACCAAATTCAATTAGAATAATGGCAAGTTCAGATATCGATCCACAGGGACTTTTGTGAAATTAAACTAATTTAATTATTAAATTCCTAAATTAATTTTGATAAAAAGATTGAATGATTATAACCTAATTTAATAATAAATAAATTAAACTAAGGAATTAAATTATCAAGAATAATTGAAATCTAGGTTTACTGAATTGGGGAAAAAACCTAGGGTAGAGAATTCACCACTAACCACATAATTAGGGTTTCTAATTGAAATCAATTATGCAATGGTTTGAACGGATTAATGTTTCGCAACTACAAGTTCGAAGCATTTGACAAGAAGATCATCACATTCAATGTACGAGCACGAACCATCTCAAGTAATACGAATCGTTCACTCTAAACTAGGGTAGTGATACGACTCGTTTCTCGTAGTATGGTTCGTCCCATACCTTGAATGTGAAGGAAAAGAAAACAATTGTATGGATAACATTCAACAATCACAGAAAGTCAAATATTCGAAGGAATAATAAAAATTATATAAAAGAAACTTCTAAATCACCATACAATGGTTCAAACCTTTACATAATTTAAAATCAAAAAGAAAACTACATAATTACATGGCTAGGGTTTCATCAAAACCCTAGAAAAGATAACTAGCCACTCATAGAGGAGTGGAAAGAGGAAGAAGATGAGAAAGAAACCTCCATGGAAGTGTCCTTCAAGCTTTGGTAGACTCTCCTTCTCCAAACCCTAGCCTCTCTTTAGGTCAAACAATTTCAGAACCCTAGAAAAGCCTTTTCCTTTTTCTTTTATACTTCTACTCACTTCCAAACAGGTTTAAAACATCAATTTGACTTTTCCAGAAAAAGTCAACTCTGTCCAAATTTGGTCTTTTTGTCCATTTTATGCTCCGACGATGTACAACCTGATTGACATTTAACACACATAAATTATACGGTTTGACCAACAAGTGAAGTTAAGAGATTTTAATTAACGGCCTCAATGATGTACATTTCGGCCTTAATCATAAGTGTAGAATTATAATTTAAAATTTTAAAATAAACACCACACTTAAAATTTAAAATATAAATGTAACATAATATCACAAACCCAATGTGACATTCCCAAACACAATGTGATATTTCCATATGCCTCTGAAATTTAAAATAACTGGCAATACCATATATGAGAAATCTAATATTACCATAGATTGTGATCATATCTATATGGTTTAAAATTTGAAATTTAAAACATAAATGCAACATGTAACATCCCAAACCTAATGTGACATTCCTAAACCCAACGTGACATTCTTATATGCTTCTCATCTCAAACACAACGTAAATGTAACATGTAACATCTCAAACCCACCGTGACATTTCCATATGCTTCTCATCCCAACCCAACGTGATATTTCAATACTCCACCATTGAATTATAAATAATGTAACCTCCTAAATGTAATATGTAACATCCTAATCCAACCCATGTACTGAACCACCATTACCCCCAACCCAACGTAACTTCAATATCGAGCGATGGGATTCAATCCGCATTCAATTACAAATCCAAATCCCCAATAATTTTGCGCAACATACTGTGATGTAAACACTGATTACACTAAAAACACGAAACACATTCAAACATATATACAACCAAACAAACACACAAATGTTATCTACTGCATGGTGTACGTGGATTAACATTACACACTACATATAACATGTGTCGTAATACGATCATCCAAGTCCTAATGTACAATTGTTATCTTACAACGTGGTTCACATTCGACATCCAATTAACAACCAAAACCAAATACCCTTAACCCAACCCTTTAACTCATACACACCACCCCCACACATAGAATATATCAAAACACATCATCCATCACAATGTCAAATATACACTTTCAATTAGAACATTGGCTAAAGTGTGTCTATCAATGAGTGTAATAGATTGTCAATGCCCTATTAAAGATGAATAATCCACACTTCTACAAACAACAACACACTTCCAAAAAAGAAAAAATCTTTTCCTCAACCGATTGGAGTCGAAATATGTCGAAGGAATAAACATACAACCCTCAAATTTCATCATATCATCGACCACATCTATATCCATTTAAGCAACATTTTGAAAATGCACTAAAATCTTGCGATCAAGGCAAAAAAAATCCGCACAGTCATTACTTGTAGACTTGTCTTTTCTAAAAACCTTTCCAAACGTGATATGATGAATGAGAAAATAAGATACAATGTGAAAACAAATTAGGGGTATAATAGTACACTAACATCATTCATTTACAACTTATAAGACCTTATGGAACACATCCTACTTAAATAGAATTTCAAACTCTAAAAAAATATTCGTAGGACTTCATATTAAACAATAAGTCTTTCAAATAGAACTCATAAATAATTTTACCTAGCTATAAAACCATCATCTATTTATTATGGAAAAATTATTGATAAATCCTACTTAGAAATGTTTTAGCCCAAGAAGTCCATGAAGGAATTTTTTAACCCATTTAGTCCCATGTATGTATAGTTTTATTCCATAAAGTCCTTTTTCTTGATTTACACTATTTTCTTGGACACTTATACCCTTATATTTAATTTTGATACCCTTATAAATATTTTTTGAACGGTTAGCAATTTATGATGTGAACATTCATATTTTAAAATTGACATTGGTAGGAATGTAAAATTGGCCCGTGGACGGCCCGAAACCCGTCAGCGAGCCGGGGCGGGCCCGGCCCGTTGACAATGTGAATATTCACATTAACATGTTAACATTCACATTAATAGGAGTGTAAAATTGGCCAGCGTCCTGTGGCGGCGCGAAACCCGCCCACAGTCCATGGGCGGGCCCGGTCCGGGCCGTTGACAATGTGAATATTCACGTTGACATGTTAACATTCACATTGATAAGAGTATAAAATTGGTCCGCGGAAAAAAGCCCGCCCGTGGTCCGAGGCGGGCCCGGCCCGGCCCGGCCCGTTGACAATGTGAATATTCACATTGACATGTTAACATTCACATTGATAAGAGTATAAAATTGGCCAGCGTCCCGTGGGCGGCCAAAAGCCTGCCCGCGGCCCGGGGCGGGCCCGGCCCGGCCCGTTGACAATGTGAATATTCACATTGACATGTTAACATTCACATTGATAGGAGTGTAAAATTAGCCCGCGCCCCGTGGCTGCCCGAAACCCGCCCACGGCCCGTGGGCGGGCCCAGCCCGTTGACAATGTGAATATTCACATTGACATGTTAATATTCACATTGATAAGAGTATAAAATTGGCCCGCGCCCCGTGGCTACCCAAAACCTGCCCACGACCCGTGGGCAACCCGGGGCGGGCCCGGCCCGACCTGTTGACAATGTGAATATTCACATTGATATGTTAACATTCACATTGATAAGAGTATAAAATTAGCCCGCGCCTCGTAGCTGCTCAAAACCCTCCCACGGCCCGTGGGCGGCCCGGGGCGGGCCCAGCCCGGCTTGTTAACAATGTGAATATTCACATTGACATGTTAACATTCACATTGATAAGAGTATAAAATTGGCTCGCGGCCCATGGGCGGCCAAAAGCCCGCTCGCGGCCAAAAGCCCGGCCCGTTGACAATGTGAATATTCACATTAACATGTTAACATTCACATTGATAAGAGTGTAAAATTGGCCCGCAGCCCGTGGGCGGCCCGAAGCCCGACCGCAGCCCGAGGCGGGCTTGGCCCGACCCGTGACAATGTGAATATTCACATTGACATGTTAACATTAACATTGATAGGAGTGTAAAATTTGTCCGCTGCCCGAAGCTCGCCCTCGGCCCAGGGTAGGCCCGGCTCGGCCCGTTGATAATGTGAATATTCACATTGACATGTTAACATGCACATTGATAGGAATGTAGAATTGGCCCGCGGCCCGTAGGCTACTCGAAGCCCGCCCACGGCCCGGGGCAGGCTCGTTTGGGTCCGGGCCCGAGCATGTCCGAGACCCTAGGCTAGGGCCTAGGCCATCACTTTGAAGCCCGGCCCGGCCCATCGGCCCGTTTAAGGCTCATTCAAGGCTCGGTCCGAGGCCTAGCCCACCTGAGGCACAATGTCTTTTTTTGTGGAAAATAATAAAATTTTGATAGAAAAAATTAAAAAGAATTATAAAAAAATGGCCAGGCCCGCCCAAGCCCGGCCTAAGCTCGAGCCTAGGCCTAGGCCCACCGGCCCGACCCGAGGCTGTCGTCTTCGGGTCGCGGGCCAATTTTACACTCCTATCAATGTGAATATTAATATGTCAATGTGAATATTCACATTGTCACGGGCCGGGCCGGGCCCGCCCCGGGCAACGGGCGGGCTTCGAGCCTCCCACGGGCCGCGGGCTAATTTTACACTTCTATCAATGTGAATGTTAATATGTCAATGTGAATATTCACATTGTCACGGGCCGGGCCGGGCTTGCCCCGAGCCGCCACGGGCTTCGGGCCGCCCATGGGACGCGAGTCAATTTTACACTCTTATCAATGTAAATGTTAACATGTCAATGTGAATATTTCACATTGTCACGGGCTGGGCCGGCCCGCCCCGGGCCGCGGGCTAATTTTACACTCCTATCAATGTGAATGTTAATATGTCAATGTGAATATTCACATTGTCTCAGGCCGGGCTCGCCCCGGGCCGCGGGCCAATTTTACAGTCTTATCAATGTGAATGTTAATATGTCAATGTGAATATTCACATTGTCACGGGCCGGGCCGGGCTTGCCCGGGGCCGCCCACAGGCCGCGGGCCAATTTTACAGTCTTATCAATGTGAATGTTAATATGTCAATGTGAATATTCACATTGTCGCGGGCCGGACCGGGCTCGCCCCGGGCCGCAGGCTAATTTTACACTCCTATCAATGTGAATGTTAACATATCAATGTGAATATTCACATTGTACATGGGCCGGGCCCCTACACATTGACGATATGAACATTCACATTGACGGTGTGAACATTCACATTAGGGGTATTTTGGTAATTATGTCACCCATAGGACTTATTGAAACATAAGAAAATAATATGAACTAAATAGAACATAAGTAGATGAAAAGGATATTTTGGTCTTCTTATCTCAAATAGGACCTAATGGAATAGTCAAAAAGAATATGGGTTGAATGGAACATAAGTAATTAAATATGGATTTATGGAAAAAGCTCCCTTAAAAAAAAGAACCATTGAACAAACTACAATCACATCACATTTTTCCCATAATAAAAATAAATAAATAAATGAAAAAAAAAAACCATTGACTAACTACAATCACATTAAAAAAAAAGAATCATTGAACTAATTACAATCACATTTTTTTCTTTGTAAGTGTTTATGTTTATCTAACTTCAATCATATTAAAAATAAAATTAAAATAGTAAATAAAAAGATTAAATAACATTAAAAAAAAAATCCATTGAACTAACTACAACAATCATATTAAAAAAAAGTGCCATTGAACAAACTACAATCACATCACATTACAATCATATTTTTTTCTTTGTGAGTGTTTATGTTTATTTAACTTCAATCATATTAAAAATAAAATTAAAATAGTAAATAAAAAGATTAAATAACATTTATAAAAAAAAAAAACTATTGAACTAACTACAACAATCATATTTAAAAAAAGTGTCATTGAACAAACTACAATCACATCACATTTTTTCCATAATAAAATAAATAAATGAAAAAAAGAACTATTAAACTAACTGCAATCACATTAAAAAAAAAAAGAATCATTCAACTAATTATAATCACATTTTTTTCTTTGTAAGAGTTTATATTTATCTAACTTCAATCATATTAAAAAATTAAATTATAATTTTTTATTCGCTAGACAAATCACAAATATTTTTATGCGCTATCTAACTATAATATTAAAACAGTAAATAAAAGGAAAAGTCAATAAGGAGAAAACAAAAAGAAGACTTACTGTTTGCATACGTGGTCATTGAAATTGAAAGTGCAGAAGTGAGAAGTCAATAAGGAGAAAACAAAAAGGAGACTTACTATTTGCAACAGGTATGTGAAAAGTTAAAAAGAGTGTGCGTATTGGAGAAGTTAAAAAGACTTGGAAGAATTTAATAAGTGCTAAGTTTTTTTTTTCAAAAAAAATCAAAAAAATTAAGAAATTAAGGTTCAGATATTGGAACTCCCACAAAACTTGTGGGTTAGAGATAGATATAAATAAATAGATAGATATAGATATAGATATTTATATTTGTTTTAAATTTTTTTTAATAGACAAATTATTTGTTTTGGAAAAGGTGCTGCAGTAATTATGAGAGAAGTTAAAAAGTCTTGTGGGTTGAGAGAAGTTAATAAATGCTGAGGTTAATTTTTCTTTTTAAAAAACAAAAAATTAGAAAATTAGGATTGGTATATTGGAGCTCCCATAAGCTTTGGGAGTTAGAAACCCCCTTTTGCTTAATATATAGTATAGATTTTCAAAAGTAAAATGGTAGCTTCTTCATTACCTTTCTACCCAAAGCATACAATATAAAATTTTTATTTTAAGTGTGAACCAAATACTGAAAAATAAGAAGAAAAATAATTTTTTTTTTTGTGCAAAATCAATTTATATGAAAAATATCTTTGGATGTAATAAACATAGCCAAAAGGAAAAATATTTTTTTCATACAAATTTACATGAAAAATATTTTCGTACGTAAAATATTTTACATCAAAAAAAAAAAAAAAAAAAAAAAAACGGAGTTTAATTTATGTCATTTAATTTAAGCCAAGGCGTTTCAAAAACTTTTAGGGCAACCTTGCGGGAAATTATATTTGCACACACTTGATTATCTCAGTGCACATTTTTTTTCTCAATACACGCACCTATTTATTTGTTTATTGATTAATTTTCTCAATCCATACACTAAAAGTTACAATTATATCATTCACTCATAATTATTATACACACACCACTTAACCCTCCTTTCTACACACTTTTGATTTGGCCAACATTCACATTTGCAAAACCACCCACGTGAAGACCCTTGAAAACCAAAGTTTGAAGTGAAATCAAGTGAAGACACTTTTCCTCCGTTGAAGACCTCAATGGAAGACCTCCATTGAATCTCCATTGAAAACCCTCCAAATTCGGCAAGAGTATGTGTCTCACCAGATTTTGTAATTCCAATTACCTATTTCCTCAAGATAGAGTCGTTTCTCCCATTTTCCTTACTAAAATCTCTGTCCAGCAACCAAATTAACTTAAAATTTTAGTAGTAGATTTAATGAGCAACTAACAGTGAGTCCTTTATACACTATGTAAGAATACAAATTCAAGCCATAAGAGAACAACCAACTTCCTCAGTTTAGGAAAGACATATCTTTAAAGATCAATTTCTTATGTTAGTTAATAAATATATTAGTTGGGAGAACTTAAAAAAACTCTCTGATTCACAATATGCTTAAAACTTTGAGTTCTCTACTACAACTATAATTTAGAAAATCCAGTGATACAAGGGCCATCTTTGTATATTAGAGTGATATAATTAGAGAAACATTAACTTTGAACAATACCGATACCCTAAAATGGACAAGATACTTGGTAACAAGTTCATCCAATCAACATCATTGTTATAAGAAAATAATTTTTGTTATTTATTAACCAGACAATTTTTGTTATTTATTAACCAAATGATTTTTGTTATTTATTTCGACTAATTAGTTCCGAAAAGAGATTAAAAAAAATCGATACTTAGCTTACGAAAAATTTGTACATAGAGATTTTTTTTGTTCTTGAAAGATGTATACAGAGAATTTTTTCATATAATATTATGGATATTGTTGGATGTCTATTATGGTCATTTTAATTTAGATATAATTGTCATTAAATTAAAATTTTATTAAATATGTGCCCTGAGTTAATTAAATGTGTAGAAATAAAATTTCCCCAGCCTTGCTTTTGCCCCGAAAAAAAAAAAAATTAAATGTTAAAAGGACAAAAGTATCCTCAAACTTAGGGTTGAACATGGGTTAGGCCTGGTTTCGACCAGGTATTTCACAAATTCAAGACTTGAAATCCAAGTACAGTAATTTGCACGGTAACAAATTTTGGAACTAACTTTAATGTTACTAAGGCCTCGTTTGGGAACCCTCCCTTTTAGTTAAAAAGTCAAAAAGTTACTAAATTAGTCAAAAAGCCAACAACCCATACCAAAAAGTCAAAGATTCTCTTTTCTCTCTACTTTTTGCACATCTTTTCGTAAAAAGCTAAAAAATCATCCCAAACATACTAATTTTTTTTAGCTCATATTTTAGCCAAATAATCAAAAAGTTACTAAATTAGCATGTTCCCAAACGAGGCCTAAGCGTTGTCAATCTTGCAATATTAGTGAGATCACTAATTGCCACCAAAACTAAAATTCTAGAAAATTGACCTAATATGTATATCAAGTGATTCAATTTACATACTACTTCATCTTGTGAAGAGGAACAAATTTGTTTGGGAATATTAAATTTTAATCAAAAAATCAAATATTCTTTCATTCTTTGTATTTTTTGCACGTTTTTTCATAAAAAAGTTAAAAAATCATTTCCAAACATTTCAATTTTTGATTTCATGTTTTAGCTAAATAGTCAAAAAATCACTAAAATAAGTCAACTTCCCAAACCAACCCTGAATATTGTTCACAAACACAAACAAAAGTGCACAACAAACATAATGGAAGAGAAACAAAAATTACAAGAGATCTCTTGAAACCAAGCTCATAATAGCTAGTTTGTGTGTGTCCACACGCTCGAAACTGAGAGATGTTCATAGCTTCAATACCAAGAGTAAGCACCACAATTTAGGTTAAGAAGTAAATTAACAACAGAGCAATGAGGGGACTAGCAACCACAAGCTTCTCACAAAAATTGAAGAAATTTGGCACGCTTAAGACTCCATTCCGATTTTACATTGCAATTTTAAGGGGTTATAATTACATTAACTTCCACGTTTTGTAAAATTTCTATACAAAATTTTTATTACACAAGCTCGCAAGAATGATGAATAGGATATAATGACGAATTCAAACTCTTAATTCACCTAAGACTGAGATTTGCTTCCACGTATTCAAATTTCTCGGATTCATACAGGTTGGAGGAGAGGGATGAAGCTCTCATATAACTTCATCTGCTTTCCTTGTTCTCCGACTGACAGATTTCACTCTGTAGGGAAAAGCTTCTCGTACTAACTAATAGAGCAAGAATAGCTCTACTGAAATTTACAGGATAATCATGAAAACCATTGACGCCGCAAAGAGAAGATGAAACATTATATCTGCATTGAAAAGACCTGCAAAACACGAGAACATGAAGTCAAACACCAGAGACCAGCGGGTTTGTTACAACCCTTACCAATAGCCGACTAGAAGCGGGAGCACGTTACCATGGACTTCGTAGTTGAGCTTCCTAGAACACAGCGGGGCAATGATGCCATTTGGGTAATTGTTGATAGGTTGACTAAGTCCACACATTTCATTCCTATGCGTACTAGCGACTTAGTTGAGCACCTGGCAGAGTTGTACGTTCAAGAGATAGTTCGGCTTCATGGGGTTCCAGTAACCATTGTGTCGAATAGGGATCATCATTTTACCGCCCGATTGTGGCAGAGCCTTCAAGAGGCATTGGGAACCAAGTTGACCTTTAGCACCGCTTACCACCCTCAAATCGATGGGCAGTCAGAACGCACCATTCAAATTTTGGAGGACATGCTTAGAGCTTGTGTCCTAGATTTCAAGGGATCTTGGGAGAGGCATTTACCGTTGATTGAATTCGCCTACAATAATAGTTATCAAGCTAGTATCGAGATGGCACCGTTTGAGACCTTATATGGCCGACCTTATAGGTCACCAGTTTGTTGGGCCAAGGTGGGGGACGCACCATTGTTGGGTCCAGAAATCGTTAGGAAGACAACCGAGAAAGTTGCTCTCAGTAGCAAGAGATTAACTACGGCTCAAAACCAACAGAAAAATTATACCGATAAGAGGAGACAACCCTTATCTTTCGAAATGGGTGATCATGTGTTTCTTAAGATCTCACCTAAGCGGGGTTTAATGAGGTTTGGCAAGAGTGGGAAGTTGTCTCCGAGGTTCATTGGGCCTTTCGAGATATTGGAGAGGATTGGGGAGGTGGCATATCGGTTAGCTTTACCGCTACAACTTTCAGGGGTCCACAATGTGTTTCATGTGTCCATGCTTAGGAAGTACGAACCCGACCCTTCTCATGTGTTGGATTGGATCGATTTGGAGGTAGATGATGATGCCTCTTATGAGGAGCGACTGGTTCAAATCTTGGATACCCGAGAGCAAGTGTTAAGGGCAAGACCATACCGTTAGTAAAGGTGTTGTGAAGGCACCACGGGGTGGAAGAGGCAACGTGGGAAAGAGAGGCAGAAGTCCGCTCCAAGTATCCGGATTTATTTGAGCATGCTTAGTTGTTTGTTTTAATTTGTACTGTTTCCCTAGTGTTGATGGGACAAAGTGTTAAATTGTGGGTCACATGTTGCTATATGTGTTGCTAATCCAAGCATGAGATTGTGGAAGAATGATATGTTGCTAAAGATGTTTTATTTCACATGTCTTGTGTAAACGATTGCCGTCTTGATGAAATGATGATGAAAGGAATGGTAAATATTGGTTGAACATAGATATTGTAACTTGAGAATGTTGTTAAAATGATTGTAGTTGCTAGAACAATTTGGTTTGGTGAGTTTATTTAAATTTCGGGGACGAAATTTCCTAAGGTGGGGAGGTTATGACAATAGGGTCTTCATTTTCCTCATTTTATTCTCTTTTCTTTCTTTCTTCGTTCCGTCTTTCTTTTATTTTCGTTAAGCTTGAAACATCCGAAAATAGTTCTCTAAATAAAGTTCTTGCTCTTGTTTTGTCCGGTATTGAATTTCAAGTATTCCGAAGGGTGTACAGGTGAGTTCAGAGTGCCAGGGGTTGAACCAGAATTTTTCCTGGTTGTCTGGCTTAGCCGCATGTGCAGGGGCCACAGGCCGTACGTGCGGGAGAGAGCCGCAGGTGCGGAATGCAAGGGAGGTCTGGGATTGCATTCTGCTTAAATTGCAGGTGCGGAGAGGGAGGTGCGGAGAGAGCCACACGTGCGAGGGTCATTGCCACACGTACGGGAGGCACACTCCACACGTGCGAGGGCTAGTGTCGCCCGTGCGGTAGGCCTGGGTCTAAAATTCTGTATTTTTTTTATCATTTTGACAGAGTTGCATCTCATTTGGGACTTTGCTCTCTCACTCTAAAGCATCATTTTACTCCATCTTCTCTCTAAAAACCTTCACCAAACAACCCAAAAACCTTGATCTCTTGAAATCTATGGAGCATTGATCCATTTTCTTCCACAAACCTTGGAGAGCAACACAAGGACCACATCTTGTACGGTGGAGATTGAGTTTGGGGCATTTTGGATTTTCTAGGGTTTCACTTCTTCTTCTTCATCAAACTTTGAGGTAGGGATTTCTTGAGTTATATATACAAGTTTTGCTATTTTGATAATGATTTAAGAGTTTTCTTCTAGTTCTTATGTTGATTTCAACATTGTGATTAAAAAAGTGTAGAGAGTTTTAAAAGTGGGTTTGTATCTTAATCCTTTTACTAATTTTAGAGGGTTTCCTTCTATTAAACTTAAGAAAAATGATTTTGATAGGGTTTCACTAAGGAAATGAGAAATTGTTTGGTTTTGATGAAAAACCCTAGAAATTGAGGATTTTTCGAAAAATATGGAAATGTCCATGAAATTCTTTCTTTTCCTTTTGATAAAAAGATGAATGAGTATATATTTCATAATGTGGTTTGCAAAAGAAATGGCAATTTTATTGACATATTGAAATAAAGAATTTGTTTTAAAAACTATTGTTAAATAAATGATGATGTATGGTTGTGAGATGACAATTATTGTGCACTATGGATTTTGAGAATTTTAACATCTGATGTTAATGTTTGAAAACACTATATGTAGTCTTGAAGAGACTAGATTGTTAAGACTTGTGAAATAAGAAATTGTAGCTATGTGTTGATAACATATGATTATATTGTGAAAGAACATTTAAGAGAGGAAATGAGAAATGTGAATGTTGACATTATTGTAGAGATATTTGACGAATGGAGAGCTGTTATGAGGTATGGAAAAATCATTTGCAATTGCATACTTATTCAATTGTTATCTATTTATTTATGCATTGTGAATTTAGATTGAAAGTACTTATTTTCATGAAAGAAAGAGTATTGCAATAAGAACTATGGAAATGTGTTATGGGGTAAATATGTAGGTAAGTCCGGATAGGGGGTGTAGATGAGATTGATAAGTTGGCCTGAGTGTTTGGGGTGAAAGACCGAAAACACGCGCGGAAGAAGTACCACTTCCCTTTCGGTTAGCAACCGGTAAAGTGGGGTTATTGGTAGTACTTGTTGAGCCTACTTGCAGACACCAACCTAGGGATTACCTGAGTCGTATTTACTGCCCCCATTGATTTAAAATTGGAAGTTTTGGAAACTGTTGAGTTGTAAACAGTTATTGAAAAATGATGATTCTTAAGAAGAATGTGAAATGAAATCTTCTTTAAAATAGTATTGCATGGCATTGACATTTGCATTTTACATTGAGAGTTGCATAACTGTATATTCTTTGTGAGACTTCTCTACTGGGCTTTATGCTCACCCCTATGGGACTTTGGTGTAGGTAAAGATGTGGTGATCCCGTCAAACTGAGGGCGTGGATATGTTTTGGTGAAGAGTGGATTGCTCTTATTTTTGTTGTGAATTTTTGTAAGCCAAGGGCTAAATGTGTGTGGGTCCGAGAGATCATTTTGTGTAACTAGGCAATTGCCTCGGAAGATGTAAGCCCTTAAGGGCATTTTATTTGTTTTGAGACTAGATGCTTCACATGCTATAGATTCATGTGTACTAGTTTATTAATGAATGTATAATCGCATGTGAGATTACTTTTGTATAACATCTGGAACTATGTAAAGGAACATGGTGAATATATCATTCTGGCATCCCTTGAGCCATGGTTATTATCTTAATTGGAAGTGGGTTGATGTATTTTCTATGTTGGATTATTTCGGGCATTACACAAAACACAAACAATTATGAGACAAAATATCTAAAAATAAATAAAAGCAACGACCAATGATGACGTAAAAGTACACCTGATGTTTTAATTAGAGGTATAACTAGATAAATCGCCTTAGAAAATAAAGGCAACCTTTATTTTTCATCACAACAATTACATATCTCAATATATAATTTTAACGTCGCTCACTCTTCTACACGTCCAATTCTCTATCAATATTAAAATAAATACATGAACCAAAAAAAAAAAAAAACTGAGAAGACAGAGATATGGTTTGAGATCTTTCAATTGCTGAATTTTATTAATTAATAGTTATTAGGCTTTAATGATCGGACTTCTAATATTTGTTATCCATTAAAGTTTAGTTCTTTGACTTTATCTATATTCACTTGATAATTTGAGAGTGAACACGTGTCAAACTTTTACACAAACATTTGGTGCATTTTTTGAGCATTATTAATGAAATGCACAGTGTAAATTTTTTTTTCTATTTTTTTTCGCAATTGCAACCTATTATTTTTTAATAAGAATTTATATATGTTTTAGATATTTTTTTAATATATAATTATTTTTTTTAGTTTTTTTATAAAAAATAATTTAACAATCTCATCACTAAACATAGTATATGGGAGAAATTAAAAAGAGTGCGGCAGTAGGTATGAGAGAAGTCAAAAATGCTTAAGAAATTTAGCCAAAACCCTTTCATTGGACCACTGTTTAGTGAAAATGACTGACCAATTTATTTTGCTTCATAAACCCTGAGAAGAAAAACACATAATTGAGTAAGGACAAAGAAAAATATATTTTTTTTTTCTTGGATAATATTGCTAGAGTAACATGAACCAGAGTAACATGTTACTGTCAGACAAAGTAACATGTTACTGTGAGACAGAATAACATGTTACTGTCAAACAGAATAACTATCAAACAGAATAACATGTTACTATTACTGTTTACATCAATTTCAAAGGTAATAAATTTTTTTTTTTTTTTTATAAAGAATTTCATAATCAACATAGATCTTAATTGATAGATCTTGATGAGAGAATTCTAAAAATATTAATTTTATTATAAACTAACATCTACATAAAAAGTTATATTATATTAAAGTTTAATATTTTGATAATAATCATATGTGTTGGAATTTTTAAAAAAATTTGTTTATGCTGGTCTTTAATGCATTAAAGTTTAATTATGATGAGGTTTTGACCAAATCTCCTAAAAGGCATGGGGGTTATGAGAAATTAATAAATGCAGAGATTTTTTTTTTTTTAAAATCAAAAACTTAGAAAATTAGGATTGAGATATTAGAACTCTCACAATGACTTGTGAGTTAAAAACCCTCTTTTCCTTATATAATACTGACATATCACCCGTGCTATGCACAGATTGTGTTTACAATTATCTATATATGTGAATTGTGATTTTTAAATTTTTTTTTTTTTAAATGTCTTCTTTTTTCCTTTTTTATATTATATTAAAGTTTAATATTTTGATAATAATCATATATGTTGGACTTTTCAAGGAATGAAATGTCTTTTTTTATTATTATATTATATTAAAGTTTAATATTTTGATAATAATCATATGTGTTGGACTTTTGAGGAAATTTTTTTTTATGCTTGTTCTTAATGCATTAAAGTGTTATTATGAGGGATAATAATCATATGTGTTGGGACTTTTCAAGGAATAACATCTCCAATGCACTAGGCATATAATACTTGTTAGTTAAAATGCCTAGTGTGATTCACTTTTTTCAATTCCAATGCACTAGGCATATGATTAGGCATTTTGGCTCAACTCATATTCACTAGCTACATGTAGCTAGCCTTCAACGCTAAGCAAAATGTATTCAATCATTAGGATCATTTCCCTCCATCTTTGTTGTTGACGTGGCATTCTATAAAATTAATAGTATTTGGATAAATAGCTAAAATAAAAAGCATGGTTGGAATAAAAACATAAAACAGTTGATAGGAAAAATAAAATATATACTTTATAGTAATATTTAGATAGGTAAAATGCCTACTACCGTTGGAGATGCTCATATGTGTTGGATTTCAAAGAATTTTTTTTATGCTTGTTCTTAATGCATTAAAGTGTTATTATGAGGGTAAGACTTGGGAGTTGGGAGAAGTTAATAAATGCTAAGATTTTTTTTCTTTTTTAAATCAAAAAATCAAGAAATTTAGATTGGGAGATTACAGCTCCCATAAGGCTTGGGGTTAAAAACTCCCTTTTGCTTAATATATAGTATAGATTAGTAGTAACCCATGCTACGCACGACATGTAAAAAGCTAATAATATATTTTTATACAAAATAATATAAATAGTTAAATTTTTGTATGCAAATTATGAAAACAAAGAAGATTGAAATTTATAATTTAAATCTCACAATTTTATCACAGTTTATTTATTATTTTTTAATTTGTCATAAATTTAATCATATAACTTTCAACCTCCCTTTCTAGAATTGTAAATTTAAGTGGGCTCAACCCAAGCAACTTGAGTCGAGCTTAAATTTTTATAAAGATTGAACTATATAGTTTTTAATTAAGTGAGGATCTATGCAGAAATTCAAAAATTTAAATTAAATTTGAGTAAATTTGGGCAGAAATACCAAATAATAACCTGAGCAACCAAAACAAAATTATATAAATATATAAATTATTTCCTAATTTATTTTTTAAAATAGCAAATAAAATTAATTAAAAATTTAATATTAATGAACAAAAGAAAAAGAAATATACTTAAGATTTCCAATAGAATTTTTCTTGAAAATATTTTAAAAATACACCTTTTAGAAAGGGATCATCACTTTTGGGTCACATTACATTTCTACTTTTCTACACATTTTTTTTCGTAAAAAGTAAAAAAATATACTTAATTATCTTTTTTAGGTCACATCAGATCTCCATTTTGCTATACACATTTTTGTAAAAAGTAAAAAAGTATACTTGTTTAACACTTCCCAAACTACCACTAAGTTGATAATAAAAAAATTTACTTTTTATAATAGCATAAATAATTTAAATATGATTTTTTTGAAATTATTTTTAATTTAAAAATTACAATAAAATATTAAATAGAATAAAACAAATTTCTTACAAAATAAAAGTATTTGAATAAAAAAAGGTAAGAAATTTAAAATTTGAATATGATATTTTCACTTAATCTGAAAATAATTCTAGATGAATAATAAATTATCACCTATAACCCTCTTTCTTTCTTTCTTTTTTTAAATAAAAAAGTTTAACGAACTATCACTTTTAATAAATAAATAAATAAATCAACGTTTCTTCCTAATTTATTTTAGCAAAACTAACTTTTTAACACTTTGAGCCAAAGATATCTTTATTCTTTATTTTAATTTTCTTTAATTGACAATTGAAATTAAAAAAAAAAATCTAACAAAATCCACCATGTTTGGTAAGTACTAAAAAAGTTATGTTTTGTTCTTTTGTGAAAAAAAAAATTATATTAAAAAATGTTATTGTTCGAGTCCTTATAGTTTGGAAGGATATAATTTTTTTTTATAAAATTTAAAACAAAAAAAGAAAAAAAATCAGTGTGTTTGGTTTGAGTTTTTTGGATTAAGTTTTTTGAAAACTGAGTTTTTTGGTTTTTCTGTTTTTTTGTTTTTAGTGAATATTTTTAAAATTTTAAACATTTTTTTTACTTTTTTAGATACACCTTACTTAGATGTATCTAAAAAGTAAAATATTTGTGAAAAAATATTTTAAAAAATTAATAAATACATAAAAATACAAAAAATGTACTGAATTCTCGTAATTTTATTTTATTTTTTTTTGTATTTGTGGTATTTAGTGAATTTTTAAAAGGTTTTTTTTCACAATTTTTTTTACTTTTTAGGTATATTTATATTAGGTATGTCTAAAAAGTTATAAAAAAAAAAATTTGCTTAAAATATTAAAAAAATTCAGTAAAAACAAAAAAACATGGAAAACAAAAAAGTAGAATTTTCTGAAAAGTATTTTTGGAAAAATGGAGCCAAGCAAAGTGTAGCGATTAATAATTTGAACACATGTATTTAAAACAAATTATATTTAGACCAATAATATTATGACACATGTGAATATTGATCTCATTCTTATTGTAGTAATATGTTATGAAGAAGAATTTAAATTTGAAATTTTATTTAATAATTTAACAAAGGATGCAAACTTTTCACAATTTTTTTTTTACTTTTTAGGTATATTTATGTTAGGTATGTCTAAAAAAAAAATTGGTTAAAATATTAAAAAAAATTTAGTAAAAACAAAAAAACATGGAAAAAAAAAAGTAGAATTTTCTGAAAAGTGTTTTTAGAAAAATGGAGCCAAGCAAAGTGTAGCGATTAATAATTTGAACACATGTATTTAAAATAAATTATATTTAGACCAATAATATTATGACGCATTATTATGACACATGTGAATATTGATCTCATTCTAATTGTAGTAATATATTATGAAGAAGAATTTAAATTTGAAATTTTATTTAATAATTTAACAAATGATGCAAACTTTAAAGAATGAATATTGATCTCATTCCAATTATAGTAACATAATTTAAGTAAGAATTCAAATTTGAAATTTTCTTTTAAGAATATAAAATTAATTTATAGACCAATCATATTGTGACACGTATAAACAAAAAAATAAACAAAATAAAAAAAAATAAAAAAAATAATTACAACTTTAAATCTTAACGACATGATAATATTTTGCAACTATAATAGTATATAGAATGTTTTCCATATTTACTGCCCCTCAAATTTGAATTTTGAAATAAATTAGTATACTTTCTATTTTTTATTTTACATATTTATTTTAATTAATTAATTAATTAATTATTATTATTATTATTATTTATTTGCTTAAATGAGAGCTATAGAGGATTTTTTTTAATTATTTAAAATCAAAAAATTAGAAATTTTAGTTTGAGATATTGAAATTCTCACAAAATTTGTGGTTAGAAACCCCTTTTTACTAATATAATAGATAAATAAATAGATAGATAGATAGATAGATTTAATAAGAATTTATATTTGTTTTAGATATTTTTTAATACGTAAATTATTTTTTTAAAGATTTTTTTATAAAAATAATTTAACAATCTCATCACTAACTATAGTGTATAGGAGAAGTTAAAAAGGGTGTAGGAGTAGGTATAAGAGAAGTCAAAAAGGCTTATGGATTGGAAGAAGTCAATAAATGCTGAGATTTTTTTTTTAAAATCAAAAATTTAGAAAATTAAGATTGGGATATTGGAGCTCCCATAAGGGTTGTAGGTTAAAAAACCCACTGCCACAATGCTGTTGTGTTTGGTTTTTTTTAGAAAAAGTGGGTGCCACATTATTAGTGGTTACTTTAAAGCATCACTTTTAGTGGTCTCTAGCATTGCCCTTATATGTAATAGATCAATAGGCAGAGAAAAGGGATTGGAAAAGAAATCCCGTGGGGACGCATAATGAATGTAGGACCTTGCTACATCCCCCTAAAAACACCCCCCCTAATCCTCCTAATTTCCATATCAAGTCAAAAAAAAAAAAAAAAACAGTTGCCCAAATTGAAAATTAGAGGGATTAGGGGGTGTTTTTAGGGCTCCAAATCATTTTCCATGAATGTAAGGTTCAACATGTATAGTGCTTTGTGTAGGTTGATGATAAAAGTGCTTGTGTGGGTGTAATTTTGACAATAGAATTGGGTATTTTAGATAAGGTGTGTTTAGCTATTAATTTGAAGAAATGATTTGGTATTTCTTGAGCTTTCATTCATATAGTGGGCTTTGTGGATGTGTGAAAGACACAAAAATATTAATTTATTTGAGGTTCTAATTATTAAGTTTGTGTGATTAAAGTGGTGGAACTGAGTGCTTGGAGTTGGTGTTAAAATATTATTTTAACTGTTTGAGGTAAGTAACCCTCTATCACTGTTGGTTTATTTTTATTCCTATCGAATCGTTTAAAATCATAAATATTTATTTATAGCCTTCATGTTCTTTTAAAATAAAATATGGATCAAGTATAAAACAACATCGAATATTATTATGAACATTATTTGAATATTTGGTGAAACTATTCTGAAAATTATACTAAACATTTATTCTGAAAATATCGAATGTTTTATTTAAAATTTGTGTATTAAAGGGCAATGCTAAAGACCACTAAAAGTGGTGCTCTAAAGCAACCACTAATGATGTGGCATCCACTTTTTAAAAAAAAAAAAAAAAAGACACAACAACATTGTGACAGTGGGTGGGACTCACTGTCACATTATTAGTGGGCACTAATTAGTGCTCCCACTCATTTTCCTTTTCTTAAAACAAATAAAAACAAATATAAAGGCGTGTTTGGTGAGTTCCCAAAAAGGCCTTAGACGCCTATAATGAGGTGGTTACAGGTGATCGCTGGAGTTGGTGACTGAAGTGTTGCCCAGAGATCATTAGGTATTGAATAATGATATATGCACTAATTAATATATCAATTAATAATATAGTAAAATTTTAAAAAAAATTAATATTTATAATGTAATTAATGAATAGAGTCAATAATAATATCATGATTAATATTAATATATTAATTAATATACTAATTGATATATATAGCACTAATATTTCCGATTTGGTATTCAGGATGTGGTGGTCAAACGTGATGGGCGACAGTGGAAGAGATAGAATTGAGTAAAAAGTTTTCTTGGAAAAAACAAAAAGAAAAGATGTTTTTTTTCCTCAAAAAGCATTAGGCTTCTCTTCTGTTCGAATTCGGACCGAAGCGTATTGTTGAGCTACGAAGGCTTATCATGTATTTTTTTTTTTGGTGATTTAAATTATTTAATGTGTATAATTTATTAAGTATTTTAATTATGTAAAAAATTATGTTAATTAAATATCAATAATTATTTAATCAGATCAAGTTTCTGTCAACAATAAATATAATTTTCAAAATAAATTATTGACACAACACTATAGCTATAAAACCACCATCCATTTATTATTATTTCTTTTTTTTTCTTTTTTTTTCCAGCATAAAACCACCATCTATTAGGTTCCACTAATTTGTGGCTTATCATTCCAGATTTTTTTTTCCCAAGGAGACGTAATTTTGAATTAGGTTGAGTTTGTTTCCACGTAATTCTTTTTTTAAAATTATTTTATTTATTTTTTTGTTATTTGATTAAACAAATAGTTTTTAAAAGGGAGATTTATTATAAAATCATTTTTTAAATGTTTGTATTTTAATTAGTCTATAAGATATTCTTGTTTTTCAATAAGTCCTATTATTTGAACATTTGATCTACCAAATCTTAATTCTCATAATTAAAATATTTTATGGACATTTCTACCCTTATAAATATTTTTTGAACGGTTAGCAATTTGGTAATGTGAACATTCATATTTTACAATGTAAATATTCACATTGACAGTGTGAACATTCACATCACGGAACATTCATACTGAAATGTGAATATTATTAGGAGTATTTTGGTAACTATATCACTCATAGGACTTATTGAAATATAAAAAAATAATATAGACTAAATAAAATATGAATAAATAAAAAAGAGTTTATAAAAAAATGCCTGTTTTTAAAATGACTTATTATTAAAAATTTCGTAAGTTATTTTTTAAAAAACTCACTTTCAGATTGGCTTTTTCCACACATTGATATTTTTAGGGCAAATTACATATACCTCTCTCGAGATTTAGCTAAATTACAGATACTCTCCTGAGGTTTCGAAAATTACAGATATCCCCTTGAGGTTTATATTTTCATAACAAATTGCCTCCTGAGATTTATATTTTCGTAACAATTTGCCCCCTAATTTGTTATGCAAATATAACCTTTAGGGGGTATTTGTAATTTCTCAAACTTCAAGAGATATCTGTAATTTTGCTAAATCTCGAGGGGGATATATGTAATTTGCCCATATTTTCAAAAGTAAAATGGTAACTTCTTCATTACCTTTCTACCCAAAGCATACAATAGAAATTTTTATTTTAAGTGTCAACTAAATACTGAAAAATAAGAAGAAATATAATTTTTTTGGTGCAAAATGAATTTATATGAAAAATATCTTTGGATATAATAAACATAGCCAAAAGGAAAAATATTTTTTTCATACAAATTGACATGAAAAATATTTTCGACGTAAAATATTTTACATCAAAAAAAAAAAAAAGACAGAGTTTAATTTATGTCATTTAATTTAAGCCAAGGCGTTTCAAAAACTTTTAGGGCAACCTTGCAGGAAATTATATTTGCACACACTTGATTATCTCAGTGCATATTTTTTTCTTAATACACGCACCTATTAATTTGTTTATTGATTAATTTTCTCAATCCACACACTAAAAGTTATAATTATATCATTCACTCATAATTATTGTACACACACCACTTAACCCTCCTTTCTACACACATTTGATTTACCCAACTTCCACATTTGCAAAACCACCCACGTGAAGACCCTTGAAAACCAAAGTCTGAAGTGAAATCAAGTGAAGACACTTTTCCTCCGTTGAAGACCTCAATGGAAGGCCTCCATTGAACCTCCATTGAAAATCCTCCAAATTCGGCAAGAGTATGTGTCTCACCAGATTTTGTAATTCCAATTACCTATTTCCTCAAAATAGAGTCGTTTCTCCCATTTTCCTTACTAAAATCTCTGTCCAACAACCAGATTAACTTAAAATTTCAGTAGTAGATTTAATGAGCAACTAACAATAAGTCCTTTATACACTGTGTAAGAATACAAATTCAAGCCATAAGAGAACAACCAACTTTCTCAGTCTAGGAAAGATATATCTTTAAAGATCAATTTCTTATGTTAGTTAATAAATATATTAGTTGGTGGAACTTAAAAAAACTCGCTAGTTCACAATATGTTTAAAACTCTGAGTTCTCTACTACAACTATAATTTAGAAAATCCAGTGATACAAGGGCCATCTTTGTATATTAGAGTGATATAATTAGAGAAACATTAACTTTGAACAATATCGATACCCTAAAATGGACAAGGTACTTGGTAACAAGTTCATCCAATCAACATCATTGTTATAAGAAAATGATTTTTGTTATTTATTAACCAGCCGATTTTTGTTATTTATTAACCAAATGATTTTTGTTATTTATTTCGACTAATTAGTTCCGAAAAGAGATTAAAAAAAATCGATACTTAGCTTACGAAAAATTTGTACATAGAGATTTTTTTTGTTCTTGAAAGATGTATACAGATAATTTTTTCATATAATATTATGGGTGCTGTTAGATGTCTATTATGGTCATTTTAATTTAGATATAATTGTCATTAAATTAAAATTTTATTAAATATATGCCCTAAGTTAATTAAATGCGTGGAAATAAAATTTCCCCAGCCTTGCTTTTGCCCCGAAAAAAAAATAAAATTAAATGTTAAAAGGACAAAAGTATCCTCAAACTTAGGGTTGAACATGGGTTGGGCCTGGTTTCGACCAGGCTTGCACTAAATTATTATCATTTCACAAATTCAAGACTTGAAATCCAAGTACAGTAATTTGCACGGTAACAAATTTTGGAACTAACTTTAATGTTACTAAGCTTTTGTCAATCTTGCAATATTAGTGAGATCACTAATTGCCGCCAAAACTAAAATTCTAGGATGGCCAAACCAACCCTGAATATTGTTCACAAACGCAAACAAAAGTGCACAACAAACATAATGGAAGAGAAACAAAAATTACAAGAGATCTCTTGAAACCAAGCTCATAATAACTAGTTTGTGTGTGTCCACACGCTCGAAACTGAGATTTTCATAGCTTCAATACCAAGAGTAAGCACCACAATTTAGGTTAAGAAGTAAATTAACAACAGAGCAATGAGGGGACTAGCAACCACAAGCTTCTCACAAAAATTGAAGAAATTTGGCACGCTTAAGACTCCAATCCGATTTTACATTGCAATTTTAAGGGGTTATAATTACATTAACTTCCACGTTTTGTAAAATTTCTATACAAAATTTTTATTACACAAGCTCGCAAGAATGATGAATAGGATATAATGATGAACTCAAACTCTTAATTCACCTAAGACTGAGATTTGCTTCCACGTATTCAAATTTCTAGGATTCATACAGGTTGGAGGAGAGGGATGAAGCTCTCATATAACTTCATCTGCTTTCCTTGTTCTCCGACTGACAGATTCCACTCTGTAGGGAAAAGCTTCTCGTACTAACTAATAGAGCAAGAATAGCTCTACTGAAATTTAAAGGATAATCATGAAAACCATTGACGTCGCAGAGAGAAGATGAAACATTATATCTGCATTGAAAAGACCTGCAAAACACGAGAACATGAAGTCAAAGAGTAGCAACTCCAATGAAAGCCATAAGTAGTCTTTATTCCACAAATTCAAAGCTCAGACTCGCAAAGTATAAAATAAAATAAAAATTAAAAAAAGAAAAAGAAAAAAAAGAATTATCATGAAATAAGCTCCAAGAATTATCAGGAATTTTTTTTTCCCCCCCTAAAATGATTGATTGCACGTCAGCAGAAGAAACTCTAAAGTAATACATAACAATATATGAACATCAAGTGTTGACACATGTTGAGCTCTATGATGAATTGATTTCATGATTTATCATGCCCTATTGCTTTTATCTGCTAAAACAACTTACACATAACTTTCACAATCAGGTGTGGTTTTTCTATGTTGTCATGTATCATTTTGAAGAAAAAAAAGAGAGCAAATATTGATTCCTTCCGAAGTTATGATCCAACCACAACTGACTAGAGGAGCACTTAAAAGGATGATAACTTGTAGCAATTAACAGTATGTGATTAGCTTTCTAGAAAGCATGAAATTTTCAAGTCAACTTTCAACAAAAAATAGATGGTTCCACCCCAGATGAATATTTTAATCAACTGCAAAACTAAAAGAAGTTAGCAGAGAGGCAACTTTTGTTTCCTCGTATCTGTTTTTTGAAAACTTTAAACCTTATGCTGCTAACCAAAGGGGAAGCCAATCAACATCGCCACCCAATTTTTGACAATAATCTCTCTCCTGCATTTCTATGAAAATATTGAAATTCTTAATCATCATACTAGTGAAGGCAGTAATTTGTTCAAAATTAAACCATTCTTCATCTAATTATTTCTGAAAGAGCAGCTCTTTTTTTGCAGTAGGGTGATTTCAAACAGATGGGGCAAGAGAAAAGGAAAGATAAAGATATCGGTGCCTTCTCAGCTTCTCATTTTTTAATTAATCTGAAGGAGAAAAAATCTTCAGTGAGCCAGCAGTCTCCACTATCTTTTATACACAAGCCTCTAAACAGCTCTTTCAACCAATCATGGTATTTAATAAATAAATTAACACCGTATTGTGGTTGATTTTCTAGCAAGTTTTGATGTCATTTACAACTATTGAACAAGTTATCCAATTGATTATGGCACTAACAATATCACATCTAATACCAACATTTCACCTCAGTATTAAATCAAACCTCTGGGGGTACCTGTACCTAGGGATGATAAACGAACCAAACGAGCTGAATAGTTAACTGTTCAAACTTGGTTTAATAACTTTAACGAGCTTCAAAATTTGTTCAAACTTTGGTTTGTTAAACTTTTGGGCTGATCTCAAACGAGCTTTTATCGAGCCAAGCTCAAGTAATTTGATATTTTATATAATTTTAGGCTTATTGAATCAAGTCGAACGAGCAATTGACTATTCAACTTGGTTTGAAAACCTTAACGAGCTCTAAGACTTGTTTATTTAACGAACCGAGCTCGAACGAACTTTTAACAAGCCGAACATGAGTCAAGCTCGAGCTGTTTAGCTCATTTATCACCCTTACCTGTACCACACCCGGTACATGGCAAGCCCTTGGGCACCACATCATCAATACTTACATAAGTGGCAGACTTACATGGCACCACATGTCCTCATAAGACTAATTGGGGTTGCATGCCTAGCCTAAGCGGAGCATACACACCACAATAATAAGTCATAGTATGAAGGGCCCGACAACAGGCAACACCATGGCCCACCTTGAGCCCATGGTTGTTCATATCTTACTCACTACCAGCCCAATAGCAAAATAGTCAGGCCTTTGGCCCACTAATGTTCATTGGGCTGCTCAGCTGAGGATGGGCCCTTGGCTCACTCATTGACTTGGTGGCGTAGGTTGGGAGTAGGACCCAGGCACCCCTACTTGAGATCATTGGAGGATTATGGACTAAAGGCAAAGGCCATGGGATCGTGAAGGTCTTGCTTGGTTGTCTTCCTGGCAGGGATGTAAGAAAAACCCAAAAAAAACGACCAAACCGATTGAATCGGACTGAACCAGTCATATTTGGTCTGTTTTTAACAAGAATCGGTATGTGTGGCTTTTAATTTGATTTTTTTCAATTTTTGATACAGTACCAGTTCAAGCACCTTGTGCACCTAAGTTCCTACCAAGCCAGCTCCACCTTGACCAGGCTTGGAGAGAGGTCATGTGGACCTTACACTCACGCCTCTATTGCATGCATGATACTTTATTCTCATACCTACCAGCCTGAATCACAGACAGCAGTAGGGCTGATATCAGCTTCCTGTTGAATTGGGAAGAGCTAGCTACTTGTTCAAGAGATTGCTTAGGCTCCAATATTTCAAGAGCTTATATAATGTATCATGTAAGCAGTAACTTACATATGAACATATCAACAACCTTCATCAACATCACAACACACAAGTGTTTAAGATCTCTCACTGCCAACCTCTCTATCTCTAAGCCTGCCTTGGCCTTCTCCTCTCCACCTCCAGTGATCTCAGACCCGTGAAGTGCTTGCCATCTTCCCAGAGGTCAACAATTGACCACCTCACATACCCACAACCTCAAAGGTTATGTATTTTATTTTTACTTTATTTTTGTAAAGAAATTGAAAATTGTCCAATTTAGACTATGTTACATCGACTCAAGAACAGGTATTGAGTGTGGGGTGTGTCCAAGCGCCCGATATTTCTAGTCGAAATTTTAGGACATTGAGATAGACATCCAAAAGTTGGAAATGAGTAGAAAGAAACTGTCTTAAACACTTAATACATATTGAATAATATTCTTAGATAAGATAAGATGTAAATTATTTAAAAATGCACTTGAAATTAAATGGAATTTAAAGAAAATGTGGAATTTATTTCTTCCATTTGTGCAAGATGTTAGAATTATTTCTTTACTAGCTGATGTTAACATTTTCTTCTTCTTCAAACTTCATATAAAATTAGAAGATCCAAGTTTTTAAATTGGGTATAGGTGTCAAACACATCTCACACTCTTACTTTTATCATATCTGGTGGACACGAGTACACTAGGGATTAATACAAAATTTAGGTAACATGTGGTGAAGTTAATCAAAGTTGCTTTTTCTTAGTGACAGTAGAGAGTTGACCCTAGTTGTAACTTGCGTGAAGCAGAAGCAGGAGCAAAAACAGGGGCAACGAAGTGGAAGCACATAGAAAAGTCAAAGGTTGGGTTCAGGCCAGCTTGCACGCACCTCGACTAATCCCAGGGCCTTGAAGTTAATGACTGGGAAAACCTCTAGTAGACCCTTGGGGTGACTTGGACTTGAGACCTTGGACCTGATCCTCAAATCTTTAGTGCTTCTTAGGTTGTAATATTATATTAAGTGACTACATTATATAAGCACTTAAACAGTTACAGCCTCACCAGCAGCCTGCGTTTCTGACCCGAACGCTGTATTTGGTTGGAGGATTTGAGGAGGGATTTGGAAAGGGAAAGGAAAAAGTTAGATGAAATGTAAATAAAATATACCTACATTTCACCTAGTTTCACACACCTTTTCCCTTTCCTTTTCCAAATCCCTTCCCAAATTCCCCAACCAAACACGGCAGAAAGGAATTGAAAATGAAAAAAGAATCTGTGTGCACTATCTATGGAGTGGAGTGACTATCCTTAATCTCCTCTTCCCTATCTCCCCCCTTTTTGCCTTTTTTTCTTTCTGACCGACTGGAGAATCCATTTCTTTTCTTGTATTGTATATGTTCAAACATAACCACAATAAATGCTCATTACAAAAGTAACAATTCATCACCAATAACATATATCTTTAGCCATCAATCATCATAAACCCAAATTGAAAGATCTAATTTAATTCCTACGAGAAAAGCCAAAATTTAAAATAAATATCTATTCTTTAAATATTTTCTTTTACATTGGTATCTTTTCTTTTGTTATTTTGGGATTTGTATGTTTGAGTGGTCACATCTCAATCGGAACCACAATTCTATCTCAACGAAAATGACATTCTATCAAAATCTTACTCTGAGGAATTGCAGCTCTAGCGCACAAATGTAAACCCAAATAAGAGTTTCTTCCTGCAACTAAGGAGTTGACAGTTAGGATTTTAGCCAAGCATAAAGAATCCTCAATAGGTTATAGGTAAGTGTCTCAGGCATAATGGAAGGAAGGAACAGCCTTTCGAGGGCAGTAATAATGCAAACCATAACTTCCCATGGCTAAGAATACATGACCGAGATTTCTTACAATTGGTCCTCCTATTGATGATGGATAGAAACTTGAGGTGGAGAATAGGGAATTTTCTTCTCTCTTCGTAAGATGGAGTTTCTGAGGTGGGTCCCATCAATGATGAAGGGTTGAGATTTGGCAACCAAACCTATACTGAAGAAGATCCTGAATTCTTCACATTTGAAGTCAAGACCTACGGAAGATGTTCTTGATTCAAAAATCTAACATGCAAATCTTCAGAGTGACCAAAAAAGCTAATTTGCAGAATCTATCCTCATAGCATGGATCAGATCAGACAAACAGTATTCACCGCAGTCTAGGCAAACTCTAAGACAACCAGATCACTGTAAATCACATCTGAAGCTGGCAATATGCAACACTACATAAAAAAGCTTAAACAGTATAAAAAATCCCTGAAAATTTTCCAACTATTATAAGATAACAAAACCATAAAGTGAAGAAAAGAGATCATCTACCACATACAGCATAATCCAAAAGATTAATACAAGAGCTGCTGAGTCAAATCTAGCACAATATCACATATCAATTATAGTCCAGAATAATTCAAAAGCACATACAGTGCAGAATAAACTAAATAAAAAACAGAACATATTTTTCTGACAACATTGAAAGAATTCAAATTCTATGATTGCTTATAATTTTTAGTCTACTGATGGTTGAAGCAAGAGCAAAAGAACCTATGAAGCACCGACACATCAAAACAAGTGCCATAGGGGTGTCGGACGTGGCGGAGACATGTATGGTGTGTCCCTTTATTTAATTAAGTTTTTTTCTAGCGGACAAGCCAACTAGATTTCCCCCCCTTTTCTTTAAGTGCTTTTGATGGATGTTGAATGTTAGATGTTGAATGTTTATTACTTTTTGCTTAGATTTAAATATTCAATGAATCATCTATAAGAAAAAAAATATATAAATAATAAGAGTTAATTTAAAAATGATTTCTTTAAAAAAAAAAATCAAATTAGTGTTAGCTTTTTGTTAGTTTTGATTGTTTGTGGATGTAATATCAATCTACTTAGCAAATAAAAATAAAAATATATATATATATTATTGCCCTGTCCATGTCCCTATTTTATTGAAACCACTGTGTCCCGTCTCCATGTTCATAAGCACTAGAGAAGGAGAAAAATAAATCAAGACTCGGTGACCGGTAAAATGCAAGACCAAAGTCAAACATGTAGGACATTGTGTGTAGCCAACATGAGCCACGTGACCTATCTTACATGGCCTCTTCTATTTCTCCCAAAATATATGTGTCCAGTGAGTGTGAAATATGTGTCCAACACTTGTATCCAATTTATTCAACTTTTCACAATGTTTGAAGAATAAGAAACTCAAATTTGCTAGAAAAGAAACATTAATAATCTCTAACATAAATGAGAGATAAAATTCCACATTTTTTCTAAAGCTCAATTTTAAGTATATTTCTACATAATTTACATCTTATCTAAGAATATTATATAATATGTAATATATGTGTGTCCATAACGAGTCCCCTTACCCATGTTATATTTTGGATACGTATCTCAATATCCTAAGATTTAAGTTTATGAGTCTAAAGCTTGTACACGACCCTACCCAATACTCGTACCTGAGCCCATGTGACAGATGCGTATCACAATGAGTCTACTGGCACCAACATTATGTCACGATCAACTTGTGATTCAATGCCAAATTGACCTCTGAATGAATCCATCTGTACTCATTTCAGTTCCATTTCACATTTTTTATGTATTGTGACACAACCTTGGAATAGTGCTGAGAAATATTCTGAGTCAAGTCAATGGACTCATCTTGTAATCAGCCAAAAATTTTAACCAGGTTCTTTGTGAAAAATTGAAAAGATTCTTAGGAAAAATCAGGGAATAGGGGTTAATTCACACATATATGTCATGGTTCTGTAAACATTAGTCTTGAATTATCCACCTTATGTTCTAGTCTATGATTAAACCCCAATGTTTTTAAAGTGGAGCTTCTCCTTTATGGTGAACATGCATCTTCTGTATTTTACATTTTTAACACAACTAATTCCAGGTGAAATCAGAGAAAGAGAGAGGCAATAGTGGATTCTTATCTGTTTAAGGCTGTGTTTGGATCATGGATTTGGAAAGGGAAAGGAAAAGGCGAAGGAAATGTGAATGAATATAAGCCAAATTTTTTCTCCATTTCCCTTCCCTTTTCTTTTCCCTTTCTAAATCCCTACTCAAATCCATGATCTGAAGACAGACTTACAGTTACTATGAATGAGCCACACCTTTGTTGTTGATATTCATGTACTATCAAACAATATGGCTTAGCTGCAATCCATGCATGTATCCAAATCAATTTTCACAACCAGTTCACCAAGTATTTTCTTTAAAACGAAGCAACAAATAAAAGCATATATATAAAATTAATAGTCCGGAAAAGCTAATTGGCATGCTTACCACTTTGCCCAGACGCAGCAGCAGGAAGTGCAGGAAGTTTGACAGCTACAGTTCCAGAAAGTAGAGATATAAATTAGTAAGAGCATCACACAAGGCTGCAGATATTACTTTCAAATTATACAAGGGAAATAGATTTAGATGACTCCATCTAGATAAATAGAATTAACCAGTCCGCAACTATGTTCAATTACTTTTATTGCATGACGAAGCTGGTACTTGGAAAGTAGAGGGCCAAGGAGCTGGAATGTTGTCATTCAAATCACAAACGACGGTGACTCCTGCAGATTTGTCAAATGTTGCATCGGATGGCAAACTAGGCAAAAGGCATCCAGACTCTGTTCCAAAAATAGACAGGGCAAGGCAAGTTAAATGCTCTCCATCAAATAGTGTGACTTACAGACAAGTGCAATAAAAATAAAAATAAAATACTTTTCCAAGTCATTTTGTTTCTAGCTTAAAAGAAGAAGGAACGATAAAAGGGAAAAGGGCTAGCTTAATCATTTCCATTACTTCCTTTATTGATAAAATAAAAAATAAAATAAAAAAAGTGGAGAGGGAGGAAGAGAAGGGTAAGGATGGGCTCATTAAATCTTTTTTATTAGTACTTCTCCTCACTAAATCCTGTGCCCTGTTATAATAAAACACCAAGGAAAGACATTTAGGCATCCCATATAGTAAAACTACGAAGATTAAGGATGTAAGCAAGGGCCTTAAAAACTAGGTACAACCTTTTGTGCCATGATCGAGGATTATCTGCATTCACTTATGGGAGCAACATTTCCGAAAAACATCAATTCCAAGGTGTTATTATGGGGAAATTTAATAAAAGATGTGAAGTATTGAATTTACCTTGAATTCCAACGGGAGCTTTCAAATTGTAGATTCCATATCGAGCCAACAGAACACAATGACAAACAAATCACGTATTAGTATCAACCTCAATTTGTGTTATCAAAAGGATTTTCTGTTGCTCATCAGATTGCATTATGGAACAAAACTAACCTTGAAGGGAAAAATCCTTTAGGCTAATACGACAGAGATAATAAACATTTTCAGTAATATTTGCTTTCTGTAGTTTCATTCCAAGTGAAGCAGCACAATTTAAAGCTTGTAAGTTAGTTATGAAGCTCTGCTTTTGTAAGTGAGATACATAGCTTTCCATCGCATTACAACATGCTGCCTGGTTCCTTATCCCATTTCCACAGCCCTTGGCGACATGACTTATGTTGGGAAAAACCAAAGGGCAAACTGAAGAGAAGGGAAAAGAGATTAAAAAAATTCAAATAATAGGTAGAAATACAAATGAGACCAGCTCAAGTGATTGATATTTCTGGGAAAAAACAACAGTACAGAGACTATGAACTAACATAAGCTAGAAACACAAAGCAAAATTCCAAGGGTTAATAGATACCATCTAGGCCTTACCACTGCCATCGCTAAATATGTGGAACTTGTGCTATATGATTAATTTTAGGGTTAATTACACTTTACCCAATCAACTATCTCTAAATATCACCATACCCCCATAAACCTTAATACCGTATATTTATACCCCTCAACCATCAAAAATCATACAAAGACCACCTTCTGAAGGGGGTAAAACTGAAGAAATTTTGGTAGTTGAGGGGTCTAAATGTATAGTTTTGAAGTTGAAGGAGTAATGTGATATTAAGTGATAGTTACGGGGGTAAAGTTTATTATAAGAAAATTCCCTCATTAAACCTTTGGGTAGTGATTGATTCATATATGTAACAATTTCAAAAGGTATCATCATTCACAGCACTTGTTCTGATCTCATTCGCAAAAATAAAATAAAATAAAATAAAATAAAAAAATTCGCATCCAGCTCACCTTTGTTGACGTTGCAATTAGATACTCCTCTAAGAACATCTTTTGCACGCAAAGGATCAAGTTTACTTGCCAACCATCTGTGAACAATAATTTTACAATCATCAACCCTAGCTGAGTGGTCAGACAATGCAGGAGACCCATCTATACTCAAAAGATCATAGGCTTTTAATGCAAGCTTTCTAGCAGCTTCTGATATAGCATTCTGACAAATTTGGTTACAACATTCATTCACGACATCAATCTTTTCACAAGCTTCAAGAAGCATTGAACCGTCCACTGTGCTCTCAAACTCATTAACATCTTTGACCGGGCAAGAAGCAGCGGTGAGGTTTGAAGGACGGATTGAGCATATCTGTTGCAGAATATCACTAGCACCCTGCCCCACCAGAAGTTGGTCAAAATCCGATAGGCAGTGCTTTGCTAATGTCCCATTTAGAGCAAGCATATTGGTATCTTTGCTCGATTGGCCAATAAGAACAACTAAGGTGGCTTCCAACTGTGGACAACAGATTACATTAGCTAGAAATGGTGCAAATGTGGCTGCGCAATCAATTGATGTCATGCTCAGCATACTTTCAACAGCAGCAAAGTTTAACATACACATTCCTGCACAAAGGAAAGAAAATAGAATTTTGTGAAATTTATTTCACTTTTGAACCTCAATGGCTAAAGAAGAGACCTAATAAAAGTATGTAAAACAACCTGATAGTTTTGGGACAGTGTTATTTGTAAATGGTGTCAACGGTAAAGGTGCAAGAAGAGGATAAAGGGGCTGAGGAGCTGCACTTGGGGAAATCTGAGGTGAAAGGGCATCTGTCCTTGTGTCCTTTATGACAGAACTTTTGAAGTAATCCAATGGGCTGCAACAGGATTCGTGGAGGCCTGGAAAAAGGAGCAAAGGTCAGCGAGAGAGATAATAGTTAGATAAATAATTATGTTTCTTACCCCAAAAAATAAATAAATAAATAAAGGAGAAAAAAAAATGTTCAGTTTCAGATATGTACGTGTTACACAAATATGCCTAAGGCAAATGCTAAGGGGGAATCAGCGATGCACTCAAAAAGAAACCTATGTGTACACACACACACACACACACAGAGTACAGTTTTGTGTACACTACTAAGATGTTATTAAGCTCCAAAACTCCTTGAGCTAGGGAAACATAAATACCACTCAAAAAAATAAATAATATAGACAATTGCAGCCTGCACTAAAGGTGTCTTCTTTTTTTTGGAGCCAACAGGGCTTTAACTGGTAAAAAAAATTTCGCACGACTCCAAGCACATAAATCCACTAGTGCTTCTTTCTATACACCCTCCTGACTTGGGTGCTCACATCCCATAACCACGGGATGTCTGCAATGCTCGCACCTCCACTTGGCAAAAATTCTTGAACACATACCTTGCACTCATGTACACTTGCATCCTTGTATGACACTCCATATACCCTCCATGCACTCCCATATGTCTGTGCTTTTTTTTTTTTTTGGATAACGAAGTGTCTTGGCCAGCTTACGGCACCTCAACTAATCCCAAGACCCCAAACTTAACAGCACCTCAACTAATCCCGGGGCCCCAAACTTAACGACTGAGCAAACCCCCAGTGGCCCAAGGTTTGGGATATTTGATCTTTGTGAGATTCGACCCTGCAACCTCTTCGGTAGTAAGCCCTTTGGTTGCCTGCCTCTCCTCCCACTAAGTCAAACCCCTTAGGTTTTGCCAATTTTTTTTTTTTTTTTTTGGGTGGTTGGGGGGGGGGGGGGGGGGGGGGGCGTGTATGCCTCAGTTATCATCAACTTTGGCCTTGATACACTTCCATAACACTAAATCGCCACCCCTGTGACTGTTGGCCAATCATGCCTCAAGATTGCCAACTATCGCTTCCTATGATGCACGAACACGAACACGAGGACATGCAAATTTTAAAAAAATAGGGGACACGACCAACTAGGGACACACTCAATATATATATAATTTTATTTATTTATTATATATAAAATTAAAAATATTATTTATTTATTTATTTTATTTACTTTAACATCAAATATCATTCATAAATTAAATTTTTTTATAAATAAAAATAATTTTTTCTATTTATGTTCAGATTCATCAAAAATATTCAAAAAATAGAAAAAAGAAAAAAAAGGGTAAAAAAGGGTTTTGTTCAAAAAATACATAAATAAAGCATAAAAAAAAAAAAAGGGAAAGAAAGGAATACAGAGAGAGAGAGAGAGAGTGAGTGGCACACAGAGAAAAGGAGTCAAACACAGAGAAAAAGGAGAGTGAATCGAGAGAAAGAATCGTTGAACAAAGAGAGAGGGAGATCTGAGTCGAACACATAGAGAGCAAGAAAGAGTCGAACACACATAGCGAGAGAGAGAGAGAGAGAGAACAGACATGAGAGAGAGAGAGATGAAGAGATTCAACCAAAAAATAGAAACGAAGAAAGAAGAAGAAGAACGATGAAGAAAAGAACATACCTCGATCTAGGGCTAAGAGCTTCAACAGGTTCTTTTTCACTCTGTGTGTGCGCGCGCG